>JAXRJS010000068.1:1652500-2290000 GCA_037127375.1 Dione juno
GCCACAAATCTAGTTCCGATCAGGTCGTGACGCCATCTTACAATTATTTTACGATACATTCCAAGGCTTTTCCGAATCAATGCAAATATAGTTAGGATTTGGTGACATATTGTTATTAGACCAAAAAGCGATTAGTTTGGGCCCTTTCTGGCCGTCTCCTAAACGGTACTTAATCGATCCCTAGCAACAAGCAATTACAAGTGACTAAATGTAATCAAAGTTTCTCAAGTAAACACTTGCTGTTGATATTGTTAGCTTTGGTTAGATAATGAAGTTTAGAACCGATAGCTTTGCCATTCGATTATTTGAATTATTAATTATTTTGTATTCCAATGAGCTATTCCAATCAGAATAGCGGATGTAAATGATAAATGGTTTCTTGTTCGAGGTATTATCTACACTATGTGTGGATTTGTTTATATTTTTTGAATACCAGCTCCGATATTGAATACTACACCCGCTTGCGGCTTCGCCCCCTTAAGTTAGCTAAATCTATTATATATAATTTAGCTTCACTTGCATTAATCGACGTTATTAAAATATGTCATTTTTTTCTCCAGAAATCTCAATAAATTCCAGGACGACAACTGTTCTATATGTTGATTTAGGTCAAATCGACATGACTGGGAGGTAGGAGAAGGCGGTACGCGCATCTCCAACTTCCCTAACCCTAGAGGAGCTACTGCAGGAAGGTCATGAAGATCTTCCCGCAAGTCATCGAGGCTGCGGGCGCCCTGGAAGATACACTGGGGCTCCCCAAAGGCGATAGTGGCCCACGTTAGGTGGGCCTCCCACCGAGGTGCTGTAGTGGCATGCGCAAGCGATCCTGCAGCATCTCATATAGGTGGAGAGGGTTTCCGCTGGGTTTTAGTGGGTAGTGTCGGGTTCGATGAGTCCCATAGTACCATTCCTCTGTAGGACACAAGTGTCCTACTCAGGGGTGGTCTGCGTAAAAGCATTTCCCAGCGAAAAAAAAAAAAAAAAAAAAAGAAAAGGTCAAATCGACATTACAAATACAAATAAAAAAATCCCACCAGCGTAATGCAAAAATTTTATTTCAATGAATAACGACATCTAATGACAAATATAAAATATTACTATAAATTTTTAAACACATAATATTGGTTTTTTAAATGATTTTAAGTTACCTACCAATAGCATGGCATTCTATCAAATACTACTGTTTAGTAATTTTACCTTCTGATTTGAAATTGCTAGACTGTGGAAATAATTTTAAATTGCTTTTAAGTTTTTAATTTAAAAATATTTGCCATTTGCCACTGTTACTAAGTCAGAATGGAATAGAACTACCTTTACTTGTAAGTACTCAACGTAATTTAACCGTCTCTGTTTTTATTTTTCGTTCGACATTTGCATTGCACATCAGGATAAAAATTATCCCATATATATTGTGTAAGGCTACGAACTATTAGCGTGACAAACCTAACTCTATATATTGTAACAATTTAAATTTATTTCCTTTTCATTTATTTTCAGGGAATAGCATGGAATACCGGGATAACAAATAAAATGTATGTGGGTCGGGACTATAAGCTATTAAAATATAAATTCATTCATTTCTGTCCAGTCGTTTTTGCCTGAGTGGAGGATAAATAAACAGACAGATAGAAAGACAGACAGACAAAAAAAAAATCTGCTGAGTGGATTTATATCTTATATTATCGATATATTAACCGACCCAATCAATATTTTTTTGATATATATATATATATATATATATATATATATATATATATATATATAGATATATATATATATATATATATATATATATATATATATATATATATATATATATATATATATATATATTTATGAGGCCATCGTGGTGTTGTAACAGTAATTGACTGTAATGTGACGGTTGTGGGTTTGATTCCTACTACGGGAAATTCATCATTATCGTTTCGTTCTCTCACTCAAGACATAATGTCTCGAAAGGCGGAAAGCGGGGAAGGAAGTGTCGTAACACTAGTTTATCTGCTTACTCTGCGGCTATTAGTGAGATACAGCGTGAAGATATACGCTAATTTTATGTGTTTCCATTTTGGTACTAACCAAACTTATCCATACATCTTCCATAACAATTAAAGACAATAATATTTTTAAATATTTACACTCAACGATATGAGCCTAGAAGCGTAGCAGTCACATTTCCCACTTAGGTATTTCAATAAGAAACATAAATATCTACCTGGAAACACCCATCGTTGCCACAAGACTACCATAAACCCTTCTAAAAAACCCCTAATCTCACCTCGAGGCTCGTAAATACCGCGGCACGTCGACAACGCTTATCTATGCTAAATTACTTGCGTGGTACCGCTCTTAACAGGTTAAACGGTTGTTTTGTTAATGCCCGCAAGTAACGTGGTCTGAATACTGATACCAGACTGATTAATGCTATTGGATTTTTCTTTTGTTTTTATTGCAATTTACTTAGAATTTATATTTCAAGTCAAATGACAACATTTCTGTCATTCAATGAGATAAATATAAATAACATTATGTTTAAGCTACTTATGATTAATATGTATATTATGAATTTATATATGTATTTATGTACGTTTGTATTATTTATTTATTTATATTTTTTATATGTTTATCTATATGTCATATTTATTGCACCATATATTTATTACCCATGTTTATACAACTCCAACATCCAAAGGTTCAACCTGGAAGAGATCGCTTTAACCTATAAGGCCGCCTTATTGTACTTCTGTTCTTTTTTTAGCTCTCATGTAATATATATTTCTGTTGTGCACTAAAGTAAGTTTGTTAGTAAATTTGTGTAGTAATATATTTGTATGTAGTAAGCCCCAAAATTATTTAGAAGCTTTTAATTTTCCTTATAATAGAGTTATTTACATTGTAACACTATACTTATTATAATAAGATAATCGGTTCCTAAAAACTTGCCAGGTTTCTCGTTTTAGTGCATTTCAATGAAAACGATATTTCGTCGAATATTGTAAATTAATATTGTTTTGATATTTAATAGTCTATAAGGAAGCTTTAGATGTTAACTCTTAATCAATTGTTTGTATGTTATCCGTGTATGTGTATACCTATCAATGTTTCACCGGTCTGGTTTTCAAATAATAGTACTTATTTATTCAACTAGCTTGAATTTTACGATTATTTATTTAATAATATTTAAGTATATTTAGGGACAGTCGATTGGTTATTTTTGTGTGGTCATCTGTTATAACTTTTTTTGTATTTAATATTTTTTTTTAATTTTGTATCTCTCTTAGCGTAAAAAGAGTAAAAAGTAGCATGAATGAGTGGCAAACGGACAAAAATTATAAAATGTTTTTTTTTTGTACTTTAGTAACGTGTAAATAACTATATGCACTTGCAAAACACAGTTGTTTTGTAATTACAAATAGATCCTTCAATTTTATATATATATATATATATATATATATATATATATATATATATATATATATATATATATATATATATATATATATATATATATATATATATATATATATATATATATATATATATATATATAGACAGATATGGATTTAGGTATTCATTGCCATAGTTCCGCTTCCCACTTTCCGTTCTAATTTTTGGGACATTTCACATTGAGTGCCAGAACTCTACGCTGTGCTTTATATACCAGCTGGGCAGACAAATTAAAATAATAAATTGCTTTGATTGAGGATCGTACCCACAACCGTCGCGTGTACAGTCAAACCCCGTACCACACCTCCACGACGGCCTCTATTAAAAAATATTTTCAACTAATCGAAATACACGAGGTCATTTTATATTTTTTTTTCTTTAGAAACATTATTCTTTGAACTTAACACTTTTAAATTGCTTTCGTATTACTCAAAATATGACTAATAAATAAATAATAAAACATTAAATCATTAATGCATTATTGTGTATATTTAATCTTTTGCCCATTTTCATTGACATTATGCAAGAAACAATATATAAAATAAATATACTACTATATTACCTGCGCCTCTTGGAAACTCTCCAAGTACTTAGACCTCTGCGAATTTGGATGCTTTCCAAGAGGCACGGTTCAAATCTCACTACGTTCAAATTTTTCAATAAAATATTTAATACTTAGTATTGAATAACAGTTTAAAAATAATTAAAAAAATTACAACTAACCTGGATACGGCTCTTGGCAGCACGGGTAGTATCTCTCGTGCCTCTCAGCGGGCACTCCTAGAATATCCCACTCCACAGACGGATAATATTCGCGTAGATCTATACCAACTTCCACCATGTCGCCCTTTTTCTGATTTATGTGCTTTAAATCAATCTAGAAGGGTACAATTCTATTGTTAAACGTTTTATCAAACTAATATTTGTTTATAAAAGTGGAAAGTGGAAAATAGAGAAAAGAAAGTCTTAAAACTAAATTCTATCTCTCCTTATATCAATTATATAGTCTGTTAAGACAAAGTGCCGTGTTGAGCTCAGGTTTTACTTATAGTACCTTAAATTCAATTTTCATTTTCATTTTCATTTACAAACATCACCTATATTAAATTGTCTTGAAAGACCATCAAGTGATTTATTGTATTTTAGTACAGTGCGTGTTATTTAGGGGTACTTAACCTTATGATTATGTTACTAGCAATGAAGTATAGTTAAGTACCGCTAATCTGATGCAGTTAAACTATCTTTTACGAAAGTCCGGCAAAAATATATTAAAAAAAAACACAAAAAGGTATATTTTTTTCTTACCTGATCGCCATCATAGCTCCAAGATCCAAATTTCAAGAAACATGTCTGTTGGTCAAAGGGGAAATATCTGACGTCGATTTCACATGACGATTTGAATATAGCGGGTGGTGTCCACAGTACTTTGCCGGTGTGGTGGAGAACTGCCTTTGTCATAGTTGTCACTACGTATTCTCCGTCAGCACTGTTAACAATATACTCTCGTAAGATATCGTATTAAGAACTATAGTCATTTAAAAGTATTTAAGTGTGTAATTGAGTGGAGGCGATAAACGCCGCATGTGTATTAATATATTTCTTGAGATTAATTTTATACATAATTGATTCACATTTTGCTTATTAATAATACTAGATATAACTTCTTGTAACAAAAATTTACATACAAAAAAAATAATTATTGAATATAATTGAATACCTATTGACAAAATTTGCCTCTTACTATAAAAAAAACTCAAAAAAAAGATTTAATTTTTAAAATTCAGTTATATCTCGACTAAAGATTTGATTAATGCTTAAATCAAGGAAAACGCTTAAGGGAGTTAAGGGGGTAACTTATGGGGGGTAAACTCTAAACACCACCATTATTCAAGAGTATCTTCAAATTTGTTTCACAGTTTATCCTTTGTAAATAGACGTAAGACTGAAGAAGGCACGAGGATGGAATACGTCGCTTTAACGGCGGCGGTCCCCCATTCATCGTATAAATCCTATCATTTAGACATATACGTGGTTATATTACGTTAGAACTGCTAAGATAAACTTATAATTTATATGTTTTGATAATAGTAATTTTTTTGTATTTTTGTGTGTAAATATTAAAATAATATTATGTGTTAAATAGCAGTCCACTATAAAAGCGAGTTATTTTTAAACTAAACGAACATTAAGTGAGACTTTCGCGATTTTAAATGAGAATATTTTATTTCAGGTCTATGACTATGTATAACTGTAATGTGATCAAACAGAAAATTAATGTAATGATCTATTTAAATATTGAAGTAGTAACGAAATGTAATCATCATCATCATATATATATATATATATATATATATATATATATATATATATATATATATATATATATATATATATATATATATATATATATATATATATATATATATATATACATATTTATATATATATATATATATATATATATATATATATATATATATATATATATATATATATATATATATATATATATATATATATATATATATATATATATATATATATATATATATATATATATATATATATATATATGCCACATATAGCAGGAAAGGCCAAGAGAACAAAGTGTCAAGATATTCTGTATCCCACTTACGGCTCAAATTCGAACTATGACGTTTTAAATAAATTCATTCCCCCGAGAAGGAATCGAACCCATGACCATCATATTTAAAATCAAACGAAGTCTCCACTGGAATACGATGACCATAAAACGGCAATTACAAAAATTCCCCCGATTATGATATGAACCCATACTACCTAAGGTCAGCCTAAAACAATTCTTAAACGCATATATAGATTCACTTCGCTATAATATATCATTACTATTATAAATTAAATCAAGCGTGATCCCGGTATAAGATTGGTGGCACGTGCGTCTCATTCTTCATGATTAATAGTCTGCCATTCTGTTTTGACACTACATGATGTATCATTTCTCTTTCTTGTCGATATTTGCCATCAATTAACTTTAAGTGTTACAAGTTAGTTAGTTTTATATATATATATATATATATATATATATATATATATATATATATATATATATATATATATATATATATATATATATATATATATATATATATATATATATATATATATATATATATATATATATTTATATATATATATATATATATATATATATATATATATATATATATATATATATATATATATATATATATATATATATATATATATATTATATAGTACGAGCTGTAGCACACAATTTCATGTGTCCGGTGGAATAAGAACAAAAAGGTGTGGCGCACCAGTTATTATAGGTACAAAACTAGAGATGAGTCCTTTAAAAACTACTGCTACAGTCCCAATAGCAGGACTCAAGCCATCTTAAAATATCAATTAACAGAGAATGTGAAATTTATCGAAAGCTTCAACCAATCCAATGTATGGTACAAAATATTTTCACGATAAAATTGATTTGCAACATTTAGTAGTTTGTATCGGGATAGCAAATAGAAAAAAAGAGACGAATTGGATACGATGAAATTTTTAATATTACAGTTTTAAGCTTATGAATTGCTTGAATTTTTATAGCTTTACCAGAATAAGCTGTAGTACAGTAAAAAGTAGTTACCGATTATTTCCCGTATAGCAGGGAAGACACAGGACACCTAGTGTCTATACTCTCTGATCTATATTCTAACCAAATTTAAAACATAATTTTGTGTGAGATGTAATGTAATTTTAAAACATAAATTTGTGTGAACATAAAATTGAGTGGTAGAGCTCTACCACTTAAAATAATTACCTTTTAAAATAATTTTATATTGTATTCATGGTAATTTACAGCATACTACTATGTTTTGTGTACTTCGCAAGCTTTAGCTTTTTTATCATTTAGCTAGTACACAAATATGCAGAAATTGGAAAATTTAATTAATTTTGTTCTGTTATTAAGTGAAGGTGTTTTGAGCGTGCCAAAAATAATTTCTTATTTCAAAACGCAATAGATTCGTTAAATATTTATAAATAGCTTATATCATAGCTCCGTACCTCAAAAAAAAAAAGCGGAACCCTTATAGGATTATATTTGATGTCCGTCTGTCTGTACGTCTGTCAAGACAATTTTCTCTGAATGTGGAGGTATCAAGTTTAAATTAATATAAAATGTCCGGATCAGTGGCCTCTTAAAGCACAGAAAGAAATCACATTTCTAAATCTATAATCTAAGCTCTATCTATAATATAAGCTTAGCTCTATCTATAATATAAGCTTAATTTGTTTTTCATTTTGTATGAAAATCGCCGCGTAATCAAAACCTACAAGGTAATGATCGTTTATGAAATATGAGTAAGTTGTCAATCGTTGCTAAGGAAAATTGTATAAGTTGTATTTTCATCAGCGGTAAGCCTAAGCTTATGGAATTGGTACGAATCCCGAAGCCCTTGGTGCTCGAGTAGTACTCGCTCTTTATCAATATTATTATTATATTTATTTAGCTTTATGCTGTATCCCTCGTATCGTCGGGTCGTGGTCCCAGTATTAAGGCACTCTGTTCCCTGCTTTTCCAATTAATTTTCGAGACATTACTGGTGCAGTTGCGGGACTCAACGCCGCGCTCTGTTTTGTTACCAAAGCGATGAAATGATGATATGCACTTTCCATTGACATATAAAATCAAGAATCTGTTACATCTGACGATCACAACAGATCAGCTAAATCTGTAAGAAATAAGGGAATGGCTCCTTAGTAGAAGTTATGGCACGTGATTTTGAATTTTCGTGGACATGAAATTCAAGATCTGGAACATCTCATGATAAACTATAAAGTCCAGCTAAACTATATGAAAATGGGGAAATGGCACCTCAAAAGAACTTGTTCAGCGTGATGGACATTTTTTTTTCATTGATATTCTGATGTATATATGTATCAAGGGTCTGGAATCCTAATATAGAACTACAACAGATAAACTAAAGTATACAAAATAACGGAAAGTATCAGTAGTGAAAATTGTTGGGAATTTTCGATTACCATAAATCGGTAAATGGAAATCGGGTAGCAAGTATCATAAAGTCCAAGCTAACGAAGTTAGTGGGCATCTACTTGTTATAAATAAAGTTTATTATAAAAATAGTAGTCCTTATACTGTGAATGTTCCACCAACATAGTAATCTATTTCATATTTATAGCTTTTAAGGTTCCATAATATTTTTTTTGATCTATCGATATTACTATTCAATTTAGTTCGCTACATTTACCTCTTTTTTCAAACGAAAATATACTCTAGTGTTATTTTACGAAAATATAAGATCACCGTGGCTCAGTGGCATGATGACATCGTCTGACTGTTAACACGATGGTTATAGGTTCAATCCTAATTCAGAGTAATAAATTATTTAGATTTTCCCACTCTAGTTGATAAAGTGCAGCTTTGAGTTCCGCCACTCATCACCATCTCGAAAAATGGACTGATAAAGTGAGAAACGGAGGGCCTTAGCATTAGATCAATTCTCATGTATTCCTAAACTATGTCATCAACCAAGGTTGACCAAGTTTTATTCGTCATGAAACGGCTAACACATAAACAATTGTTCAATAGCTAACATCCTACCACGTAATTGGCGAATAACAGGCCGCCCTGAACTAAGTTCGTGAACATTCATTAGGGCATTACATCGCACCAAATTGCATTGTACAGACTAACTTGTTCCGACCTGTTATAATTAGACACAGGAACATCGACGTCTGCATTAAAGTTGATGGAATGACAAACAAGCGTGTGTTGCGTCCAACAGACTATTGTATGCCATGAAATGTAATTGAAATATGTTTATTAATATATATGATGCCTTCAGGCCTAAATTTTTAACTGGAAGTGCATGCCCCAATTACACAATTAAATACTATACTAGGTCTAGGTCTTTTGGATTTGTCTATAGCTTTCGACTTCATTTATACAGATAATAAAACAGTAAACAATGTGTGTGTATTTTAAATATTTTTCAGTAAAAGATCGAGTGTATAAGGAAACAGTAATAGAAATAGAGAAAAAATGAAAAACAATATCTGTATGTTTGTATGTTTGTCTTTTCGCACACGCTAATCTCCGGAGCTAATGGATGGATTTCAATGAAATTTCTGTTAAAGAGGTCAAAGTCTAGGCAACATATGCAATAACTGGATCACCTCATGTAGAACCATAAGGGACCACTAAAACTCAGCGGAAACCCTGTCCATCTATATGAGATGCTGCAAGATCGCTTGCGCAAGAACCTTAAGGGACCAGCTTAACCATAAGCAATATAGAATAAACACTTTAACCAAAATTGTTCAGGATGGTGAGCAGTTTCTGTTGACATATAAATTTTTAAATAAATCATCGTAAAGTGAAAGCGGACGAAGCCGTGGGTGTGCCGCTAGTGTTACATAAAACATTGTAGAAGAATCTTAAAACAGACTAGTACTAACCATATGAATGTATTGAAACATTAGGATGAAGATTAAATGAACGGGGGTTAGTGTAACGCATCCAGTGAGATTTATAAATTAAAATGTGATGTAGTTCCACGAGAATCTACATCACCTAGGCTATTTACTTTGTATATAACTTAAAACTTAGTCGCTGAGAGACTCAATGGTACTCTAGTACCAGTAGTGGCTCGGTTAATGACACTTTCATGAACAATATAATTTTACAGAGTCCTTAAATTAGCGGCTCTAAGCCTGCTTTTTAAATATGTGTGAGGAATGGAGCAGAGGTGAATGGACTGAATTACAAAAGTTAAAATTGTGTATTTCTACAGTTAGTAAAGTGGAATGTCAGAAATATTTTATAAGAAATATTTATTATAATCCAAATTTTCAGTTAAATTGTCTTGACCTGAGGTACCTAGTTTAAATATAAGATATGATAACACACTTCGAAGTTCGTCGATCTGAGACATGCCAGATCTAAGATTTACGTGTAAATATTACAAGTAAAAGGAACTGATTTTTGGAGCCTATTGTTGGTTTGTGGTAGAATTTTACGCAATGCAGCTATAATTTCCCACGTGTTTAGTACTGTGCTGCCACTGTACTGATCGCGGTGCTATGGGGGCTATCGGCATGGCAGCGTACTGGCTAAACTTGCGGATGCAGTAAGTAACATTGACATATAAAATGGCAAGCCCCTGAATGTAAAAAATTACAAACAAACATTTATAACATGAAACATTTATATTATAATATGTAAATAGACCTAAAGTCTGATAAATTATAATTATTTCATAAATAAATTTCAAAAATAAGAAGTAAAGTCAAAATCGAATCGTTGGTATTTTTTACTTGTGAAGAATGCACATAAAGTAGTCGACAAAACAAATATACGAGCGAAATAAGATAAATCAGATAACGAAAAAGGTGTAAAATCCACGTAAGTATATCGCGGGAATAACGAGGAACGCCTCGAAAGCATAAATATAGTAAAATGCTAAAGGCTTTTTGTATCCACTTACTTGTTATATAGAACGATATCCGGGAGCCAAATGTGCTCGGAAGGCACATAAAGTTCCTTCACGCCGCCGTATTCTAGAGGGTCCCATTTAAATTTGTGATCCTCCCATTCCTGTAATGTTTTCACTATTATAATAGTATCCTCGTATGTAATATATGTATATGTATATATGTATATATGTGATAGTAACTTATACTTGCGTAGCTGGCACATGCTTGGATTAGACGCGATTATAAACCACATAGTGAAAATTTAGTTTCATTTGCTTTATATATACTTTTTTCTCAAGAGCTAACTTCTATTTTCATCATTAAAATTAATACAAATTGCTCATACTCACGTGTTCAAGCCAAACGTTTGTTGTCAGGATTTGATCTTTCAGGTTCTGCGAAACAAATTAACGCTTTATAATATAATACAAGTACGAATAGTTTAAAAAAGATTCTGGTTTCAAATTATACCGTTCTAGCTTTTATATCAGAGTAAGCAGAGAAAACGTAGCATCAAGACACTCCGCTATCTAGTGTTGCCAGAATTAGTTTTTCCGTCCAAATAGGTGGCGGAACTTAGCATTGTACTTAGTCATAACAGACCGGAAAAAGAAAATTATTCTAACTTCCGAAGTGGAAGTGGGTTTGGGGATAGTGAGACGGTGTTCGACTTCCCCACGATGATGGTATATAGCGTTATATCTCATATACACATGTATATATTCTATATATATACCTTGTATAATTAACATAAACGTATATATCTATGTAATATTAAGGAAACACAAAATAAATTATACTCGTAATTAATATATTCCGTATACTAACATGTTATCTAATATAGACGTTGTTGCGGACAACAAGTAAAAATGGACCAACTCAACTTAGCTTTCGTATCGCTGGTAAAGGCAATCGATTGGTCGAATTTGAGATTTTGCCAAGAAATCCTCTGGCTACATCAACATGTATCACAGTGATAAAAACGGGAAGTAAAAGTTATTTTACCGGAAATCAAGTATTTTTATGTATGTTTTATGTATGTATTGTCATTTAAATCATTGCATACAATTATTTTGATGACAATGCTTCAGTGTTTCAAAATGGCTGCTGAATGTTGCCGATATTACAATAAGCATAGCGGTAAATTGAATTAATGATTATATAGCATAGCCACAGATATATACTGTAGTTAGTTAATAAATTCTCCGCTTACTGTCCAAATTTGAGACATTTCACTTTGACCGCATTGACATCGATGGTGTAACGTAACTCAGCTCCGCTTTTTGTCTTAACAGAGCAAGAAAATGATATTATTTTTTGTGTGGTCATCGAACCCCTAACTACGTTTATAGTGAAACGCTGTTCCACTACGTTACAATAGCCTTTAATGAACAAATAATCGAAAATATTGCCACCATTCACTTTCATCACACTAAAAATTAATTTCGCAATCAAAATGCGCTAGTTGTAGAGCGAAGTAGAATTTCTAATGACGTGGAAAGGCTTAGCAATGCAACAATTCAGTGTCGAGGGACCGTAAGCGTCCATCCTATTTCAATTACGACCCTTTTGCAGTTAAGTGAAGTTTGGACAATAATAGCTTAAATTTAGTCGATCTTACTTTGTATAGTTCGTATTATATACTAAAAGACTAAGTTATGTTAAAATACGAGTGTTTTGAAGGGGATTAATAAAACATTCTTTATTGCATATTATAAAGTAAATATAGAGAAAATAACATTTAATGGACTTATACTTTTTACTTTATTTTTGTGGTGCATAAAAAAGAAGAGAAAAGAAAAACTTGTGGTGCATAAAAAAGCTACGGAGAGATTTTCTCTCCGTCGTCATCATTCACGTCATTTAGAATTTTGTATAAAAATTAAAACATCATTCATATATCTATATATCTTACATATTAATTATATATATTTGATTAAATTAAACTCTGAACAAATTTTAATTAAGTTATAAATTTACATTTAGTTATAAGACTATTATTGAAACAACTGCTTGTAAAGCTTTTACAAATATATAAAATACAATAGAGAAGTGGCGTTCCTTCTTCAAATACAACAAGTGTTTGATGAAGAGGCCATCTTGTTTTCATTTCTTTGGCAAGATATAGCGCGGCGTTGAATTCCATTCAAAATATAAAACTCTGGCACTTACACAAATATAAGATAATAAAAAGAAAATAAAATAGTCTAAATATTTTTTTAAATAGTAACATTATATTTAAAGACTTCCATAATATTGCAATATTACAAACATATTACGTATGTGGGCCCTGGTATTATATAAGCGAGCTGCTTAATATGTATGAAAGCTACTGAAAGTATACAAACATTTTGTCTTTGTGCCCATAGTTAACATTCCACGAGTAACCCAACTGTTAAGAAGTTACGCGTGGCATCCACACCACTGGCAAGTTATAAAATAATTTAAATGTTAATACTGAGACCTTTTATCTCATTTTCATGGCTACATAAATATAGATGGTTTGGAAATTTTCATATTTTATGCCGAGACGATTAAAATTTATATATTTTGCTATTTTTGTTGGTTATTTGTTATTTGGAAGTAGGAGTATGAAGTATAACAATGGAATCTCTTTAGTTAGTAGTTAGCTAACATTTCGGGCTATCTAGAACTATTATCAATTTATATCTAGGTCAATTCTAATTCTAGGTAAATCAATTTATTCATTTTGGATTTGGTTAGATTAGATACACGGACAGTGGAGGCGAGCGCTACTGCGCATTTTGAAGGGACCCCTTATAAGCCTACACTTGTGTTGTAATTCCTGGTTGCCATGCTTTTCCCCAAAACGTGATGAGTCCGGGCACCACAACTCGTAAATGCATGGAATGCTGAAATATTATTTAACTGAATAAGCTGTACGTCATATGAGTTTTAAAATATTTTCTTTACTAAACGTAAAAAAATGTATCGTTCCCACTGTATAGTAAGCGGAATCAGAGGTTAACTAGTGTCAAGACACTCCGTTCGTGTCGTTGGGTTTCGACACTCTTGAGTGGCGAAACCCAACGACACGTCACACACAAAAACGTTCTCTGCAAATGGGAATCGAGCCCACCAATTTCGTATGTACAGTCTTGACACATTTAAATTAATAGCTCTATATTTCTCTCGTAAATTTCAACTCATTTAAAGATAGAAAAATGTTTAATAAATTTATTTATTTTACAGCAGACCTGCAATTTATTTAAGAAACATATAACGATAATCCAAAGCTGAGTAAGCTCAGTGTTTCGGCACGCCGCTATTAGTTTTCCACCTGAACAGGATATAAGACTGAAAATAATTTATAATTAATAATTTGTTCCCCTCAGTGGCAATCCGACGTTTTACATTGTAGCGAAGTGAGACAGAGCTATCAATTTATTTTTTTGGACTGTAATCGTTTACACTAACTCTCACTTATTTTAATTTACATGTTTATATTAAAAGAGTTGTAAATGTGTATATTATGATTTTAAATATTCAAATAGAGCGATGTGATGTGTCACCAGAGAAATAAAAAAAATGTAATTATGCCATTATTAACCTTGTAATATATACCAGTATAAAGACTAAGTACAATATTGAGTTCCACCACTCATCGCTGGTATAAAATAAAAGGGAGATGACTTAAAAAATCTCCTAAGTTATATAAAGTTTTAAATAGAACAAATAATTTAATTAAGTGCAGTGTATACAGAACGCATGTCAGCGTACAACCAGTTACGCGTATTTAATTAACCAAACGTCAGCAAAAGTCAGAATCGTTACCCATATTAAATTGAAATGTCAAAATAGTTTCAAAATGGTAATAATAACTTCTTGACACCATAGCAACGCAGTATAATTTATTTTCCTGGTATAGTAAGATAAAACCGGTACAAAGTAGTATCTTGACATTAGACGTTGTCCTTATCCTAGTTATTAGTCATCCAAGCCTACCACTTATTCACAATTTTTTTTTATTTGACGCTGTATCCCGCATAAAGCACGGTAGGCAGAAAAAACCTTTCCGTTGCCCACTTTCCGTTTTACCTATACTTTCGAGATATTGCGTTTTAAGTGGCGTAACTCAACGCCGCGCTTTATACATCTGCCAACTGTGCTTTGCGCAGGATACAGCGTGAAATAAAAAAAAAATTGTGAATAAGTGGTAGATAATAGGTATTACTGTTAATGTAGAAGTTAAAGTGCTGTTTAGGTTAAATGATCAGAAAAATTCAGAATTGTTCGCCGCAATTCCATTGATGTAGACTATATAACGGGGACTGTCGCAGCGCAGAGGCACGCGACAGTTTGTGAGATTGATTCCCACTCGTGGAGAATAAAATATACTAATTTTCTCCGCTCCGGAAACACGCCATAAAGGCGGCGTTGAGTTCCGCCACTCAACACACAATACCTTGAAAGGCTCAAGGCCCCGCCTTAAGACACAGAGTGTCTTAACACTAGATTCTTTGAGCCTACAGTTCCCTGTTCCTACCCTGCTAAATTAAGGGAAATAATCTCTTAGTACTCCCCTACACTTTCTAATGATCCCCAAACCAAATGTTAGTGAGTGAGTAACGGAAGAGTTATATATATATATATATATATATATATATATATATATATATATATATATATATATATATATATATATATATATATATATATATATATATATATATATATATATATATATAATAAATCTCGCTTAAGATGATTTCTAAAGGACTCGGGCGAAATCGCGTCTTAAGAGGAAAAGCGTATTAAGCGGGATCTACGGTAATCAGAAAGTATAAAATTATTTTCTTTACGAGTACATATATATTATTTGCGATAATTATTATATACAGTGTAGAAAAAACTTACCAGATCGATTAGTTGAGAGAGCCTCAGGCCCAGCTTCACTAGTACAGTGTTGTTGTTTTTATCAACAGGTCGTATTAGCCTGTTGTAGTTACTTAGAAGGTCATCATACAGCCTTTTAGCATCAGGATTAGCGTAACATATGCCGAAAATAAATAAAAATGTAGCACAAATCGCCTTCATAATAACAAACACCAGATTTTACTTTATTTTAAGTAAATATTTTAGTTAAAATAATTATTTGGCACATTTCTTAATTAGTTCAATTAGTTTTTAGTTATAAATTAAGTGGATTTTAATTTATTTTAGGGAAAATTGTCAAAACGCCCGTCGATCTTAAGCGACAGTGGCGCCGCTACTGGCGGGAAACGGTATCATCTTAAGGTCTATTGCGCAAACTCCATTCTTTATTTTACTATACAAAAAAAGCGCTAATGGCCAATACAAAGTTACCTCTATTAATTGACTATAGAGTTCGATCTACGATGTATCAATGTCACTCTGTTACACCGACCAATACGACTCTACCACTATGACTCGTATAAATTTATTATACAATGGAATTAATATATAAAAAAAATAATGTAAACAAAAACCAATTTAATTTAATTAACAGCTACTTTTATCCATTAAAAACTTAATATTATATATTAATAAAATAAATATATATATTTTCACATTTTGATATGTTGGGTATATATTATTTACATCGGTGTTTTGGATCAATCTTAGTACGCAAGCGCGTTGGTTCATTCATTACACGTATAGTGCGTGACATACACTTGTAGATGGCGCTGAGCGCTTAATGGAGCATTACCATAGATTTTGTGGTAGTTTATGGCTGTGGGACGTCTCTAGCCTACACTGCGTCCTACGCTATGCGTCAGTACAGCTGACAATATTGATGATCTGCTTTGAACATAATACTGTTTTAGTATGGGTTAAATAGTTAAGTTAATTTCCTTTATTTAGCAAGATTAATTTTCCATTTATCGTTCATTTTAGAGAAACCAGGAGACATGTGTGACGCTACTGAGTTTCTTGTGCATGTCTATGAGTGATACGCGTATATAAGGGTCAGGAAGATCAAAGTTAGCAAGAGTCTGTTTTAGTCTGTAGTTATGTACTGTAGTCTATAGCAGTTAAGTCTGTACTAGTATAAGTAGCCGTAAGGAATTATTATAGTGAAATAAATATATATTAGCTATTAAATAAACTTTATTTAAAAAACGTAGCACGTTCGCCGCGCCACAAACATGACTACTTGTGAGAGTTGTGAGTATAGTAAATATTGGTTCATATTAAATTAGAGTTTTAAAGGCCAATTTGACGTAGGGTAGAAAATAAGAGAACGGAGTGTCTTGACACTAGGCTCTACTCTGATATATGGTGGATGCAATGTAAAGGTGAAAGTACACGGTTCTATTGGGCCTCGTATAGTGACTATACGCAAAGGAAACGAGTTGAAGAGAAAGAACTATCATTATACATTACTTATTAAAAAATATCATAAAATATAACAAAACCAATTTTTAACAATATTTTTCATTTCATCTTTGATATTTAATGTTAAAATAAGAGAACGGAGTGTCTTGACACTAGGCTCTACTCTGATATATGGTGGATACAATGTAAAGGTGAAAGTACACGGTTCTATTGGGCCTCGTATAGTGACTATATGCAAAGGAAACGAGTTGAAGAGAAAGAACTATCATTATACATTACTTATTAAAAAATATCATAAAATATAACAAAACCAATTTTTAACAATATTTTTCATTTCATCTTTGATATTTAATGTTAAGCTTACTTAAAAAGTTTAAATACTTTATTAAGGAATTTTAAATATGTATTAAAAATATAAATTTAAAATTTTTAAATCAAATATTAAGTTGATATATATATATATATATATATATATATATATATATATATATATATATATATATATAATCAATTACCAATTTTACGATCCACGCGTGACACTCGTTTACGTTTTATGTTCCAAACTGACAGAGCATTATCAGGTTCAACTTAACAAGCGAGTATTAAAGAAAGCAGCCGCCCTCAAAATTGGGAATTTTATAGTTCCCTATAAAAGTACGTAGAAGTCTCCCGAACGTAGTAGCCAAAAGGTTTGACGGTAATGCGAACATAAAATGCGGAGCTTTTCAAACTTAAACGAAAAACTTTCGGCCTTTTTTTAAATCTTCAATTGTAATTTTTTTTAACCAACAGTGACATCACCAGTTGATGGACTGCCTGAAACGTATTATATTGTATAATAATACTAATTAATCGTATTGATAATTTAAATTATCTATCTTCTTTCTTTGAACATATTATGGATGAACTCACTTGTCTGTGTATTTTATTAATTATATATATATATATATATATATATATATATATATATATATATATATATATATATATATATATATATATATATACATTTATTAAATAGTACATAGTAAAAGATTGTCTATGAGACGTTTAACTAATTTTTACGAGGAGACGACGATTTATCTATTTTTGTTATTTATTCATATAATTTTTCTTTCTTTTAGCTTTGCGCTTTATCGCGCATATAGCAAGTTACCAGAAAAGTCGTTCTCCACTTAAACTAGGACTAATCTATATTCAGTGGAACTCAAAGCCGCTCTTAATGTCACCACTGCAGGGAAAAAATTATAAGTCATTGTTCATTCGTGTGAGAATCGAACCATCGACATCGATAGATTTATATTTATATAAAGGAAGAATCAGAACAGTTTTCATTTGAGACTCGGTAAACTGGGAACCTAGTATTAAGATACTAGGTTCTCTCCTACCCTGATATATGGAATACATAGTGTAAATAAAAAAAAATCTAATCCAAGAAATATATTATACATTCTGTGAAACAAGCTCTTTGCTTAACACAACTCTACCGCACGAGAATACATCTTCTCTAATATTATTTTAAACATATTTATTAATAAATATAATGGCTTCTATTAAAAAAATATGAACTGACTTAAAATATATTTAAGTCAAAACGGTAAGGTAAGCGAATTAAAGAAACGTTCTAAAGTTGTATTTTCTGACTGCATTGCAGTGCAAACGCGTTTTGAATTATGCACGGTGAACTAGGCTTGGTTATTTGTAGGCTAAGAGATAGCTGCAATTTATATGTACCTGGTAGGTCAGTACAGTTGTTGGTATCTTCAATGGTTACAGGCACTGTCGAAATTCAATAATTAATTAATTTATTTATTAATTGGGCTAATTTTATATACAATAAAATAAAATTGTAAAAAAATATGTTTATTGACATACATTTTTAGAGGTGGGCTTAAATAAAACTCTAATTGTATACCTATTAGGACCAGAATTAGACGACTGGGATATATGGAATAAATGATTATAAAGATTAGAACTCACACCAGGTGTTAAATCATAATAGATTAACAAAGCGAGCTGAACATTTACCCATGTACATACAATAAATTACAGGTCATTTAACAATGCGCATATAAAAATCACGGGTCCAGTACTTTTTATGTAGAGCTCTACTTTAGATGTCCACTTATCTGTCCTTAGAGTTCCACTCTAGATGTCAAACGCAAAAATCATGAAGTAGTTTTCAAATAATTTTAATCCTTCTGATCTAGTTATAAAAGTAAGATATCTTATGCGTCAGTCTTCTATATAATGTATAATAAAATCTGCGTATTCTATCTTAGATTTCAAATTTTCGTAAAATTTAAAAGCATATTCGTAATAACTCTAATAACTAAAATCTTATTTAAATTTTAAATCAGTCATGTTCTGAAGTCTATTCACAAAAGAAACCTTAAAATATCACCTTCAAAAGTCTTAAATAATTAATTTAAAAGTGTAATAATTACAAGTAGAGGCTTGAAAAGCGCGACCAAAGCTCCTACTGCGAACGTTGGGACATGCATATACTCGTACACACATTTATTTAGTAATCTAGAGAAATGAGTTTTGTTGCGTCAGAGCCGACTGTCCCAGGAGCGCTTTGTTCTGTTAATGAACGGCTACAGCAAGTACACTTTTTTTTTGGGTCTGTTCGGTGTACTTTTACTTTTACTTTTCTCTATATAGAGCGGTTAGATGTGGATTACGGTAGATTAAATCGGGTAACGTTTGAAGAAATAGCTGGAGAATTTTCGTTTGTTTTGTTTTTATTTACATTGGTTTTTAAACATTTTGGTTTGTTAGTAATAATTTTTGGCCTGCAAATTTTATATGGTGTATTAAAATTATATTTTTTTTGGTTTTATATGTTGGAGTACACGGAGTAACTCACAAACGAGCAAAACGAATATATTTAAAATATTCTTTCTCCCAAACGAAATTGCAAACCACAACCATCGCAATCAGAGGTCAATCAATATTGAAGTTATTACAATTTTATCTTTACATATAAAGATAAAATTCTAAATTATTTTTTTTCTATATATATATATATATATATATATATATATATATATATATATATATATATATATATATATATATATATATATATATATATATATATATATATATCGTCATAGAGGCATCGTAGCGCTGTGATCTCCACTCAGGGAATAAATTGCTCTTATTTCTCGATGACGTTGAGAACCGTACCTAACCCGCAATGTATGCTGAGTTTCTAATAACATTAGATAAAGCGTGAAACTGTTAAATAATATAATAATGTTAAATAAGTCCCTCTTTCAGTCTTAGGGAAGGAAAAGGTCCCATTGTTTTAAATTATGTTATTAATTTATGTGATGACGTAACTGTGTGACAGTTGAAACGCGGTTGACTAAAGGCTGTGGATCCTCTTGTTCGGGAGAACACTTATGCTTTTTTACTATTTGGTCCGTATCAATATTATATATCCTCTTTTAAACTAAACGTGAAACATAAATGTCTAGCTGAATTTGTTATTAACTTTGGGTATTTTTAAACTAAAAGTGAAAAAAAAATGTTCTCTAGATGAATTTGTTATTAACTTTGGGTATTTTTAAACTAAAAGTGAAAAAAAAATGTTCTCTAGCTGAATTTGTTATTAACTTTGGGTATTTAAATTTAAATATTTAAGTTAATAAGTACTTTCACTTCAAAGTATGATAGTTATTGCTTTGTTTTTTTTTCTTATATGCATGTTAAGTTAGTCTTAATATGTAAATTAAAATAGTTTGTATAATTTTCCTTTTTTTTTTAATCTGTCACTCCAAAGAATGATTTATGTATTGTTATTGTTTTATATTTTTATATGCATATTAAGTTAGCCTCTTTTTACATGCATTATATTATTGTGTAAAGTTAGTTATCGTTTCACCGTACATTCTCCTTCGTGTATTCTCCATACAACGTGACATTGGCGAAGTGAATTGTGCTCAACTGGCACGCTCGAAACGCCATTACCGTAGAACAGAACAGAAGTTAGCCTTTAAGTGTGGTATACAATTAAGGTAATAATATTGTAAAATATTTATAACAATAGCAATTATTTTTGCATACAACGTATATTTACGTTTTTACTGATTGTAAAAAACGATTATTTTATATTAATTTTTTATAATTGTTACTTATCTACCTAATCTATGTTGTTGGTATTCTACTTATAAACATAGACATTTCTGTTGTTTGTATAAAGAAAAACCGGTTAAGTGCGAGTTGAACATGGGCGCAGCGTGTTCCGTACCAATTTCATAATTGTTGGTCAACAAGCTACAACTCATAAGAGCTGACAAACTTAAATAGTCCAGGGGTAAATTGAATAAATTTAATTAAACAGCTTCAAGCTTCTGCCCTCATTTAAAATAAAATAATATCGTCGCTTAGTGCTTTCCTAGGATAGCCAAAGCACATGCAAACCAATCTTCAACATTCTAGCTCAGTCGGTACGTAAGCTGTGTGTTGTTCTGTCAGTCAGATATTCAGTAACGAAAGTAAAAACGTAAACGAAAACGATTTATTATTTACTAGCGACCCGCTTACGTTGTATAAAATCGCATTGTACACGTTCAGTATACTCGTATTTCCTCTAATAAAATATGTTTTTTTTTTCTAAAATAAAAGTAGTCAAAATTGGTCCAGCCGTTTAGGAGATTATCCGGAACAAACATATTTTTTTTATATATATTTATATATGCATGTAGTAAAAAACTCCAATTTTATTTATTATCATAGATATATACGTTGATATTGACTTTATCTGCATGAAATTTCAAATCTTCTAGTTGAAGTAACTTCAAATTAGTTTTCTTTTTAATTATTTAGTCTCAAAAGCACTTAATAGAAGTTAATACTATTAATTGTTTTTTTTTAAATTTATGTATAAATTGTTCTTGTTAATAGCAAATAATAAAAAAATACATATATAATCTGAACTAAGTAAAGTATTAAACTGTTTCAGGTGTATTTTTTTATATTATTTTAGAAAAATAATTAGTTATCTGTCAAAAATAATGATGTAATGTTCAAAGCTTTCGTATTCGCCTTGTATTAAAAAGTAATAATTATAATTAAGGGTTCATTCTATATTTGTGCCTCATTTGTACTTAAATCTAATAAAAATCACTCAGGAAATGTGTGGTAATAAATAAATCACAATTTTTTATCAGCTTCCCGCATATAGCGACGCAGAGACCCTATGTTAAGACACTTTCTTTTCCATTTTCTGCCCAAACTCAACGCCGCTCTTTGTCTTCCTACCAGACCCAGGAAATTAAATAATAAATTCCCCCGGGTAGGAATTGAATCCACAATGGTTACGTTTACAGTCCGAGTCCGACCATTCCGCTGAGCCACGACGGCTTCTATATTTGCAGACACTGTATGCACTAATTTTGTATGAAATTTATTATAAATATAAATTTGTAATGATTTTTTTTTGTGAAATACAAATTAATTATGAAAGTATCGGAATTTTCCTTCATTTGTACAGTCAGTTCTCACTACAATTATATGTCAACGGGAAGTATCCTATAGGTTTTGATTCCGCAGTGAATTTCATACGAAATGCGGAAAAAAGTAAAAGTAAACGCTCGTACCTTTTGATTACGTAATTTGAATGTAGTGTAGTAATTTGACTTTATCTGTACTCAAGGGGATTAGATATTTGATATCAATTTCAGCTAGATACCTAAAAAAAATGGTCTTGATGGTTAAAACAGTGTTGACAAGCGGACATACAGACAGACAGCAAAGTGATCACATTAAATTCTCTCTGTATACTTAATGCTTATTTATATATATAATATATATATATATATATATATATATATATATATATATATATATATATATATATATATATAGTATATATAATATATATATAGATATATATATATATATTATATATATATATATATAATATATATATATATATATATTTTTTTTTTTTTCTGTCTAAGTGGATATTATCATTATAGAATAAAATTCACATATAGTCTCTTATGATCCATAGTAGCATATCTACAAATACAATAATTATATACAAAAAATTAAAACCACATAGTATTAATACAGTAACTTTAAGTCTAATTTAATATATATTAAAATCTAGATATTTCACAATTAGAAAAAAACGTCACAAAGATAATTTCTTGTGTTCCTAACACAAAGTCCAAGTCCGAGCTTCCTACAATTAAATATCAGTTAATGGGTAAAGCTTCTTATCTCAAGACAACCCTTGGCTTCACGCTGGATGCACACAGACGTACGGCCATTGTGAATGCGAAGAATATTATTTTTAATTAGAAAAATAAAGCAAATCGCGAAAGACAAAGGGGTTTATTCTTTAAGTGACGCTCGAAATTTTCTCTTAAAATAGTATGACATTATTCTTGGCTTTAACAATATACATGAGATTATTTAATTTTGGCCATTGTGGCATAGTGGAACTATACGGAGTTTAAAAGTCAGTTACGACTTCAATCTTCACTTGAGGGTATGAATTATTTTCATTTCCCTGTTCTGGTAAGACTAAGTCCGCGGTAAGATCCGTCACTCGAAACATAGTATTTTGAATTTAAGGACAAAACGAAAATAAGGATTTAATCCTAGATGAAGAAGATTAAAATATACATACATATTTGAAATTATCAGCTAACTGAGCCAAGTATATGTTATAATATTATTACTAACATTGTAACTTTAATAAACTAAGTGGGGATTGAATTTACTACCATTGTGTTGACAATCAGACACTGTTCCACTGCGCCAAGATACCTTGGCTTATGTGTTTTGGAGACTAAATTTAATTAAAATATTTGCGATTAATAAATATTTGCTCATGGTTTAAAATAATGTTTTTCTTTAATATATCATGTTTGTTATCAAAAATTTAAACACATTTTCGTAAATGTCAACTTTCCGTCTGTCCGTTTGTCAGAAAATAAATAGGAAATGTTTCAATAAATTTAAATGGTATTTTTGTACCCAGCGAATTTTTAGGGCATATTTTGTGATATATGATACTGAAAATATACGTTACACTGTTTTGTAATATACATAATATGTAAATACTGAAAAATATGTACTGAAAAAATTGTTCAATTAATTAATTTATTGTAATTCTCAAGTGATGATCACATTAAATAAAAAAAAGCTTAAGACTTAACACATGATAAGAGTTTAAAAAATATAATATTGAATAGCAATGTCTTAAGTATATTCTACTTTACGGGTTCTAATTTTTAGACACTATCTGTCTATCAACAGGGGATTGTGCACAAAATGTCTCAAAAATTAGGCGGAAAGTAAAGAAACGTGCGATAAACTGCATAAAACTTAATAAAATTGTCGTTTTATTTACTACAATATATTTATAGCAAATTTCCTCAGTGATTTTTCACTAAATTTAGGTTCAAGGAGGAATATATAAAATATATTTTAAATATAAAAAATATAGCTGAATCATTTTTTAAGGCTTTCCTTTTTTTCTTTTTAAAATATTTTTAAAAGTTAGCTGATTAGTTCAGATTTTATATTTCAGGCAAAGTCAATATCAACGTATACATAAATAATTAAACTCTTCTACTATTGTAGAACTGACTGATAGACAGCGTACAGCCTACGTACTTAGCTTAGTAAGCGTAGATTCTACGCCGTAGATGGTTGATCTTTGGGTATCCTAGAGAATCACAAAGTGACTATTCTTAAACTTTCTACAGTGATGGCATAAAACAAGTTTTTTGGTTTCATACAAAACGCTTAGCTCCACGTAAACTAAATCCAAGCGATTGAATACAATTTGTTTCATTATAAATTAGTATAAACCAAAATCTCTGGTACAAAGTATTCATATACTCTTATGAGTATATTAATATGAAATGTTATCTATTAAATCGTTCTATTTGTCGTCAGCTTGGGAACATAGCTCGTTGGCTCACGAGGGGACATTTCGATACTATGATTTATGCTCTATTCAGGTACCCACCTACTTTTGTAGAGAAGAGAGGCGTTGAATTATTCAAAATTTAATATGTGCTAACTTCGGATGAGAAATAGAATTGTTGAGCTTCATATGTTTTATCGTGATCTTCTAACGTGTAAATATTTAAACTGGATTTACTATTACTTTCTTTCAAGAGCTGATATTGTATTATAATCTTAAATGTTTAATCAGAGTAGCTGTAGATTAAATTGTAAATGAAATGTGCCAATTTGAAATATTACCAATATTTTACAATATTACTATGGCGTAGTTTAAAATGTGTTGGACGAGGAGGCTTGTCTTGTGTAATTTTTTTTTCACTCTACAATCTTCTTCGTGTGTTTTTCATATAACATGATATTGGCGGAGTGAATTGTGCTAAATCGCCTTTCGGAACACCATAATTGACGAGAGTATCGAATCCACATTAACTTCAATTGCCTCCTGGATACGAAATATTTTAAGCGGATTAGCATTTATAGCCTTGGTCTGATGAGCGAAGATGCAGAATTCTGCACACATGCCTATATTATGGAGGCTAGTAATACTAAAAAATACAAAAAACTCAAAAATTTAAGCATGGTTTTCATGTAATTATCATATATTACTTTGTCACAGGACAATTCGTATCGTATAATTCTATATATTAGTGTTCAACATTTTTATCCAAATTGACAAGGGTTATACCATTTATCATAATATCACACTCGCTGTCAAGGTACCGGCTAACTCATATTAGTTTTAACCCACTGTTTTATGCATGAGCGAGAAGTAGCAAACATTGTATCGATTTGCTTCGATAATCTAAGTGAAGGTTCATTAGAATTGGGTTCTTGGATTGCAAGTAAAGTAAAGTAAAGTTTAGATTTTTAGAACAAATATAAACATGGAATGGAAGAATATTATATTATTTTTATTATTTAAGTTTTTTAATATATGTATATTGGCAATACCTATATATGTATGAATAGATTTTTTTATAATATATATTTATTTATAAATGACAGTGTATTCTGTTGGATAGTAAATAGAAGATAACAAATTTTACTTTTTTTTAAGAATTGTAGGTATGGTAGGTTCTCTCCGCCTGTCTCACTATATGCAGGATAAAGGGTGAAAAAAAAAATAAAAAGCTATTAAAAATATGTATGATTGAAAATTATTACTATCAAAGTGGGTTCACAACAGAATTTGTCACAGGTATCTGAAAATACATACATTTTTAATATTAAATATTTAAATTCAATTATAAATAATAACTTTATAGTTAAAATGAATAGTAATCAAAATTAACTTCAAAGCACAATTAAACGATCGACAAAACCTAATTTTCTAACATTTTCAATGGCAGTTAATAATTATGCTTTTTAAATTCACTAAAGCCGAGTTATAAAAACAATAGGACCATTGTAATGCTGTTTGTAAGGCTCTTGTCCAGCGGCAATGTGCAGTACATATGATGATAATGTAGGGAAGAATCACGAATTTTATTTAGATCTATATTAGCTCTTATTGCTATTGCAATACAGTCCTAAATATATCACGTACGTTGCGCTTACAATACTATAGAGAAAGGTTTGGCTGCCAGTGGAAGAGGAAATATTTTTTTATATTTGAGAGGATTTTAGTAAAATTTTAATTAATATGTTATAAATATAGATTAATTTTAATTTTTACTTCAAATAATAATATTTTTTATGTAATGTGATAAATGAATTTGAACCAAATATTCAATACGTGTTTAAAATGCAAAAAAATTTGTATATTTGTAGAGTCTAGGCTATATATAAAGCCTATACTCTACAAATAAAATAGCCAGATCTATAAGACGGATAGATCATATATAAATTTAAGCTCTTTATCGCATGCATTATTGAATATATCAGAGCTTTCAAGCCACTGAATTTATATAATCAATACATCGATAGATACAATTTGGTTACAAGTGTTTTCATGTCTTTAGCATTAAAATAAATTAACATGCCATCTGTGAGACGCTATAGTTTCATGTTAAAAATATATTTGAATATTGTAATGTGAGTATCAAATTAAAAAGTACACCGCGAGAAAATGAGATTATTTGTATTCAGGACCGATATTAAATGCGAAGATACGTGATATTTATTTATTTATATGTATATATTAGATAATAGTGTATAATATATATATATATATATATATATATATAATAATATATATAATAATATATATATATATATATATATATATATATATATATATATATATATATATATATATATATATATATATATATATATATATATATATATATATATATATATATATATATATATGTCTTTTTCTTCCACTTAGCATTATCCCGGCCTATTGCCAGGGTCTGCTTTCCTAATTAGTCTACTCCACTTTGCACGGTCTTGAGCATCCTCAGTGGTTAGTCCATTGGCTCTCATGTCGTGCGTCACGACGTCCAGCTATCGCTTCCTTGGGCGTCCGGGGGGTCTTACTCCAGGGACAGACATATCAAGGCATTTTCTTCCGACGTAGTTCTTAGGCCGGCGCAAAACGTGGCCATACCATCTCAAACGACGCTCTTGGAGTATGTATATATATAAAATATATGTTTATATAATATAATTCTAAGCAAAATAAAGTATTATAAAGAATCCAAGACAAGATATAAACGCAATATTTAGTAGTCAACCGGCACTCCACGAGGCCGCAATGCGGGCGACGTATTTAAAACTCGTATGCCTGAAACTGATTTATGCTAAGGTTCTCAAAATTTATCGGTTTCCCGCTTTAAAGCAATTATCGCTTACTATGAGTATAACACCCTTTAATACGATGATTAGAGCTATTATTTTTAGAAGGGGCTTATTGTTAGGTATTATTTAAAAGTATTCGATATTTTATATATTAATATTTACTGAAGTAAATGTTCACATTGTCGTGAGGTTATAAGTATCTTATTGCACATGGGTTATGGATTCAATTTCTGTTTGGAAAATTCACAAATCACAATTCTTATGCACAGATATTAAGAATATTTATTTAAAATAATTTCTATTCTACCGCGAAGTTAGGCGAAGGATTGTTAAGGTAATATATAATATTATTAAAATTTTAATAAAATCTTCTTCATTATTAGAAAAATCTATTTAGCTATAGTTTTTATATATAGACTTACCTCTACATTATTAATTATTTTTTGTAATTCTAGGAGTAATTTAAATTTAATATTTTTACAATGGTTACGGGTTCGATTCTTACTGTGTAAGTAACACAGAACTGATTGTTACAAACATATTGTTTTTATTATTTAATTTATTTTTTTTAATTAAATTTAATTATTAAAATCTTTAAATATTCATTGTTATATTAGCTGTATATATATTGAATATCTGCATTTATAAAAAAAATATGAGAAAATTAACGTTGTTACATTATCCTAAATATATCCAAGTAGACAGTGTACAAGAAATATACTACTCTTAATAAATATCAGGAAAGTTCCTACAATCTGGATTAATTTGTAACGTGATGCTAGCTAGAGTGGCCATTAATTGAGAAATATGAAAATGTAACTTTATATTATAATGAAGTTATTTTCTCGGCTTGATATTAATAATAATATAATACAAATATAATATTATATTATATTTGTATTATATTATTATTAATATCGAGCCGAGAAAATAACTTCATTATAATATAAAGTTACAGTTAAGTTTGTTATTATGGAAAATATGATAAATTAAAAAGAAAGAATTGTTTATAATATATTTGTAATTATTATTATTTAAAATATAGAGGTTTTAACGTTCTGTAAAGTGTTATACAAACACCAAGGAATCATGCTAGAGCTGTTAGCTAGTTCCCAAGAGGTGCGGGTTCGACTCGCGCTACTTTCAATATTTATACATTTTAAATATAAATATCGATTAATAAGTTTGACAATTATTACACAATGGTAATGATTTCTAATTTTATTGGGTATATATATATATATATATATATATATATATATATATATATATATATATATATATATATATATAATATTAGGCATACAGCTATATATTCTTATATAAGACGGGATACATTATATGAAAACACACTTATCTTCATTATATATAGTTAAAAAAAAATTAATTATTATTAAATTAATTGCTAAATTTATTTGATCCTTTCTTGTAGCTTCAAAGCTTTAAAAGCTTGTGTGGTCATCCTAAGTCTTCACTGTTAAGTAATTGCCTCAATTCCATATCTCGCTGCGCTCGTTTGTAAAAAAGCGACCTACACGTTGCACGTTACATAGAGTTTTTAATTTTTTAACAGATAAATGGATTCATGCTCTTCAAGCTAAATAGACCAATGCAATATGTTGTTTTGTTAATAATTAACCTTTAAAAAAGTTACATATAGGCACTTAAAAGAATACTTAGAAGTATATATATATATATATATATATATATCTTCTTCTTCTTCCTGGCATTAGTCCCGGCTTTTTGCCAGGGTCTGCCTTCCGACTAAGACCAATCGGTCCATATGAGTGGCGAAGTGGTTTTTTGTGGAGCGATTGCCATCTGACCTCCAAACCCATTACTGGGAGAAACCAAGAAAGGAAAGGGAATAAGAGGCAGAAAGACTTGGAATATAGGGGAGGGACACCACTTACATGGATTGGATCGGGTTATGAAAGTGGTGGCTCGAGGTCCCGGGGTCGCGTACCCGTATGCCGGAAACCAAATATCGGACAGATAATTGGCTAGACACCCTCTGAGATGCCAACGCCACGCGGTGTTCCCAGGCGGTCACCCATCCAAGTACTGAACGCGCCCGACGTTGCTTAACTTCGGTGATCGGACGAGAACCGGTGTGTTCAACGTGGCATGGACGTATATATATATATATATATATATATATATATATATATATATATATATATATATATATATATATATATATATATATGTAGTGACTGGTCACTTATTGCATTCTATCAGATGGCCGACATAAACATATGTATAAGTTAATGTCTTGATCTTCACTGAGTTTGAGCTAGCCAGAATTTATTCTAGTTTTAACTGTAACTTCCTTTTATATCAAAATAAACCATAAAAATTGATTAAATTATATTCAAACTATGTTTAATATTCTTTACACAGATTTCAAACTTTTTTTATCTATGGTAAATGCTTTCCGGTATAAGAGTATTCTAATAACTCAGAAATCGAAGCCTTTGATAGGTGACTTTTGCCGATTGAATATAAATTATATTAAAGGAGCTATCAAGTGAAACCAAAGCTTTCAACTTAATGAAAAAATCTATCTATTGGACAAAGCCCATTGATTATGCAAAATTTACGACAGTTTCATAATTTAGGTCTGAAATCTTGATTGAGATATAGAGTTCGTATGGACAATTTTACTCCACATAAACACCAGTAGAAAGATTGATTAAAGACCTTGAGAAAAGCCCACCACTACACGCAGTATGGCTTACCTGACATAAGTATGGCTCTTAATATACAAGATAATGATGGAATCCCTTCAGAACTTATGAGACTTCTGAGATAGTAAAAATGGCTTGCGCACGCGGTGAGGAAGTTTTTTTATTAAAAATAAAAGTACAATATCACTTCTAAACCATGTTTACAAGTTGTTTAAAATAGTTATTTCAAATCATCTCAAATACACGTTTGACGACTTCCAGCTTCTCGAGCATAGCAGGTTTTCCGGGAAAAACTATAGCATACACATTCATTCGCTGCCTTAAGTTATTTAGAAAAAGCCTTCATTGTGATCGAGATTTGGGTAGTCCTGCAGTCTTTCCAAAGGTGCCAAGAAGACTACAACTGTGGGATTACGGATATCTAAACTGTCTGTACGAAACAGACGTAAAGCTCTACTTCTATTCAATTGCAAATACTACTGGCTACAACTATAGAAAAACTGAACACAATGCTCTAATATTTTTGTAGAATTTTTCAAAGAGCAGGTTCTAGGATAAACATGGATAAGCAGAAAAATATGTTGATTGATCATTTTGGAATACTCTTTACTCTTACCATGTAATTTTTTTACCATTAAATATACCTGAATAAAATAGTTCAGCTAGTAACTCAACTAAACTAGAATACTAACATCTACATATACAAAAAATGTACTCGTCCAAAAAATTCGATGTCTTAAAAAGATAATCTTTAGCCAGTGTGCGTTGCTAGTAACGATATAAGGACTCTCCTTTATGAAGGCTCTGTTTAAAGAGAGAGAGAGATAGAAACATGGCCACCAATTATGTATCTCATACGAAGACTCAGAAATTAACACATCCCTAGGAGAACAGACAGTACACAGCGAACAACGAGCGACAGGAGACGAATAACACTATTTATTTTAGATGAGATAAAATAACATAAAAAAATGCTATATTTATATAACATAAGAAAATATTTGGAATACTCATTTGGGCTATTGACATTAAAATATTTAACTGGTAACAAATTAAGGCTCAATTTGAGAACAACAGCTGTGTAATTAATCCAACATTTTAATTAATATTAAATATCAAGTTTTAAGACTGACAAATATTATTTAGATTTAAGCGCATAATGTTTCCATATTATCGAAAGAGAGATCTATCACAATGATTATCGACCAGGGACGATCGTTAATGTTAAACTAGCATTTAACAAAAATAAATCAGCTTCACGCTGTATCCCGCTCATAATTGGGAAGTTCGAAAAATCCTAGTGTCGAGTCGTCGTACTTTCTTCTCCACTATATCAATATATGCACAAATATTAATTTGTTTCATTAATAACTTTATGTTCTAAATACATAATTCTTTTCTATACCTACATATTTCAAAAACCTATACTTAATACTTATTATAGTTAATAGTAAAAGCATTTACCATTAAATGTCTCGTAAAATCGCTTCTGAATCTTCTCACATTCCTGCCTTTATTACTATTGGACACCATTTCCTTATAAGAAGAAAAAAATAGGACTTTAAAAGTGACACTTATTGCGGAAGAAAAAATATCGTATAGAACTATTCAAGATAACGTTTACGTAATACGTTTTGATTTGTTTTGTGGCTTCTTCAAAGTGGTAAATATAGCAAAATTAAATGTATATATATATATATATATATATATATATATATATATATATATATATATATATATATATATATTATGTATTCTTTTGAGACATTGTATATATGATATATATATATATATATATATATATATATATATATATATATATATATATATATATATATATATATATATTACGGTAAAGGTATTCAAGGGACATTTCAATTGTAAACGTATAACGAGAACAGACAGCGAATACCGAAACAACGGTTTTGATGGTACACTGTACAATATGACAATCAGTACATGGAGACAATAGGTTTGCAATTAAACTAGCATCTTGGTCGGTTATTGGGACGTCAGAGCTATGTAGGAATTGTAAGGAGGAATTTACGTATAATAGTATATTATGTAATATAGCTCCATACTGTATACGTATATGGGTTATTATTGTATATATTACTACAGATTAAAATAATTAAATTTGAAATATTTATAATAAAGAGTTTTATACGTTTATTTTTACATAACTTTTCCCGCTTATAGTATTTAGTTTCCCGCATATAGTGTGTTGTAGTGTCGAAACTCAACGCCGTACTTTGTCTTGTTGTGTACCTTAGTGTTATTATTAGTAAAGCTTTTTATTGGAAATAAGTATATTATCATATTGATATAGTCATGTGACAATAGCAGTTAAAATTGCTGTTAAACGTCTTTTTTTTCAGTGACTCAAACATTTTACACTATTATTTTTATTTACTGCTTACTTAATTTTTCCCATAAAATACGAAAACTATCTGGAAATTATCTAGAAAAAAGTAATTAAAAAAATTCTTTGCAATATAAAAATAATTATAAAACGTGCGCTTTGTTTACTCATTATTGTTTCAGAAGCTACCCTTAACGCGTACATTACAAGGGAGAGATAGCGTTTCTCAAGATACTAGATTATGTCGCAGACAGAATGGAAGTTCCTACAAAAGATTAATTATCTGAGACTGTACTTGTAGGATTATATTCGTTTGGAATTGTTTTTTGGTATTATTTTTAGAATTAATTATGAAAAAAAAATTATGTTTTTATTTGGGTGATATGAGAACGTTACAATATTCTAAATAATATGCTCTACGGTGTTGGTTTCCGCAACTTTGCGCGGTGCTTTTTTTATTTATAACACAATATAGAAAAAAAACGTGTGTAGTGACTTAGCACTAAATTATCTCTGTTTTCTCCTTACAATATTTATTTATGGTGCATTAAGTTTTTAAATGTACTCATATAATATTGATGACTTATGTATATTTCTCTGCTTTGCTACGATAAAGTGCAGTTGTCAGTTCACTCAATAATCAGGTCGAAAGGGGAGAATGACCAGTTTGGAAGGGAGTTTTGAACGAGATTTTCTTTCGTACCCCTCCTTCTCAACCTACCCTTCTATATGTCGTGATAAGTATATTATATACCATACCATAGCGACAACTTTATCACCATTTTACTTGTTTCTTGTTTCTAGATAGTTCTCTATCAGCTATTTATGAATCAATAATCATTGCTCACAAGAGTTGAAGTGCTCTAGTAAATAGAAATCAAATTTAAAACCGTAACAGTAATAGGATCAAGTGGGGAGGGCAAGAGCGGAAAAACAATAAACCACTATTAAGCCTCTTGCCAGGATAAAAAGCCGTTTTGATGAAAGGGACTCGAAACGAAAGTCATACTCGTTGCGTAATGCTTTAATAAAAACACATTTATGTATTTGCAGATTATTTCGCTACATCTGTTAGTATTATCAATAGTATATAAGGCTTAAAGTAGTTTCAACTTAATTTTGTTACAATAAACGTCAGTGGTTAATTCCTGTTTAAAATTATATACGCCCGCCACTCAACAAAAACACTATGTCTTGAATTTAGACGGAAAGTGGAAACCGGAGACCAAATACACTAGGAACACTAGGTTCTACTTATATGTACATATAACATTATTTGACATTTCTCATTTTTTTTATTATCAACCGCCAGGGATTTACACATTAAATGATATTGTACGACAAGTGGGGGTTAACTAAAGCCACACTTTGGCTAGCGAAGCTGAACAAAAGTACGTTTATTCTCGCTTCATAGTTTGACACGCATATAGTAAGGCAAGTAGAGTGAACTTAGTAACAAAACACTCTCTATTCCGCTTTACTCTCGAATACACTTTGCATGTTAAGTGACACAACTCAATGCCTCGCCTCTCCAGAGCAGGGAAATGAAAATAATTCCCATATTCGTATGGGGATACAAATCACAAGCGATACCTTAAAGTCAGATGATTTTCCACTGCGTATATAGCCTCTATTTTAAATTTCATATAGGTTTTACATGCGTCCGCCTTCAGGGTCAAATGAAAATATCTAATAGTTGTTTGTGACACATGATATATTCCAAGTGCCTATACGCAGAGGCTATAGCCCCAGGTATATTCTAGCAACAGGATACCGCTTATATTGAGGTATATAGAAATGATTTACGTGATGTAAAATAGCCTATAGCCTTCCTTGATAAATGTATAGCCTTTATATTAGTAGTAGATAATGTACTAACTAACCAGTAGTGACGGTGACTGGTACGTTAGAAAAAACCAGCTTTATAGATATAAATTAATACATATTTATATAAATAAGTATAACTGGTTATAATAACTATAAGCAGGATCTATCATGTGTTGTTAAAACAATGATTTCATAAAAAATTGCCAGTTTTCTTTACAAAATAATTTAGTATCGCTTAAACATTTTTATTTTAAAAAAGTTAGCGAATACTTTATTTTGCATGTAGCAAAGTGCCTGTGCAAAATCGATAAGCCGTTAAATACCATACATATATACATTAGTATTAGAAGTATATGATATAGATTCATATCGTGTCAAGTCTTACATATATAATATATTTAATAGTAATATACATATATTACTATAAAAATAACAACCACATATTAAATGTACCTACACAAAGTAACACGTTTGCTTTAACTAAATTTACAAACACACAACATTAGCTTACTTACACTCCTTCATAATAACACTTTCACCTAAAGGCAATTTTAAACGACCTTTTTTAAGTGGCCATTGAGTGTACTTGTAAAAGGCCGAAAATTATCAAGCAACGTATGCGAAACCTCTCACGCGAAATCATTAGACCCTATCCGTTATCAAAACAAATACATCATAAAGTCTTGTTTATTTTTTTCCTAATTAGTTTGACTATATCACTATTTAAGGTTTATATATATTTATATTTACTTAAGTCGCTGTAAGTAGTAGAAGAGAAGTAATTATATTTCATATAATATATAACCCACAGTATGCTTGCACTGTAACCCGCATATAGCAGGGCAGAGGGAACCTAGTGTTAAGACACTCCGTACCCCGCCTTTCGTCCTTCGAGGCATTGCGTGCTGAGTGGTGGGACTCGATGCCGCGCTTTTTCTTGATCCCACAGTAAGGAAAATGATAATAATTTTTTCACCGAATGAGAATTGGATCCACACGTGTCGGTAGCGGTATAGCAGTATACCGGACCCGTCGTTCTACCCTTCGTTCTTTGAATTTCAGCGGAAAGCGAAAAAGGAATGTTTACAAATTCTCTAAGAACAGATTCTACCTAGCTACAAGCAGGGTAAAGCGTGAAACTTGAATAAATTACGTGTTTACGTCCATCATTATTTAATATTTGTGAAAAAATTGTACCCCTAAGCAGAAAACCTCATAATTTTTAATAAAAACAACTTACGTAACACGCTAAAGTAGCTTCTGTTCAAAGAGTTTGTTATACATATATAACAATAATGTGCTAGTAACTTACATATATTTATATGCTATAGGCTTTTTATGTTTATTATGGGCATGTTTTAGTTATGCGTTATTTATTTTTTTAAAAGTACTATAATTATTTTGCTTGTAAAGACGTCGCTCTATATTGATATTGTAGGAGAAAAATAATAATACAATGATATTTACTGAAACGAGGCAGTGATTGAGCAGCGGCACAACGTCTGAATGTAAACACGACGGTTGTAGATTCGATTCCCATTCGTGGAAAATAAGTACAAACAAAGTGCGGCTTTGAGTTCCGCCGCTAAACACGCAATGTCTTGAAAATTAGGCGGAAAGCGGTGAACGAAGTGTTTCGACACCGGGTTCCCTCTGCCTTCATACGAGATACAGCGTGAAGCTAAATAATACTGAATTTACTGCCCCCTTTTCCAGATGTCTATACATTTAAAAAATAAAGTGTACTACACTCAATCAATCTTAAACATAGATAATTATTTACAATACGAACATGTTTTTAAATAACAATCAGAAGAAAAATCTAAAAAGTTCTCTTTCCATATTAATTTAAAAGCAAATCACATCCATTCTCAGGCGAGCGTCGCATCTGGCCAGTTAAAAGTTGCCAGTAAATTGTTATGAGTACACCGCATAACTTTGTTAACAATGCGGTTTAAGATACAAGGGATAGATTTCAATTATTGAATTTATTTACACAAAATACATTAGTATTAGATTATTAAATTTTGCTCAATATATTTGAAGTTCGGGATTTATATGTAAGTTTACAATTTGACGACCACGTCGTGTACTCTATGAGACGCTTGTCTTTGGAAAGTGTACTTAATTGTAATCTTATATATAAAATTATTTTGTACGTGTGTTTATCATTCTATTACTACTATAAGTATTGATTAATTTGACAAAAAAATTGTATGTAGACTTCAATGGGTTCCTGGATTGAATTTATAATTGAGCATGGCAAGTAGCGCTACAGTCGATGTGTACTGTATAGTAAACTATTAGAGATCTACATATATATTATGTTTATGGCGATGCTGTTTTATTGGGCAGAACAATATGTGCCGGGTGAACTAGTTTAAAAAAAATACGGAATTAATAATTTTGTTTCAATAACTGTATCAATATATTCAATAATTCTACATTCGTATATACATATAGTATGATATTTTATTTAAGTTGCTAATAATGATATTTTATTTGAAGGCGTGTATTTGTAAGGTCTAAGGACATCTGACTATACAAGGACTATACAAGGACTAAGGACATCTGACTATACAACTGGGTTCGATCCTAACTCAGGGGAATAAATTATTTTAATATCTCCGCTCTAGTGAGACGAAACGTGGCGTTGGTGTAAAGTGAAGAAGGAAATGTCTTGACACTCAGTTCTCTCTGCCTATACTTTTATATGAAGGTTCTGTATACCGTGCAGATAAAAAAATCTAAAACCTCCTTCTTCTTTAATCCATCTTCCTTTCTTGAGATGCAATTTTGCCATTTGCATTTTTTATTAATATTTCTTAACACAAACGTTTTACAGTAAGACTGAAACGATACTGAAACCGGATACCGAACCTATCATCATCGTCCAGTCAAACTATACCACTGCGCAACAATGGCGTCATGCACTTATCGTAATTCAAAGTAAATACCTTGCAAGCTTCTATTACTTGTGTCAGCGTAAAGCATTTTACAGAGACTTTATACTTCGCATCGAGTTTCAAGCGTTACTTTGGTAAGATACGAAAATGTCTTGTTTTAAAATAGTATCGACTAACTTTAAACAACATTGTAACACTGTCTTTACACATAACTTCTTAGGTACTGTCATATTTATAAAAAGTTTTTGTATAAAACAAAATTGAAACTGCATTATATTAAGTTACTAGTACGTCTCGTAACTTATCTATCGAGTTATGATAAAAGTTTATAAATGGAACGTTGTTATGTAACACTACCTGCAGTTTCGCCACAGTGGCCAAGTAAATATTGCCAAATAAAAAAATATAACTAAAACTTGTGTATGACACTTTCTAAGCTCTCGAGGTTACACTGATTGTAGATATAATAGTTTACATTGACAGATATAATAGTTTGATTAACGTGATGCAATGTTTATAGTATTACTAGATAGATGGTACTATCAAATACACAAAGAATATTTCAATTCAAAACTCTAGTTTTTGAGATATGCGCGTTCAACCAAACGGACTTCCCACCATATTAGTATGTATAGATGGATTGAATGCAATTACATATATACAGTACAACAGTGTAGACAAATAGAACCAAGTGACTGGTTTTGTGGAACTTAACGCGGCGCTTTGTCATGTGGGATATGAAAATAGTAAATTCTGACTGACATTGAACGTCTGTTTGTAATTTCAAAATAATTGTGATTTTTCACGTGCATATATGAACTAAAATACAAATATTTAATATTTTTTTGATCTATCTGTTCGTTTGTCCCGGCTAATCTCCGGAACAGCTGCACCGATTTGTATGAAACTTTCACTAAGGGATAAAAAAGGCATTTTTATCCTGAAAATACAACAAGACCAGGATTCACACAGGAAAAACAGCGATTACCGTCATACATACCGTTTAATTTATAATTTTTCATATTATGTGTATTATATAGAAGTAAATCTGAGAACATTATTTAATAAATGTACACATAATTAATATGTTTTAACTGACTGATTCCCATATTCCATTACGAATGACAAGTGAAGTGACAGATTTCTAATTTCAAGCAATACTAGGCGAATACAGAGAGATTTTCACTTACGTTAAATCAAGACGAATACATATTTTGCACAAAATCAACATTAATTAAAAGCTAATTGGCGTCTCCGGGTGTAATTTAAAACTTTATAATTATTTTCGTCTCAATTATGAAAACGAAATGAGTATTTAAATTTTAATATAAATGTACCGGTTTATGATAGAATATGGACTGAGCGTTTCATTTTATGAATTATAAGAGTTTTAAATGGCCCATTTTTGCAGAAATAGTTCTAAATAAGTTCAAAAGAGTTCTAAATAAGTTGTATTTGCTAAGCGAAACGTCAAAGTTAAGGCACGTGCAAACTCAAGTATTCCTACTTCCTTGTACATACAAGGAAGTAGGAATACTTGAGTTGATTAGCTCTATTTGTGAGGGTTCTGTAGCCGAATGGCAAATTTAAAAAATGGCAAAGTTTGTATGTCATAGCATTTTTTTTAATTCGGATAGGCTGACTGCATAGTACAAGCGCAATGTAACTGGATGATACTATTTTTTTTAGCTTCACACCGTATCCCGCACATAGCAGGGTAGACAGAGGGAACCGTAGTTTGAAGGAACCTAGAGTTAAGAGATTCCATTTCTCAGTTTGTGCCTTTTTTAAGGTGTTGTGTGCCGTGTTGAGTGGCGGAACTCAACGCTGCGCTTTGCCTTGTGGCCAGAGCGAAGGAACTGAAAATAATTAATTCTACCCAAGTGAGATCGAACCAACAAACCGTCGCATTTACAGACAGACGTTGTGCCTCTGCGCCATGACGGTCTTTTTATGAAAATATATATAATATATATACTTTCATATAATTATTACAAAATTACAAGTGAATTTAAACAGGATATAAGTTAGTCGTTTTTTTTTACTCCATTTTAACCGCCTTCAGAAAAGGAAGAGGTTTTATGTCCGACAACTATATTTTTGTTTATGAATGTCCCTCGATTTCTCTACAATTTGTAAACCGATTTGAATTATGAATTCGGTGTATTTACAAAAAGTAGTTAGGTATTCAATTTATTTTTGTTTCAGATTCAAGAATAACAAATTTAATTTTAAATTTTAAATTTTATAGGGATTTATATTAGTATCAATGATCAAATTTTGTTATTTTTTTTTCTACTTTTTAATTAGTGTTTATTTTGGGACACTTCATATTCGTTCTGGTTTCAAGACAAAGTGCGACGTTGACTTCCACCACTCAACACGCAATGTCTAAAAATATGGGCGGAAAGTGGGAAGCGTGAAGTTACTTTTTAAAATATTATTATTAAGATATTAGTGAATTATTGGAAAATTATTATAAATTATTAATAACACAATATTCTCTTTGTTATAACATTTTCCTATATCTACCAAAAAAAAAAAATGTATGTGACAACACATACAATGTTCAATTCTTGTGTATTTACATATTATTTATATCATATATATAATTGATAAGACATACCAGTCTCTATTTTCCGTTCAAATTTGATAACAAACACGTTGAGAGGCGAATCTTCTACGCACTTTATCTTACCCATCTTCTAGGCATTATATCCTTGGCTATAACAATGGTACTGTATTAAATGAGTGACAGTCCAAATACTAATATATTCGAGAATGGAGTCTTCTTTGTGAATGTAGAAGAAGTATTTCACTTAAGCAGTTTTCGCTCTGGATGAAACACCTTAGAACTGTATAAGACAATGTGGCCGACAATATACTGAATGTTATATTACGCAATCAGCTGCCGCATAAATGGAGAATACATAGAGAGTTTATATATAATATTCTTTATTGTACTAGAAAAAAACATGGGTAACAGCATTAAAAAAACATAGTACACAAAGGTGGACTCATCCCTATAAGAGATCTCTTCCAGCCAACCTATGGTAGTGGATGAGTTTTTAAGCAGCGGGTAAGAATATAGTACAAGTAATAATGAAATAAATCAGAAATACATAGATAATTAATTATATGTACATACATAAATAAAACTTGATATATATATATATATATATATATATATATATATATATATATATATATATATATATATATATATATATATATATATATATATATATATATATATATATATATATATATATATATATATATATATATATATATAAATCTATACATACATATTTAAATAGTATATATTTACTATCACAGTTGTTCTAGTTCTAGTGGGGTTCTAGTGGAATGCCTATTTCGTACTTCAGTAACATGTGTCTTTCAATAGAAATTTGCCTCTCGGGATTTGAATCGACTGTCTCTCAACCAAAACAATAGGCTAGATACTAACCCATTAGGACAATCATAATGCCCGATAGATTTATCACAGCTCTGTCACGAAATACAGGAATAATCAAGCAATTTATCAAATTAGAACATCGTATATTCTATTAATATTGACGTAAATCTGTTTATAGCGGTAGTATACAAAAGTTTTGCACCATTTGCATATTACTCTGTTCGTAGTCATCGACATATCGAACCTGTACAATTACAATCAAAGTTTACTTGTTTCTGTGTTGTGCTACCATACATTTAAATTTTATGCAAAATAGGCAAGTAAGTAACTAAATATAAATGTACTATATACATATTCATAACAATGGAGGGGAAAATTTGATTTAATTAATATAGGTACAAGTATACGCGACTCCGGTGTACGTTTTATATTATATTATCATTTTATATTGGCCTCGAGGCAAATTTGTATGAGATGTGTGCTCAAATTCCAATTGTGTAAGTGTTTAAAGTAATATTATTTATTACTTTAAACACTAGTATTTCTAGATAGGAAATTGGAGAATAGTTATTGTATATTAAATTATAACTAATATAAAATAATATTTAACTATAATACTAAAATACAGTAGAGACGAAGAAAGTCAGGAAATTAGACGGAAAGTGAGTACTTACTGTATATATAATGGACAGGAGTTATAAGCTTAACGCAGAAAGAAACCATTACAAACTTATATTTGTAGCTAATTTTATACCAAATGAATGGATACGATTGCAAATTTAAATTTATCAATTTTTACAAGAAGTATTTTTCTTAGCGGCATACCTACAACCTTGAAATAGGTACGGAGCCCTCGGTGCGCGAGTACTACTCGCACTTGACCGAAATTTATTTCCCCTATCACAAAGTGAAGCATTGAGGTCCATTTTAAATTTGCATAGAAAGCGGAGAACAGTGTCTTAATACTACGTGCTCTGTGCCAAGCCAGGAATAATGCGTGTACAATTAAAAAAGTTAATTTATAATGCGAGAATAACGTGAAACTTACTCAAAAACATTAACGAAAAAGATATATTTTAATACGTTCATTCCTATAAATTAGAATCAACCGTTTATATTAAGAAGAAATATTTATAAAATTATATTACAATTTATCTACAATAATACCAACATATGACAATAATACATGACATCTTTAAACTAGGCACCGTTGAAATAACAACCAAAATATTGATGCTACATTCATCGTTTATAAGCCATGTACAATAGGTGACACGAAAAAGCTCCAACATGCGTACAAAAAAGCTTCGTGACATATCGTCGGCCGTATTTCGAAAGCAGCGATGCCGAGATTAACAAATGGATACCGTGAAAAACTTCCTACAATATATTATTTCCAAGTCAAAATACTGTACGCGTTAAACTTTATTACAGCCTCGAGCTTCAGCGTATTAAGCATTGCGCATTATTGAAATAAGACAAAGGTGATATATATAAATATATATTAGTATATCTATATAGATATATATAAATATACCCATATAGGTATATATGTATGTAAGTAAAAGTTCAAACGATCATTTAATGAAAGCACATAAGAAAGCTCCATACTATATGTATAATTGTAATTTATTTTAGAATACATTTAACTGCGTATCCGAAACTGGTTCTTCTGAATACGAACATGAAATGTTGATTGATGATTTATATTTCTTGTGAACAATTTGCTGAATGCGCGTTGCTTTTGGAGAACGTGAATGTTACAAGTTTTAGAACTTTTATTGGTTATGATAAAGTTATAATACATTCCTTGTTGGAGACTTTCTGTTTATTTTTTAATTTCAGGTATATTCTACTGTGATGTTAGGTAAATAAGAAGGATTATTATACTATTTTGTACTACTGTAATTTTAAACAAGCTATTACCGACTCCAGCAGACGTATCCTGGAAAGGAAATGCCACTTTAAATGTGATATACACCATGCAGTACCACCTTCTAAATTTGTTTTCTATATATCTAGGAACTTTGCCAGGTCAGCAAGGTATAGAAAATATGAAATGTATATGCGGCGTCAACGAATGTTCTGGATTTTATTACCATAGATTTTTAGTGGACGGTCAAACGTAAGAGGTTCTTAGCTAGAAATTAAGGTTAATAAAAATAATGGTCAGGTGCGAATAGGATTATTTTCATTATTGTAGGTCAACGGGAAAGTAGAAATTTTAAAAGTTGATAAACTAATTCCATGCAATATACTGTAATAGAAAAAGTATAAACGCTCGTATCTCTTAATTGTGTTGACTTAGAAGCATTTTTTTATGCTCCATAGGACTATAACCTGAATGTTTGATAATAATTTCAGCTACTATGCTACTATGCTACTATGTTACCTAGCTTAATCTGAGCTTGAGGAGAAAAAAGTTCTTGACAGACGTAGGGACGAACAGACAGACTAACAACAGAGTTATCTGGTTAGCGTACAGTTTTTTTTTTGAGGTACTAAATCCTAAATAAGCTTATGTTGCTGGTGCGATGTTGCCAGCCATGTTTATAATCAAAACACCCTTCTACCACTTATTATCTTATTTTTTCTATATATATCTTTTCTGTATAATTTCATGAATATTACGACACGATTAATGTCTATAGTAACATATACATATATTAAATACAAGCATTCTTATCGTACTATTCGAATCCACATTGTTCTCGTTCACTTTGCCCTACATATATGCGCATGTCTATGACAAAATGTTAATTTTTTGTAAATAAAAGTTCAAAATAAAACTTTTAGTGAGTATTTAAACATATATATATATATATATATATATATATATATATATATATATATATATATATATATATATATATATACACACACAAAGATTAAGTTTTTAGATATCTTATGTGTGCCTACTCTGCGATAAATTTTTAATAAATTGTTATAATATGGGATATGAACCTGATATACTCGTATAACTGTAGATGGTTACATACAACTGCACTATAGGAGTTAATTACAACAGGTTTATTTAAGCATTATTTAAGTTCAGTTATTCACCCGCTGTAAAAACACAATTGGTATAGAAACTCACGAATTTTATATTATCATAATTATTCTAAAACAATAAACAAGGTATAAGAATTCTTGCGAAGTTTCACTTTGATTAATTGAAATGTTAATGGAATTTCACCTTGGACTAAGTCAAAACGTTAATATTTATTATCTTTACTTTTGTTAAAATACTTTATAATTTAGACAACGAACGCATTTATAATTTTCGAAGGTATTAAGTAATATTGGCTTAAACTTAAAGCAATAAAATGTATTCTACAGTATACTTCGGGGTCTTCGAAGAATTGTGATATCACAGACAATAGGGAAATTATATGAGTCACTGATTTAAATATATCCCTTAAGTAGTAAGAACATGGTGTACTAGATTTTCCCACCTCATTTCCAGAAATTACGTATTAATTGGCGGAACTTAACGCCGCATTCAATTTTACGATAGCGGGAAAATGAAAATAGTCTACACAGACGTATATGCACATACATACGTATATATATGTATGGAAACAAGACGTATAATAAACCTAGTATAGGACGCACATAAATCAAAAGTTATTGCGTATATCGACATTTCCTTGCGCTGTACGAGGACGCCGTGGGCTATATTACTTTCTTCTACCGTCCATACTCGTGAGATATGTACATTTACTAATGACACTTCTATGTTGAAAAAATTGAAAGAGAAAACTAAGATAATATCAGTTTTTAGTTCCAGTTCATAGACCATCATAGACCAGACATATATACATATACATATATATATATATATATATATATATATATATATATATATATATATATATATATATATATATATATATATATATATATATATAATATTTGAGTCATCATTTTAAAGTGTCCAATTTATTTCTGATGAAACATCACTTAACATAATATATATACATATATAAATGTTTCATTCAGAATAAAATCTTGATATCAAATATAATTTATTATTCCATATTAATTCACTCAAACGAAATCTATTGTCCGTCGTATTGCTATACGAAAACCAGATGACATTTCTACATCAAATTTTAATAAAAAACGCTTCGAAGCCACGTGAAATTTCCTGCGTACAATATAAAATACTGTTGACCCTTCACCATCTGCCTGATGCTGAGTGATCACTGCGCAAAACGCAATCTAATTGAGTTCTGCAGTTTCAAAAAGGTTCAAAATGGTTCTAAGTTACGCTACATTGAACTATTCTAAAAAAACTGCCCAATCACGTGTTGTGAAATTTTTCACTGCCTTTGGTGATCTGAAAAGTGTAGTGTGTGAGACATACGCTTATATTTTCTGTTAATTAATTTATATATTTGTAATATTATGTAATTTTGTAATAATTTGTATTAATCAAATAATTTATTTTTCTTATTTAGATATACATATATGATTTAAAGTAAGCTTATTTAAATAATGGAAAATAAACACTGAAGTAAATTTAAAATTTGTACAAACATTTTCTGTTTCTTATTTTTTTAACTTCACGCTATATCCCAAATATAAGGGGACCTAGAGGGACCCTTGTGCTAGGAAATGAAAATATTTGGCTCCTGCGAGTGGAAAAGGAACCTACGGCCTATTTTTGTTCCTTTTGAACTGCCATATTAAAGCCAGTAAGTACTATCCGGGGAAGCACCTATTTTAAAAGATTTTTAATATGTATACACTTTGAACTGTTGTCCAAAACGTTGAACATATACATATAATTGAATTTTTCGTATCTTTTGGATCATATAATATTACTTAATAAAATAAATAAATAAGAGAGCAGAAAGTATGAAAAATTCATTCCATGCTCCGCCATATAAAAAAACTATAAATAACTATTGCATTGAACAGTGCAGCCATAAACCTAGTAAACATTTATATAATTGAAAAAAATATATATATTTTAAATTATATTAAGTATATAAATCTATATTCAGTCGCCTATTCACAATTGTATTGGAATCACTGGAGAAGTTCTTCACTCGTCCCAAGTTCTCATTAAAAACGTCAACGTTTTGATTGTTATCCTTTATAGCGACATGGTTGTTAACGGCGTCGTTATGTACAAGTAGGTTACTCTTCCTTCGGCGTACCTGTTCTCAATTATTAGATTATTGTTAAATAAATAATATAAAATATATATTCATTGATAAACTAATAACATATAAAATAAAAAAATTGTGTATATGTATGAGTAAGGTTTCAATAACATAGTTCATGATACAATAAAATAATTTTTATTTATTAGATATTATAATAAAAAGTATGGAATTGAATAATATTGAATATTAAATACCAAAGTTCTAATTTGTTGTTGAATTTCTTAATACCACGTCAACGGGAAGTTTTTGAACCTTAAGGTTTAGAGTGCGCGGAGAATTTTGAACAGTATGTGGCAAAAGTTTTGCATAATACCTCGAATCTTTTGATTACGTATTAAAAGTTTAATTTTTTCTGTGCTCCAAGGAAATGTAAGCCTGGATATTCGATATTTATTTGAATTTGATATCTCCACGTGTTCTTGAGAAATGTGATCTTAACAAACGAACGGACTGTCGGACAGATGGACAGATGGACAGACAGACACAGAAATAGATGGCAACCCTAAAAATTACAAACTATATTCTTTTAGATATATTTAAACGATCACATAATTTACAAGCGTTTTTTAATAATATACGATCCTGTATATTTCACCAAAACACCGAAAATCGTGAGCATAATTCTTAGAGATTCAATTTAAAATCACTGGAAGCTCGACTAGTCCAGGATATAATGGTTCAACGAATAATTGCTATTTCCCTTGCAGTTGCAGTCAAAAAATCCCCGAGATATGTGCAAATAAAATCTCGCGACTCGTTTCCTACAAATTGCTTATTTTACTTCAAATTTTGTGTTATTTGCGACCTTAATGTTTTCGTTTTTCACTGTATACTCTTCATTTGTAAATTTGACCAGAATATTCAGATGAGTTTACAGAATAAAGATGAAATCAAAAATCAAATGAAGTTATACCAGGTTTCCGTTACTACAATAAAAAATGGTATAAATATTAGTTACTTATTTGGCGATAACAACGTCTAATGACTTACTTACGGAAAATCTTACTTACGGCAATTAATATATGCATTCAGCTTTTGCATATAACAGGATAGGCAGAGATAACCTAATCCCAAGACATTTTATTCTCCGCAAATTCGAGCCAATACGTGTTATTCTTACCAGGCCGGGAAGTAAAAAATAGTCTTTTCCCCCGAGTGGTGGTGGGGATCCCCACTGTTGTGGGATCCCACTACCGTCAAGCTTACAATCAAACGACCACCACAATCGCCATCAATTTTGTACACATTATCAATTTATTCTTGATCCTTAGTTAATTTATACATTTTAATGCGTTTTAATCGGAGGAAAATTATTGGATCCGGTACAAATATAGTTTGTATGCTGGAAAGTGTTATATTGTAAAAAGTGCCCTTTTCAACTAATAATTCGATGGTGGTGGGTCAATCGAAAAGCATTCAAGAAGTAGTTTTTGTATTGTGAACTGATTTTTACTAGACTAATAATATATATCACAACATATTTTAATAATATTTAAGTATATTATTTATATATAAAATGTTATATCCATTTGGATAAAAAAGCACAGTACATCGAGTTCACCATAAAATAAATTTAACTTGAAGTTCCTCCATACATCACGGCCTAATTTCCTAACTTTTCGCAGTTGAACCATCTGAGAAATTCCCTAGCAATCGAGGCTTGATAGGTTTTAGAGGAAAAAGTTACAAATTACGTCATTCATGGCGAAAATGCTTTAAAGATACCCTGAAACACTCCAGCCGTAGAACAAAATGAACCGTGAAAAATTACTTTGTTATATACTGTTTGAATTAACGTAGTATGTTAAATAAGTATTTTTTTTATCTTTACGCTGTATTCCGCATGTAACAGGATAGGCAGAGGCAAGGTAGTGTTAGCACACTCCGTCCATCGAAATATACATTTTTGTTGATAGAATTTAGAGCAAGTAGGCGCATTTTTATTTTAGTACCAAGAATATTATTTAATTGAGCGAGATTAGTTTGAAATTCTGGGAACTGTTTATTGTGTGTTAATCCTTCTATTTTGCAAATAAGGTAAGTGTATAGATTATTATTTTTTTTCAATACTAGAATTAAGCTCTAGGCTTGTTTATTATTAGCGTAAAATTTTTTTTATATAAATTACTGTTTAAGCGAAATATCCAAAAAACTGAAATATGTTGGCCAAAGAACTTCATAGCCCGCACTTTTCTTACTGCATTTGTTTGATAACGTTGCCATTTCATAGCTCATTTCTGTTTCATTACATTTGCTTTTCCTTACATTTTTCCATTGTATTCCCAAAATTACTGCCTAAAGTAATTTTGAACAGTCTGCTTTGCTTGGTGACCCGAGGAAGGCCTTGTCAATCACCAACGTCACTTTTGATATATATATAATATATAATATATATATATATATTATATATATATATATATATATATATATATATATAATATATATATATATACATATACTATATATATATATATATATATATATATATATAGATCTATATATATATATATATATATAAGATATATATATATATATAATACATATATATATATATACATATATATATATATATATATATATATAATATATATATATATATATATATATATAAATATATATATATATATATATATATATATATATTATATATATTATATATATATATAGAATATATATATATATATATATATATATATATATATATATATATATATATATATATATATATTGAAGTCGATCGGCATTAAGTTGTAACTGACCTATAGTTTCTTCAAGCTGTACTTCCTTTACTTCATCACTTTTACACGCTTGTCTCTAAATTTACATATTATGTACGTGTAATTATGTGTCCATTCAAAACTAATATGTTCCATAATAAAGACTTGACATCAAATTACATTGAAAATTTCAGAATTATTACATATACATTGAATGTTCAAATTCAATATTTATCTTGTAGCAACTATGAATTTAAATCGGTATAACCGTTTCCGAGATTTGTGTGTAGAAGCGCACAAACAAGCAGAAGAAAATTATAAAAACTAATATAATTCTTTAAAATTAATAAATGTTCCCAATAACGTTTTAAAATAAAAAAAAAAACAAATTAACACCGTATTATAAACAACCATTGTAGCCTCTTCGATATAAAAGACATTCGGAGCTAACCGACTTTTACGTGCTTGAGTGGTTCAAGTGCACTCGAGTATCGCACCTACAAAGATTATGCAATCAATAGCTTTGATAGCAAATAATTTATATACTCAATGCTTTAGTTTTAAAAATTTTAAATGCTTTTTAGCATTTTTATATGCCATTGTACTTAAGCATAATTTCCGATTGATATTTTTGTATTTAGTATATATTGTTCTCTCTATCCTGCTAGGGTTTATAAATAAGGGGAGCTACCGTTAAATTCAAGTTATTTATAAATAATAATAATATAGTAATGTTATTGAAATTTACTACATTTGTGATAATAAATCATAATAATATTATTTTAAGTTTTTTGTTATATATGTAGTATATGTAGTATTGTAAGATATATATTTTTTAAGCTATTTGTATTATTAAAGCTGATAGACTAAACTTATATGGCGAAGGCACACAAAACTTTGGTGTCTGTACTCAACGATGTAATTTGTTAGATTTTTCGTTTACCTACATGAAATATTTTCTTAATCAATACTAATATTTACCCAACAACTAATATTTTTTTTTATTTCTACTCATAATTGTTTATATCTATTAAAATATTTGTACACTGTTTGTATAGTCTATAAATATTTTAGTGGAAGAAGTATAGCCTAGCTTAGCCTTTTATTAATCCACTAAATATATTTTATTTTTATTATTTTATAATTATATTTTTTATATATACATTTAAAGCTTTCTCTCGTCATCTCGTTCAAATTAGCCACATTGCCATTATAAAGTTAACTTGAAATATATAAAAAATCCTACATAATCTGATATACTTCTAACACACTCGTAAATCTTAGTTCGATAGTAACCATTAGCGTTTGAAGTCGTAACTTTATCTGCAACATGGGTTTTGCGGATCAGCTCAATTTATAGTCCAGGTTAAACGTATCACTGGTGCTTCACTAATTTTATTGCTCAAAAGATTGAAATTTACGTAGTGTTGTTTCTACGATGGCTAGTTTAAAAATGATTATATATATATATATATATATATATATATATATATATATATATATATATATATATATATATATATATATATATATATATATATATATATATATATATATATATATATATATATATATATATATATATATATATATATTAGTTGGTTTACAAGACTCCCATCCTATTACAGTAATTAATAAGTTTTTACCCGTTCTAATTAAATATTGGATTCTGGTGCAAAGGTGCGTGAGTCTAAAGAAAACATTTTATATAAAACTTTATTTATATAATATTATTATTACCGTCCGTCGTGTCGCAGAGGAATAGCCCCTGCCTGCAAGCGCGACAGTCTGTGTGTTAGGCAAAAAGCGCGGCGTTGAATTCCGCCACTCAACATGCAACGCCTCGAAAGGAGGAAAGTGGGGAACGGAGTGTCTTAACACTAGGTTCCTTCTGCCTACGGTTCCCTCTACCTACCCTGCCATATGCGGGATACAGCGTGAAGCTAATTTAATTTAATTTAATTATTATTAATAGCATTAACATCTAAATAAAATTTGGCAGACAAGAATTTGTCAGTTAAATTATTATAGACTGTGGCTTTTATACCATCTATGTATATAAGTTTAACTAAGCGTACCAAACTTTATCGTGGATGCGCACTCAAATAGTAGTTGGGCTCTCGGCAGTATGTAGATAGCACTGGAGACAGACTCTGGTTTTACTTTAGTTTCATTATGCAATCTAAATAATCTAATATACACATAGACATACATACATTATTTTGAATGGGATCGGATTTGTCTTTAGAATGTTCTTAGTTTTTTTTTTTTAGTCTTAATTTATAAGTAACGATATATCGCCCGCAACGTTTATATATTAACCTGTTGTACTTATATGTAAAAATATTGGAATGTTACATTGTTTGAATATTTTGACGGAAAATATCAATTTATTGGTTAAGTTTAATTTATGTACTGTTAAAATTAATTAATTAAGATATTAGTGTAATCGAAATATTACTTAACTATTAATATAACTTTATTTTTGGTTTCACGCTGTATCCTGTATAGTTGTAAGTGAAGCTTATATACCTTCGAGTTCTTAATAAGCAAAAGGGATTTTTTTAGTGTCTATTCGTTACCAAAATAAGAAATATAACGTATATAATATTATGTATGTATAGTATATATATTTCTATCTAGTTATACAAAAAACAGTACAATACTCAAAAACCTTGTACCTACAGCTTGTTGAAATAAAAATTAAAATGGCATCAACTTTGTAATGGAGTCGTGTTTTGAATGTTTTATTGACATCTAGAGCAGGCTTTGTAATTCCAATAAGGTATCTTTAAACCGCAGCTCCTGATGTTGAAAAATAGACTTTAATTGATTTGTGTATGGTTGTAATTTGCGTGTGATTTCAAATGAAAATGACGATTTCCGTGCACCGAAATCCAAGCGGACGATGTTCTTAGGTTTATTAATATAGTCCCGGCTTATAAGGTGAACCGAGCTAAGTAAATAAATAATATACTGCAAAGGAAGCGTGTTTCACTTGGAATGAATTTTGAAATATGAAAGTATATAAAATATTGCATATTATGTAATTAGTAGAAGAAATTTCCAAATATTATTACATATAATATCGCTTATATAAATATGCTAGTATAAGTTATTTGTTAATATATATATATATATATATATATATATATATATATATATATATATATATATATATATATATATATATATATATATATATATATATATATATCAATGATTAAACTTATACATGAATGATTTATTTTATCTATTTATTTTTAATGTAAATTGATAATTGGAGACCGACCCAGTCCCACGATGGCCTCTAATCTAAAAAATGCTCTAAGTAGATGCCAAACCCATTATATAGTTATATCAGGCACTTCCGAATACCTCCCTTGGCGGCGATAAACGACTTATATTCAGTTTTTAAATTGAGCTTCGCTTCAAAAAAGCAAATCAACGAACAAAAACGTAGTAACGTAATCTCTATGGAGATTTGGGACGCACAACGCTTTCATTTTCTTGTTTATATGCATTATGCATCAACAGATCACACTCGCTCCAGCAATTAGGCTCTATAGTGGACGTAGGGAGTAGAGAAAAGGCAAACACTGTTTTAAATAACAATCGTATACTGTATTATAAGTAGTTTTTGTGGGAATTTTTGTACCAATAATTTTTGTATATTTAATTTTTTTATATGTTAGAAAGAGTCTTGGGATTTCTGAACGTCTTTATTAAATATAAGTGGCAAAGTTGAATAGTTTCTTGTGGTTAGTTTCCTAAATCGGCAGATTGTAAATTCAATTTCTGTACCAAAACACTAAATCTAGCTAGTTCATTGTTGATAAGTGCATTATTTGATGATGATGTTATGTTTAATAACGTTGATATATATATATATATATATATATATATATATATATATATATATATATATATATATATATATATATATATATATATATATATATATGTAAGCAAATAAGGTATATATTTATATGTATGTGTATGGCAAAGTTATTAGAAAATAAAGAGAAAATAATTCTGATTAACACTTTTTTCTTTTTTAAATAATTTAGATTAAAATTCCTTATAAATCTTTCCTTATAATTCCTTATATTTCTTATAAATCTTTTCATTTAAGGCTGGAGTGACAGATTTTTTATTATTATTTAAAAGTACTACAAAATTTTTCTTTGATGTTTAGTTTGACGATGTTATTTGGTAATGGAGTAAATAAATTCATGATACAAGTGCCTTATCACATCTAAGTCTCTGAGAGATTTTCATTTTTAGATTCAACTCGACTATGTCTCATACGGGGAATCGTTAGATCATCGTATTAGGGGGCCAATCGCGTCTCCCTCGGTTATCAGTGTAGTACATACATTCAGTCACGTGTTTTGTTATTTCTGGCATTCCAGAATAGAACTTACAACGTCGCACACATTTAGTTAGTTAAATCCATAAATGCTGTTCAAATAATCCAAATTTTAGACAAAATTTTAACTGGAAATTTATTTCGAAATACAAAAGATCGCTCTCATTCTTTACATAAAAGAGCGTACCAGCATACTGCGGCAAGAAAATTATTGGTATTTTGCTGTAAACATAGACAAGCTCGTCGTGTCTCAACTAACAAAATTTGTCAAACGCTGACGCTAAATAGTTTATCGAAAGTTTATGTCCTAGACATTATTAGGAGCGATCGACTTTGAGCGCTCTATAAAATAATTTTCTATGTTAATATGTTTATCTTTTGACGTCTGGTATTTGTTACTAGGTAGCGGGATCTTAGATTTTCCAAGTAAAAGGTAATTCTTTTTTATATATTTCTATTTATTTATACTTTTTGATTGAATAACAGTATAATTATGAATATATATATATATATATATATATATATATATATATATATATATATATATATATATATATATATATATATATATATATATATATTTTTTTTTTTTTTTTAATAATCTGGCCAGCTTATTAAAATATAATTCTTTATTATTTTAATATTGTCAGTCTGGTAAGATGAAGAGCCGCAGTGAGTTCTACCACTGAATACGCAGTATCTATACGAGCTACTGGTTTTCTGGGTTATGACATATATAAAATTTTTAAAATATAGGTAATTCGAGAGCACCGTAAGTGAGTGTATATCCACAGTAAGTGTTGCTACAGTTATAAATGTAATATAATTATTTTGAATGCAATCATTATACTCAAGTACCATTTTTCTAATGAAGGTCCCGTCTTTCGTTGAAAGCGATGCACATGGTTGAAATTGATGGAACTGATGTTAAAGTAACATGAAAACGGATTCTTTTGGTTCAATTACACTAAATAGATTATTAGATTCTGTTAAACTGATCACAATGCATACAAGCAGAGAAAAAAGAGAGTGGAGTGGCATATGCAAAATATACGCATAGACAAAATTAAATTTCTATACAAATTAATAATATATGTTATTACCATACAAAATATATAATGAATGTTATGACATATGCATTTTATTTCAAATAGATAGTAAAAACTATTACACCGCATTAGCGTCGAACATGAGCAAAGAAAGAACTTCTGCCTATACACCTTATCGGGTGGTAGATTTTGATAAAGAAACTTCGACTTTGTTACTATGATTCTATAGTTCATTTTAAAATTAAGCTCATCTAAGATAAGTCTCCATACAAGGTGGCAAGCTTATTGGCAAGAGGCCAGTTAGCATTCACGATACTTCCTATACTGGAAAACGTTTTGTTCGTATTTTTTAAAACACTGAGCGATGGAATGATATCTGTCTCTTTTTAATATTCTTTTAGATAAGTGAATGGATAAAGACAATAAATAGCTCGTTTAAAGTTGAGGTTCCGATTGCCAGGTGAAATAAAAGATAATTAAATCCATTTGATTGCGGCAATCAGAGTCGGTTTGAAGGAAAAAAGCTTAAATGAATAAATATTACATTTTAATTTAATCGGGATGATCTTATTTATATACTACAGAAAAAGATTTAGCTTACTTTTATTTTTCCTGTTTCTAGGTTTTCCTTGCTGGATGACATCCATGGCCATTATGTCTGGTTATGTATATAACATATAATAGGTATATACATATAAGAGGTATATACATATAATAGGTATATACATATAAGAGATATATACATATGTATGTAATTTTTCTTTTTATCGATTCTATATACATTTTTTTTCAATTGTGACTCGTATCTTTTTTATAAGACTTGATCACTTATATTTACATACATACATAAAGAAAAACAAAAAAATTTAACGCAGTGGGATTTGAACCTGCGCCCCAGAGAATCCATCCAAGCGCTCTGACCACTAAGCTACGTATCACGCTACGTCGAAATTCTTATATGCTTTTTACAACTTATTACGTTGTTAGCAACTCTGTAGGGACATTTTTACAAATTATCATATCAATTTGGCCAAAGAGAATGCCATTTTATAAAATATTTTTATGATTTTTAAAGTGTTAATCCACAATAAGCCAAGCCTGCTGCGATTTACCTATATTAACAACTGTAAAGCTAACTTAGATTCATACAAAAATCAAATCAGAAATCTTCTTGGAAATGCACAATACACATACATAGAACTAGCGCTTTAGATTCTACTGAAGTACCAAATTTTCCATTTTATTATTTCCCCATTCTCGGAGACGTAGGGAGTGTGAGAGGTGCATAACGGAAAACTGTTCTAGTAAATTTTTAATAGTTTCCAAGCAGGTCTTCGGTTTTGGTCTCGGTTCCTTTTATCCAAAGAGTTTTTGTACTACTATGGAAATTTGGATATAGTCATGCCCAAAATTTTTCATTCTTCTACAATATAAGCGATTATATCAAAAATTCGTTCACAATTTAAAATTTATACCGGCCGCAAGGTGAGTTTGCCGTCTCAGGAAATCTTAAAACATGCATGTTTCTAACGTAGAATGGAAAGTTGGCCTGGAGCTAGGAAACTCAGTACAATGGGATATTAATTGGATACTATGTTACACTTTTTAGTTTGGCTCTATTGTATTAACTTAGCTTTGTTTCTAGCTGTAGTTACGTTTGAACAAATATTGAAGAAGTTAACTTAAAAAACGGTATTAAACTTTAAGTTTTTTTGGCTTATATTTTTACAATAGTATTCTGTATTTATATTTTAATATTTAATGTTTTATTTAAGGCTTATTACATACATCAGACTTATTGTATACTTAAACTTAAACTTATTATATATATATATATATATATATATATATATATATATATATATATATATATATATATATATATATATATATATATATATATATATATATATATATATATATATATACGTTTTAGCAAAATAATCCTTGTATTTTGTAATACTAGTTTCTAGTTTATTTTATACTACACAAAAAAGAAGTTGCTATTTATTTATTAATAAATAGATAGGTGTGCTAAAAACTTAGGTTTTTTAACTTTACATTTCACTTTTAAGTTTCAATATCGACAGGCCCTCGTCACCGGGAGAAATTAACGGAATTAATGAAGAAAATGTCAAGCCGAAAAACGTTTAAACATCGCCTCTTGGAAACCGCCGCGCCCCGGAGGCTCGGATTCAAATCCAGCTGCATTCAATTTATATTATTTGATATGTGGAATAATAATTAAAAATAACAAAAATATAATAAATTAAATTATAGAATCAATCAATAAATAGAATTAAATTAATTTATAAAATCTATAAAACAAATCTAGAATAGACATAATTGGTCTGTTTGAAGATTGAACCTGCTACTTCCTCCATACCAGCAATTAAGCTCACATACTATTAGAATAACTTTAAAATTTCTATAGGAAATGGAATTATTTCCAAAGCCAAAATTTATGCAGATACGTAAAATTCAAAGCACATTCATCATTTAATTATTTGCACGAGCACCCGAAAATTTACATATAATTAATATTAAAATTGAATATGTTGTTTGGGAATATATTAATAAGAAGTTATCGATTATATATTCGAAGAAGTGGCTTGACATAAACTTATAAGCTTTGTAAAACAAAAGCTTTTATGTCAACTTAGATAAAATATATAGCTTCTATTGTATCCTGCATGTATCAGAGTAGGCAGAGAGAGCTTAGCGATAAGACACCCCCTCTGTTCCTCACATACAAAACAATTTAGGCAATTAATTTGTATATTTAAGCGTTATGGATAAAGATAATATTATATAATTAATATTATAGTATATATTTTTGAATACAATTCAAAAATTTAGTATTATTTATAATGTGGTATTCAGATCACAAACTCTGGATTTAGTTTTCTACCTAATATTCAATATGTTTAGCTTTTAAACGGAGAGTAAACACTGTGCTAAAACAATAAGTCTAAAACAATTTCGAGACCGCATTACGTAGCTACTAATTTTTCCAATAAAGTTGCCTTGAGGCAACTTTTCCAAAAACTAATAAATATAATGGAAATACAGCGGAATGAAAGGCAATCGGTTGAGCTTAGAACGTTCCAATATCGTGCAGTTACTTTGGTGAAATTTTACTTACAACAAAATAGCAATAGTTATAACAATTTGATGCCCCACTCTGACCAATTCTCCGGGACGATATTACGACGTATTTCTTATGAAAGTTATGTAACTTGATAGCTTTGGTATCTATCTATATTCATGTATTTTAGTATACTTTTATGGATTGAGTATAAATTCTTACGGCTTTATGGCCTTTTTTGTGTAATATTTATGTTTAATATTTGCATGATGAATGCGTTTAGTGTTGAAAATTTTTTTTTCCAGACTGCAGAGCGTACCTATACCAGTCTTTGGCCGGTATAATGGCCAGCAATAATGCAAATATCGGGTACTAGGAACGTTGTGCTGAGTTTTTATCTTATAAGGAGGATAAACTGACATGACTTGACAATTAGGGGTCTATGATAGAAGGAAATAAATCTATCTTTTACTCATTTTTAGATTAAGAAGATCTATATAAAAATATTCCTTAGATATGTGTATAATTTGGATTATCAGAGTAGGTTCTATCCTTTCTAGCCTTCTAATGCAAAGCGTATAAGGTGACGAAATTTAACGCCACAATTTGAATTTGTCCATTTACACTTGTGAAGGTGGCATGTTTTAATTCTAGTTCATTTGAATAGCTTCACGCTGTATTCCGCTTGAAGCAGGGTAGGCAGAGAACCTCGTGTAAAGATACTCGTTTGTTTCCATTTTTCGCCTGAATTTGAAACATTTCCTTAACAGAGGAATATTAATTCCCCTGAGTGGGGGTCTAACTCATAGCTATTGTATTTCCACTTAGATGTAATTTTACTTGGCCAATAATTTGTTTAAAATTACCATGGTGTATGGAAACTATGAAATCCTCTGTATTTTAGATGACATGGAAGATTATATATTATTTTTATATTCAATATATTATTTTTAAGAACTTAGTTTTATAATACACGATTCCATTCCCCTTCTTTCTCCTTTTGTATTCATGTAGATTGACTCTGGATGCATATATGAAATGAATAAATATTAAATTTTGTAAATATCGAATTCATTACAGTACTTCACACCCATATTAATAAAAATGCCTCAATAACTACAGTTCGATGGAACCTCAAAATACTGTAATCAATATATATATATATATATATATATATATATATATATATATATATATATATATATATATATATATATATATATATATATATATATATATATATACTCTTCTGTGACTTAGTGACTGACTTGGCAATTATTCATGTAGGGTCATTGGGTCATTGGGGAGTTAAGGGGAGCACTAAGAGAGGAAATTCTAGAACCGGGAAATATGGGGTTATTTCAAGCGAAAGAAATTGAGGGCTACAGCTCGTATAGTATAAAAAGACAATACTACCAAGTTTAAGTAATAATGCTATAATGACAGTGGATGAGGCGAAAAACAAAAGTAAAAATAATATAATAATTGTATTAAAGGAAAAATGATGTTCCCAACTCGGGTACATTTTACTTTACTAGGGGAAAGGTCCCACAAGTTTCTTCAAACAAAGTCTCGTCCTCAATGAGATCCCTACAGAAATTTAGTAACTTTTCGTTAATGTTCGCGTGACGTATATATGTGGTTGTAAAGCGTTCAAGCTTACAATATGAAAATATATAATCTATATGTACATTGAGAGTATGTTGAGTTCCTAGTAAGTTCTTCTCAGCAGAACCTACCTTCCGAGCCGGTGGTAGACGGTAGTCAGTGACACTACTAACACCTTTATGTAATTTATATAAATAACAAAGATATAGACAGAATAGGGCGAAGACGGGGGACGAACAGAGTAGCGTACCGATGAACCCTGGGCGACGGGTAATAATCATTGCCCAGAGAATTCATCTTTGGGCAATGATTGCTCGCCGGCGAACATCCTGATCCATCTCTCCGCATTAGGAGTAGCGAGATTGTGCACTTTTTGTATTGTGCTGAAGTTAGCCATAAGTCCTATGTTAGATTTTCTTGACAAAGTTTTAAATGCCATTATATAATTTAACATTAAGAACTATAACTAACGGGAGATGAAACTATTTCCTTAAATATATTAAAAATACAAAAGGTGATTTAAAAAACAATACCTTGGTTTGATTTCAAAATTATTTAAATCGACCAAAACGATTTGTTTTGATAGGATTTCCATTATGAATGGTGGAACTCGCTTTATTTTTTCTAGAGTGGGGTTTGTTGAGTTCCTTTTTTAAGAATTCTATATTCTAGTATTATTCTCTATCAAAATGAATACACAATTAGTTCTACAATATAAGGTATACGATTATATGCATAATGAAAATATACTAAAACTATCATTTACATAGTTTGTTCAAACAAAGTAGCTAAGAACAGCGGAATACGGTAAAATGTACTGAGTATCCTCTATATATTATTTATACGAGCCAACGTTGCAAGTCACCGCTTTTTAAAGTAAGTTATGAAACATAATATTTGACGCGGCATCTTCACTCATGAGTCACGGGTGAGCGCATATGAACGATGGAACACGCTTGTACGAATTTGAATTATAATTTTGGAGATCCGTAGTCCAATTTGTAAATATTTTTGTAGCCTCAGCATTGAGAGAAACTAGTGTTAAGATACTCCGTTCTTAACTTTTTGCCCGAATCATCATCACATATCGACTGGCGGAACCAAACAATGCGTAGGCTTGTCGAAAAACAAAGAATATCCAGAAACAAAGAATATCAATAATATATGGCATGTAAGTGACATGGAATTGTTAAAAGAAGTACGATAAAATAACTTTATAGTGTCTTTTAGTAATTTAAATCCATAGCACTATATCTATATATTATGTATACTAGCTTTCGCCATTGGCTTCGCCCGTCGCCCAATGGAAGTAATTAAAAACTGTGTATCACGCATGTCACATTCTAAGTGCTCGATGTGACTGACGACTGACCGCAGGCCGCAGTGTGTTGTAACGATACGATTAACATTATAAATTGTAGCCTATATAGGCACATCCTCGATAAATGGACTAAACAGCACAAATATTTTAAATTCCATTAGTTCATATTTAAAATTAATGGGTGGGTAACCTAGTGTTAAGACACTCTGTTCTCCATTTTCCGCCTTTCGAGACATTGCATGTTGAGTGGCGAAACTCAACGCCGCGCTTTGTCTTATTACCAGAGCGAAAAAAATGAAAATAATTCATTCTCCCCTAGTGGGATTCGAACCCACAAACCGTCACGTTTACTGGTTCAATTGCAATAATACTAAAAAATTATAATATATGTCCATATACAAATGCATATACAATTATATATTAATATTATTTGGAATTGGAATGAAAAGATTACTTTAAGCGCAAACAGAATACGGAATAATGTTCTCTAACATGTAACTCGCATCTACATTAAACAAGTGCGAGGAATTTGTTTTTTACATGTACTGTGGAGATGTGGCTTTAATTTTTCATAGCGTTCGCTCTTTTAGCTTTATGAAGCATAAAAATTTGACAATTGGAGACTTTTATTAAATTTTTAATGTGCTTTTGGTGAGAATATAATTATTTTTTTTGTTGTGTATTCAAATATTAATATATATATTTCAAGCTATTATATACACTGGACGCTGTATGCCGCAATCGGATGTGTCTGAGTGTATGCAGTAATTAATAGCTTACATTCTTCTTATGAAATATTTACATTTACCTATAATTCTATACTATACTATATTTTAATATTATAAAGCTTAAAAGTTAGTTTGGTTCGACACACTAATCTCAGGAACTACCTACTGGTTCGAATTTCAAAAAAGATATATTTTTGGTCTATGGACTTATGAACTATCGAGGGTTATAGTCCCGTTAATTGTTTCAGTGTTACACTGTACCTGCATTAAGAGTTATCTTAGGCACTAGTAGCTAGTACATGATAATATATGATCTTGGAGTAGACTCCTCATTCAGGTTAAACAAGTGGTTGATATTTATAAAATCATATTATATTTACATACATATACACGTGAAATTTTCCAATTTCCGGATTTTAGTTCTCACTTCTTGCCGAATTTCGTTATTCTAAGTCAACAGAGAATATATATACGCCTACAGGAGGCGTTGATTTTGCGGTGAATTCCATACAATATGCAGCAAAAATTATGCATAAAGCCTTGTTTTCTGGATTACGTTGACTTAGAAGTTACTTTTATGCAAATTTCATCTTGTTATTTTTATGCGTTCTTGATAAACGACGTTAGCAGATGAACGATCTTAGCGGACGAACAAAAACGCGGACAACCAATTGATATAAAGGTTCCAATTTCGTGACACGTTAGAAAAATTTGAAAAATACTGATATTTATGTTTTTATGAAATTTTATGGTATTGATATTTTTTTTGCCTACAGTACTCACATTTAATAGTCGTATGTTATAATTAAGTACTAAATTGAAACAAATCTATATAATAAATACTTTACTTACTTTACTCTACATATATGTACAGAGGCCAATGAGACTTGTAGCTAGGTTCGTGGCTCCTTCCACTTGTGAGTGTAAATATTAGTATTACTTCGTTTTGATGAAAAAAGCGGACCGCGGCGTTGAGTTCCACCAATACACAGTGTCACACATTCAAGTAGAAAGTGGAGAATAGAGTAAATTTACTCTAGTTTCTCTTCTACTTTTCTGATAATTTCGGGTCTAGGGTTCAAATTTGACATAAAGTAATATTTTAATTGATTGATTAACACATACAAAAATACTAATACTACTTGCTACTGATTAAAGCATATAAATCACAAATACTCTGAAACTTATTCCCAAAACGTATCAACTGTTTATACCAAAGCAGAAATGGCAAAGAGTAAAAAACCAATAGAACGGTAATGGAAATATTAAGTTACCGGTTTCAAGAGAGGGAATTGATTTCAGCAATGTAATAAGTGTAGATGTCCTGGCTGAGGGTCTCTCGCGACAAAAGTACCTACACGTATTTGATATCGCGTGTCAAAGAGTAAGTGGTCTGAAACGCGAGCATTTATAAGGTTTTCAGATATGTCAGTTTAATATTGAAAATGGGTTTTTTAATTGAATATTTGAGAATACTGTTATTATGTTTATGTGTGGAATGAAATGCTATTGACTCTCGCTCATTAATGTTTATTTTTTTACAAAGAAATATTTTAAAAAGATCAACTGTTCAGTTGCTTGACGGAAGTAGTTTCCTATGGGACTGACACTATTGACATTTTTTTTGTAAATTGACGATTCAAAAGAACTTGTGATGGCCTAATTGAATAAAAAATATTTTACTTTCAGAACAATGCTTGAAATATTTTTATTATTCCAATATGTGTGTGAGTCTGATGTGTAGCGTACTGTGTTAGTTTTTACTATCTGGTACTTTCTGATAACTTGATCGTAAAGAGAAAAATTAAATATTTTTTTTTATTAGGTGTCCCATTTACATTACTTTATGTAGTACATTTTGATGTTGCCTTTACAATTTACAAATACTAAGGAAAGACTTAAACAAAATATATTTTAAGTCCTTTCTTTACTCTTTTTAGTTATGGCGTTTCTAGCGTGCCAGTTGAGCACAAGTCACTTTGCCAATGTCACGTTGAAAGCAGAACACATAAAGGAGATTATACGGCAAAAAGAAGATAGCATTATACAATAGAAGAATGTATGTTTAAAACAGATCCGATTAAAATACGGCAAACAAGCAACATTAACATTATAGTAGTTAAGTAGTTTAGTAATAAAAATACTTTAAATTAGTGTTATTTATAATTTAATATATTTAAATAAAATATTACATAAGGGTCTAAACACAAACATTAACAAACACTGAACATTAAGAATACGATGGACTTTGAGAGGAAAGACATCATATATATATATATATATATATATATATATATATATATATATATATATATATATATATATATATATATATATATATATATATGATGTCTTTCCTCTCAAAGTCCATCGTATTCTTAATGTTCAGTGTTTAGACCCTTATGTAATATATATATATATATATATATATATATATATATATATATATATATATATATATATATATATATATATATTCAACATTTCGTAAAGTACATCTATGTCATCTCTATATTAAACTTGCAAGTTCTATTGTGTTTATAATCTATGGTAGCATTTGCCACGTTTGACAGCTTTATGAGACTTTGCGGTGAATAGTTCACTTTAAAGTAAGTACAAGCGTAATTTCTTGATATTTTGTTGTTTCCATATTTGGTTAGATAGTATATAATTTATATGTATTTAAACTTAAACTCGTACTTAAACTCGTTTCTTCTCACGTAAAGCAGTGTTAAGACACTCCGTTCGTTTTCTGGACATTGCGTGTTGAGTGGCGGAACTCAACGCCGCGCTTTACCATCTTAACAAAGCTAGGAAATGAAATAATTCATCTTCCCGAGCGGGAATCGAACCCACAATCATTGAGTTTACAGTCAGACGTTGTACCGCTGCTCCATGGGCATCGGGCATCTTATGTTTTACATCTTGTTTTTCAGTATATATTTTTAATTAAGCCTGTAACAATGTCGTATGTCAACAATGGCAAATGGAAAATGGTTACATCAAAACAAACAAAATATGGTAAATAAATGAAAAAAGTCAACATTTTGTACAAAATAAAGAAAGAAAAACACTTTCATATGCCAATTCTTCAAAATAAATAAATTTCGACATTAAATGCACATATTAATATGACATTAAATTCACATATTAATAAGATATACAAACAAATAATCGTCGTCGAAATAAGAACATTTCAATTATAATATTTTACACCCTTTGGTATGCTAATTAATTAGTTGTTAAAAATTGATACAATGTCACAGTAACTATATAAATAAATAAAATTTGGAAGCCACCTTGGTTCAGTAGAACAACCTCCGACTGTAAACGCGATAGTTCTCTCTGAACTCTCTCTGATTATGAATTATTTCGTATATGAAGTACAGTGTACTGAAAACAGAGAAAGCGGAGAACGGAGTGTCTTAAAGAACTGCCTACCATAAATGGTACAAATGAAGACAAGAAAATAATAATATTTCATATTAATATACAAAATGCAACAAACAAACATAAAAAATAATAGCTACACTAAATTTCAAAGTAATCAGATTCAAAATAACTCTGTTACTGTCGACTTAAAATCAAGTGAATAATAGACTTAGCTAACAGTATTTTCAATTATTATATGGCTAAAGTTTATAACTAAATAAACAATGACATATCGACAGCATACATCGACGGGCACATAATGTAATTCATACACAGCTCTTCACGTGTCATCGCGTGTTACATATTACGATAGTTTTAGTTTACAGAGATGCCTGGAAGCTGGATGACAGAATCCAATCTGCTGGTACGCTAGAAAGTACTGTGGCCATGAGTTTTGGAATTTGGTTTATATGATTAGTATATTTTGGCGGCCCATTGTTGCGTTGAAGGAGTGTCTGAACTATAATTATGGACCTACGGGATGGTTGTGGTTCGATCCCCGTATGGGGATAACGGAAAAAAATTACTATCAATTCCTTGATATTAAAACAAAGCAAGGCGGTAACTCCGCTAGTGGATGAAATGGAGAAAGCCAGTTCAGTAGACTGCCGTCTACTGACATAGCTTGCCTATATCGTTAGATGGTTGCACGTTCGATTCTGGAGGGAATTAAAATTCGTTTCAACGTTCAGGACACGAGGGATATATGCCAGCGTTAGGTTACGTGGTCTCGTAAAATTTATAAATTAGATGAAAGAGACTGGTCTTAGAATTTAACAAGGTGGCGTTTAGGGAACATGCCTTCAACTTTAGAAATTATTTCGATACATCATTGTTTACTTAATTAAATATGTTCGATTGTACTGATAAAAAGATATTACCTATATGTATGTTAAGCTAATGTTCTGGTATAATTTTTTTAAACTTTATCCTGCACATATCTGGGTGGCAGAGAGTTCTCTCTCAGTAATATAGAGACACTATCCTTTTTTACTTTCAGCACGAATTTAGGAAAAGAAAATAATTCACGCCCCCGAGTAGGGATTGAATCCATAACAATACTTTGCTATGTGCATATAGCAAAGTATGAAGTATAGCAGAACCGTGAGCACATGTTAAGACACTGTTTCTTAATTACCGTCTTTCGGAACATTACGTGTTGAGTGGCGGAACTCAACGCCGCGCTTTGCATCGTTGCCAGAGCGAAGAAAACGAAAATATTTCAGTATTTATAAATCATCGAGCTCACAAACCGTCCAGGAGGCAGGCAGACGGCAGAGGCAGAGTGTAGAGGTACAGCCTCTGCGCCACGACGGTCCTCTGCATGTTGATTAGCGGAATTCAACGCTAAGTTATAACTATATTTTTTTATTAAATTCAAGTACATGAACATTTTATATATTTTTATTACTAGCAAATGTAATGGGAAAGTCTTTTTAAGACTTTAAAAGCCACAAATTTTAAACTGAAACAGAAAAATATAATTCAGTGGACTAAGTGATTTTATACTGCGTTTTCGGTCTGTACATTTTGACCAATTTGGCTTTGGTGTCAGTTCCCAGCGTGCTTTCTGTTACAACCATTTCATTCGTTTTATTTTATAGATGGAAAAGATGTGACAGAAATAATAACATTATTTCCTTTTCATATTTACAGGAGAAAAATTATTTTGCAAGCTTTTATATGAATTTATCATTATCAATCATTATTGATGTGTTTATTGTATGTCATTTAATACTACTATGAATGTAAGTAATTAAGAATAATACTTATATATTTAAATTGAATCATCTAACGAATCCATTTGCGTTGAAAAAATGTGTAAAATGTAGAGTTTTATCAACCAACGTAACTATCAAAATGAACTGTTAATATATCTAAATACGAAAGATGCCTCCATAAGAATAGAGAGTGAGTGGTGAATCTTCAGTGTTTACTCTGCCTATATCACATAATAGATATGTTTTTTAAACCAATAAATTAATTATTTTCTTATATCAAACAAAACACAATATGCAATATCTCATATTTAGATGGAAAGTGGAGACCAGAGTGTCTTATCACTGGATCAGACAGAACCCCTCATTGCTATATTAAAAAAAAAAACATAAACAAAACAAGTTTTACTATGAATCCATAATCCTTTCAACATTCAGCTCGATTCTAATAACACAACGATAAATATATTCGCAGTTCCGTTGAAATTATTCACATGTTTAAATTACAGCTAAATCCCGCTGTAATATAATTATATTATAAGCGCTACTAATCACCGCTACAATCGGACCATTAAGCGCAAATCCCTTACTACAATGCATTACAGTTCACTAATAGTATAGTAATATATAACAAACGTAAGTAATTAAATTTTCGTCGTACATCATGGTCGCAATACACAAATGTCGATGTTTGCCATTATCGAGAAGGCCAACTAGGCTTACATAGAGGAAATTGGTTTAAAATTCGTTAATTATATTAATTGTTTCAGAGTTCATTTGTACGAAGTAGGAGTGAGAGGTATAACTGTGAAACGTATTTACAATTTGCTTTAAGATCTCGGCCTATCTAGAACTATCATCAATTTATTTCTAGAACGTTCTTCATAGATACTAATACAATCGACATGGACAGTATAAATGAGCGTTCATGCGAATTTCAAATGAGCCCCTTAAACTTACACTTGGGTTGCAAATCCCATACTCTCTCCTCGCTCCTCGCCCTACAATGGCCTCATTGCACTCGCACAGTGAATCCATGGAATGCTAAGTAGTTTCTTCTTATATATATACTTTGGGCTTATATTGAAATCGAGTAATAAATAAATAAAATAATAAAATAGCCTTTATTCAGATCTTGAATAGGGAAAAGTTACATTTCACAACCTTAATAACTAAGATTTACAAACGATTTTAAGCTATTCTAGGATTTCCTGCTTTTAATTTTTTACAGCTCTGTTTGCCAGTCGGCAAAGGCCTCCTCCAACTAAAATTAAGTAATAATGAAATAATACATTGAAATCGAGTACTTATATTTAACACTAGCATTTATTTTCCCACTGTAAAGAAAAAAATAACTAACAGTTGTGCTCGAGGTAACCCTAACCGCAGGTGTTGAGGTTTGTGTTGACACGATTAAAGTTCTATATAATATAGCCTAGCCTGTAGGCTAGAAAAAAAATGTTGTGGACAGTCCAAGCTACAGCTTTCTTCAATAAATGGACTATCTACAACTATTATTTTGCCGTTAAAAGTAGCAGATCCTATAATTAGAAAGTTCAACCAAAAAGCTCATCTGCTTTGTGTTAGCATAGAATGGTATAGTATAGAGTATACATATTTAAATTCAACATATATACTTAGAATAATCAAAGCGTTAGATTCTGTCACTCAACAGACAAAACACAATGTCTCTGAATGGGATGAGGACAAAGTGAGATTTCAATTAGTTCTCTGTCTTCCGTAACATGTTCCGCCCGAGTTCGAGACATTGTACTGTTTTTAGATGGATGATTAACGAAAATGTTTATAACATCATTTCCATGGTATAAAAGATTAACAAATAGCTGAAGAATAGCATAGCATTTCCGTTTAGCAATATGTATTAAAAAATAAAAAATGTTACGAATAAAAAATGCAAAAAAGCGTTAAAATGTGTGGTCATTCTACACAACTCTCGACATTTGACAGTTTCAAAAAGGTTAACTAAACTGAGTTTGACTATTGAACGAACTTGAATTTTTTGTTTAAACCGAAGTAGCAGTGCATAAAATTATTGATGCTTTTGTTAAATATTTAAAGTGATTAACTAAAAACCTTAAACATTAAAAGAAAAAAAACCCATTCTACAATATTATAAACTAGAATTGAAGTAGACGAATATTTCTTTTTATCTTATGAGCTGAATTACGTCCGTTTAATTTTTTCTCTTCAATGAATATTCGCCCTTGGTAATCGCTTTGTGGTTTTTCTCGCATGAGCCCGAATCCCGTGGGAGTCCCTGGATGAAGTGATCTATATGTTGGTCAAAAAGTACCCGTGAAATTGCCATAAACATCGGTCTAGCTGTTAGGAAGATTAGCCCAGACTAACAGAAAGGCAGACAGACAAAAAAAATAAAATATTTTTTTCAGTATCATGTAAACGTAAAATGACAATTATTTTAATATCACAAACAGACACTTCAGTATTATTTATATGTATGGATGAGCTCAGCGAGGTACGGGGCTATGATGGCTAGATCCACACGCGGTGTGGTGATTGATTTGATGATTATATTTAAATTAAATGAATATCCCACTCTGAAAGACAGAGCGTAGCGTTGAGTTCCACTACTCAACACGCAATCTTTCAAATATTAGGTGAAAAATAAAGAATGGAGAATAGATTATTTTAACACTAGGTTCACACAGCTCCGTCATCCATATAGGGTGAGACTTCGTTTGACTTTCGAGAATGTAGAGAATGTAGAGTCGAAGATGACACTGGAAACTGACGTGAAGAATGGGGAAGGAAGGCTAATGTATATATGAAGAGGTTAATGACAGTATACGAGGCAAAAGAGACCGTAGCGGGACCGTAGCTCTTGGCATTCTCTGATTACCTCGCTAGGAATAAAGCGTGAAGTTGCTTTAGCTTGCCGTAATATAAAATTCCACCATCTAAACATAGTTGAGATAATCTTGATCAGATACGATGGTCGACATTCAAAACTCAAAATACGCAGTGATTTATAAAGATATTGTCATTTTTTTTAGTATCCAGTTTACAAAAAAGAAAAAATATGTATGGTCACCCTACTTCGTAATTAGTGTTACGTATTAAAGAAGGTATCGAAACGATTGGTTGTGAAATTAAATAAGATTAAAGTTTAGTATCAGAAGTTATATTGGTTCTGAAAATATTATATTATCTATATTATTTTTACTCTTGGACTAGAACTTCTTTGGTTGAATGCGCACATCTCTGGATTAAATAATTAATCTATGAATTAAATTGCATATGCTAGTATTACATCACGTTAATTTGATTGTAACCTACTGTACCTGAGGTCAAAACTACCTCAAGTACTTAGAAAGTGTCATCTGACATAACTTTTAGCTATATCCATTAGACCACAAGGTCCCTGCGTAGGCCGCAAGTAAGAGCTAGTATAACCGTTCAATATAGACTAATCTCACTGAAACTTGAAGAAATTTCACCAAAGACATATTTTTTTATTAGCACACGTGTTTTTTCTTCAATTGAAATGGCAAATCAAAAATATTTTGTCTCATTTACAAAAAAACTCTTTTTACATCTAGGCGAAACCTACTCGCGACCTTTAACTACTGTAAAATGTTCCATAAGTCGGGTTTCCAAAAAAAATTACCAAACAAAAATACACATGGGTAATCCGGTCTTTTAAAATGTATAGAGAATCTCGATAATCAATGATGAATGATCGTTAATTATCATCAAGTATATTGTTCTAAAAATAAACTATTTATCTCGTTCGTTAACGTATACGTAACGCCAATGAATCTAAATTACGTGCGGTATATGTATGACGGAGGTGGCTAAGTCTAAGCGGTCACATAATGTATGCAGGACCACCGAAAACCATTTGAGTCTGATACATATTAAGTAGAGAACGATAAATTCGAGAGTATATTTTGTATTTAGATTACTTGTTGGCCAGTATCGATCCACGTATATATACAGGTGGCTGTATAAAAAAAATAAGGTTATAGATGTTAACAAATGTATGTATAAATAGATGTTAGCAAATTTGAAATTAGTATGAGAATAGCAATATTAGAATTGTCATCGTTTGTCAAGAACTATATCACAATGAAAATATTTATTTTATTTAGATTTTCACATTTATTTAAGGGTAAGCTTTCGGTAACCTGAGTATAAAGATACTTTGCTCTTCGTTTTTCTCTTGAATTCGAGATATTACGTGTTTGGCGGAACTTAACACCGCACTTCGTCTGTCCAGAGCAGGATATTCAGTCTATAGAGTTGGGATGGAATTCACAACTATCTCAGTTACAGAGTGATATTGTCTTACTACGCTGCGATGAAAATTGCTACTCTTCTCTCTCATCTATAGATAATGAACCTCTAACCCTTAAGCTCACATATAAATACATAATAAATTTACATAAACATCTATTTACTTACACACATATATATATATATATATATATATATATATATATATATATATATATATATATATATATATATATATATATATATATATATATATATATATATATATATATATATATATATATTATATATATATATATATATATATATATATATATATATATATATATATATATATATAGTAAATAGATGTTTAAGTAAAATTATATAAAGTTACAGTAAAGAACACTGCCATTCTGATCTGACCTTAATTTTAAATCAAATTGTCAGCAGAGAGGCTCTTGACTTAAGATATTATATCTTCGAGAATCACTGAATTAGTTTAGACTGGAACCTTATTTCGTGATCGCTAGCAATTAACTTGAAACATTTTTGATGCTTTCAGAATTTTCACTTAAATACGTACTTACTATAGTGCATAAATATTTACTGGTAAATGGGCCCTATGCAATATTGCAATATGTATATAAGTTTGTATGTTGTATGTTATATGTATGTATGATGAGAATACTGTACTATTCTCAAAATATTAATATTCTCAAAATTCTCAAGTGCATAGGACATTTTTTGTTTATTTACTGTTTTTTCTTATTATTTTATTATTGCGTCTGAATATATTGTACATTTTATATTTACGTTAGGCGGAAAATGAAATTGTAATACTTTAAGTAACCCAAAATAAACTTGAATTTACAATTGCTTAATTTTCAGGAACCGTCTCAATTTCACCACGACTATATTTTAATTTACATAATATATACATATAGAATTTGTTCATAGTACATCAATAAAAATACGTAGTGATATGACACTTTAAAATCACTCCTTACCTTATTATACCTGAATTGTTTATATTTATAGATTGAACATATTTCCTCCTTAAAATGTATTAACATTTTATCAATAACATCTTATAGCCGTAACAGTTTGTAGCCGTTATCACTATGTAACAATACAATGGACAAGTAGGCAAAGAAAACATAGCAAAAATTAACACTGCTTTGTCTTACCAGAGCAGAGAAATAAAATAATTAATTTCTTCAAATGAAAATCGAAGCCTAAATCATCTCGTTTATTCAGATGATACACTACTGCGTCACGACAGTGTATTTATAGTAATTGAAACCAAAAAATAATCATAAAAATTATTGGAAAATATCGAAGACTATTCTAGGCAAGTATCCACCTGATTGATATGTGGTACCCAACTACAGCGATCAGAAATGATTTACAGCAAACACCGATCGGCCAAAACATCAGCAGTTAAGCTGTGGATATTGCCTTGTCAGTGTGTCAGCGGGATATTACGTTTGAAGTACCCACAATGTGTACACTCGTTCGTTAATGTGGTCAAGGGAAAATTGTTTCTGTTCCCTTAGCATAGAGGCCAATATTGTACTTGTCAATTAATATCGAATTGCCAATAAACAGCTGGTTAAGAATGATTTGTCAGGATTAGTTGTTGATTGTTTGTATTTGGTTCTTTAATTGTTCTTTTTATTTGTTCTCTATTCACTATTCATGTATTTGTGGACCAACAATTTGTTTTACTTTATTTTCACATGTCTTGTATACTAAGATAATATTTTATTCCAGATTCTTGATAAATCCCAAAGTGCCAGTAATATTATTTTATAATTATTGCGTGAGCTTGCCGATTCTTAGTTCAATCGATTCATCTTAAACAAATCTTTACGGTATAACCTCCCCCGATGAATTTATACTATTGTAAATATATCGTCTTATTATATTAATAACCTAGTTAATTAAAATTGTAATTAAAGAAAGTGGCTGCATACGAAACTTAAAAAATAATTTATACGTCGGGACCCGTTATTTAATCAATTATATCTTCCCAAGGAACCCTGTACAATTTAATAGGTTAAAGCTGTTATTCTTTTTAAATTAAGCAAAGAAAAAGGTTCCATATATGTGTATCGATTATAAAATTATTTTGAGAGTACTATTTCGTAAAAGTATTCTTTTATACAGTTTTTATAACTATATATTTAACTAAATTAGATTTTTGAGGACCGTCGTAGCGTAGAGACACCTCGTCTGCCTTTTAACGCATCGATTTGATCGAGTTCGATTCTTAGTAAAAGAGACATACTATTTATTTTTTTTATGAAACATATTATTTATTTTTTTCGCTCTGGTAACAAGAGATAGCGCGGTGTTGAGTTACGCCAAAGTAAAAAAAAAAAACGGAAAGCGGGGACTGGAATGTTTTAACACTAGGTTCTCTCTGCCTACCCTGCTATGTGCGCGATATGTTTTTTTAAAATAATATGTAAGTTCTAGGACAAACAAGACCTTACAATATAGTTAGTGCAACATTGACATCTACAATTACTAAACAACTAAATAATATATTTAATTTTAATTGTAATTAAAGATGATTGACTGTGACGCTCTATTTATTCTACGACCCAATATGAGAATTGAATATTATAGTATTATAATTGACAATGGCTTGACAAGTGCAAGAGTAAATTTAATCTAAAAATGTCATAGCTATTATTGCAAAGAGAGAATAAGAAAATGAGCATGACGTAATAAATGCCAATTTTTTTTATAATCATTATAATTGAAATGTAATGAACCTCCTCTATTTGGATGAGCTATCGTCAAACAATGACTTTTGTCAGATTTACGTTTTGTCCCATATGTCAGTCAGTCTACTTTTTGTGTTACTATCTAACACCTAAATATTAGAAAGGATAACACTATTATAGTTATTTTTTATTCACCCATTCCCTTATATTGGGATAGGCGGGGAAAACGTAGCTTAAAGACATTTCGGTATCTATATTCTATATTCGTATTTTGTGGAGAATTATATCTCTCTGTTCTTTATTCTTTGCCGAAAATAGGCTAACAAGATAATTTTCAAATATATTTTCACGTGTAAAAAAGTGTGAAACTAACTTTGTTTTTTTAAATTATAATTGATAAATGAATTAATTACTGCCATTTTCATCGTGGTTAGGGGCAATGGAGATTTTTGGGATTTCTAAAAATATTTATAAATTCTTACCAAGTATAGTCCTTTCGAGCCTTTGTAAGCTGACGTGACGTGCGGTGACGACGGCGGCTGTCCGATGAATTTTAATAAAATTATATTTTACGAACTTCGGATATGTAGGCTTAATTAAAATACTGTACGGTTAAACAATGCCGTAGTCAAAGGTAAGCCTTATCTGGTTAATAAATATTTAACAATATTTTAAAAGAGTTACAGGATCGTATTAAAAACCTTTCGTGTTGTATAGAAAAAGTATAATAATTCGCTGTAATATATCCCATATGGGTTTGGGATATATAAAATTATCATAGATATTTTATCGTGGTAGAGACCTGGTGAGATGTGGGTCGGTAGCAATAACAATGGGTTCAAATATATTTTTGGGGAAATATATTATAGGTATTCTGTTCTGTTTTTATTTCTTCTGTTCTATTTTTGTTTATTTAGTCTGATTAGAATTTAGATAGAATTTTGTCATTCTATAGTCAATGATCAAAGTGAATAGTTGAATGAGGGAAGCCCCTGTTCTTCGCCTTATCCCTAGAAACTGATTAACAGTTCACCCCCTTAAAAGCGGGAGACGTGTAAAAGTATAAAATAAAATTATACATACACCTTATGAAACAACTTATAGCTGCAAATATTAAATACGGCAAGATAGACATGTATGAATATTTTCCTGAAAATAATAAAAAAAATGTAATATACATACAAAAACACAAAAAGCGATTGAAACAAATTATAATGGAGTTTTTACTTTTCATTGCAATTTAGTTTACGCGACCCAAGCTGTTGAATGTGGCGTACAATTACGGGAAAATTTAAGCACGTGCTCCTTACGTGACTGGGCGGAACGAAAGTGACGTATCATGTATTAAAATCTACTTATATTTACTATATAAACAACGTACAGTGTACTATCGTTATAATTAATGAAGGAAATCGTCCATTTATTCAGAATTAAATGTAATTATTATAGGTTAGTGTCTTTGTTCAGTGGAGACGGCCTTATCGACTGGGCGGCGCCGGTCGCGCGCGCTCGGCCGCTTTCGCCGTCGCGACGCTCGCTCTCTCTCGACAGGCTTCGGCGGCGCTCGGAACTTAAGGGCTGCCTTAGCGATTTTTTCAGTGAGTGCACTTTTTTTCAGCGAGATTAATTTAGACGAACATACTAATGACATTAAATGAAAATAAAAGCCTTCTTTTATGTTAATTTATGAGAGGTGCATGATATTATTATATTTAGGAAGTCGTTAACTCTTAATTTGGAATGTAACGGCCTATGAAAGCTTAGTTCATTATCATTACAAAAAAAATTATGTGAAATTATTCCGCCTAAAGTCTAGTGAGTAAGTTAACGTAGCGACAACCCTTTGCGGGTCTCGGGACACATGGCGGTAGGGCGGCGCGGGTGTGGGGGGAGCGGCGGGGCAGCGCGCGCCCGGGCCGCCCCTCCTCAGTGGCGGCTTGCAGTGCCGAACGCGCGTGTCGTGCGACGCTCGCGGCCCCGCATCGAAAGCCTCATTTAGCAAGCGACGCCGCACTCGGCGGAGGCAGCGGCCCGGCCGACGCACAGCCGGGCCGGCCCGACCTCGCCCGCGCGACCGCATGTGACCACCACCCGACCAAAATGTACGCGACCGCTGTTTACGTTAACGCTAGTTGATAACCGGGAGGCCGACGCTGGCATGCTAATGTGAGTATCCGAATCGATAGCGATTCCGAATATAAAATATAAAATGAGACGTAGCCGAGCGGCTTGAGCAATGCGAGCGATACGTCTCCTGCAATGCGACAGAACGCGTGCCGAAGTTTCCATACATAATTGAGGTCCGTAGAGGTCCGGCGCGCGTTCCAGCGTTCGCTCTGTTTTGTTGGTGATTTGTGGAAATTTTCGACAGTCGGACTGTTCGACGTGGCGTTACGTGGATCGCGAGGCGGCCGGAGTGCTCGCGGGGAGTACACGCGCGAGCTGTGGACGCGCGGGCTGGCGACTTGGCGCCATGCGGTAGCGCGGTGGCGCGGCCGAGCGGCGGGCGAGCACTCGTGCGCTCTCGGCTATGTGCACCCTTTGCGCTACATTGTAAGTACCTTATAAAACGTATCCATCAATGACTAGACAAATTCAAAATAAACACGTTTTATGTGTAAAATCTATTTTATAAATTTAATATTTTTATAAATTCTCCAAAATCGTTTATCGAAATTTTTAGTAACAAACATAAAATCTATATTTAAAAATATATTCTTATACAATATTTGTTTCTTAAATTTATCTGAAATAACGAAAAATGTATCTTAAAGAATGACAAGTGAAAGCTCGTTGTTTGTGTTGTGAAACAAACGAAAAAGCTGTTTCAAGTCGTACTTAAACAAATCATTTGTTTGATACTTTGAAAAAAATATATATGTTCGAGATATCACCATAAAAAATATAAATTTGTATTATTACTAACACTATAGTTACAAATATATAACAAAACATAACTAACTCATTTAATAATTTACTCATTTACATTTCCCTTTTTCAAAATAAATGTCAATATACAAGCCAAAATACATTGAAAACAATATAAAAATCGAACCCGCAATATTCACCGGAAAGAACACATTTCATATGATATTACGACAGATCATCTTTAATACTTGTAAATAAAAAATACTCGTGTACAACGCCCTACAAATTATGCAAGGCTCATTAAGTACGCTGTTGTAAGCACACTACAATATTTTCCTTAAAGCTCTGTAGTATATATTACTTCACCAACAATTGAAATGAAAATAAACCAAATGAAAATAGTAGCTAAGTTGGATGTATGTTTGTAAAGTTGTTACTTATTTGTCAAGTCTTCATTTAATGTTAACAAACATTTTTGAAAATATTATATGTTTTAAAGTAATTTACTCGTAGTTATTGTACGTACGTACAACTCCACACGCAATGTCTCAAAAATTGGGTGAAAAGTGAGGAACAGAGTGTCGTGTCATTAAAATATATATACGGGATAAAAATTGGTTTCACGCTGTAAGCCTATTTTTTTTGCTTTTGAACCTATTATTTATTATTATTATTATACTAACTTTTATCGACTAAAGCTTATTTAGTAAAATAAAAACCGAGGTAACTCTAACCGCAGAAGCAGTGGATAACATCGAAACGATTAACGTGATGTAAAATAGCCTATAGGCTATAGCCTTCCTCCAAAGAATTATTGAATACCAATCAGCAGTGCCTTAGACTACCTTATTAAAGGAAACAGCTTTATAATATCAATACAGATAAGCAAATAAATTAATATATTACTTGTATATACATATATTTACATAGTAATCAAAACGAGACATAGATCTAAGTTTCTCCAAATACTAATCTAGGTTACAAGTTAATTTACATGCTAATTAATCGACCCTTGTTGTCAGTTTCTTGATTTCGATCAAGAAACTTCTGAAGGAGCTATGTATATAACTTCAATGTGCTGTTCACACAAGTTTATATAAAAAAAAAATATCTTTTTATATATATTTTATATCTTAAACCGTTTTTAAGTTAAAATTATAAATATATTCTAATATACATATTGAAATATGTATCATAATAAAAATAAATTAACTAGAAAACAAAAAAAAATACTAAATTGCTCTTATAAATAAAGTAAAGTAAACATGGGATGAATGCGGAGATATCGCAATGCCGATTGTCATGTATCGTTCGGCGAAGTCTATGTCTATCAATGGTCGTGTGAGACGCGTAAGTATATACGGTGAGAAATTACTTAGTATATTCAAAACAAATTACCATATTAGGGAACCGTAGGCTCAAGGAACCTAGTGTTAAGACACCCCACTTTCTGCATTTCGAGGCTGGCGTGTTGAGTGGCGGAACTCAACGTCGTGCTTTTGCCTTGTTACCAGAGCGAAGAAAATGAATTAGTATTAATTTTCTGCGAGTGGGAATCGAACCCACAACTCGTCGCATTTACACATAAATAATATAAATATCAGCTATTATAAGATTTCCTATATTTCGATTCATGAAAAAGGATATAGGGGCTACAAAAGTGCTTAAGACTTGCAGAAACGGCTACAGCAAATACATAGTAACACTCTGCTTTATGTCACCCGCATCGTATTCAATCGAAGATTATACATTGCTTCAACGGGCTGGTAATAGTTGAAGTTCTCTATAAAATATAAATTTAAATTTTGAAATATAAATTTAAGTTTTAAATATATATTTATAAAGTATTAAATTATTTTGATATATTTTTAGTGAAGTAATTGTGTTTTGAGTTTCTTTTTATATTGTGTTTTATTTTTAGCGATTTGATTGAGACGTGTAAGTTAACAAAATAATGTTAAAAACTAATAATGAGAAACTAATATTAATAATTGCACTCATTTATTAATATTTAGAGTGGTCTATTTTTATATTACTTTATAAATATTTGCCAAAAGGAAAATATATACGAAATTTGCCAACAATGTCTACATCTGCCTATCTCATTTAATAATAAATAATGTAGAGGCCATTGCGGCGCAGTAGGACACTCGAGGGACATAATTATTTTCATTTTCCCGCTCCAGCATGACACAATGAGGCAATGAATTCCGTCACTCATCATGCAATATGTACAATTCGGGTGGAAAACGGAGAACGGAGTGTTCTAACACTGATACTTTCTCTGACTACTCTACACTACTCTCTAAAAATGAAATTGAAAGAAAAAAATGCTTGCCATAAGTTACATACTTTTAAATAATTAAATATCTAATGATTTAGGTAAATATTATCCTAATCCATAGAGATTAATGACTTCTGACCGTAAAAAAATAATTGATAATATAAAAAGTTTAAGCATATCGTACTCAATAACAAAATTATAAACAAAACTATTATTACTATAAGCTTTCGTCTTTATATCTATGTCTTTGTTTAAAATTTGCCTTTGAACTGTAGGGGTGAAGTTTCTAGCTAAAAGTTACTCAGCATGCACGGGTATAATACGTTGTATTGTACTTAAATATTTATATGATAGCAACATTCACATTATTATTACCTTTAAAATGAAACTTATTTAATGAAATAATCACGTATATTTTTGAACGATATATTTACTTAAAAATAATTTATTTTAAATATTTTTTTAAAGATTTAATTATAATTTTTTTTAAATTAGTACTGTTCTATTAAAGTGATGAAATGAAAGTAATTCTTTCTCCGATTGGGAATACTAAACTATGGCGTTTCCGTCAGACGTTGTCCCACCCCGCCACGATAGCTTCATATAATAAATTAAAATTAATTATTAGTAATATACAAATTGCCCTCACAGTTTTCCCAATTCCAGCCTTTGGAATATTATCATCTTAATGAAAATTATTAATTATAATTTTGACTCTTTCTATTTATCTGTATTAGACGATGAATTAGAATAAAATGAATAGTGCACACACATATACACAAAAAATGAAATATAATAAATGAATGTGTGATGCACACATTCTTTATATACATAATCTCGAAAACTAATGTATCTAGTATATATGAACATAAAGATACCTTCTTTATGTTCATATATACTAGATACATTAGTTTTTGATTGTATATAAATAAGATGTCAGCTAAGAGTAGTTTTTAAGGAAATTTACCCCTAAGGTGATTACAAATAGGGTGTAAACTTGTGTCAACTTCACATAGTCACTTGTGCTTTCAGTTTAAGTTGAATGGCAATAAACTACGGCAAGACAAAAAAAATTAAGATTCAGTGCTTGCTATATTGTTAGTAAATCTACTAACGAACTCCATTTTTTCAGTTCGTATCGAAAAACTAATACTTGGTTAATATTGCTTTTCTATTTATGTATATTGACCATCTAATACAGTGGGATAGATCAGTTTTAATTTCCTTACTCTGTCAAAAAATACTGCGGCGTTGATTTCCGCCACTGAACACACAATTTCTCGAAAATTTAGTTGAAAGTTAAGAATCAGATGTCTTTAAACTAATTTGCCAAGCTCTAAAAAAAGTTGTCGGTAAAACGTGAGGATATTATATTTTATATTATAGTCTAATTATTAATAATTTATGTAACAGAAAATTGAAAAATACACTTTTACCTAAATAATAAGGAATAAATTCCTTCTGCCTACGGTTCCCTCTGCCTACCCTGCTATCCGGGATACAGCGTGAAGCTAAAAAAAAATGTAGAGATATTTTTATTAACATACTAAATCTTAAGTTTAAACCACGCTTCAAGTAAGTATTCAGTAATTATTTTCTATAGGCAATTTTATAAACAAGCATTGTTTCAAGGAGCAATAAGGTTGTATATTTTCGATATACATACGTATGATCTACCAAATAATTAGTATGCAATGATCAAACTGACTACGTAATAATGAATAAAATCATATAAGAAAAGAAATTGTATAATATTGTGTGTTAAATGTTTATCTATTAAGCAAAGTTGTGGTGCATTCCGCCACTTTTTTCTTAAAATTGCTCATAGAGTGAAAAAAGGAGTGTTACTAGGCTATCCTCCTTTGTGCCGTTTTTTTTGGTATTACTCTTTATCCAGCATAGGCAGCATAGTGAGTGTTGAATGGCGAAGATCAACACCGTTCTATGTGTTTCCTATAACAATGTAGAGATAAAATATTATATTAAAAGAAAAGCATGTAAATAAATTCTAATACAACTTATTCAGAATAAAGCCTCTTATGAACTTCCCTTACATAAACCTTTAGATTCCACTAAAACTTTGATGTCTGATCATAAAATAGGTATTTATTTTGTACGCGCATATACAAAACTGCTTTGAATAAAATTTTTGTTACAAATATAAGGCTGGTATTAAGCTCAAAAGCTCCTCTTGTAAATGGATGTAAATGGGTTATTTTGTATGTTATATATATATATATATATATATATATATATATATATATATATATATATATATATATATATATATATATATATATATATATATATATATATATATATATATATATATATATATATATATATATATATATATATATGTATATAAACATAAATGTAAGTACTTATTAAGTGTTCATATGATAGAGCTTTTATTAAAAACAAGAAGCCTAAGTTAATGGATTTTTCAATGTTTTTTAAATTTTAATGCCTTTCTCATATAGTACTTGCATGTTCTAGGTTGTGCCTGTGGCTATGTCTATGGATAAAATGAATTAACTAGAAGTTGTATGTGACATATAACACTCGCAAGTGCCCGAGGCAGCTCTGACCGCAAGTATAGTTGGTATCGTGACATAAAATAAACCAATACAAGAAGTAGTTCCCGAGATTAGCATGTACAAACCAAACAAATTCTTTTGCTTTATAATATTATAAGATAACAGTATAGCTATCTACAAAATATATATATAATATGAGAGAACTTGCGACAGACATTATTGCATGTTAAGAGTTGGAACTTAACGCTGAGCTTATTTTATCAGAGCGAGATAATGAAATATAAATGATGCCTCGAGAGCACATCGAACCCCTGGCCATCGAGCTTGAGTCAAACGCTGTCCCCCTGCGCCACGATACCATCATTATAAAAGAAAATAATTGCAAAAATATAAATGAAAATGTATTTTTAATGGGAAAGCAAGACACTTAACGTCAGGCAAACAAATAAAGCTTAAGCAGAAAAATAATAATATACTCATGTTACGGAAAATCAATAGAACTCATTTATTTTAATGGTAACATCGGTTGAGTAGCTCATAAAATTATTAAGGTCGTATACCAAACAGGATTGCCACGTATATCACATGACCGTCGTGGCCCAGTGGGAGAGTATCGAAGTGTATGCGCCTCGGTTATGAGTTCAATTTCTTAATGGGACATTAATTACATTATATAAATTGTTTACATTTCTCCGCTCTGGTAAGAGAGCGCAATGTTGACTTATGCCACTCAATACGCAATGTCTCGAAAAGAGGTCGGAATGATGTACTTAGTGTCTGAACACTAGGTTTCCACAGACTAACCTTATTTTATACGGGAAAAAACATGAACCTAATGGATAGAAACATCGATATATTTATATTCTCATAATAATATACTAGTATATATAAAATAGTATAAAAGAACAATTTTAAGCTTTATACTAGATAACAGCTCGATCATGTTTTGTTAAGAATTTGGAGTGATTTGTTACATTCATTTTGTTTTTTTTTGTTAGTTTCACACTTTGCCCCCAGCAGGGCAGTCAAAGCCCCCGCAGAGTACATATCACCATGATAAAGTGTTGGAAGTCATACGTAAAACAAAAAAATATTAGAATTTGGGAAATAAACAGTCGTTTAAACAGATTTTAAAATCTTACTCAGTTTTAGAATCATTTTTTAATTGGACTCTCATGATGGGCACATATGAGAAACTGTACTAAACCCCTGAAGAGATTGGAGTTTCATCAATCAGACTACCTATACTCGTATATTTCCTTTAACCCAATAACCTAAGATCATAGCTTATCAGAAATAACTTTGTAGTTATATTGTAATCTGATCCTTTAGATCTCGGCCTGTCTAGATTTATCTTTAGCTAATTTCTGGAACATATATCAATGTAAGGAGCTCGGACAGTAAATGTGTGTGTAAGTGCGCATTTCAAAGAGGTCCCTTACACCTATCGTCCGAAAACTGCGATGAGCTCCTCACCCGGCAACGCAGAAAGGTGAATAATTTCAACTCCTCAAACTACAGAGTAAGCAGAGAAAACCTAGTATTAAGTTATTCAGTTAAATAATACTTTAATGTAACGCCTATAGGCAGTAACCCAATATTGCCATACTTTTAATATAAGATACCTAAAATTATATTATAATAGACGTAAATCACTTTTTTTATATAAAAAGTAAATAGGTATTAAATAATACTCCTAATATAGCTATTATACGAGACTGTGCAGTGTTCTAATGAAAAATGAAAAAAATGTGCCATCCCTAGAGAGCCGCTCTTATTTTTCTGGTAAGATTTTTTTAAATATAGCAACGCGTAGGTGTCATTTCTCATCGATATTACTTGTTTTAGTTTTTATGATATAAAAAAAAGTATAGACAGTCTGAAAATCAATAAATAACTAAAAACAGTTAAATACAGTGCGGCTCCGTTCGAATGAGTTCCATTTCTAAGGGAGGAAACTTAGGGACGAAAACTTGGAACTAAACTAAACTAGAGAAAAGAGTGTCTTAACACTAGAATCTCTCCCTCAGGCTAAAAAAATATAGAAAGCACAGATTTAAATATTGAATGAATTGCCGCCCTTATAAAAATTAGGACGTATCATAAAATGAAAATAATTTATAAAAGAATACACCATCGAAGCATTTATACCCAATTTACCTTATAACATGCTGTTAATAAAATAAACAAGCTTATGTGTGTAGCGAATAAAACAATTTTAAATTGTTTCCTCTAAACAATTTTATCTAGATCTATATTTATATTTTATATGTTATTAAGAAGTTGCCGTGGCTCCATAACAACATATAACTATGTAAGTAAGTATATACTGTATTAATATAGTATCATATAATAAAAATATACAAAACAATCTTATTATAAGTTAATTTGTTGATACGTATAAATCTAGACAACTAACAAAAAATGTACAGCGAGTAAAATAGTACTCGTAGCATAGTGTTTGAGTGTGAACACGATGACTATAGATTCGATATACATACGGGAGAATGCTTAATTTCTCCGCCCTGATGAGTTCCATGTAAAACGAAAATTCCCGAATTTGGGCGGTTAGTGGATCTAGTGGGCCGAGGGTCTTGACACTAGGTAGTGTCGGACTATTCTGCATCTTTGCTTTAATATTAGTACTAGTTTAGGTCTTTCTCCTTATCTTCTCTACCATTTTTCACTAAATTCAGCGTGAAATGTTTTATTCGACATGACTAACCAACTGTCATGGAACTTTTGTACCAAAAATATTATAAAAAAAAACATTTACGATTTTTATATTACAAACATTTTTTGTTTAAAAGTAAAGAGGACATACAAGCTTTAAGACGAGCACCAGTCAAATAGTGAACCACGACATCGTTTAGATGCACGATCTTTTGATAATCAAAGCATCTAGGCCACAAGTCTCTTAAGAACGATTCTATAGCCATTTCTTTCCAAAATTTCCCACTCGCTAACTAAACTGGTTATAGAGACGAAAATATTGTCTATTTAAGGTTTTTTTGAACGTTCCTCGTAAGCTAACACTTTTTGTTTTTTTCAGTGCTTAAAGAAAGAAGCGTGTGTCTCTGAAAGGAGGACGCGCTTTGGAAGCAATTATGATATACCACCTAAATGTTGAGATATACTGAATGTGGAACGTTCAAATTTCATTTAATGTACGTACAAAATGTACCTACATGTTGTGTATGTGTTATGTATGTTGAATGAAATTTGTGAATATTCACCGTACATCGTGCACGCCAGTTTCTTAGGAAAAGTTGAATTTTGTAAAATTTTATATGTCAGTAACCTAACACAGTGTCAGTTGAAGCGAAATATTTTATACTTTTTAGTTTCTGCGCTTTCTTATTTATTCATGGAGGCTATATAGCGATGGATTTGTTATATATATATATATATATATATATATATATATATATATATATATATATATATATATATATATATATATATATATATATATATATATATATATATATATATATATATATATATATATAGAGCAGGCTATGAAGAGGGAGCCTAGTATTAAGACAATCTGTTCAGTGGCGGAACTCAACGCCTCGCTTACATTATGACGACATTCACTTAAGTATATTATATAAAATTAAGTTTATACTTAAGAAGCATTATCAAAGCAGGGGATTGTAGATAAATATCTCATTTAATGACTGTCCTCCACTGGAGATTTTTAATCATATAACAATATAAAAATATATCAACAGTATATTTTGAGTAGCTAGTAAATTGTAGAGGACCATTCATTTAACAAATATAATTTTGTTCGTTAAGTAGAATTTGTAGAGCACTTTGCCACGCCAATAATAGTTTCTTTTTCATAAATCTTCCATATATATATATATATATATATATATATATATATATATATATATATATATATATATATATATATATATATATATATATATAGATGAATAGTATAACTTTAAAAAATACTTTTAATACATAAGCCAGGCGATATTATTAAAAACACTAATTCAATTAGACAGTGCCATCAATCTAATGTAGTCAAGTAGCTTACGTTAATATCATCAGTATAAAAGTTCATGGAGACAGGTAAAAACCCACCCTCCAATTATGAAGTAATTTATTCCAATTTTCGGAACCATCAGAGATTATTATGTAAGAACGATATCAAAATGGTAATAAGTTCCTAATTTTCAGACAATCATCTGTAATATTTTAAATTAGACATTTGCATAATTGTGTTAGGTAAGTTGCAGATTTATTGTCATGAAATATAAAAATACAATTAATTTATTATTATTTGTATTTTTATATAGTATAATATAATATAATAATATAATATTTATATGTAAAATTAAATTATTTTTGAATATGAAGACATCGTGTCCCAATAGCACGGCGTCTGACTGTAATCGCGATAGTTGCGGGTACGATATTCACTCGATCCAAACAATTATTATTGTTTCATCGCACTGGAAAGATAAACTGCAGCGTTTAATTAACTTGACGAACCAGAATTTGACTGGAAAGTAGAGAATGGAGAATTCTAAGAGCAGGTTATCTTTGATAGATGCACATAGATAGGTATATTAGTATTCACTGATAAATTATTTGACATTTAACAAATCAAGCTTGTTTTTTTTTATTTTAAATAAAAAAATGACTTTGACTTTAAATATAAGTATAATTAACGTCAACATAATATTAAACGAAACCAGTCTTATATAAGATGTAGGCACTATTGATTTAAGCTTACTATCATTACGCTGAAGTGCAATCGACTTAATAAATAATTGGTTAAATCTACAACATCTAACTTTCCAAAGTAAATTAGATTTTTTTAAATGAAATCCTGAAATATTGGATATATAACATATAATAACACACATAATACACCATATTATATACACTATATATATATATACACTATATATATATACACTATAACAGTTATATATTAACTGCAAATACATTTAGTAATATTCTTTATATAATATAATTTCAATCACAACTTGACACCGGATATATTCATTACACGCGTGGATGCTTACTCCTACGGCGCCTCAGCATTATCCGGAAATCGTCAACCTCTAACGGACGTATCGTTAGACGGTGGCACAAATTGCTTTATGAGATTTGAATCTATTCTATTAATCGATGGTGCGTTATTGTACGTTGTATGTCCATCTGGTTAAAAACTTTGTTAAGGACTTTGTTTTAGTAAAATGTTAAAAGATATGCGTTATTTGAGATAAAAAACTCTAATAAAGGTAAAAATCCAGAAATTGGCAATTTGTAAGGCTAATATAGAAAAAAACTAATTAATATTATACAAAATGTAATACTTATTTATTGCATACAAAACGAGTGCATGAGTGCGAGTGCAGTGCGTTTGTCGACTCTTAGAAGCTCAGAGCTTACAATATACATAAACAAAATTGGTAATTTATTAGTTTAACGCATAAATAAATAATAATCTGTATAAGCATAAACCCTTATATATTTTTATTTAGATGTAGACTGTGATATTTGATGTTCACCTTGTTATTTCTACGCTTTCTTGAGAAAGATATTCTTGAAGGACAGATGGACAGACAGACAATAAAGTGATCCTATATGGATGATATATATGGATCAGTTTTTTTCTATTGAGATACAGAATCCTCAAAACAGATAAAATCACGTATTTTACTCCTTTGTCCACTAGCCGCCATTAAATACCTTTAAGTACAATATATTCATATACGCTTTCGCCTTAATCGAGACGAATCTAATAGAATATTCGACACACATTTACGAACGTTAACGTGTTTTTTAACGTTAAAAGAAATATATTGTTATTTTATTCACTTTAATATGATTCAAAAATCATTTTTGGATGTTACATAAAAACGGAATATTTATACATATTACATATTAACGGTTGGTTAGACCTGAGTCAGTGTTTCTACTTCATCGCACAAAAGGCGCCTTGGCGTGGCGACGTGATCAGCTAAATTCACTTACGTAGATTCATTTTTTCACTTGAATTCGTTTATATATATATATATATATATATATATATATATATATATATATATATATATATATATATATATATATATATATATATATATATAGCATGTTGGAACCTATTGTTTATTTCTTCAAATATATTTTTTAAATTAGACAAGAAATTCTAAGCTGTTAACTTAATTTGAATACCAATAATGGGTTTGTTAATTTCCGTTATATAAGTAAGTACGTTAGAAAAAATTTAAAACTAAAATAAATAATATATGAAGTAAATTAAAATAGATTTTTTTATAGATATAATAGAGAGAGGAGTGACAAGGTCAATAAGTTTAATACTGTAAAATATTGTTATTTTGACAATTTGTAAACAATATCAATATTTCAATACTCAAAAGCTCAAAATTATTTACTCTAGAAAAAAAATTAAAAAGGTTCAGCTAGTATAAAATCCTACAGCATTTGCAATTATTTAGATAAAAAATCATAACACTTAGAAAAGATATGTGACTGGAAATGAAAATTACTAATATTTCTATTTTCGATGAATAAGAAATAAATTTTCCTTATTTATATAAATTAGACTTAAAGCTTAGTAAAATCTAAATTTTAGCAATAACAGTGTACCTAATATACATATATATCAGTGTGGTGTACATTGATAGATGTCAGTGACCCATTTTAAGCTCTAGTTTGTAAGCTTATAAAAGTATCTTATCACTGTTTTGTCAGAAGCCTGCTTATGTCAACTGTGACTTAGAAAGTCCTTTGTACCTCTAGTACTACAGTATGATCATTAAAATATATGGAAATACAAAGAGCTTTCTTTGAAATTTCAAAAGCTCATTTGATAGTCTTTATAATCATATATGATATGGGAATTATTGTAGTGTATTTTGTAATATTTATTTTAAAACTTCGTGTTAACTCTTATACGTCCTTGGTAAAGTAATTCAAATTTTATTATTATTATTCTTACAGTAAATTAGTATCTGGAGCTTTGAAGAAATCACGTTTAGTACTGAAAATATTTTATACATACTTATATATTTATTAACATGCGTACATAGTGTTATTTATTTGTGTTCAATAATAAACTTTTTATATTCATGTTATCTTATTTTCTGCAAGCTTTGATTGCTCAGAAGCTCACAATATTGATTTTTCTAATTTTATATATTATTATTTTGATTTATTTAATAAATATTATTGTAAAAAAATTCTTACAACAAAAAAAAAATGTTTTACATCTCTTTCTTACTAAAAACACTATAACGACGATAAATCTGATAAAGAAAATATAACTAATTTTACTAGAGAAAATTCTATATATAGTATTGTCTGGGTAGTGTACATAAGGTTTAAGACTTAAACTTGCTAGCTCACAGCCAGCGAAGAACTGCGCATATAAGTTGCGTGGAAACAATGCGAAAAATTCGTTTAACTTAAAAAGTACGAAAGCAATTTTGTTACATATGAGTACAATAATTAAATGCGGTTTAATATACATTCTGAAACACTAGTGTGCAAATAATTTTCCATTTATTTAGCAAGTATCACCGCAAATGTCGAATAGCAGCAATGAATTGTTTGGAACTGGCGTTAAATATGGACGAGCGAAATGTGCACGTTTGGATTTAATAATAATAAAAAAAGCAAAATGCTGCCGATATAGTAGAAATATAAGCTATTTTGCTTTATTTCGAAAGTGTGAACCTTATATTTTCGCATAGAAAATGACAGTAAGCTTTGAATAGCAAAAAATCTGAATATGTGGGGAATTTAGAAGTGATCAAAAATTTGTCAATAAACATGCAGACAGAAATGTATATATATATATATATATATATATATATATATTATATATATATATATATATATATATATATATATATATATATATATATATATATATATATATATATATATATATATATATATATATATATATATAAATATTATTCTCTTAAGAAATTAAACAATTTGATTGTTTTTACTATTTACAAGAAGTTGGCGTAGTTCGAAACTTGACGCCGCGTTTGTTTTATACTAGAGCAAGGAATCGTAAAGAATTTATTGGTATATGAAGATCGCACCGATAACCGCCATCGCGTTAACAGTCAGATACTGTCCCCGTAATATCTGTATATAGATATTTTCATCCATTCGGTCATATTAGACGAAGTGCTCTCGGTATCACTAAATATTGATGAGTTTGTGTGTTTGTTTGATACTAAACTACGTCGAAACGGTTGAAGGGATCCGGATAAAATTTGGAACTAGGGTAGATTATGGTTTGAAATAACACATAGGCTATTTTTATCCCACAGGAACAGGATAAACGCGATATACTTACCTTAGTATTATATATATCCGACTAATATAATAAATGTAATAATTGTTCCGATTTCCTTTAAAAAACAACTGAACCGATTTAGATGAAATTTACAGTAATATAGCTTTTTCATCAGAATAACTACAATTTAAGATAAACGAATGCAATTCACTTTGCTAATAAAAAAATATGTAACTGTGTAGTTCAAGCGAATAAAGCCGCGTGCAGATTGCTAGTTTAATTAGAGTATCGCCAAGAATATAAAAAAAAATGAGATGTAATGAATGATTCGTATGGAAAAGTTATCAATAGGATGTCGGTTTGATATTTCTATTACAATAATTATTTATTTATTTATATGCTTCACGCTGTTCAATTAACGGCCTAATAGCAGGGTAGGCAGAGGGAACCTAGTGCTAAGACACTCCGTTCTCCATTTACAATAATGAATCTATTATAATATCATACGTTGAATATACTCGTAAGAACATATCCATGAAATATATCCATATGTATAAGATTACTTACAAACTCAATTAACAAAATCTATGTAAGATTCAGAAACTGAAGCGTTTCTTAGTACTCAACTGATTATAATTAATCCTCTATACTTGAACTTTCAACGATTGCTTGCAACCCATCAATTGTAATTGCGAAAGGAATGATTTTGTAGCGTTTGGAAATTGGAGCAATTATTTAAGTGTATGTATATACTTTTGTACTAGTACAAATAATAATAGTATATATTTAATATCAAAAAATTCCAATTGCGTACACACCAACGACATATCAATTTAGCAAATGTAAAATAGGCACTTATGAAATCGCAAAAAAAAAACAAGGGCTGATGGGAAATCCGTGTTCGTGGTCCCTGACCTGCTTTTCTGTGCAATACAAACATTGCGGTATTTACACTATTTTAGGAGTTTTCGTGTCCTAAGGGCGACTCGGCGATGTTGACACAAATTTGCGTAAAAAATCACATGATACATGTATTGTTTATTATATATTCTTGCCCCCACAATATTACTGTTCTTGTACACCTAAAAGAATATATAAAATCTTCTATAATTAGTGTTATATAAATATAATTCATGGTTAAGCTTTAAATCCATCTTATACATTAAAGACAACAGTAAAATAGTAAAAGTAAAATTTAATTCAGAGAGAAGAAATACATTTTTGAAACAGCTACTGTTACTAGATGCACAGTATAAAAACAAAAACATATCTTTTGAATATTACTTGAGTAAAGTATAAAGCTACACTGAATTCTAAAAATAAACAATTTTTTGAACAATTCCTCAAACAAAGCAAGAGAAATAGATAAATAATTATAAAAGCTCCATTATAAGCTCAAGATGTTGAAATAGTGAAGTAAAACTCGAGTGATTCCCGTTCAACATCTCAAAACTGTTCAAGATTAAAAGTTTGGGCACGTGTGAACTCAGGAAGCATACAGCGAACGCAGCCGGACGTAAAAAGTTTTCACTTACTCCACGAAACACTGTACGAATTTTATGACTCAATTTAGGGATGCTAGTACATATTATAGACCGCATAGGGCTTAAGACTAAATTTCATATATATATATATATATATATATATATATATATATATATATATATATATATATATATATATATATATATATATATATATACATATATATCTATGTATGTATATAACACAGTTTTATCATTATAGGCTTATGACTACGAAGAACGGTTTTATTCTTGCTCATGTCCATATAAATAAATAAATTAAAAAAAATTACAGAACTCATATAGAGCAAGGTCTGAATTATGATATTTATAAAGCTTTCTTATTATAATAAGACTGTTTACCGATACCGTCACAATTTACCGATGTGAAATTTATATAGCGAGACACACTGTCTGACTATTAACGTTACAGTTGTGAATAAGATACTCACTCGCCTGAGATTCAGATATGAGACTGAACACGCAAAATCTCTTGTGTGTCTTAACACTAGCGCTCCTCTGCCTATATGGGGAATATAGCGTTCTAAGCTGAAAAAAAAATATATAAAATTGTATCACTAAACTGAAATTCATTTAGCCGTTACTGCTTTTGACCGCAAGTTCCAATATGATTGAAAAAAATTGCCTTTGGGGTTACAAAGGTCTTGGCTAACAAATAGATGATTTAGGGCTGTTATTGTTATTGTCAATCAGTGGGGCAAGTTAGTGTCAAACCATGTTCTGAGTAGTTTGGAAGGTTTAATGAGAAATTGTTAAATTGTTAGTTTTGTTTATTATTTGTTTTGTCTTGATGTATAAAGAGCTTTATCATATTATATGATATTTTCAAAACATTAATGTACCTATTAGAATATAATGTACATAACATTATATCCAAATAGGTTCTGCCATTTAGGAGGATATATATATATATATATATATATATATATATATATATATATATATATATATATATATATATATATATATATATATATATATATATATATATATATATATATATATATATATATACATATATATATATATATATATATATATATATATATATATATATATATATATATATATAATTATATATATATATATATATATATATATAAAATTTAAATATGATAAAAAAGCATTATATAATCATAATTTAAAAAAAAACATTTTTTATCAGAAAATTAGACATCATTGGAAATAACAAAAGATATTTCTGCGCTATCAAATATCGGCGCTATCGTTACCAATGGTTGTAAACTCGAATAAAGGTTAATATTTAAGGTTATGACAGTTGTAGCGAGAATTAAGCGTAGGCCTTTGGAAGTCGTTGAACAGATAGAAGTTAAATTTTTGATATTATCTTATATATTTATGGTTTTCGTCTTGAACTTACGTTTAATTTTATATATACTTACGGCCACCCACCAATTTTGAAGGAAATACACAATATTATATAAAATATAAAAATGTATTTCAATTCATAAATATTTTCACATTATTATAATGGGGTAAAAATTTTATAGCTAGACGAATTATGGAACCTTATTTCAAGTGTAACTATTTTAAATATAAAGTTATAGAATATAAAACTTTTTACGTATTGCGGTAAAAAAAGTCTATATTAAAAATATAAGAGTAAGCTATAAAAAGGACCGATAATATTATGACCACTTTTTTATATCACATACCTATATAATTTACATTTTCTCACGCTGGTAAAATAAAAGGCGGCATTGACTTGCGCCACTCAACTCGCAATGTGTAGAATTCAGCTGAAAAGCGGAGAACGGGGAGTCTTGTCACTAAATTCTCCGCACCTGGCCTGCTTCAAGCCTAATAGGCTTGAAGCTAAAAAATAGATGTCTATGTAAATGTTCAAATTAAGTCCTTCAGTGCTAGAGACACTGCGCTATGAGCCTTAACTGCAACGTTGTTTTACGACTACTTAATGCGAAACTAGGTTAGATTTGTTTACTGCGTTTAATTTTTTCATACGTGAAAGTGAAAGCTGCCTCGTAACCTACTTAGTATAAGGTAGGAAAGATTCTGTAATTGAGGCCGGTCGTGTCCTAGTTAAAATTTTCTATTATATAATAACCAGACTTTGCATCAGATTACACATACCTGAAACTACTATCATACTTAAATTACGTGGATACCTAGAATTTTGGTGGATTTCTATTAAATGTGGGTTTATTTAATATGTGCATATATATACAGTAAGATTCAAATTAATTTTTTTATCAAGCAACACTTATAGTATACACATTAGTCCAGTATCTGACTGATGACTGATGAATTGTTTTAATTAGCTAGATCTCTTACTAGAACAAAATGCAGCGTTGAGTTTCGCAACTCAACATCTAATATGTTATATGGAACATGGTATGTTCTCCTGGCTCCTGGCTTAATTTCATTACATTGTAAAATTTTGTACCTATTTTTTATACCTTTTAATTAAATAGACATTGACTAATGGAATCAATTAAAATCTTACCGAATTATGGAAGTAAGTATGCTATTAGTATAAATGTGAAGATCAATTTTGGTATCTCAAAATTTTATAACCAATTTCAGTACGTATCGTATCTACGATTAAGAATGTATATATATATATATATATATATATATATATATATATATATATATATATATATATATATATATATATATATATATATATATATATATATATATATATATATATATATATATATATATATATATATATATATATATATATATATAAAAATACTTATTCTCGCTTTTAATCATACTTGAAACTTAATTTAAATTAGTACAAAACCATCAGTTTATTACACTGCTCCGTTAAAAAATACACAAAAGATACAATGAGTATACTCCATATAGTTCATTGTAGCCATTTTCTGGCTGCTTTTGTTGACGCACAATTCTCAATTTGGTACAAACGATGGGAATACAGCGAGTTCTGTTTAAAATATAGTAATTGTGTTTTTGTTCATTACAATCTAGATGAAAACTACTAACTTCTATATGTTAATAAATATTAGTAGTAATTAAAAATACCATATGTTGAATATGACACCTCATGGCAGCTTGTTTCACATATACATTAAAGAAATGAAAATTTATTTTGTACTTTTAAAACCTAGAAGCTCCAAATTCCTTATGACGTAAAAGTAATGCATTATGTGATGTACGGCTATCATTTACACAAAAATAATAAAAACAATACGATTTTGAACGAATTATAACAAAATATATAATTACTTTTCGACATTTTTCTTACTACACGAATGAAATTCTTACTTATATAAAATGTTGGTGAAATACAAGTAGAATATTAAATAGCTCGATAAAGTCTACGCCGTAGACGCTGCCTCTACAAATCTACATCGTAGACATGACATCTACGACTATAGATGCGTTCGTAGCTAGTTTGTTTTGTTAAAAGTTTTTGTTTTCGTTTTACGAGATTATTTATTATCTAATTAAGTACGGTGGCAGAGTATAATCCAAAAAAAACCAAATCTTTAAAATATTTTATTAAAAATTACAATTTAAACTAATAACTAAAATAGTGACTACTTGTTCGAAGTGAGAAAACAAGAGTGAATAATTATTTTCATATTAAAACTAACATGAATTAAAACAATGGATGAAAAATGACTCTACGTTTTACATTTCTTACTGTTACAATTCTTGGATTTGATGGAATGCAGTAAACAAGTTACGCGAAATCTGGCTAAGCGATCCCCGGGTAGTGTGGGAACGTAACAATCTGGCTTTTAGAATACTTTAATTTATAATCTGTGGTCATGGATAGCTCGTGACTTAATTTCCATTATATTTTAATGTAAAACCTGAAAACCAATTATATATAAAATATATAATTATATTGATTTTTGAAAATATAAATTTTTTATTAATATTATAAAGACTGTCGTGGCGTAGAGGTACAATGTCTTCCTGTAAATACGACAGTTTGTGGGTTAAATCCCCACTCGGAGAGAATGAATTATTTTAATTTTCTTCACTCTGGCAACAAGGCAAGGCGTGTCGTTGAGTTCCGCCACCCAACACACAAATGCCTCGAAAGGCAAAAAGCGGGGAACGTAGTGTTTTAGCACTTGGTTCCCCCTGCTTCCTACGTGCATTCTCACTGTATCATATCTAGCTATATCCCGCGCATAGCAAAGTATGATGCAGCTATATCAATGTACGAGTAATATCTTTTTTTTATCTTATTGTCATAAAAAATAAGTCACTCACACAAAACTTATTTTACATAATTGATAAACAACACAGGGCATATATAAACTTTATTATTACAAATCACATGCATTAAATTCAATTCTTACTATATATAATATGTAGCCTTTAGAATAAGTACTAGTAGTATGAAAGTGTTGCGGTAAGATCAAAGGGATTTGAGGGAAGAATAAATCCGGACCATCAAGATAACCTTTTTTTTTTTAGAAATCAGTAATATTATCAGTATGTATTTGTGAATTATGCAGCAGTAATATTTGCATTAATCTTTATTAACAAATCGATTTATGGCAACACTTAGAATATTGGCTTCATTTAAATGTAAATTTCCACTGCAAAATATTTTTTTTTAATGAAAGTAAATACAAGGCCTTAGCCCTAGCTTATGTCAACATTATTACTGCGGAATTGTTTTACATTTATATTGAATATTATTTTAATACTATTAAATAAAAATAAATATTTTTATTAAACTGGAATATAATATAATTTTAAGAGGAAAACGGAGAACAGAGTATTTAGACACAACGTGCTCTCTGCCGTACCTATATGCTGGGGACAGTGTACAAAAAATCCGGAATTCTGTAATTAGTAATATAAAAAATATCAGATATACTGAAATGGACCTCAAGTCAACATATTGTATTATTTAGCTAGAAAAAGCTTTATGACTATGGTAGAGGCTAGCAATAAAGCTAAGCTAAGTTAGTAATCACTGTTCATCGACAAGTCAGACTTTGATTTGTGAAAATACATGCCAACTGCATAACAATAGTGTATGCTTACAGATTTCATATAATACCTATGATACCTGTGAAGGTTCTTACCACAGATTTTATGTATTGTAGGAATTGCTTTCTCGTCAACTACCAGGTCATTTTTCTTAAAAAAAGCTTATTTATTTACACCACGGGTTATTGAGTTGTACATAACAAAAGTATTCCCAGTTAGTAACAGAGAGCCTATATTCATAAGAAATACCTATTTAGCTGTAATTGTTTCTTAGGAGATCTTCAAGTCTTTGTGATAAACACAGAAATTACAAACGAGCTATATATTTCTTAATATGAGAAGCTTTTCATAGCTGTATATTTTATTAAGCTCTACAATATGACTATTGCTCACATACATTGTACTTAGATAGATCAATTCATCAGGTTTACGATCTAAGATTTACAAAACTCCTTACTGGCCGCTTCTTAAGAGACAAAAGATCTTTCAGGATTTAGCGGATAAAATAAATCTTAAAGTAAATACTTTTCGATAGTTTCGTCGGACATAATTACGGTTGCGGGTATTTTTTATCCAGTTGAGATTTATATGATCATTTTGGACTTTTGTCTACTTTATATAGTATTATATATTAATACTTTATATAGTTTTTAATTTTCGCCTATTTTCGAAGATATTGCAAAGATCTCAATCTACGAAGATTATATCGTACCACAGATTTCATGTTTTGTAGGAGCTATGTTTATTCTAAAATACTTTGTGACAAGCCACTTTCTTTCTCTTCAATTTTCGGGTCATTTTTCTTAAAAAATATATAAATGTTTACACCACGGGTTATTAAGTTTTATATGAATAAAAAAATGATATAACTTTCATTTAGACAAATGCAGAGAACTAAGCATAATTTGCCGTTTTTTTAGCTTTACACTGTATCCCACATATAGTAGGGTAGGCAGAAGGAACCTAGTGTTAAGACACTCTCGTACCCACTTTCAGGCATTGTGTGTTAAATGGCGGAACTCAACGCCGCTCTTTACATTGTTGCCAAAGTGATGAAAATGTAAATAATTAATTTTCTCCGATTGAGTATCGAACCCACAAACCGTCGCGCTGACAGGTAGACGCTGTGCCTCTGCGATGCAATGGTCCTGTTTTAGTTCAAATGTTAAAATAAAACTGCAAAATAAAATCTTAAATAACATAAATTATATATATATATATATATATATATATATATATATATATATATATATATATATATATATATATATATAGTATATATATATATATATATATATATATATATATATATATATATATATATATATATATATACATACACATACACAATATATTATATAAAACCCACAGAAACACACGGAAGCCTAACCTAACCTGTCGTAAACCGAGGCATGTATATTTCATTTATAATTACCAGGGTCCATGTCACTGGAGGTCACGTAAAGCCAAAATACCTGCGTAGTGACCTCAACAGCTCCTCAGGGATCACACGTAGGTCCGAGATAAATAATAAAACAAAGCCAACACATATTTATTACTCTGTGATATATCCTGTAGTGCTACTTATGTTTTTATTTCAATGAAGGAAGTGGCGTTGGGAGCTATGGTTTATGACTTTAATTTAAATTTAAAATAATTAAAATGAATTGGGCATGATTGTCATTAGCTTTATCGTTTGAATATTAAGAATTAAAAAAACATAAAACATTTAAAATAACCAGTCAAAAATTGATAATTTTGACTACCACAATATTGATAATACTAAAATATTGATAATTTAAATCCTATTAACAATCCTATCCTAATCCTATACACAAGTTACGCTTATTTTGAAATAAATATTTTCGCTTTTGTAATTTCCTGCATGTTTGCTAAAAATAATTTACTAATCGTTAACTTTCTTCGGTGAAATAATTATTAATCATGAAGATTGCTCTTTTAGAGTAGAAATCTTGAAAGACTAAGTTGTCTGCAGACAATTTGAATATAATTTTTGAGTATATTCTGAAATATCATTATATTTCTTCATAATATTGAAACGCCAATTTAAAATAAAAGGCTATTTTTTATTTCATATATATTACATTTATTGCAAATAAATTCACTATGGGTTGTTATAGTATTAAACTTTAACCAGTCCATTGTACCTGATAGCTGATTGGCGCCAGTGCTTCTGAATCTTTGCCAAAAAAGCTTGCCATAGTTCAGGAGACGCATATTCACTGAGTTTTGTTCATACAAGCCAAGTATATATGTTATTGAAGTAATAAAAAAAATATTTTAATCGTTCTTATTGTGTATGAACATTTTCTGTGGCTTCGCTTTAAATACTTCGAATTTGATCCTAGGTATTTATTTTAAATATACAATTTTTTTATATAGAATTTGTAAAAGGTATAAATAAGTTAGGTATTAATTTTTATTTCAAAAATAAGGAACGTAATCAAAGAATTTGCTCCTCCACTTCAAAACAATTGTGCTGCTTTTACTTCAAAATGGCAAGCAAAGTAAATTGACTCAGGTTCCAGCCGATGGGCAAAGATTTTCACCATCCATATAAATTGGATTCACAATCGTTTCTTTATAACATTATGCATAATATGGCACTACATCTTTTAAATGATATATGGAATAATATATAGAATAACAGCCATTTTTTTTCTAACAAATCCTTAGTAAAAGTTCTCCACAATCCTCTCTTTCCCTCACGTATAAAAATCGAACCCTTCTTTTTCAGTCGGCGACATTTATTTTTATGGGCTTGTCTTTTCGAATATTTTTCCCCACCTCTCCCGCTTGTAATTCCAAAGAATTCCAAAATTCTTGGCAGTATTCCCTACGTGCGAGACGATAGAAGCGATGGTTTTGCAATAAGAAATACAGCCGAGCGACGAAACAGGAAAAGGACTGTAACAACTTTATTTGAAGAAACTTTTCATCTAGCTGGAACACAGACTGTTTACATTCGAGTGTAAGATATTTGAAATAGCATGGCTATTGTGCGGGAGCTCACTATTTTTTAATATAGTCTTAAGCCGTTCGCGAAACTCGTTTGCAAACATAATGGTTTCGTATGAAGCTGACCTTTTCACTCGAAGCAGGTTCGGTAGAATGTTCTCTGGGTACAATTCTTTATTTTCTTTAATCGATTTGCGTTTTGGAATCGATTCAGTTGTAGATATGGATAGATCTAGAAGACTGGCAGCATACGTAATTATTGACCTAACACCATAAAGTACAATAAAAAGGAATAGAGAAAAGCCAGTGATTATATAATTCTTCTCTATTTGGCTCAGAAGGACCATTTTCTGGAATTCATTGAGAGTATTGCTAGATATCATATCATGTATTGTTTGTAATGGCATAATCATACCATAGTAGATTATAAGTCCAAAGTAAACAATTATCGCCAAAATTAAGTAACTTTTGCGGTACCTTATAGCGTCTATATATTTGGATAATCTTCTTAAATCATAAGTAGGGTTCAGTAGGACTAGAATGCCGGTCATTTGTATTAAAACAAGACACCCCAGAGTAAGGCAGCTGACGTCCATTTTATGTGAAGATTAAACAATTAATATGAGCACGACATGGTGTAGGCGAGGTTCAATACGAGAATTTCTATGCCATTTGGTGGAAATTCGGTACAAATTTTTGTTTATTTCATTATGTCAATCACACGTTAAATTGACAAAGCGGTGACAAGATAAAAGCCAGTATGTATTCTGAAATGAATTTCGCTTCTTTTGTGGCAGTTTGTTTACAATATTCGAGTGATAAAATATGAGTGACATTTTTGTATTTTTAAAAATGTCACTCATATTTTCGTTTTTGTGAATGAGGTCAATATTAATTTTAATTATTAATTTTGACTTTTTCATGTTAGATAAACGATTGATGTTTATTTGTAAATTAATTATTCATCCTATTGGAAATATTTCCAATGCTTTAAATTTGACAAGCATAATATCTTTAAGCATTAGAAATCAAATTACTACATTTTATTTGCAAGCGCTCAAGCGATTCTTTTATCAAAGGTGTATTGAGAATGGATATATGAGAACATTATATTATATGATTTTAAATTTCACTTAAAGCTAAGAAGTTGTCTAAAATAAAGGAGACATATATAGATACGTTTATTTTTTATTTCCATTAACATATATATATAATACAAATTTAGATGTTATACAAATTTTTTAATATACTTTCTAACTTTCTGTTATTTTCATTTTACGAAAAAGGGCTCTAGTCCGTGGTATTTATACCATAAATATTAGTTAAAAATAGCACTAGCGATAATTATAGTTGTAGTCGATTCTCGAGAATCTTCACTTCTTGATAGAATGGCGTATCGGCACATCAGTTCGAAATCCAATAAACGAGCCATAACTACAAGGAACTTCGAGATCCTCTCAATTAAAAGTAACAAATAAAAAGCTATAACGTAACAGACAAGGCTTATAAATGACTTACTAAAGTAAAAGTTTAGTATTAGATAAGGATTTTTGGTATTATCTAAAATCGACTTGTAAGCACCGATTTCCCAAACAAATTCTAGTATACTATTTATAAAGAATGTCACTAGGAACAAATTTAATATGTTGGATGGGAAGTTGAAATTCTCCTGCAATTTACACCACCGGTCTCTTATAAAATACGGCTCTTTGAGTGGTCTCAAAAGCGCAACGACGAATACTGTTTCCGTAAATATTACAATTCCCAGGAACGTGCTGAATATATTGATCATTTTTGGTTCGTTTCTTCTTACTTCGTGTAGTTTCAATAATATTTGAGCGCTTGTATATTATTCTAGCTAGTTTACTTGTATACATTTTCTGTGTTGTCTATGTGTGTAGTTATGAAAGAAACGTTTCATTCTAACATACTCCTTTTTATTGAAATCGATTATCGAAGGCCAGTGGACTTTTTCCTCTTCATCGCCGGAGTCCTCGATTACAAACGATTCTTCTTCAATTTTATTTTCCGGCTCAATACATGTTATATCCAACAGCTTATAATTTGCCATTATGTTCGAAAATTCCGTCAGTTTCGCTGAAAGTGTCATAAAATCGATGATTCTTAAAATGACAAGTAGTAGAAATAGCGAGAACACCCCTAGAATATAGTTCCCGGATGCGTTAGTAACGGTCACTGTTCTAACGAGTTTATCTTCAGCCGTCTCAAATGGCTTTGACAAGTTGAGAGCTTTCAACTCATTAAGAGTTTTAGTCGGGTTTATAATTCCGTAACTAAAAACAGCGAATAAACAAAGAAGTGAACAACTTAAAATAAGAGGATTGGTCTTCAAAGCGTGCTTGAAGACATTTATTTTTTTTGATAAAGTGACAATGTCCATGAAAGGCAAAAGCATAAATATTATTGTTACCATTTCAAGAAATATCACTATTATAAGAAAAAATGACGGACTGATTGTGTTCATTCTTTTACTGAAATTTGTTCATGGTGAAGAGTGTAATATATTTCGGCTCACATTTTGATTATGTCAAGATTGACAGAAGTTGATTTCTTAACTATAGATTAGATAGTAATACCTATACAACCTTATTGACGTATTTTATGTATGGATACAACAAAACTAAAGTTGTTACTTCTACTTCAAAAAAAAGAAAAATATTTTTAGATAATATATAAAAAAAAATTACAGTTAAAAAAAAAATTAAACCTGTATCTATTTGGTACAGTCCAAGTGGTTTTACTGCTAAACCATATAGTTTTATCATTGAAAGAAAGAAAAAAAACTAAAAATAAACATGTAAATAAGCTCAACACATCTTACCCATAGGTTAACTAGTATGACTAGTACTAGGATAACTAGTATGTAAAACCCATTTACGTCATGATTTCTGAATACACAACGTCTAAATTTAAAAGAAATGTTGTTCTTAGAACACTGCCAATGAAAAGAAAACGTCGCGTCGCAACTTCACTTAAGTATACACGCGTAGAAACTGTGATTGAATTCATTATCGCTACTAATATATCGGAAAGGGTGGTAACAAGAAGTCTATTCAGCAGACGCTATCACATTCGTATATTCAGCATTGAACGAATACTGTTTCAGCGATTCTTATTCAAATAAATTTATTTTGTTTATTAAAATAAAATTAATTAAGCTTCACGGGCTAAAATAAAAAATGGCTAAAATTAATTAAGCTAATTCAATTAGCTTCACGGGAAGGCAGATGAAAAGTTGTGTTAAGATACTCCGTTCCCTGATTTAACTTAAGTTTTTGGTACTTAGTGTATTGAGTGGAGGTAATCAACGTCATGCTATGCCTTTTTAACAGAGCACGGAAATAAATGACAATAAAGTATTTCTACCCGAGTCGGAATCAAACCCACAACTGTCACGTTTACAGGCAGACGCTGTGCTATGCCATGACGGTCTCAATGGTAAAAAAATAAGTGATTTGGGTTTATTTCGACACTATTTAACACTAATCAATAAAAATACACTGTGTCTTAAAGGATTCAACGTAAAAGCTTTAAGTTCGAATCCAATCACATATTGTAATAAACATTGATGGATGACTGAAGATAAGAAGGAATAATGCGACAGAGATATTTCTTTATTATCACGATTTAAGAAAAAAAAAAAATTTAAACTAAATTCTTAAAGCAACCGTTTAACTAGTAAAGTACGTTGTTAGCATCATATTATATAATAAATAATATAAATACAAATTGACTAAGCTTTTATATATTTATGAAAAGCTTATCAACATGTATGTTTCAACATGTGAATTTCGCCAGTGAAAACTGATAATAGCTGTGATAATATATTAATATAGAGATATATGTGACATCAGGATAATAATTCCAATGTATTGAGACGATTACTGTTCACTATTCCACTATTATGTGTACATCCATAGAAATGTGTATAGTATTTCAGAGACGATACATTTCTATATTTCAATCTCGATTGGAAGGCACGTCGAGTTTGACTGTATTTCTAAGTTGTGGATAAGAAATTCATTTGGAAACGGTTGTTATTTAAAATAAATAGAGATGAGCACTCTCTCGGCCTTTTCGGCTGGATTCCTTTTTTTTATTCCTTATCTTTCCCTTATCGTGTTGAGTTATACGAAGTGAAAATCCGAAAATTGATTCTACCGAGTGGCGATCGAACACCGACACACCTGTGAAGTTTAAAATCGGATCTACCCAGTAAAATGATACTGACGACAAAAAAATCTATTACTTTAAAAATATATAAAATGTTAGCAAATACTTTATTGATTCTATTATCAAAAGTTTTAAGAATCAAATTTTATGCCACATCACCCAGGACAATCTCATCTTCTATCTGCAAGGAAGTTCTAACCATTCATGCACTTTATTGTATAAAAGCATATGTACATACATGAGTACGAGTATTTTGATTGAATTTGTTATCACGCACCCTCTATATGGGGGAGGACCAACAAACCTATTTACCTGCCGCTCATGCTACAAAATACTACGCCATACCAAATATACATATACATATGTATATCATAGCAGAGCATATGTTACCAGCCTTCCTTGTAATGTTGACTAAGAACAAGACAAGGATGTGGTATTGAAATACTATTTTACTATACTTAAGATCGTAAAAATGAAATTACTATTAAGTGAAAAATAAAAAATTTAATTGGTTTAATTTGTGTTAATCTTCATTGTCCATGTTTGAGACAGTTGAGTGACAATTATACATCACAACAGTCGAACGAAATTAATAATATTTTTTACTTCGGTCGTCCGAATGGAGATGGGGAACATATATACTTATAGTATTTATATAAGTTATCATATTAATGTTGTCGAGTTTACATTTCTTATATTCATTTTAATCATTTACTTACATTTGAAAATAATTTTACAATAAATTTTACGGATAAAATTTTTAAGTAACAACGCATATTATATTTAAAAATAAAATATGTATTGTAATGTATTTGTTAATTATTGTTTAGCGATAATTTATTTATTACGATGTAATTTATTTTTAAAGCTCAGTAAAATATGTTTTTTAAATGAATATATTTGTATATCAAATTTTCAGGCATGTTTGGTAAGATTGAATCAAATCACGTAAGACATAACCCATGTGAATATTAAATCTATTATTAAACATTATTTAGCTTCCTTACAACGCTACGTACAGTTCTTACAAAATACATACATATTTGAAAATGTAAATAACTAAATTCTATAACATTCATATATATATATATATATATATATATATATATATATATATATATATATATATATATATATATATATATATATATATATATATATATATATATATATATATATATATATATATTTATATAATAACTTTATACCACTTCCGTTGAAATCGTCTATGTATATGTTAGATAAGGACGGAATTTATATTGCCTTTCCATTCCGCTCTCAACACGTGCTACACAGGTGCTTCCTTTATCGGGACCATTACGTATGTCGATTCAATTTTGTTGAACTGTTGACTCTGTGGACAGTATACGCTTTTTTTCTGTATCGCTTTTGAAATTTATAATAATGTAACTTTTACGCTTTTTTTTGTATCGCTCTTTGAATATATATGTGTTTTTATAATTTGAAAAGTTTTATATTTTGTGTTGTAATAAGTCTGTGCTTCATAACTATACTATTATTATAAAGCTGAATAATTTATTTGAAGGAACGCGCTAAGCTCAGGAACTCTTACATACAATTTAAAAATTAATTTTGAAGCTGGATAGTTCACATTACTGTATATGAATTACCTTTACCTTTAGATTTACCTCAGGCACTAGAATGTGTCATGAGAAAATATGTCATGGTTTATATCAAATCTTAGTTATTACCACTAGTTAGGTAATATTTATTTATCCATTTTTATTTTAAAATAAAGTACAATATAATATGTATCCTATATTTTTCATTTAATGATTGTGGCATATTGAAATATATTTGTAAGTTAGTACTAACTTCATACTATATATATATGGTAAGTAGAGTTCTCTATCAAACATAATTCCATTGCGTGGTGAGTGCCATAAGCCAACGCCGTGATTTGGCATGCCAGTAAAATGAAATAAAATTAATCATGATCAGATCTACAAGTACTGTACATAAAATAAAAAGAATATATAGAAAAAACTTCTCCCTATACAATATATAACAAGAATATTTCACCACTCACTGGTATACAATATTATACACATTTTTACATAAAATATAAAACTGTGTGTCCATGTTACAACAATATTTATTTTATATATTAAAAACTTTAATTTAAAAATGTGCTACGAATTTTTAAGTGAAAATAATATCCGACGGTACCCGCTACCTTGTAATACATCATTGTAATGGAGGAAGCTGCATTACCTGCTTTAATCAATTTGACTGGTTTTAACAAGCTACATATTATTTTATACGATGGAAATTTTAATGATTATATCTTTAGAGACATATTATATATGTTTTTATATCATCATTTCTCCGTTTTGATAAGACATAGTACGGTGTTGAGTTACGCCTCTGTTACGTGTTATGTAGATATCGGTATTAGCGTGGAAAACGGAGAACGGAGTGTTTTAACAATTTCAGTCAGCCACACTATGCGAAAGAAACTTTATATGTCTACAAAATGAAACCAGTTAATTTATTTGCTAAAATATGTTAATACATTCTTAAGCATTATTCTTTTAAAAACTTTTCTTACACATTATCGTCTATGTGTTCACAAATCTTATTTTTTATGTGAACTAATCATATGTACATATTATATATATATATATATATATATATATATATATATATATATATATATATATATATATATATATATATATATATATATATATATATATATATATATATATATATATATATATATATATATATATATATATATATATATATATATATATATATATATATATATATATATATATATATATATATATATATATATATATATATATATATATATATATATATATATATATATATATATATATATATATATATAATATTTTTTTATAAGTATAAAATATGTATCATAAAATGTTATTTATAAAGACTAAGACTTTTAGTATATATAGCCCAAACCCTTATATATTAGAAAATAAATGAGCGGTTGGTGCGTGAGGCGATTATCTTGTACGTGATACATTTAGATTTTTTTCCCAAGTCTTTATAAGACGACGGTTTTATATTGCACTATTTTTTTTACTTTTACATGTTTTAAATAAGGCGTTTGCTTTATATACATAATATAAATTAATGCCCTTAAGAACATTTAATGAAGCGTATATAACATTTTCTTTAATTTAATATGTAGTTATAATAAATAATGAGGCTGATGTGGCGCAGCGTCCTAGCATCTGACTGAAAACACGACGATGTTATCTTTGTCGTCAAAACGCGGCGTTGAGTTACGTCTCTCAACAATGAAACGTATCAACAATTGGACGAATTTGAAAAGATTGACTACACACAGACAAATAATTGTGCTTGTGTTTGTGTGATGAGACATAGAGATTAAAATATTTTTAAAAATTTTTGAGTGAAGTTCTCACTAACTACCTTGAAAATAAAAAAAAACACTACAAATGAAGAAAATTAAATTTTTATTATAAATGCAATTTTAGTATATTTTCTATTTAGAAATAATAAATTACTAAAAATATAAATTTTTATTTGATTATATATATTTAATTTATATATAAAATAGTTCTGTTAATATATTAATTAAATATAATAATAAATATGCTTTCATATGTTTAAATAAATATTCATCTCCATAAGTCTGTACGGCGTCTTGCCAGTGAGGTAAAATATAAAAATTATAAATAAAATAATGACGATCACAAATATATTTCCATTGGACCATTTATTAAAGTCCATACAGTGTACATTCCGTTGAATCCAATTATACACATATGCCTCGTTTTCCTTTTCGCCTATGATACGTACTATCCAACTTTTGTATCACTATCTACGACTTTCATTTTCCAACAGTAACTTTGTATTAGGGATGAAAGGTTCGGAATGAAGAACGTTCACGACAAAGGGACAAAGGTCAATCGTATTACGGTCCTTGTGATGTCAGGATACTGCAATATTAAAGAAATATGCCGTCCTATAGCAACTTGTTGGAGTGGGCGGATTATATTTGAATACAGATTAAATTATATAATAATATATGGTGGTTTTAGCTTATAATTTTATTTGAATAGAGGATTATATAGCCTTGTGAAAGGTAAAATAAAGAAAATCGGTAAATCCTTAAAAACATGCTCAGCATATTTTTCGCAATAAGTGTATGTAGAAATATAGAGATAAGTCAGTCTGTTCGTTCCTCAAAACTTTTATAATAATATATTATATTATGTGCATATTTATGTTTACTTCGCCTTTTAAAATAATTCTTAAGTTGCATCACTAGTCTTGTACGTTCTATTACTAATTAAACTAAAATACTCTGACACTGTAACGATTCTAATAATAGCTATTTCTAGCTACACAAGCTACGAGCTACAAGTACAAGATGCGTAGGCGCTACGACAAATGCCATTTATTCGTAGACCAAGCTACGCTGTTTTGTTTTGTAGACGAAAGTGGGCGTAGCATCTACTAATTATAAAGTTAGTATATCACTATTAACTTATTGGTTTTAATTTAAAAGATAGATATTTAGACACATACATTACTACAATACATTTCCATTTGTTAGCCTGGCGAGAAAAAGAAATTGGCGATCAAATATCTTTTTTTTCTATTTCACGCCTACATCATTGTCGGCACAAAATATAATGTTGTGTAAACACATTAGGTTTTTCATATTTCATCTGAATCAGAAAACACCGTGTTGAGTGGCAGAAGATAAGTCCGTGCTCTATCTTGCCAGAGCGGAGGGATAAATATAATTTATCCCCTGCTTGGTATCAAACTCACCACGTTCAGTCCACGTAACCCTTCACAGTGTTTACAGAATAGTAAAAATGGGAAAGTTTTATGATTTTTCATATAATCTACATTGTTACAAATATACCTTCAACGATATTCATCGATATTACGAAGAGTATGTCAAAACTCCAATAGATAGTCTAAATAATTCATAAGGCTCATGTTGAAACACGCTTCGATGAAGGCCAGTAACAAGGGAACTTGCTCAGGTTGTTACAAAACATTGAATGGGAAAAGTTAACTTATGAAACTTTGTACGTTGGAATATGTACTTGACTGAATCTGATACTACATATGAAAGAAATTATGTATATCTATATGTTAAATGTATATATGTATATATTTACATATTTCTATATTTATTTATTAATAACTGTAATAAGATTAGTAAGACAAGCTTTCAACATACTGTCTCGAATTCTATCGGAATTGGAACCGTTCTAGAGAACGGAGTGTTTTGACACTTTGCCTCTCTGCGTACTCTGTTATATATGGGAAAAATTATTAGGATAAAAAAAAATAAAATTATACTATATCATTTACATGAATACGTGTATCGAATTAACAGGGAGCGGTCATATTGATAAATTAGATTCAATTTACTTGGTTATTTAGATGTTAATAATTATGATATACACTTTACACATAATAGAGGCAGCCCTTTCAATATTTCTATGGTTTAATAATCGTAATAATGGATACAGTATATGTATCGATTAGTTCAATATATAACATACAATTTTAAATTAAAATATCTACCATTATCAAAAGTTCGGTACTTTGTAATTTAATAGGTTTTTGGAGATATTCAGATGAAATATGAATATTAAAAAGAACTTCGGCTCCAAAAGCGTACCTTTAGGCGTTTCACATCAATTTTATTTCAAAAGTTTGTTGTTAAGAATTTATTTGATTGCGGCCTCTGTAGCCTTAGAGTTTTAAAATGCCATCGAAAGAAACGAATCGTAACCTCGTTTTTTGCTTTAATTAAATAATTTTGTACACAAATTTAAATAAAAAGTACAGAGTCTTGGATAAAATCTCTTTTATGCTATAAAAATGCCTCAGCGGCCTTTAATTCATTAACTTGTGGTATAATAATAAGGAAAATTATTGAACATTGAAATATACGCAATACGCAGTGTATTGCGTGAACCAGGATAAAGATTGAATATTTTGCATTTAAGTTATTTATTTGAAGTTATATATAAAAGGAAAATAACTTTTTACTTAAATTTTCCGCACATAATATTAAAACACTCCTTTCCCCACGATCCTCACTTTATTTAAGACACATGCGCGTTGAGTGGCGGAACTGAACGCCACACTCCATCTTGTTACCAGAGCGATGAACATAAAAAATTATTCTCCCCGCATGGGAATCGAACCCACAACCGTCGCGTTTATAGTCAGATGCTGCGTCTCATTATATACGAGTAGTATACCCAGCTGTAACTAATTTAAGATTCTCGTATTCTATGTCTAGCTCTAGACAATTTATTTGACAGTAGTTAACATGCTCTCTCGAGTATTGTGGGCCTTTTACACCTTTCTGGTCCCTCGTCAATCACAAACAAATCTTCTAATCTTTGTGGCCCAAGTGGTTCGTTATAAATGATTGTTGGTTAAGTAATAATTAATTAACAAACACATTTTAAAGTACGTCATTCTGTAGTTATTCTATATATATATATATATATATATATATATATATATATATATATATATACATACATACATACATACATACATACATACATACATACATACATACATACATACATACATACATACATACATACATACATACATACATACATACATACATACACACATACATACATATATAATATTCTTTATTGTACTAAAAAAAACATAAGCGTAACAACATAAAAAAAAGAAAAAGTAGTACATAAAGGTGGACTTATCCCTATAAGAGATCTCTTCCAGCCAACCTATGGTAGTGGATGAGTTTTTAAGCAGCGGGTAAGAATATAGTACAAATTATTCTATTCTATAATTAGAAATACATATATAATTAATTATATGTCACACATAAATAAAACTTGATATATACAAATATGGAACTATAATATATACTAAATACTTACTTATTACAAATACGTAAATTTTCACAAGCATATAAATACACCATACAAACATACATACATATACATATATAAATATACATACATAGACATACACATACATATACATATATACATATATATATATATATATATATATATATATATATATATATATATATATATATATATATATATATATATATATATATATATATATATATATATATACATATATATATATATATATATATATATATATATATATATATATATATATATATATATATATATATATATATATATATATATAAGGTTGTGATGGTTATTTCCTTTCATATACGTATTATACAATGTCATTTTTAGTCATATTTCATGTTTCTGAAGACACGCGTTTAGTTGCTGCCTTCTAGATCTCTCTTTGCCATTTTAAACAATATTTTGTAATGTCGCCTCGCTCTGTTTTTAAAATTCGTTTTCTAGTTGTTGTCTGGTTTGTCTTGTGGAGCACATTCACATAGAAGATATTTTTGCGAGCTCTTATATCAATTTTTGTCACGGCGAAAAGCTTAGATATTTATTATCTATCATGGGAAGCCCGTAAAAAGCTATACCTTAAACAAAGTCATAATAATTATTTTGATTCTTTACGTCTAATGATTATTGGTTAATCTCACCATCTCGAATTCGAGAAGTCTATTAAACAATATATAGCAATAAATACATGGCATAAAATAAAAACGTAATATTATAAAATAATACTAAGTAGATTGTAATCGACATACAAAATTACAATAAACTATAAAAAAAGAAGAAAGAAGATAACTCGACAGATAAACCAACAGCCGACAGACAGACAGAAGAACAACAAAGTAATACTACAAAGCCTAAGTTTCATTCAAGTTAGGGAAGCTACATTAACATTACGATGTCCATGTAATTAAAAATGCGATATCCATGTAATTGTAATGTAAAAAAATGATATACTCAAAACATTCTACTAAAACAAGTAAGAATGGATCCCATCCGCATACACTCGTACACAGCCAAGCAAACAATTCGAACAATACTTATAACTATGTCGATATCTATCGATAAATTCAATCGGATGGTAATTACATGGGAAACTTAAGCCCATTTCGTAGATTTCTGCACTTCAATGAGAAATGTTAATTAAACTTGAGCCTTCTTACTTTTAACTATATCCATACAGCTAGAAACTTCGCGTGTATTCAATGGAAACTGAAATTCCATTTTGTCCTTTAAGTTCCAAGCGATAAAGTCGATTATTGCATGTTTTAGAAGTAAATCACATAATGTGGTAATTGCTGCCACGTTAAATTCATGGTATCCCGCAAATAATTATCCTGTATACGTTTCTCTGACTGAGTCAAGAGAACGAGGTCGAGTGAAAAAAAGAATAAAATAAAAATATATTTATTATATCGTACACAATTTTGTTTATAATTACTTTGTGGTTTGTTTCTGATGGAGTTTTAGTTATACATATATCATATTCATTATCAGAATACTTAACATCTTTGATATTGAAATCAATACAGCTTGCGCACTTAAGCTGTAGAATTTGGACTTGGATATGGACAACTGTTTCGATTTAAAAATATCATGACGCTAACGATTTCAATCTTAACCACTGCACCTGCAGTCAGAATTATCTTTGAGTATGCACATCTATTAATTATTTTCATTCGACCATGCGAACGATGCGGCAGGTGCCTTGAAAAGTGCACGAGCGTACTATGGTAATGAAAAAAGTGCATATTAAATTTAAAACCACGAGAGATGGAAATGCAAATAGTTAAAGTCTGTGCCCACATAAGTTAAAATCTAGTCAAACATAGAATAACGGATAACTGCGTTCCTTTAATATTATCTGATAGTCACTATTGTCAGGGTTACTCCGAGGTAATGAGAACTATTTTTAAATATAAATATTTATTAGACTAAGACTCACAATTACTATGAGTATACTTAATAAATCATCAAATTTTAAAATACTCAAAAATGGCGAATTTATAGCAAGCTGACTGTAAACGCGCTCTGGCAACAAGACAAAGCGAGACGTTGAGTTCCCGTACTCAACACACGATGTCTCAAAAATTGGATGGAAAGTTGGGTAGTACAGACAGACAGTACAAACAGAGTATTTTAACACTAGGTTTATTCTGCCTGCCCTGTTGTATGCGGGATATGGCGTGAACTTCTTTTTTCATTTGCCCGCTAAGCACGTAGCATCTCAAAATTAATGGAAAGGAAAGCGCAATAACACTCAGTTTTCTCTCTTTATCCCGCTATGCAAGAAAACGCGTGAAAATAAAAAAATACTTATATTTAATGTAAGAAATAATATCTCCCTCATATTTGTCATAGCCATTGTTGTAATAATAGAATTATTTGTAAACGGTCAGTTCATTGGACACTGACATGTGATGTCCGATACCGCACTTCCGTGTCTAACAATAATCAAGAATTTGTCTTTGTAGAAGTGGGTCTATTAACAAGGTTGTGCACAATTAGTTTATGATGTGTATATAAATATATATATATATATTATATATATATATATATATATATATATATATATATATATATATATATATATATATATATATACATATATATATATATATATATATATATATATATATATATATATATATATATATATATATATATATATATATATATATATATATATATATATACATATATGTATATATATTCAAAATTAGACCAAAATTTTCAGTGTAAAGTGCATTGTATATACATTTGTTCTCCTTAAGATTCGATTTTCCAATTGTTTCCTCTCTTCCTCTCTATTCTAATACCAACGACTTTTATTTCAATTAAACGAGCTATTCAAAATAAATTACATCTGTTTTTGCATACAAATAGCATACAATGGCATCGGTAAAGCCTTTTTGAGTATACAGTAAAGAGACTACGTTTTAAATTCTACCATTTTCCTTATTAGACACCTTTTGTTAACACAATGAATGGAAATAAATTGATGTTGCATGAGACTGAAGCAGTAGTCTCCAGATCTTGTATATTTTAGATAGAGGTGGGTAGAGTAAAATATTTTTATATCTATATATAATTATAAAACTCTTCCCGACAGACAGATTGTACGATGCTTCGTAGTTCATGCGAACGAAAGTCATGAGATTTATCTTATACACAATATGATTGACAAATAACGTACATTCAAGACTATTGTGCGTAGAAATTTGAAATTAAGTAAATTTAAGTAATTAAGTAAATTGAAGTTAATTGAAGTTAAAAAAGTATATTAATTTATAAAATCATTAGTAAAAGTAGATCAAAGAAGTACTATTTGAGTGATGATCAAGGATATAGCTATTGCACCATATGTTTTAAATTATCAGCGTCATTTCGATGAGATCACATTGTTTACACTCGAGAATTTGTATTTTCTTCACGTCCGTAATTTTAAGGCACTGCCAGTGTAAACTCTTATTAGCCATGTTGGCAGGGTTGTTAGTTATTATTATATATTTATATATTTATATATATATATATATATATATATATATATATATATATATATATATATATATATATATATATATATATATATATATATATATATATATATATATATATATATATATATATTTATATATATAATATATATATATATATACTACTATAAATGGATTGAAATGGATAGTGATTGGACTATAAATGTATTTTTTATTAATATAATTTTTCTTTATACTTAGTAGTATAACAAAAAGAAACGGTAAAAATTATTTTAGATACACGCCTTACACGCTTTACGCTCTCTTATATAGCAGTAAATGTAATAATAGCCCAGTATCAAGATATTCCAGTATACGCATCCTGTCAACATTCGATAAATTACGTGTTGAATGACAAAACTTAACGCCGAAGTTAGTCACTTCGCCAGCACGTACACCTCTAATTATACATTCTCTGTGTATAAAATACAATATTAAATTTATTTTAAACAACCCCAATTTTCTAACGAGTCTAATTCACTTTGCTCCCCAATTAAGCTCATTCTGTGTTATAGTACTGTCTTTATTCTTTACAACCTATGACGACTGCAATCGTAATGGAATAGATCTTCTCTTACAAATATATTTCTTCTTCTGCCTAGCATTAGTCCCGGCTTTGTTTGCCAGGGTCTGCCTTCCGATTAAGCTTACTCGACTTTGCTCGGTCTTTAACATCCTTAGTGGACAATCTATTATATATATATATATATATATATATATATATATATATATATATATATATATATATATATATATATATATATATATATATATCTCCTGTCTCTCATGTCCTGCGTCACGACATCCAGCTATCGCTTCCTTGGGCGTCCGGGTGGTACTCGGTAACTCCAGAGACATACATGTCAAGGCACTGCAAATCAAGACAAATGTATATGTTATATTTAAAAAAATACTGCGTTAATAAACCGACTTTGACAACTAAAAAGCATAAAATAACTTAAACATTGAATTTAGACCACTTCTTATGCAACTTTTGTAATATTTTTATGTACTTCCTCCTTACTGATAGATTTGAAGTTGTACAAATATAAATAGTATTCATACCAACTGTATTAAGAACTTACTCTTAGAGGACAGTTAAAAAATATTATATATTTAAATATTGTATTTATTATTGTTTACATGAAAACTGTATTCATATAATAATAAGCAAGCCTGATTTAAGACACTACGTTCTTCACTTCATATATATACACTTTTAGAAATTTTACTTGTATTTTGGTGATGCTATGCTTATTGTACAATGATGGTATCTATGTGTAACACAAAAATAAAAAAAATAATGATTTTTTATCATTGCTATCCTTATTAATATCCTTAAAGATGGCGATATTTTCATTAGCCTGCCCTGATATGACCTAGCATGGAGTTAAGTTCCATATCTAAACAACACGTTATTCCGAATCTCGAACGCAGGCGCAAAATGGAAAACACAGTATCTTGGTGTAAAGACATATCCTAACATATATATACTTAATAAAGGATAAAGGATAAATTGTGAGCTTATTTACATTTTTTTATTTTATTTATTTGTATATATATAATCTATGTTGATTAGAAGTTTATTCACTAAATTTAATATTTAATTAATTACGTACGTACATACAAACGTACAAAAGCGTCAGCGTCTTAATTAAGTAATTTAAAATCTTACACATGTTTCTATTGTGCTTTTGTGGTTGGAGTCTACAATTTCGTGTACACTAATATATTATTGTTATCATCACATGTAATTTAACGGTTACCTCGTTCCCGTTTATTTGACATTTTAGATGTCCGTCGGGAACTGGAAATTACTACGACGAAATTGTTTAAAACAACGCACAGACCAAATTAAAGGTGGCCCAGTTGAATTTTATGATGATAATCTGGATCGTGGCGAAGATTTGTATTTATGAAAAAGTTTATATAGCAAACATTTTTGTTCAAATTGGATCTTAAATGAGTTAAATTTGATTAAGTTTTTAATTTATTTTATCTCATGTTCTTTAATTTAAGGTATAAATATATTTATTTGCTATTTTTTGCTTACTAACTTGTTACAATCGCATATGAGCATTACGCAGAGTAAAACTTAATTATGTTTAAGCAATATTTCGATATTAATATACCCATATGTCAGGTAAAGAGCCATATTAAGATGCAATAACGATTCAATAAAGAATAATTTCACCCAATAAAGAACACCTAAAGTGCTCTAATAAGCAAATCAAAAGTAAATCTACCATAAAAGTGATCGTAAAATGTTTATAACTTACATTGTCTACATGGAAACGCCTTCATTACACGAACTACCATAATTACTTAGTCTCAAGAGTATACTTTGACCAGATGGCTTTAGTAAAAGTTTAATACCCTTTTTATACAGACGTAGAGTGTGAGTACTGAGAGTACAATCGTTGGCACTGTCTCTACAATGTAGTTCTTTTTGAATCGATTTGTGCTACTAAAGGACGAACGAGTTTTGATAATGCAAGCAAAAAATAAAAAAAATGAAAATAGAGAGGCAGCTTTACGATTTGCTTAACGGAGCAGACAGAGGGTACGTACTGTTATGATATCACGTTCTTTGTTCCTATTTTAAAATATGCGTATTGAGTAGCGGAACTCAACGCTGCGCTTGGTCTTGTTGCCAGAATTAAAAAATTAAATGATTAATATCCTCGATTGGGAATAGAACCCACAATCTTACTCAATTCTTAAGATTATTTACTACAAAAAAGATTTTTGTAAAAGAATAAAAGCAATATAGCAAAAACAAGCTATTCTTCATCGAATGGTATCCTTGGGAATACCATGGGGGACTTTGGGGATAATCCATCAATATTTTATATTAAATTTAATATTTAATAATACATAGAGGAATAGCGCACACAAAAATAATTATATATCAAGCTATAAACCTTGCGAATGTAAACTACAGAACATACGCTAAATATTACAATAATTATCTTAATTTCTCTTCTCTGGTAAAACAATGCGGCTTTGAATACCTAGACGCCGCCGTAATTATTTTAATTCGAGCCGCAATTGGACAAAGTTTAGACACTACGTTCTCTTTATCTACAATGTTATATAGACTAAAAATAGTGCGTTTAAAAAAAAATATAACACAAGAATATATTACGTTTGCTTTGTGTTCCACATAAAAAAAATTATAATGTTATCCTACTACCTACGGTTACTAATTAAATAACTTTTTAAATGATTTTTTCAATTCACACATCTTTTTTTACTTATTTATTTCGTATGGTTCAACAAAGAGAATCAAAACTCGTCAAGTTTATTTCATCTAATTTATTTTCCCCTGGTCTGTATTCGAATGCAAATGCATTATATAGGTATAATGGCACCATTTTATATATAATATTATTAATAATTGACATTAAATTAAATTAAATTAGCTTCACATTGAATCCCGCACATGGCAAGTAGGCAGAGGGAACCGTAGGAACCTAGTGTTAAGACACTCCGTTCACCGCTTTCCGCCTTTTGAGGCATTGCGTGTTGAGTGGCGGAACTCAACGTCGCGCTTTGCCTTGTTACCAGAGCGAAGAAAATGTACATAATTCATTCTCTCCGAGTGGGAATCGAACCCGGAAACCGTCGCGTTCACAGGCAGAGGCCATGTCTCTGCGCCACGACGCCCTAATAATTGACACATTTCAGAATTTCAATTCTTGATTTTCCATTCCTTTAATGTTAATTACATTCGAAAACCATTAATTAGAGGGTTAACTACGCGTCGATTACTCCACATGAAGACCAAGCGACGAATAATAGTTAGGTCCCTTGTAATTGATCTTGGTATTGCGGCGATATGTGGAATAATTATTAACTGTCTTATAAGCTGCAGCTGCTGCCTTGTTACGCTAAAGTAATATATAGCTTATGTACAATTATTTGAATTGTGGATTTATACAGAAAAACTGACCGGAAATGCGACGGTTGTGGATTCAATTTCCAGTCAAGGAAATTATTTATTTTCTCTTTTACTCTGATAACAAGCTGAAAGGGAAGTGATATGTCAAAAATTAGGCGGAAACCTGGGAACGGTGTGTTTTAACACTAAATTCTTAGTTAAATTCAGCTTACTCTGCTATATGCGGGAAAAAGCGTAAAATTTGTAAAGAAATATGGATTGTTAATGAATAATAGTTAAAATTTTGATCCGGATATATAAGGGTCTGAAGAAGGCCTTAAGCTTAAGCCAGAATTTTTCATATTTGGAGGGATACTGAAGGTGTTAGAATTTCAACACTATTTGTAATTAAATTTTCTAACCAGATTAATTGCGTATGTTTCAGTATACAAAAATACAGACACGTCTCACAAGTAGCATAAGGTAGCATTATGAATACTAAAGTGAACGCAATTTATCCGGTTTAAAAGTTCAAAAACTGGACGTCAAAAGCATCATTTCTTCATCTTAATAATATCTCCTCTCTGCCTTGCCCTCTTAACATGTAAGTGGAGTGAGATTTATTATCGCAATCGTTTATCATCCATAAAACATACTAAAATATTCAAAAGCCGATATATTTTTATACAATTTCATTTTATAACAGTTCATTTTTATTCGTTTGTCCTTTTCGTAGCCGCAATCGTTTCTAGCGAGCATTCTTTATTACTTTTAGTTTTTCTTTTGATCTGGTCACTTTGAAGTCGACTCACAAAAGCTACGTAATATAATGTATTCCCACAGCTCGGGGAGGAACTGGCTTATTTGGAAGTTATTGTTTCTTAATACATCTGGTATATTTGTACTACCTATTGGTACAAATACGAATTCATTAAGTTTTAGTGCGTAACGTGAATAGACTAGATAAGGTTCTAGATATTTTTTTTTGTTATATGTTTAAGAAAATCCCAATTTGCTATCGTATTGAGAGTTGGAGTGAGAGCAACGAGTTATTTTCTCCATTTTTATAAAATGAAAACACAGCACTTAGCAGACCATGTCTCAATTTCGGGTAATATAGATGTAATGGTTAAATATCTAAATTCTATTCAAATATATTATATTCTTAATAAAAAAATCTCTAGACTAAGAGGAAAGCTCGTGAAATCCGATAAGCTTGGAGTCCTGGACACGTTACTAGAAATTATATATTTTTCTACTCAATTTATTTATGTTTTAAAATCCAGCAACAAAAGAGGCATACTCTTATATATACGCAGGTATTTATCTTTCACACTATATAAGTAAAATACCTTTAAATTAAATGTGTTAGACTGGCTTAAAACATTTTTCACTTACAATAATGTCCACTTGGCTAAACAAATCCAGATGTCATCATATACAAGGGTGACTTATCTCGTGAAAATCTTAACGAGTGGCCACCGCTAAAAGATCCACCGTGATCTTGCCTTTGTCGCCGGAACGTGCTCTAGTGGGGCTTTCGGAATTAGACGGTCCAATTACGGTTAGGATGTTTGATTGTTTATACAACATGTAAAGGAATTTTATGAGAATATATTTAATCTAATAGCAAATTGCACAATAGCCACAGTATGTGACAGTAAATATGACGATTGTAGGTTCTATTCTCACTTACAGGAGTGATTTTCATTTCATTGCTATGTAAATAAGTAAAAATTTGAGTTGTGGATATACAATTTCGAAAATTTGATATAAAGTGAAGAACGAAATATTTGCCTCCTGACTACTCTGCTCTATGGATACAGCTATGATAAAATGGATGAAGCTAAAATAAAATATTTTATCTTTATATGTTTTATAATTTTGCTGAGTAAATAAAATTTATTATTGGGATAAATGACTTTGTTACATATTGTTTAGAGATACTAAATACTACTCTATGACGTAATCGTGACGCACTGCGACAGTTTCTGTCTGTAAGCAGTTTAGTTGTAGGTTCGGTGCCCACTCGGGGGATTATAAACTATTTTATATCCCCGTTCTAGAAAGACAAAGCGCGATGTTGAGTTACACTATTTAATACCTAATGTCTTGACTTTGTCTTTGATTAATAGAAAAAAAGTTCTACCAAAAACGCGTTTACTATTTCTCTACAGCAGAGATGATAGTATATACCTTATACGATATTTTAAAATATGTTTTTTTATATACTAATAATTTCAAATAAAGATTTTTTTCAATAATTACAATATTTTTTATAAGAAGCTGCTGATTATACAGATTTAAAAATATTTATTTCAGATATCACATAAGAAAAAGGTCTTTATCACATAATTACGATAAAAAATGTGGTCACGCCATAAGACCACTTAAAAAAAGAAGCGAAAATGTGTAGAGGATGATGACCTTTCGCTACTTCTGTCATCAGATTCTTCTTAGCATCACAAGTGGTTTCTTTTCATTAATAAATACAATTGAAAATTATGTGATTAATTTTTACGAACAAACATACAATTTTAGGTTTTTTTATTAATGTTTTGCCATTAGTGCGATTTGCATCTTAATCATATATATATATATATATATATATATATATATATATATATATATATATATATATATATATATATATATATATATATATATATATATATATATATATATATATATATATATATATATATATATATATATATAAGATTTGTTGAATTATAAAACAAATCGCTCTGGTGAAATGAACTGTGAAATTACTAAAATTGCTATATGGATAAACAACCTAACAAAGTTAGCTTTTCTGTATTAGATTTTACTTATTTCTAGCTAGAAACGAATATATATTACAGCGTAAATTTATATATTTTCGATATATGCATATTGCATATAATATATATGTATTTATCTGTAGAATGTTAATGAAAAAAGAAAACAATTAAAAATATAAATTATTATTAGCATCAGTTTAATTAATTTTTTTAATGTTGACGTCACTATTTATTAAAAATATATTACTATATAAGAATGTATGCATTTTTATATATTTTTAATTATATGTTGATTTATTTTATGTTGAAATTTTATAATATCAGAATTATAAATTTTTTTAATTATTTATGAATTTCATTATTTTTTTATAAAATTTCAAATGCACATTATGTTTAGTGCAGTTTATATATCGTTGAATCCCATATATATCCTATCCCATCCATCTCATACAATTGATGCTATTCGATCGTTTAAATATTTTATTTACACCCAACTGTGTATATGTGTGTGTGTTTTAAACCAATTAAATCGAATGAGCATCGACTTTTTTAAATCGATTTTTGTAACTCGCAACAGTTCATCGAGCGTCCTCCGCGTTAAGGGCCCTTAAGACTCGAGTAAAAGAGCCGTTTTAGACTTCAATAACACATCATATGGGCCAAGGTCAGATATTTTTAACTTCATGTTCAAATGTAGTTTTGGCTAGTTATGAGGTGACTGACTACTGGCAAATCTGTAAATTTTCTCTAAAAGTAACTTTTGTTAGTCATCGTAGTACTTTTATCTTTTCTAGAAAAAATATGACAGGTCTGCTGAACATACACGAGGGTAAAACAGAATTAAAAAAGTAAGGAAATCTGAAAATAATCAAATTTATCCGGATTAATTAAATTACTTAATTTATTTTTTTTAGTTTTCGCTATGTGTTTAGCACGAAACAAAAATACTAACAAATAAGTTTCACGCTTTATCCCGCATACAGGAGGGCTAGTGGGGATAACCTAGTATTGACACCTTTTTACTTTTTACCTCTTTCCACCTAAATTCGTGACACTGTATATTGAGTAGCAAAACCTCACTCGACATAACGTCTTACCAGAGCGGGAGAAATAAAAATTTAAAATATGCAGTCACTCGGGTGAGGTAACCCGCTACCATTGCATTTGCAATCACTGCGCCACAATGACTTTATATAATATTTACGAACATTTTATATATATATATAAAAATCAGACCTACAGGACTGTGATGTAATGGATATATACAGACCTAAGGAGTATTTTAAAGAAGGATAGCATCCTACAGGTAGTTAAAAACTTTAACAAAGCAAAGGCAAAAGGAGAAAAACTGAACACTGAACATCTAAAGATCAAGGGCCCGATTAAGCATTAGTATGTTTCAGAGACCCTAACTTCTAAGGCTCAGAGATTATTTTCATTGGCAAGAGGAAATGCTCGCAATAATCAGTACTGATATTGCTGGACATCTAAGGGAATGGTCTACATCAGAAAGTCTGAGGGTCAACCTCTCGTTCGCCTTGAACCTGAAGCGGATCTGTTAAATCTCAAGACGAACATCTGACTCACACGCGTTTCTCTTGTATTATATTATTATGCATGCTTCTATTATAAATGTATTGCTCTTAAGTTAATCTGCCCTTCAGTGTTACAAAACTACTCTTACAACATAATCAAATGAACTTAAAAACTTCAATAATTACTCTAATCTCTAACATTGTTTACTGCAAAGAAAACTTTCTTGCATGCAGAAGGTTAGTATACGGGTATGTTCATAGTTATAACAAATGCAGTGTCACATAGAATGTGCATCCTAAATTAGCTGGTAAAAATGATGCTTGATTGCATAAATATGATTGATGAGATAAAGATTTCTGATTCTTATATCTGTGAACCGGAAAACTGTAAAGATCTTGTTCCTTCTGGCGAAAACAATTTTAAAATTCTAACCCAAAATATAAGAAGTATTACTGCCAATATGTCAAGTCTGCAAACATTACTTGCCAGAATTGTTATAGAACAGGACCTCATTATTCTTACCGAATGTTGGTTAACATGTAATCCCTATATTCCTTTTATAGGAAGGTTATGATAATTATATATATATTATTATATAATATATTATTATATAATTCCTTTTATAAGGTTATGATTATTACTATACTAATAAAAGAATTAACAGAAGTGATGGAGTTGTGATATATGTTAAAAAAAACTATTTCAAGCATCTTTGTACGTTAAGTCGATTTTTTGGATGCTAATTGTCTTTCGATAAGTATTGCTAACTATATGTGTATTCTTGTTATTTACAGGCCCCCTTCTTTTAGAAACACTAGTAACTTTCTATGTTCTCTAGATAAAGCTCTTACTAGCAATTCTTCTTATCAAAATGTAATAGTCATTGGTGATATAAATATAGATCCGATAAAAATAGCAGTAATGACCCGCTCATACCTTTGCAACACGAAGTGACACCACGTGCCTTGATCATGTTTTAATAAAAACCAAATTAACAGCAACGTGTATAGTACTTGACTCAACTGTAACTGATCATAATGCGGTAATATTAGCTCTGAATAACATAAAGATAAAGAATTTAAACGTAACTAAGAAAATTTTAATTCCGGTTGGAACTGCAATAATTATAGTGGCAGATGTGAAATAGGCTCGGGTGTCAATATCTATTCCTACTGTGAATATATGGTGTGCTCAGACAATAAATCCTAAAGTAAATTAACAAGAACTAGAAAAAGAAATAAATAAAATAGATTTTTCATATGTATACAGTAGCCCAGACCCAAACTTAGCCTTTGATTATTTTAAGAACTCTTTAACTAGAGCTTTAAAATTATGTACAAAAACATATGCCGTCCCATATAGACTTCAAATCCTTAAGCCCTGGATTACACCAGGTGTCTTGAGATGTATGAGAAACAGAGATAGAATGTACAAAAAAATGAAGAGGTCCCCTAATAATAATACACTTCAGATAACATATAAGAGATATAGAAACTATTGCTCCATCTTAATAAAAAATCTAAAAATGCAATATGAAAAAGAACGATTTGGGAAAGCAAAGTCAAATCCTAAAAAAATTTGGAAGTTTATAAAAGAAGTTACGAACACAAAAAAAATAACACAGTGCCTTTTGATTTACTCAAAAACGGTTCACCCTATGAGTCTGTGAACAGTGTAAATAGGTATTTTGTTGGTATTGGCAAAAATATAGCTGATAGGGTATCACAATCTCAAATTGGAACTGCATTTTCAGCATCAACAACTCGTAGTTGTAAATCTCTTGGCTTTCTATACACTACGGAGTTAGAGGTCGAGGAATTAATAAAGTCCTTACGTACGAATTGTGCGGTAGGTATTGACGGTAATCTCGTGTAATTTTCTAAAAATATACAAAACCGTTATTATACCTCCACTGGTACACATTCTTAATTTGAGTATTTCGAATGGCATCTTTCCGGATCTGCTGAAGAAAGCACTAGTGCATCCAATATATAAATCAGGGGAAAGAGATTGTTTCAACAATTACCGTCCCATTTCCGTACTACCAGCCACGTCCAAAATTTTTGAAAAAATTATGAACAACCGTCTGAAAATCTTTTTAGAGAAAAATAATTTCCTCTCCTCCAGACAATTCGACTTTCGGAATGGAAAGTCTACGAACGATGCAGTCCATGACCTTACTCACCATATCGTTACTGCCTTAAATAAGGAAGATAAATGTATCACAATATTTTTGGATCTAGCAAAGGCATTCGATACGGTCTCTATCCCCAAACTGTGTTCTAAATTGAACATTGAGAACATTGGTGTCAGAAATGGAGAATTAAAACTTTTCCAAAACTTCCTTACGAATCGAACCCAACGTTTTAAAATTGGAGAATTTTCTAGTGACGATTTGCCACATCACGAACACGGAGTGCCGCAAGGCAGTATCCTTGGACCAACTCTATTTATAACGTACATCAACGAATTATGCAATATAAACATGGAAAACGGTAGAATTGTGGCTTTTGCTGATGACACTGCATTAGTGTTTACTGGAAACACCTGGCATCATGCGTTCCAGGCTGCCCAGGCAGGCTTTACAAAGGTAACAAACTGGTTAATTAACAATGGACTTTTATTAAATGTTGACAAAACCAAATATGTAACTTTCAGTATAAGAAAACCTCCAAAATTTGATTTTTCAAAACTTTCTATCATTGCCCATAATCATCTCCAAAAACAGGATAGCTGTGGATGCCCTACTATACACAGAGTGTCCAGCATAAGTATTTGGGTATTATTTTGGATGAAAACCTCACTTTTGTCCCTCACATAGATATGTTGTCAAGTAGAATTCGTAAACTCATATATATTTTTAAACAATTAAGAAACGTGGCGGAGCCCCAAGTTCTAAAAACGACCTATTTTGCCTTGTGCCAGTCATTGATTAGCAATTGCATATCGTCCTGGGATGGTGCTCACAGAAGCAAATTGCTGAAGCTACAGCGGGCGCAGAGAGCGGTATTAAAGGTAGCAACAGGAAAAGAGTATCATTTCCCAACGAAAGAACTCTATGAATATTGCGAAGTTCTTACCGTCCGTCAACTATTTTTGCAGATAATTTTGAGGCAGCACTCTGAGAACTCCAAAGAAAGTTTCCCATCTTCTGCAAAAACCCGTTCTATACGGAAATACGGAGTGCAGAGTACTAATGTATGCAAGAGCTTTTTTAGCCACCGATTTTACTACTTTCTTGGTAGCTTCTTATTTAATCGGTTAAATAATATACTTGATATACAACCAAAAAATAAATATAAGTGCAAAAGTATTGTTACTGATTGGTTATTAAAACTGTCATATGACGAAACTGAGAATATGATTAAGATCATCAAATGAAGTTTTTAAGTTCCATTACATAAATATCTAAGATTTAATTTTACACATACATACACACACCCACATTTCACACACACATACACACACACGCGCACACACACACATTTCACAGGAATACATACTTGAACTAATTATTGTTAAATTGCCAAATTAGGTCTAAACTAAATAACATTGTTAAATTTAAAATTTACTTAACATATATATATATATATATATATATATATATATATATATATATATATATATATATATATATATATATGTGCCTTGTTTTCTAATTATATTATTAGCCTTATATAAATAACTATAATGTTTGTCCAATCACTTTACTGTGACACTGGAAGGTAGCCCGTGCTTATGGCACAGGGTAAACCTAATTTAAACACCGGCAGTAATATTTTTGTGACTGTCTAGTTCATGTATTTAATTGAATAATAGTTTTGTAATCGCATGGCTTATGAATAAATAAATATATATATAAATATATATATATTATATATATATATATATATATATATATATATATATATATATATATATATATATATATATATATATATAAATATATATATATATATATATATATATATATATATATATATATATATATATCTATATATATATATATATATATATATATATATATGTATATATATATATATATATATATATATATATATATATACATATATATAATTACAATTATTTAAGTTCAAATTATGTCGCAAGCAACAATACTCTTTTGCCTTCAAATAGCGTAACAATATTGTGACGTTAAACAATTTTATCTCAAAAGATCGATAGCAGCATCACACGACTGTCATCTGTACCACAGTGGGCATAAGGGTCATCTAATTTTTATATTCACAAGCTATAAGACTTGTTATAAAATTGAAACTGTTAGTGAAGTTAAGCCACAATAAACATGGTTGAATCGTTACGGTTCACCTCGGTATAAAAATATCGTAAGATGTAAGCAGATAAAGGACACACAACCTCAAGCGGTAAAAAGTTAGATATTTAAGTATTTGCAGCATTGAAATTTTATAGTGTAATAACGTTATTTTTCATGAATGTAGACGAAATTGCCTTTTGGAATAGTTTTCTATATGAATACGTGAACAATGGAGTCTTTTTTTTGTTATTTGAAGCTTTTATTTCTATATAAATATATGAATGTTTTAAATGCCATTTCAATTCAATATATGAACTTATAGTACCACGCAGATTTTGGGAACAAATTTCAAATTAGGCTTTGAGAGAACGAGAAAAACGTAGGAATTTTCTCTTTCGTTTGATATATAGACACCAACAATAAAGAAACGTAAAAAAACAAATTATAATTAATCCTGTGAAAAATTAAACTAATATTTAATTGAAGCTAGAGAATTACATAAAACCACTGCATAATACACATACAAATCATTTGCAGTGGGCGTGCGGTCTTTGGGCCACTTCGCTCTAAATCACAACTAATGGAATGCGAGCCAATCGGCTGCATTTATAATTATTGCGTACATATTCCGAACCGGAATATTTTGAGTTAGTTGTTCAATATGTAGAGCCTTTGAGAGATTAAAATTATTAATTTTGATTTTAAATTATTATATCAAGGCATTTTTAATTTTTTTAAATTTAAGTAATGGTGGGACTGCATGTTACTGTAAACGTTCATTGTTGAGTTTAGCTTCACTCGTTCCCTCGGCTTCACTCAGCAATGATTTATTTTCATTGCCTTGCATTCATTCATATATTTAGTAATTTGTTTTCACGTTTGTGTAATTGTATTTTCTTTTCTTTCCAGGTAAGTCTCGATCAGTCGATGACACAGCCAAGGAGGACCCATGTCTTACTGGTAGGCCTCACATATTTGTATTACAATTTACACTCTTCACTTAACTTTTTTATAAGTCACACGTATTATTTAGTCTATGTTATAGAAATATCGAAAATAAAATATACCTAATGTACACTTCTATATTATTAATGCCATTTATACATCTTCCTTATAGTTTTGTTATTATGAAAATAATAATCATAATTTATCAATGGCTATCGTAATATGTAAATGTTAACAAATTCTTAATTTTATATAAGCATTATATTGAAATAACTTTTGACTTGTCTGTGACAGATACTAATCATATTTTGTTTAACATCGGTTAAAGTCTAAAGAAAAAAGTATTGTGGAAATAGCCAAAAAATAATGGTTTTCTTGAGTAAAATTTGAAGACACTCACACTGAAATTGCATAGATCCCTGTCATAAGACATGACTTTTTAATATCTTAGTATTATTTATCTATATCGTACAAATAAAAATTGCATCGGTACTTGAGTGAAAATTATTATTTTATTTTCTCTTTCTGTCTCGAAAAATGACCTTTCCATAGCAAGATTTCATATATTTTGAGCGTAAAAAGCGTCAAATCGAAAAATATGTATCTTAAAATCAATAAAAATGAAGGATGTTGAAATTAAATGTCGTAACAAGATCAAGCTCTTACCATTCTGTTAATAAAACAGCGATGTACTCATGAAATTTATATTACACTCGAGTTTTCTGTTCGCAAATTTATTCGGTGACATTTTTCTTGTTGGTACATTCCACGACTTTTTGTGTAAGCGTAAATGTTTTTTTTGTGGATTTTAATTTTAGAGATTCAAATGCGTATGTGACAGTTGGTTTGGAAGCGAACAATAAATTAGGCAAGTCTTGGTGTGACATCGGATTATGCGGTGCTTTCGGGTATCTACAATTAGATTTATGCAAAAGATTATGTATCGTGCGAGCTTGTTAGCTACTTTAGTGACGTGACGAAAATTCAAGCAAATTCTTGGACATATTTGATTTCATATTTTACTTTATTCAGGAAAAGGTAACAAATTATATGTATATATATATCTCACTTATATGTATATATATATCTCACTCCGCTTCGCTTCTCCGACTGAAGAATCCAAAGCCAATCTTAATGTAACACTAGTTTTTATCTGTAGTTTCACCCGCATTTTCAACTGGAAGTTACTAATATTCGAGTATGACACATAAAACTTTTGACAGGTACCAAAAGCTTTGATTTACGTGATGTAAAAGCTTATTTTTAGCTTCTTAGCTTAGCTTAGATTTACATGAAGCATTCAACACAAAAAAGCGCGCTCAACCAAACAAACTCTAAAGCTTTATGCGGATTCAATATTAGAAATTAGTCAGCTACGACGACAAAATGATGTACTTACGTAATAATAAAGCACAACTTTTTAAAACAGTTCAGTTTTTATAAACACCCACAAAAGAGTTACAGTGCAATTGCATTAAACAAATATAGTCGTATATAATTCACACTGAAACTAACTTTATTGAATTTTTTCACAAAATTCCATGGAACACAACTGTTTCGGGGAAACGTGTCGCAAAATTTTGTAACTCACTAGTTGTATTCAAAACTTTTTGACGCTAGCATGGACTTCCGATACAAGCGCGTTTGAAAGTACTGCGCTAAATAGTTTTCTGTTTTAAAGCAATTTTACTTGCAAACTTTTGCATTTTGTAAATTAACTTTCTTTTTTCTACTGAATTTTTTATGTTGTGTAATCTATTTTTGTTATATGACATGTATAATTTGATTTATTAGTTGTTTTACTCGAAATATTGTTCTTTTAATTTATAATTTTATTCCTTTTAGCAGAATTTTTAAATTTATCAAGTTTGTATAGAAATCAAATTACACTAAGTTCTACTTTAACTAGAATTGTTGCTAGTTTTTGCATGCGGCTTCGCCTCTATTATTAACTAAAAATAATTAAAGGCGGTGTCTCCCATATGAAACATTGCAGTTACTAAAGATAATCCTGTAGTATGATGTAAGTTCCTCTATAAGTTTAATATCTAACACAAACATGTCTTTTTTAATCTCAACCAATAGCGCTGAACGTTCTATTGATTTTGGGTTAAAATTAAACGTACATATATTTTCGGCGCATATCTGTAATGAGAGATTTTTATTAATCATAATTGAGTTAAGTTCCACCACTTAGGGTAGAATGCGGATAACAGTATATCTGGAAACTAAGACCTTTCTGCTTATCCTTTTATATGGTGAACAAAGCTTTAAGCTAAAATAAAATCTTATTAAATTTAAATTCATCAAGAACTTTCTATTCCAGTCTATTGAATCTCATATTTAATCGCCTTCTAAAGATGAAAAGTAGAAATTACACAAAAACAAAAAACCAATCATAAAATCGATAAATATTTGTAAGCACGAACGTCTCGATATCATTTATGTAACTTTTTTTATAGCACTTACGGACTATCCAAAGTTTCTGCTAAGTAACTTCCCTAAACTTTTATTTCCCACCACTTCGTGCCATCATTACGCTGGATCGTGACTGTCCTAATTAATTCATTGAAAGTGAACATCCATTGTTTTAGACTTGTTTGGCTTTGTAATAATTTCGCCTATTGTTGATTTTTCGCAATTAAGCTTTAGAACATTAATATATGAATGTATTGACAATGATATATTGTTTAGTTGGACGCTATAACAGCGCCTTAGTTAAGTTCGACAGCGTATACGTTAGTTACAGGTTGAAAAAAACTAATAAATTAATAAATTTATATATATTTTTTTCTATTAAATGAAATAGCTTACATCCCTTTGTTTGGGAGATTTTGTATGTGAAATGAAAAAAAGTACCTTTTACCGTTGAAAACGTCGATCTTACGAAACAACACACCGCGAATACTCATACATCATTCAGATATTATGCTAAATTGTACTGTGTAGTGCTAAGCGTCGGCACATGGCGAAAAGATACTTAGAATTTTCTTACCTCTCTAACAAGTGTTTGCATATCATAAATATGTTTCATATAATTTTAGATGAAATACCTTTCGGAAACAGCTGAATTGTTACATAACAATCAACTGTAGATGACGAAGTATAGCATACTTTCTGTAAATATTAATATGGTGAGCTGTATAAACTTAAAAGCTTTACCAATAATATAACTTATAAAACAAGATATAATTTGTCGCGGCGTATTGGTACAGTGTGTGATTGTAAACGCGATGGCTGTGGATTCGATTTCCAGCCAGAGTAATGAATTATTTTATTTCCTCGCTCTGGCAAGAGGTCAAACTGCAGAGTTGAGTTTCGACGATCAAGTTAACACTACAATTTAACTCTGCTATATATGAAAAATAGAGACAAGCTGTTTTTTTTTAAATTCACCACAAAAAAAAAACAAGTGATACTTAAAATAGCTTTAAAAAGCTTAATACATTATTTCCTATCGCATTTACGACACAAACCTTCCCACTAGCTATCTTTAATATCTGGCAATAACTTATCCTATTTTCCGCAGTGTATATCAAGACGAGAATTTTATATTGAAAATCCAATAGTAAATCTTTTATAGAAACCAAAATACACATTTGCATTTGAAAGTTATATTTCTTTCTACACCATTTGTGCAGGCGTTCACTTCTTTACGTACCACTGTATAAAATATAAAGCCGGGAACAGTTCTTACATCATTGTGTATAATCCCTAGAGTATTTATATACATATATTTGTATTGAAAATCGTTGAATAAGTATTGCTATCGATATCTGGAGGCAGTTTTTCTAGTCATGTTTTATAAAATTGAGTCTGCTCTCTTGAGTCTTATGTACGTGGTTTCAATATGGGATAGGATATATGTTTTACTTATTTACAAGTTGTAGCTTGCGATTTCATAAGCGTGGCCTATGGAATATATATATACATATATATATATATATATATATATATATATATATATATATATATATATATATATATATATATATATATATATATATATATATACATATATATATATATATGTAAATAAAATTTGTGTTATTGGTTAATGCTTGTATTAAATTGATTAAGTTAGCTTTCAATTGTAAACATATTTGTTTCATATTATGGGATAAAGAAAAGATAAAAACTTTATATATATATATATATATATATATATATATATATATATATATATATATATATATATATATATATATATATATATATATATATATATATATATATATATATATATATATATATATACAATCAGATTCAAGCAGAATATACTATGTTTGAGCGTTTTCATTCATTAGAGTATACATCCCAATGTGGCTCACCTTTTACAAGCGTGGGTGTTACTGCCAAGAATGACGTCACGTTTCACGGCTATTTACCAAAAAATTTTAACTCGCAATACCTAGCAAGCAAATATCCTCCTTACACACCTTATTATAAAGGCTACATTTGAGTAAACTTTCTTAGAGGTTAGGATTTTCAAACCTTGCCTTGTTAAGTCTACTTACGTAGAATCGTTTGTCCATTGCTGTCCAAGTGAAGGGTCGGAAGTCCATTATTTTTAATTAAATTGAGAGAAATGGATAGGTTTAGTGAAATAATGAAAATGTATTTCAATATTTGAGGTTATTTTGAAAGCTTACCTCAACTAAATGAGCTTATTTCTTGCTTAATAACTAACTATAACTTTTATATGATAAAAAACAATAAAATTCTCTAAAATATGTTTTAGAATAAACATTTTAAAAAAATATTTTTTTAAGTTGTATTTTTCTGTCTTGTGTAATTGAAATTGTAACTTGTATACCGAGTCCATATCACCTTAGCTTCATTAAAAAAAGCTCTACAATTTGAATTCTTATTATAAAAAGGAGTTGAAATAAAATAAGCTGCATTAACATTCTGCTACTTGTTTTATGAACTTTATTCTTTTTCACAAATGATACAGAGTACACCTTAGTGATATTTTACTTAGCTTTCCATTTTTGATTAACGTCGTAATTTTTATAATAAGGATCTTTGATCTAAATGATCATTCTAAGATGGTAATATTATAATATATAAATAATATTATTATAAATATTATTTTATTGTTATAAAAATTATGCAAATAAGTAAAAATAATAGTAAAGTAATATATATATATATATATATATATATATATATATATATATATATATATATATATATATATATATATATATATATATATATATATATATATATATATATATATATATATATATATATATATATATATATATATATATATATATATATATATATATATATATATATATATATATATATATATATATATATATATATATATAGATATATGACATTAAATTATGACAATTTTTATAAGCTTTATTGAATTTAGACGTAAAAATTGCAAGTGTATAAAACACACATCCCAAACCTATCACTTTAAGCCGGCGAAGATTAATACTTGAAACAGTGCCAGCTGAAAACGGTTTTTCTTTCGACGCTATTAAGTCTATTGTAAGACTCAGTTCAGGCTTTACGTGATCTCATATATGTTATTAATCAGTTTATTTTTGTAACAAATTGTTTTAAGAACCTCAACGGCAGTGCTTTCAAGTCTTGAAGTTGGTGAAATTTTTCATTTTTATTATAACTTTAGTTTTTCTATAAATTTTATAATGTTTTTTAGTTGTTTGTAGTTCTTATTTCTTTAATAATTGTATATAAATAAGTATCATTAATTTATTTTATATTTTTACTACTAGCTAGATACGTTACTAATATACTTAAAATGAAACTTAAAATCATTTCTTATAGTTAAATAAAACTCAAATATGACGCCATAAAACAGCACTTATCTTTCAAAAATAACATATAAAAATTTTATATATATATATATATATATATATATATATATATATATATATATATATATATATATATATATATATATATATATATATATATATATATATATATATATATATATATATATATATATATAATAGAATTGTACCTGTACCAGTTGTGAGATTTGCATACTTTTCTACCACTTCCACATCTAAACAAAACCGCAATAGCTTAATCAAAGTGAACTCGACCGAACTAAAATAATCAACTTAGAGTTATATCTTTGACAACGAAATTTGAACCCTAAGCTCTACAGATAAGGTGCATTTACCTATTTAACATATCCTGGTTAAACAATCGGATGAAATATATTATGACGGTTAACTTTGAACTAGGCAATGGTTTGCTTTAATATTTCAAAGTTTTAGTACTCGTTTTGGTTTACATTCAGGGTATATGAGTAGGATTTAAATATTGTGAGCCCAATATTTTTTATTCAAGCTGTATCCCGCACATAACGGGATAGTAAGAGGGAAAGGGGTATTACATGGTCTTATTACTAGGTATCTTAATACTAGCTACTCTTGCCTACTTGATTATATTGTGCAGGATAAATATAAAGCAAAAAAGAATGATACACACATAATTCCCTAAACTAAACTAAATTATAGAATAATCTATGAAAATTTATTTCTGTGAATATTTTTTAATTCTCATTTTACTAAGTCTAGATACTGATCCTTTTAGTAACGCATCGGATTATATTTTTTAAATCTCGTATTTTTTTATTAAATTGACACGAAATAATATTCTTGTCTGTTGTAATATTAAATTAGGCGGTCTAAAATTCCACTCGGTTTTTAACAAATGAAAGTTATTTGAATTTGAATACGCTTAAGTAAGCTTCATAGTGAGAGAAATGTTTGATCATGAATCCACCAGGGGGAATGAACTGCTTACATTTCTTCGCTCTGGTAAAAATAGCGGCGTTAAATTCCACCACTCAACATAAAATGTCTTGAAAATTGCGCGAAAATTAGGAAATGATGCTATAAGATGTAATTTGAAGACTAGGTCTCTACCGCTACTAAAAAGCGTGAAACTATTTTTGCTCTATATTTATATATAGAAGAATAATATGAACCTAGAAGAAACCTAGGCATTCTAGCTTAAAGTCTCTTGGTTAGACTTAAATATTTAGAACACAGAGGCTATTAAAATAATTTAAGTAATATAAAACAACATGATTGCATTTTACAATTATTTGTAATATATATAGCCCCCCCTCATATAGCATGAGGGGGAGCGACATAGGAAGGGGGTATTTACTAGTGGAACAATGTGTGGGTAAGTTGACTATACAATTACCTAACACGTAGATGCCGTAATAATTCCTACCCTGAAAGCAAAACCATAAAGGACAAAGAAAGGCTAATCTAAAAAATAAGCAAATATCGTAAAATATCAATTTGTATCAGCCGATCGATGCCAAATTTAATGCAAACCGTTTTAGTAAAGATAATCACAACTTACCCTCGGGCTATTAACTTTCATTCTTCCTAAAAAAATAATCTAAATTGTATAAAGGAATCTGCGACAGTAAAACCTAAAAGCGCTATAACATGCGGCATTGGACCGAAACAAAGAAAAAGAGCATTCTTGACACGTCTAAGAAATAAAAGCCATCGGTTCTTGGAAATAAAATCTACCATTCAACGGACTTTACGCAACGCTAGATTTTACTCAGTCTTGGCTAGTATTATGATAGTAAAGGAAGTTACATTCTTTTGCAATTTTAAATATATTTTATAAATGTTCGGGAATAGTAAGATTATGTCATTTAGCTAGCGACCCACTCGCGGCTTCGCCCGCTAGAACTACAGGAATATTCATTTAATTTCAAACACCTTCCATGTACGTACAGACAGACGCGATCAGTTACATTTGTATTAGATGTATAGATATATTTTAAAAATTTTCTTCTCATATGATGAGCGATTGAGTTCCGCCAATCAACACGAGTGCCAAATTAGGGCATAACATAAAAAACTTAATGACTTGGACTAGGTCATCAACTAAAAGAACCAAAACTTACCTATTACGTGCCTGACACTTGATAACTGGAACACAAAAGCGTCATGTTTACATCCTTATTTATATTGTTATTACCTTTATTATTCGTGACTTTACCTTATTTACCGTTTCTAAGAAAGCTTCACAGTATTTCGTCTGAATAAAGATTTTTTGCTTCCATTAAATATATCCATACAATTTTCCTCGAAAACACGTTTTAATTACGCCTTGTAGAAGGTAGATGTACGCCTTTATTAAAGAATTATGATATGATAAGGTTGTCTTAACTTATAATTATAAAAGTATCTCAGTTATCTCTTTCTATAACGGTAAATGCAAATGCCGTACGTTGGTTGATGTAGGTTGTTCAAAATTAAGCAGCGATTGTAAGGAATTCGTACCTTATTTTAATATTTTCTATAGTTATATAAATGAAAGTAAAAAATTAAAATAATTGAAATATTTGAACTCATAATAATCACGTGACCAGTCAGACACTGCCCCACTGTGCCAGTGTGGCTTATTATTAACTAGTACCTATACAATAATAATAAAACAAATGAATTCTATAGAAAATATAGTAGAAATTATTTTTATTCATACAATATAGCTATCTAGATGTATTTAATATAAATGAAGTTATTTAATGTTTCACCACGTGTAAAAATTAAGTCCGTGACCTCTAGCAATGTCAGTCAGGCGTGACCCACAGCGACGACGATATATTATAATAGTCAAGTAGGTACATACATATATTATATATAAATGAGTATAATATAAACTTATGTAGAATTATAATCATTTCTTTTTATATTTTTGGAGTGAAAAAGTTCATTTTATATCTTTCTAAATTATTGGAAAACATAGAACATTTTTTTTAATTATATCTGTGAGTCTATATTAAATATAGCTTTACTTATGTATATAAAAACTCTTCAAAGAGAAATGCTTATACTTAAATTAGAATTGTTTCCCTTAGATGTGGTGGACAAAGCGTGTGGCGTTAGATACTGTGACTAACACATGTCCTCTAAAAGTGAGTGGAATTTAGAGAAACGAGAATTTTAGTAAATAATTAATTTTATTTATTTAATTTCTATATAAATAAATAAAGTTAAAGTGTCTGTTCGTGATTTCTAAATAACTGGGGATTTTTAAGACAAACTTATACTTATACATTTTTATCTATCTTTTTGTTTTTACGGGATTTTACGATTGAGGGGGTTGTTTTATTACGTTACGAGTACACACAGTGATAATTATAATTTATATACATCGATTTTTCATTATTTGTCTTAGACCAAATCTAAAAGAAATATAAAAAATCTAATAGATACTCTTACAATAAGTTCATAAGCGGGCGTAGCCGCGAGCGGGTTAAGTAAGTTAAAACCCTCCATCTTGAACATAAAAAAAAGTAACATTAGACAATAGTAGAGGCTATCGTAGCGCGTGAAACTTGAAACTGTCTGACTGTAAATGTAATGGTTCGATCTCTACACAGTTCATCGAATGTATAGGTTCGATCTCTACACAGTTCATCGAATGTATAGGTTCGATCTCTACACAGTTCATCGAATGTATAGGTTCGATCTCTACACAGTTCATCGAATGTATAGGTTCGATCTCTACATAGTTCAAAGGGCTACGCAGTTAAAATGAGAAGCTAAAAAACAAAAATATAATAATTTTCCAAATTTATAGTCTGCAATCTACTTCAATTAAGTTTTCAAAATGTCCATTTAACTCTGAACTGTTAACAATATATTATAAAAAAAATTTAACAATAAGATTACACAGTTAGTAAAAAAATCTTATTTAGTAATATTTTAACTATAAAATAATAAACCAACTCAAAATGAATATTTTTTGTTCCAACACAAGACATTTACATGCAAAAAAATCGGGGCTTCTATAGAAAATTGAACAGCTCTTATATAAATAAACCTTTGCAAGTCAGTGATATCTTCTTAGTCTGTATTTGACAGTTCCAAATATACCTGTTTTACGATTGTCACTACGAAAACGTAGGTATACCTTATCTATGTAAATATATTGTATGTTTAAATTCACATTTCTTTTCACGTTATATACTGTATATTATAACAAGGTAGGCAGAGGGTAAAGACACGACACTCCGTTTTCCACTTACCTTACTTAAAATTGAGGTAGTGTATACATAAGTTGTCTTACCAAATCGATTAACTTTAATATTGCACTTCCTCAAGTCGATTGTCGATTATAATATTCATATATAGAAGAATACGACAGTAATTAGTATAATAAATTTTCTACTATCGTCCAATTTATAAATTTAATGTCTAGTCGGCGGAACCAAAGTTCACATTTTGTTACATTAGATTATTATCAAAATTACTTTTTTTGTATTGAAGTCACATCAGTTTTAATTATCTAAGTCCAAAAATATTAATTCTAACAATGCGACAGAGGCATCATGTAGCATGAAAGCTTTCTAAATATCCCAAACTTATCGTTATCGTTATTATGATAAATACGTCACGTGTTCGTTAATTTGTTACCACATCTCGTCCTACTTGGCTTATCTCGACAAAACACTCACGTACCGCGGATAAAGATGAATTATCTTATCCCGAGGATAACTTTCTTAGAAGGACAATCTCATATGATATTTTATATAACAACTATACTGATATACATATATCTATAGATATATGTATATCAGTCTCATATATATATATATATATATATATATATATATATATATATATATATATATATATATATATATATATATATATATATATATATATATATATATATATATATATATATATATATAAATATATATATATATATATATATATATATATATATATATATATATATATATATATATATATATATATATATATATCGATATATATGCCGTCCATCGACTATCGACTGTCTGGCTTGTATTACTCGCTAGACAGCAACCTGGATATGCTCTTGACATAGTTTTAATTCGATTATTCATTTAAAGAGCTGAATTAAATTCGTGTTCTAATAAATTATTGCTACGATCGTTTTGTGATTGTTTTGAGAATAAAAATATGCCATGTTGTAAATTATTATTATTAAACTCTTTGAGCTTTACTATCTGAGATTGGTTTAGGAGCTTTTATGTAATAGCTATCCTAACACACACGCAGAGATATTTTAGGCAATATTTACATTATAATCCTTTGTAAATTAATTTCTAAAATCAAAGTTCTTAATAAATTCATTTCTCTTCCATTTTGTATCTCCTCTATCTTACTTTAAATATCAATGTTAATTAACAATTAGTCCGTTTTTTAATCGTTGGTATAGTAACAAGTTAATATTTTGAGCAAGCAACAATTTGGAGTTGAGGAATTGTACCTTCCATCATCACATTACGCCAATAATCCTAAATTAATTATATTACACAATTAGACTTCTTTAAGTCCTTTTAATATTTGAAGAATTGCTCTCAAAACTCCTAGTTATTGAAATATTGTCTCTCCTGTAGTCAGGTTATTAATATTATCATAGACGATATATGGTTTTTTAAGAAATTATATAAAACATCTATAAAGTGTAACGGTTTTCCTCGCTTTTCCTAGGATTTCATCATCAGATCCTGATATGGTGACAATGTTACAAGCTTAGGAGACTTAGGAATATCCTCTTTCAAAAAAAAAAAAAGAAAGAATTACTCAAATCGGTTCACAAATTGACTGATATATCCAATGACATACATAAAAAAATAAACATGTCGAATATAGAACCTCCACCTTTCTGGAGGTTGATTAAAAAAGATAAATGACTACAAATTAACACCACAATAGTATTCACATGAACGAGAACACTCTGTAAGTAATCGGTAAAATATTAATTATAATACATTATATTTTGATACTCAATAATAATTTTATTTTTATAACTTGAAATTACGACAATTGCAACTGACAGAGCTGCAAACTGCCTTTACAATTTCTGATAATTTCTGAAACATTTATTAAAACGATACGCTGTCAAAGGCATTTATGATATACAGAAAATTCACATCGTATTTAATGTATTTAATTTTATATCGAATAATTCTGTATGATTAAAAAGTTAACATAAAAATGGTTACTATAGGTTTTTTTTTATTATTAAGAGAGACATGCTGTCGCAGACTTTGACTTATAGCTTTTAAAAGAGAATAATTTCATTATAGATGATTCCTGAGTATATTTAAGCTTCCGTTCAAGCTCAAATTCTCCCATTTTCAGAATTATTTGCATTGTTTTTCCCATAGCCCATATATAGCCTTTTTGGATAGATTTAACACAAAAATAAGACAAACCAGTAGCTTTTGAGTAGATACGACTCCATTACATGTTGAGGGGCTGAACTTACGTCCTGTGTTATTTTTCTTGAGCTACAAAAATGAGAATAAGTCCTTGACCAAGTGGGAATTGAACCTACAACTATAACGTTGTATAAAATATTTTTAATACAATATTTTTGCCACATTAGTGTTATTATCAACGTACACATCTTACATAAGGTTAAGTGTAACGAGTGTTTTTCCCATATATCACATGACTGCCATTCCCGCCATAGCGAGCTGTGGCTTGTCAAGGAAATTTATTGGTACGCACAGCCCAGACGATTTTGCACGTTCTCTTTTTATCCTGGGGAAAGTTTCTTACATTATGGATCAAATGTAATCCGTTTATGTATACTTGCGCTATGGTTTGTATTTTTTATTGTATAAATCAGTTATCTTCTGGTCGAGAGGTTTTATAAGAAAATTTTGGTGTATATGTATTACTTTTGTAAACAAATTTTATGCTAAATATCAATTTATATTTTTTATGTGATTTTAACTACTTTTGTTATTTTTTTTAGTTTAGATATAATATTATAGTATAGAGAGAAACTAGTGTTGTAACACTTTGTCGTAGTTAAAATTAAATTTAACAGATATCTAGATATTTAGCATATAATTTGTTTAGTCTAGCCTAGCTTTATTTTTAGCCTAGACTTTGTAAAATTCCTGTATTAATTTTATTATTACGTATTATTTTTAGTATTCGTATTTTTTTAAAGATGAAGGGAATTTAGGCTTAAAACACTCCGTTCCCAGTTTTATATTTAATTATAGTGATATTGCGGGATAATTGGCGTAAAATAATATTAATAATCAATTCCCACGAGTGAAAATTGAACGCAGAAATGACGATGTTGCCTGAGCCACGATATAGTTAAAAGTAAAACATAAAAATCAATAATATGTTTGTGTTTACAAAACATCGTAACAATAACGAAGCACTGCATGCGTTCATTTGCAAGAGACAATAGCATTAAATATACCTGGTATAAATGTCGACGACTCCTGTGGCGCAGTGAGAATATATTTCACCGAATCTATACGTTCACGCTTCAAATAAAGTAAAACGTTAATATGTGAAATGTTTATATGAACATTATCATCGATTTTTGTTGGATTGCATTGGAGTCACCATACATTTTTTATTCATGCCAAAATATTATGTTAAAGGATATAATATATATATATATATATATATATATATATATATATATATATATATATATATATATATATAAATATATATATATATAATATATATATATATATATATATATATATATATATATAATATATATATATATATATAATATATATATATATATATATATATATATATATATATATATATATATATATATATATATATATATATATATATATATATTATATATATATATATATATATATATATATATAATATATATATATATATATATATATATATATATATACTATATATATATATAATATATATATATATATATATATATATATATTATATATATATATATATATTATATATATATATATATATATATATATATATATATATATATATATATATATATTATATATATATATATATATATATATATTTATATATGTTGATATATTAAAAAGCATCAACATATATTTCCTTATTATTACTTTGAGGCCAGCGTGCTGCGTGCGAGGGCAGCGTGCGTTTTACTGTAAACAGTAATGTTATATATTATTATTTAATTTTCCCACTTTAGTAAGACAGAACGAGTCATTGAGTATTTCCATGAAACACGCAATATCTGGAATTCAGGTGGAAAGGAGAGTGTCTTAATATTACGTTCTCTCTACGAACTCGCTATTCAAATCTACTGATTGTAGATTACACACGGGCTATCTACGAGTAGCTGCTACGCCACGTTGGTGTATACAATAACATTAATACAAATTAGTACCTATATAGAAAAATAGGACAGTATTTTCTCGCTCTCATAGTGGAGGTCAACGAACTATATAATTGCAGCTCATTTTTCACTGCACCTGCCACTTTAAATGTACTAGTTTTTATATGGTATATTTATAACTTTTTATTTAAAACAAATATGCTTCATGATACAATATTATTAAAATAGAGGCAAGTCTTCTGTTAAATTCCGCCAACAACAAGATTGAGAAAGTAGTGTCTTGCCACTATTTTTTTCTCTGCCCTACCCTGTTATATGTGGGCGATGCGTGGAGATAAAAAATAATTAATCTATAGTTCTCAACGTTACCGACGCCAGTATCTACTGGCATGCGGGATGAACAAAAGGAGGTTGCGCAAAGGTCAGCGCCCTCAGAATAATACTGTGTTACGTACGGATTTTGCGGTTGTAAGATATATTTTTTAATATTACTTTATAATAATTATTAAAAATATTTTCAATTAAGTTCTATTATTTTTGTTTCTATAATGATTTTTATTTAAATAACTTTTTTTATTATATATTAAATTTAGAAAAATGAATTGGCTTCTAGATTAATAATTATGGGTAAGCAAATTTAAATAGTGAAAGCTATCGAAATCCGACAAAAAAGCGAAAAAGTTTTGTGAGGATGAATGTTTGTTCCGGTTTCTCGTAAGCACGGCTAAAAGATTTTAGATGAAACTTTGCAGTTTGCAGAGTAAGCGGTGAAACCCGTGGGCGGGTCGCTACTAAAATATACTGAATAAAAAAAACCGACATGCTTTACATGTTAATATAAGTATAATAGCTTATACAAAATATATAAGCATTTATATAAAAGCATTCATAAAATAATAAAATCCGTATAAATAAATTCAATGAGCAAAATAATGTTAAGTTTTCGTTCATTCCGTCACGTCTGGATAACAAAGTATTGATTTTACTCATCGTCTTTAAGCCAAAGAGCTTTTTATTTGAAAGTTATTATATCATATCCTGTTAATACTCGATTTATTTACATTCTACGTATAAAATCAAAATAATTTTATGTTACTACAAAATTGGACAGTTTTATATTAATAGATAAGTCAAAGCGACGGTTGCTGTTTCGCTTTCCACTCGGAGACAATGTTTTTTATTTTGACATTATTTGACAATTATTTGACAATTATTTTTTTTTTGACAATGTGCGACGTTGTGTTTCGCCACTTAACAGGCAATGTCTCCAAAGACGGAAAGCGAGGACCGAAGTGTCATAACACTAAGTTGCCTCTGCCTCCCTTATTAAGTGCGACATATAATAAGGCTATAAAAAATAGACAAATATATCACCAAATGCATGTATGCGCCCACAAACTCCGGCTATGCTAGTCCTAAGGAAGTCCAATTCGCATGATTTCAAGCATCACGTTGCTTTACGAGAACTGAGCATCCTCTCATTTACGTAGAATGGCCACACTTACATTCTTATTTTATTACTTGCCTCGGTATATAGTCATGGTCTCCACGGAGCTTATTGTTTCACTCCGCTCGCTGTTCCATGGCAGAGTTTTAAAAGGTTTCAGATTTTCCCGGACCAGTAGCCATTTTCAATCTGGGTGTCTTCCAGATTAAAAATGGCAGTCTAAAATAGAAGACGCTACTTTTATTGTATTTTATATATTTTCTCTTGATCAAACTTGCTTGCCCATGAGAAATTTTATGTCTTTTGTATTGTATACTGACATCAACGCGTTCGTATCTTCTATGTATGTATTGAATGACTTTACACATTATTCAGTATTATTTAATTAAATTATATTAGATTAGCTTCACGCTGTATTCCGCACTAGGCAGGGTAGGCAGAGCGAACCGTAGGAACCGTGGGAACCTAGTGTTAACACACTCCGTTCCCCGCTTTCCGCCTTTCGAGGCATTCGAGTGTTGAGTGGCGGAACTCAACGCCGCTAGTTAGTATTAGTTAGTAATTGCAAGTATTTTGTATTGGAAACATTTCAGCGATTGAAATTTTAACCATCAAATAACACTTACATAACTTATATTAACACTTGTGTCACTAGAATCGACAAAATTCGTTTAATATTCATGTTAAACTTTAATAACATGAATTTTTTACATGTGTATATAATTATATCTAAAACTAGCTTGAACTGCTTACTATTAGTAAAGTGAATTTCATTTGGTTAACATAAATTTGAACCTTTCATATTAATAATGTAAATATATTTAACAAAACAATCTTTGAGATATATATATATATATATATATATATATATATATATATATTATATATATATATATATATATATATATATATATATATATATATATATATATATATATATATATATATATATGTATCATGACGGATGAAGATGATGATGATAAAAAATTAACACATTTATATATAAATAAAAGATTCTACACAGTAGTAGCGCGTGTGTAGCGCAGCGAACGCGAGGTATCACGTGAAAATGTGATGCAAAGCACCTGCGAGTCAACGACCCGTTCATCCTTCCGGAGGCATATATTAGACTATTTTTATTCAAACTGCAGTTCAATTCTATATTTTTTTATCATATTTAATATTATAAGTAATGATATTCATTTTAAATAGAAAATTCGAGAACAACATCTAAAGTAACAAAACATAACAAACATAAGACTTCTAGAAAATAAACAAAAAGTTCGTAATCAAAATTTACAATATATTATTTTTATAATATTATGATATATATTTATGATATATATATATATATATATATATATAATATATATATATATAATATATATATATATATATATATAATATATATATATATATATATATATATATATATATATATATAATATTATATATATATATATATATATATATATATATATATATATATATATTATATATATATATATTCCCTTACTAAGTGACTAAGCGTAGAAGGAGAGAATACATTTTTACGTTTAAGTCATTGGTATAGCAGGTACAAGCAATTATATTCTACTTTCTACTACTCTATGTTCTAAATGTATTAAATAAAGCTCGGTGTCACAAGCGGAACCATTATTTTATATAATAAGTTATCGGTCTGACAGGTCTATACTGTTCCCTTTTGGTTCTAACATCGAATAATTTAGTCATAGGTTTAGATATTATTATTTAGGATAAATAATGTTTTAAAAATATAGTAAAAATTATAAATAAGTGATATCATTTACTTATTTTAACCCTCCAACTGCAGGGTAATTAATACGACAATATTTTGGTAACTTTCAAGAAGTTACTACTAAGTTAGTTTGATAAAAATTTCGTAACAGATGACGCCAAAAGAGCATAAGTTTTAACGAACACGTAAAAGTAGATATTCGACAGGGCCGAGCACTTAATCATGTTACTACGGACAAGGCGCGTGCTAGAGTCCAAATGCATTTGATATTTACGAGTATATACTAGTTTTCTAAGCTTTTACTAAGCTTAATTTATAAGTGCTTTATGGGCTTGATTTACGATACTTATTTATTAAAAAAAAAGCCGTTGTAACATATAAGTTAGTGTGTATTTTTTCATATTTATTTTCTCTTTACTCAATTATACATGAGAATAGTATGAACTTAAAGTATGTATCGTCGCTCTTTAATTCGCTTATTAGGCTTATTAAATCATAACTAAATAAAAAAGCTTCGCTAATAATATTTAAATAGATTTGATAAAAACTATTAAATTCACATACAAATACAGGTATGTGAACTACCTTAAGAAATTCATAATGCTCAATAAGAAAAAAGTCAAAATAAGATTAAGAATCTCACTAACACTAGTATAGATTGTATTACAACGTTCAAACGAAATGTGCTGTGCTCCAACGATAAATCTTATTTCACAATGGTCTTGAAAATGTTAGAAGAAAATATTAGACCGGCTGAGAAGTTTCATGACTTATAACTTAAGTTATATAGTTTTTGGTAACGTTATTGTTAAGCCTAACCTACCTTTGGAGTTGAGATTTCAAATGACCTTTTTTATCATTAAAAATATTTAAATTCGAACAGCACTTATTAGGGTTAATAAAAGTGAAAAGAAATCCAAAAAATTTTCTTCTCCAAGTGAAAATCGAACCCGCACTTACAACCAGACACTACACCATTACGCCATGATGGCTTCGATACTCACATGACACATACATATGAAGCTTCATGCTTTATCCCTAGCGGGGAAGCCAGAAAGTACGAGTATGTAGCGACGCTATCAAACTAAACGCTATGGCTAGATACCTCTTTCGCCTTATCCACTGTGATTAACCTCTTCATACATGACCTCTGGGACCTTATGCTTTTTACGTGAACTTTCTCCAATCTGCGACACTGTGATCGTCAAAGGTCTTCCGAGATCTCCCATTACCTGCCTTACCTGACCTACCTGACTCTTGCTTCATATATTTTTTTACAAGTCTTTCCTCACTCATTCTCTCAACGAGGCCAAATCGCCTGAGCACCTTCTTTCCATTTTCACTATGACATAGCTAGTATCAGTTGTGTCTATGCATTTTGTGGATCTGTTTCATTACGGATTCGGTTAGTTAAATTGATACTTCGCATATGTTCCAAACAGATTGAATCTCAACGGCATTCATCTTTCTTTCATTCTTCTTCTGTAATACCCACATTTCACTACCGTACAATTTTTACCAGACACCAGCACTGCACGGTGTAATTCTATAACCGGCAGCAATACGCTTTACCATCACCATGTCGTATCTTCTATTGCTACTTAACATACTTTCCAGGTATACAACCTCATTCAGTTGTCCTTCTTATCTTTCCGTATACAAAAATCTTGCATTCCTTCTTTTTTTCATCTCTTTCAAACATCAGAACCTTTTTCTTACTTCATCAATTATTTTTCTATCGATTTTGTACATCTGATAGCTTCATATTTTTCCCTAAATATAACAAGATAGACAGAGAGAGAGAGAAATAGTGATGTCATTGAGGTTTTTTTTTATATTTTGTTTTCAGTGTCGGTACTCAACGCTTCACTTTGTAAATTAAATAATTCAGTCCTCTGAATGGGAATCAAACCCACCAATGTCGAGTTTACAGTCAGTCAGCAGTCAGTCAGAATGCCGCTGTACCAAGACGACTATAAAACTTGACTTAAAGAATAAAATAAAACGCTATATTGCAATTTTATTTTCTACAGTCTTATAAATTTTAATTATATACGAACGATCGTCTACACTAATTTAGTCAAAAAATATTTTATTACAAATTAATGGCTTGGAATTCACCGCAAATCACCAGTTAATGATTGAAATGGAGACGTGAAATCGTAAAAAGTGCAAGTCGTTTCAATTAAACTTTATTTTACAGCTAGACTTTATAGTAGTCGTTAAGGTATTTTTATAACGCTGGCACTGAAACTGAGCGTGGTATTATTATTATATTTCTCTTTCCTTAAGGTTCTTGAGTTCAAAAGAATTCGATATTTTGGGGAGCTCGCGTAGGGTCACACACACGGGATTTAACGTGCACTGTATGATAATCTAAAAATATTATTATTATTGTATTTTTTTAAGTTCTTAGGTTCACATGAACCCGTTCTTTTGTAAGGCTCGGATGGGGTCACAAATTTAACATATAGCGGCTGTTTAGAGAATCTAAAAAAAACATGTATTCTCATATATCTGTTAACAAGAATCTCTCTCTCTAAGAAGTGTCTCTCTTTCTAAGAATAAATATTTTTTGAACCAGACATACGGGCCTTAGCCAAATATAGAGGTAATCGAGTGTACATAATACGACGATGTTGATAAAAATATTCAAGTTACGCGAAAAGTTTTTATTATTATTTTATGTTTCTCTTTCTGAAGTTTTCGAAGTCACAGGAAATGTGAGTTTTTTTAATGTGCTGACGTCGGGTCACAAAATCAAAACGTAGAAGCTTCTCTAGGAATATAAAGTATTATACTGTGACACTTCTGCCAGCATCTATCTCTGAGTGACCACAGATAGTCACCGGATAAGCCTAGGCGTAGGGACTATAGAAAATTTGGAGAACTATACTGATATTATAGAATGGAATAGGGCTAATATTGTTATTTTTTAATCTTTACTTATCTTTCCTATATATATACATATATATATATATATATATATATATATATATATATATATATATATATATATATATATATATATATATATATATATATATATATATATATATATATATATATATATATATATATATATTACAATAGTAACATAAACTATAACACAAACATAATATCTAATCTCTATCTACATTACTATGTGGAATAAATATTAATAGTAAAAATATAATTGTATATTTATATTTATAAATGTATATTTGCTTATTTTCATATATTTTGTCATTCATTTCGCGTTATTTATTAATTAATTAATTCAATGATCGTTAATATCATAACATATTAAGTTAATAAGCATCAAATACCTTTATACAATACCCATAGTGACGGAAACCAATTGTGATAGAACAATAATATTAGGCACACTGTCACTAACACAAATTGGATCATATCGAAACACCTTGCTCTATGGATATTTAGCTTGAATATAATATGTAATGTAAATGTAATGTCTTAAGTGAAATTATGTTAATAAATCATTTATTTTATCTCTATGTCACTTTCGATATTATTCTGTGCGCTATAGACAAAATATTACGTTCTCTATATTTCACAAATTTTTGAGATATATCTCAAACATTTGCTATATTCAAAACAATGCATGAGAAAATTTAAATATTTAATTCCTCCATGTGAGGATCGAAATCACTGGACCACGATTACCTGTAAATTGTATTAATATCACGGAAGCTTTTAAATTAACTTTATGCTTATTTATACACTATATTAATTACTATTTTGCCAAATTTGCATCCACTATTTGCATACTTTTCTATTAAGGAAAAGAATATATTACAGAACAAAGTAGGTCACTCATATATTTCACTATGCAAATGTTATATAAGACAGGATTTCATATTGACCTTTTTTATCTTAGAACATGTCTCGCTTTTGTGCGAGGTAAGCACAGTGAAACCTGATTTTAAAAGCTAACTTATAGTTTCTAGTTATTACATATATGTCTTGAAAGAAAGCAACAACACCAATATGGCAAGGCCTTACCGTGGCACAGACGTTTGACCGTAAACTCTGCTAAAACGCCTAGAGCAGGCGACTAAGACAAGCGAAGTAAAGTGCGAAGCTCACGCAACAACTCGAATTTGGATGTAAATTGGAGAACTCTCTGATTACCCTATCTATGCAATATACACCGTGAAGCTGTAAAACTAATGGTTTTTTAAATCTAAGTATCCTCAAAAATAGCTAATTTGTTACTAATTTTGTGCCCCAGTCACTATTTACCAGACAGAGGTTTCTTAGCAAACGGATGGTATTACGACATTAAAGTTTAAATGAGCTTGACACACTAAGCATTCACTTTGATTAGTTACTTGCTTATAATAAAGACAGTGACGACAGCTGAAGTGGGATTGTTTTGCATAGTGAGTGTCCCAAAAGACCGTCTCTAAGTAGAAAATTTATATCCAATAAAGAACCTTTGTAATGTTAGGATATTAAAAAAAAATGCTTTGTCCTACGTGTGGCAGGTTATGCTGAGTAGTCTAGTGTTACGACACTCCGTTTCCCATTAAGGTCAACGGGATTAGCAATTTACAAGCTTGAGCCTGCACGCATAGGTTTAATAAAATAATATATTTCACTTTCAGTTCATGAATGGAGACCTTTATTTTTCTATGAATACATAATTTCCAAGTGAACTCAAACGCAAAATCTTGTGGTCACAAATGCTCTTTCTATAATTCAAGACCATTCGAGTGAGTTAATACCTAAAGGAGCGTCACATTTCACCAAGAATTTTCTCAAAATTCACATTCAAGCGTGTCACAAAGCTTTTAGTAGAAAGCAAACCTAGAAATATGTCCGTGTACATTACTAGTGTAAAACTGACCGCATAGTTGAAAATTGCTCTACAATATCATATTTTACTTAGAATATAAAATTTTTATTCAATGTATATAATTTTATATTTTTATATATATTCCCAAATATCGTATTGGTGTTATATATATATATATATATATATATATATATATATATATATATATATATATATATATATATATATATATATATATATATATATATATATATATATATACTTTGATATTGGTATCATTTTAAATTCAAATGTTTATGATTGAACTGACATTTTCTGATTATCAAACTCAATTAAAAGCTATAAACAACTTAACTACCCCGCATATTTGACACAAAATTTTGGGTGCACGAAGCTAATATGATAACATTGCGCTTGGAGCTGAATTCAATATTAGATTATGGGGAAACAATATCAGATGTGACAATATCAGGTTACTTAGACATAGAGGAGTATACACTCCTCTTTGTCATTATTTTGTAGATTAAGCCATTAAGCCATTATTTTGTAGCCACATGCCATTATTTTGTAGATTAATTAGAAAACTAAATTTGAATCAAATAATTTCTTAATTTAAGAGAAGTCTCTTATTGAGTATGGTGTCCAAAAACTTTTTGAACAGGCTAAGTAAAAAGCTTCCATGTTAATAATAAATATATCTCGTCGTCTTAAGCGTCATTTACAACCATTTTACATGCTAATTTTAATATATTATTTATTTGTTATTTCTTTTTAATATATTTAGAACTCTATCATGCCAACATATCGTAATATATTAAATTATATCGTAATCAAATTTGAGTAACATCAATAAGAATAGTATACTAAAGTATGAAATAAGTCGCATGATCACAACTTACAGCTTAACGTCCATACTCTATACCATTTTACAACGCGACATCGACTCTATTCAGCCAAAGCAATAATTTCTCTTAAATGCCTGCGACCAGAACTCTTTGTAGAGCATTTCAGCTGCTAACCCTATGTCCATAAGATCTATGATTGCTTGTATCGGTATTATTTAACGACGGGAACACTTGGCTATTTGTGGATATGAACAAATAATTTGTTGATTTCCAAAACTGTAGTTTATTGGAAATATGGTGTTTACGGTATTGTGTTGCAGTTGGGATCTGTCTATACATAATGGCAATGGATTCAATTGTGAAAATGTAATTTAAAAAAGTAAAGTAGAGACATACACACAGTCTATTTAAGCATAATATTTGTATTGAGGCCGTTGAGGCCGTTGTAGGCACCTGCCTAAAAAGTGACGGATTGTGGATTCGATTCCCAGTTGGGGAGAATTAACTATTTTTACTTACATCCTCTATAAACAAGACAGTGAACGGCGTGTAATTCCGCCACTCAACACGCTCAATGTCTCGATAGGCGGAAAACGGGGCACGAAATTACTTAACACTAAGTTAAACACAATCTTTTTTTATATATATACATTAAAATACTAATTAATAAGTTACAAAATTCTTAAAAACTTATTTGACTATCACTGTAAGTATTGGAGTAGAACTGTTGTAATTTAAAAAAAAATATTTATTTTGTAATATACATTAAAATACTAATTAATAAGTTACAAAATTCTTAAAAACTTATTTGAATATCACTGTAAGTATTGGAGTAGAACTGTTGTAATTTAAAAAAAATATTTATTTTGTAATATGTAAAAATATAAAGTAATTCTGAAAGAGATGCTAATTCTAATTTGCTATGCATACTTTGACATTTTAGTAACTAAACTAATATACATAAAAATTTGCTACTAAAAGGCCCTGTTGAATGTGACGTTCATTTCCCTTAGGAAGTTCGAGTTTTCCTTAAAATTTTCCTTCGTGAAAATTTATTCTATGTCAAAATTACAAAGATTAAATTACAATTTGATTTGCTTTCTTGTAAATAAAATGACGTTAGTTAATAAAAAAAATTTAAATTATGTTAATGAAAAATTACACTATTTTTTCCAAAACCGCACGTTGCCTAAATATATATAGACACAGAGTATTTGAGTATATATATATATATATATATATATATATATATATATATATATATATATATATATATATATATATATATATATATATATATATATATATATACTCAAATACTCTGTGAAGTAAAAGAATATTCTACTAGCGATAGAAATATTTATCTAGTTAGCTGAGTGTCAATGTTCTCTATTATTCTATTATAACATACATATATTGTACATATAATTTTTTATTTTGAATATAAATATACAAATGATATATATTTTTATACGCGGAAATTCGGACAACAACCACAACCTCATCCATATGCCAATGACGGTACTATGAAACAGATTCAGCTATTCCGACGATTGACTCGGTCATACAGAAAAAGACCGACCGACAAAATTTTTAAAATCATTTGCCTGTTTTTGTGTTAATTTTTGTTACAATATACACTCGAAAAAAACATAGTTATTATGAATTTCCAGGAATCCCAAGATTAAATTACTTTAAGATATTTACAATATTGCCTTGAGAACGTTAATCGGCTTACATATGGATTATTTATGTTTAATAGACTACAGTATCAAATTTGTTTGTGTAAGAGGCATTATAATGTTGTTTTATTAAGGATTTGATACATAATAAAGTAAAGCCATATATTACTATTACAAAATTAGCAAAGTGGTTTACGCAGTATAATAGTTTATTAAAGATTATGTTCGTTTTATATGTTAACAAAACAGAGCAAGGTTGTGGGTTCTATTAATACTTAATAAATATGTAGGTGGCGTAGGTGGTCAAGAAAGGTGAATCTAATATACATAGTGTATACGCTACTATATCCCCTTTATATATATATATATATATATATATAGTATATATATATATATATATATATATATATATATATATATATATATATATATATATATATATATATATATATATATATATATATATATATATCTTTAAAGGTAAAGGTAAAGCATCTTATACTTATATATATATATATATATATATATATATATATATATATATAGTGGATATAGTAGCGTCTTCACTTTGTGACATCAAATGCAATGAAATTAAATAGTTACAACTTTGAACAAGGAACTCGCAGGGTGACAGTACTGGTCGTAAGTCACTTCCTAGAGTAGTTGCTTATGAGGAAGCCAGTAGTAAACAGTCGTCACTTGCTCTCCCAAAGCGTTAAAGCGTTGATTTGCTTTTACAAGTAAATTAGCTCCCATATTGATACTTTCTTCATTTATATTTAGATTACTTTTATTTATGCCATAAATTATATTTAAGCTGGATAGAGACAGAGAGTGTCAACAAAAAATATTTTTTTTAAGATTGCAGTTGTAACGTACAGGTAGTGATTTACTTATACGTTTAAACATAAATATGTACATTTATGTTAAATTATTAATTATGTACCACATAGCAAAACGTACCAAAATAAGAAGAATATATAGAAAGGATAACTTATTTTGAAAGAAAATGTCCCTCGCTTTCGTAAAACAAAACGCATTGTCTTGATTTTGGACGAAAAGTGGAGAACGGAAAGTCTTGACACTAAGTTATCTCTGTTTTAACTGTTTGTCTGTCTGTAAAACTAAAAAATATCTATAAATATATAACAACAGGCCAAAATACACCAAGAGCACAAAAAAACACTTTTCATCGTAAGAGTCGCACATATCACGAATTACCATATTAGTAGAGTCATGAAAATTGCAAAAAGGGAACCAACAAGCTATATATTAATTATTTATAAATGTAGGAAACGAGAACTTTATTTTATTCATTTATTTTTTACAGCTTGCCTCACATGATAAGCAACTCTAAAAAGTTTTTTAAGTCTAACTTAAATCACAAACTCGGTTGCTATTCTCTTTTTTGTTCTTGCTTTCAGCAATCCAGAGGGAGTTTTGAAGTACTTTGCAAACCAAATTAACGCGGTACCTGTACCCCGAAATGTAAATTTATATTCTCCTTTTTTTTCTACTGCTATATAATTTATCTACATTAGTATAGAATTTCTTTTGATCCATACATAATTATAATTTAATGTTTTTTTTCTAATTAAATCTTTTGTTGATATCATAGTTGATATTATAAATCTTTTGTTGATATTATAGAAGATTTTCGTTGGTACTTATTTACCAAACAAATAAAAGGGAGAATAGATTTTTTATATTTGGCAGGAATTTCCTCGCTATAAATAAAACATACATTTTTGGCACATTCGAGTACTATCCAATAAAAGATTTAGTACTTAGCTAGCTAGTTAGACAATAAGATTCTGGCACTCATTGGACTTAGCACCGAGGGTTCCGTACCAATTTCATGATTAACTTGAAGTTCAATTTGTAAAAGTTGACAAACTTTAACTTGTAAGTATGCACTCATTTTGTATAAAATGAACTCCAGAAATAAGTTTGTAATTGTTTTTTCTTTGATGTACTTTATAAATATTTATATATTTGGTGTGTGCATTTTAATTTTTTATTTACTCCTTTATTTCCACTATATATTCCAACTTCTCTGCGTCCGCTGCCTTGTGCGGGATACAGCGTGAAGCTAATTTATTCATTTATTTTATTTGCCTTATGATTGTGTTGTCTGTGAATTTTTATTTTTTCTGGGTCTTGTCTTGATATTAATATCAATTTAATAGCTTCAAACATTTTTAAATAATATTTTCAGGTATAAAATGATTGTTCATCGAATTTTCTATATAAAAAAGATATATTATTATACTATGCTTTACTATTATGAAAGGTATCGTAACAGATGGTTGTAATGGCTCGGACTATCGACGTTGACGTATATACGCTACTTCACGATCTCTTGTTTGGTGAAGAACTATAGCAAAAATATAAATAGAACAAGTAAAGCATTCTAATATATCGAAAAAACAAAGTATTTTTATTGGCTTAGATTATGTGTACGTTTTGATAATTCAGATTGTTATCCATATTAGGTAACACGTTTGCTTAAAGCCAATTATAATAAACATATTAAACATAACCAATGGATATACAAAACAGGTTCATCTCAATAAAAGGCCACTTGTACTTCATAAAAAAAAATGAAATATTGCTCCCTTCGCCAAACACTGACCAGCCATGACAAATTTACATTGATTCCCCCTAGAAGCAACGTAAGCATATATTCCAAACGTTCTGGCGCCAATTCCAGGGGTCTCAGCCCCTGGTTATATATTTATAAGGGAGGGGGTAAATAGGTCAAATGTATTTTCCGTTATAAGTCATTGTACCATTTCGTAGAATCGCCCCACTAAGCTGGGCCTGAAATTTATCGCGTACCCAATATCCTAATGTGGATTTATACTTCTCGACGATTTACCAAAAATGAGATGATGTTAGCGCTTTTTAGTTTTCATATTTATAAAGAAACTATCTCTGAAAGTTAGAAAATTACCTATATATTATAATTTTTTTATCTTCAAGTATATCCCGCTAAATATGTAGTATCCCGCGCATAGCAGGGTAGGCAGAAGGTACCTAGTATTAAAATACTCCGTTCACATTTTGATACATTTTGTGTTGAGTGACGGAAGTCAAGGTCCCGCTTTGTCTTGTTATCAGCCTGAAGAAAATCTTTCTATTTATTTTTTAAATTACACACTATATGCTTAAACATGAATAACTTTTGGTAGATTATTTAAAATTAAATATATTGCTGACCTGGTGGCACAGCGTCTGACTAAACGCGACAGTTGTGAGTTCGATTCTCATCCCCATGAAATATTTTTTTTCTTCGCTCTCGTAACAAGAAAAAGCGCGGCGTTGAGTTATGCCACTAAATACGCAATATCTCTAAAATTGGACGAAAACGGTTTATGAAGTGTCCTTACATGAAACTTTTCATTACATCTGTCTACATCGCTATATTATAACAGCGTGAAGCCAAAAAAGAGAATATATTTAAATAATAATAATACAAATATAAAAAAAGAACACTTGGCATAACAAAATGCACTACTTAGTTAATAATATTTAACAAAATAACATAATATATAATAATAAGTAATAAAATAACATAATGTATAATAATAAATAATATATAATAATAATAATAATAATAATAATAATAATAATAATAATAATAATAATAAGTACATAACAAAATTAACTACTTAGTAAATAATTTGCAATAATGAATGAAATATTTGTGTATTTGTTCCGTCTTAACATGACTAATTTGGCTAACGATAACATATCGGTGACGGATGTGAACCGGACATGCCATTGTAGAAATCAACCCAGGTGCCAGCTTATACAATATATTTTGTGAATATTGTATTTGCATTTCAATTAATTATATATTATTAATTTAAATTGTTTAGCTTTATTTCGTTTTCTTTGGAATTAATCATTTTCATTTATTAGTTCTGGTAAGGGTCGGGTCCAGTGTGCTTTCCTTCAGGAAACCCGCTGGAAGGGCAATAAGTCTCGTAACATCGGACAGGGTTACCAGCTCATATACACTGGGTCTCCTTCCGGTAAAACTGGTGTAGCAGTAGTTTTATCTGAAGAGCTACGGAATGGTCTCCTCGAAGTTGACCGACGCAGCGACCGCCTGATGCGGGTGAAGGTACTGATTGAGGGGGCTATCGCCAACTTAATCAGTGCTTACGCTCCCCAGGCTGGTTGTAGCGGGGCCGAAAAGGAGTCATTCTGGGAGCAATATGAAGACGTTCTACTCGCTATACCATCTACCGAGGTGATCATAGTTGGGGGAGACCTTAACGGTCACGTGGGTAAGGCTGCGGATACGTATGAACGTGTCCACGGTGGTTTTGGTCACGGTCGCCGCAATAGAGAGGGCGAAAATATCCTAAGAACCTCTATTGCATCTGATCTGGCCATCGTGAATACGTTCTTCCAAAAGAGTCCGCAGCACCTTATTAGGTATGCGAGTGGACTCCATTCAACCCAAATAGATTACCTATTGACCAGGCGGTGTCATGTTGGCAAGGTAACTAACTGTAAAGTCATTCCTGGTGAAAGCCTCACGGCCCAACATCGTCTTCTTGTCATGGATTATGTCGTTACCCCGATAAAGAAATTAGCCGAGACGCGTAAGTCTAAGATCAAGTGGTGGTTGCTGAATGGACCGATGCAGACCGACTTTCTGGCAGAGGTTAACAGTCAAAATTTAACAACTAACACCGAAACTGCTCAGGATACTTGGGATCGAGCTCAGTTAGCAATTATTACGGCTGGTAAACATGTTCTTGGAGATTCTAAGGGAGGACGTATTATGGACTGATTGATAAGAAGACTGCATTTAAGGAGTGGCAGCGTTCCAACTCTCCTGAAGACAGACTGGAGTACATAGCAGCGAAACGTGCCAGCAAAAGAGCTGTAGCCAGAGCCCGCAGTGAAAGTTTATTACCTCTATATGATAAACTTGAAACTGTCCAGGGGCAGAAGCTCATCTACAAATTGACACGTGCTCGGGATAAAGCGACGCAAGATATCACAAAATGTCTTTGCGTCAGAGATTCCCAGGGCAAGCTGCTTTGTAGTCATGCTTCTGTGAAGGAGAGGTGGAGAAGTTACTTCTTGGAGCTGCTGAATACTCAGCACCCGGGTAGTATTCCGTCTGAACCACTTGCTTACTGATCTTTTTAACCGCATTTTGAACACTGGGACGATGCCACATCAATGGCGGCACAGTTTTATTACCCCTATTTACAAAGGAAGGGGCAGTGTTCAAGATTGCGGTAGTTATAGGGGCATTAAGATTATGAGTCACACCATGAAGCTCTTCGAGCGCGTGATTGCCCTCAGGCTCAGCGATGGCTGGACGTCGTGACGCACGACATGAGAGCCAATGGACTAACCACTGAGGATGCTCAAGACCGTGCAAAGTGGAGTAGACTAAGTAGGAAAGCAGACCCTGGCAATAGGCCGGGATAATGCAAAGTGGAAGAAGAGTTCTGGTAAGTACATGTGTGGTGTCAATACGCAATTTCTCAAATTCGGGTGGCAAATAAGGACCCACTCATAAAAACTACTACCTACCATAAAAAGTATCACTCATAAAAAAATTAAGCCTCAAACCCACCACACCAGAGGGCAGTACGTGAGGTAACCGAGGAGGGGTGTCAACTGACAGACGAATGCCACTTCAGTCTGTCAGTCCACAGACTACTGTAAAGTATTCGAAACTTGTCAAATCGAATATACACGATCAATCTAATAAAATTATTTAATTTAAAGTTAGATCTCTCCACTCTAAACTTTCCGCGCGAATTTGAAACATTTTTTCCTTCGCCGTCGTACCATTATTTTACATATATGTAAACAAATACAGCATTCACCTAAAAAAACAATTGAACAATAAACTTGACTGGGCAATAAGTAATATTTCATAAAGCCCGCCGCTTCCCCGTGCTCGGCCGTGCTTACAAGACCGGATATCCTTCGGCTTATTCCTTTGAAGTTATTTATATGCTCGTAATGTTCGGTGCACACGGTAACCTGATAGAATAGTCTAATGAAGATTTACTATCTGACTTTTGTTGATTTAGAAGCTGATTGGATGTCACGATGCTGTTTTCTATAACAAATGTAAATAAAGGCAGTTTTTTTATTACTTTTTGTATGTGTGTCAATATTTATTTTTCAGTTATCTCATTAATCATTTGTATTATATGTTTATATTATATAATTATTACATAAGAAGGTATAATTAAGTTACACGGAAAGCTCTGCTTAATCGCTATACAGCTTTAAAAAATGTTTTATTAAAGAATTATTCTTATAATTTATATATAAAAGAATAAAAAGAGAAAATTTGTTAGTGTCAAGTCTCTTGAAGTAAGTTATTATATTAAAAGCACATACAAAAACCAATACTAATATTAATTATTAATATTTTGAGGATACGCTCTTCAAATGAAATAAAATTGGCTAGGAGGTAGAGTTTACAGTATTAATAAAGAAAATGGGATATCTCTCTTTTAGGAGAATGAAACCATTACAAACGTAAACCTAACTGCGATGTTTACAAAATAAAAAATAGTTTTTATTAGATTATACAAATATTTATTTTGTGAGATGATTCCAGAAAGTATTTACCATACTTGTATTGGGATATATCTGTATTTCATTTCATACAAAATCAGTCCATACGCCTACCGGCAAATAAACCAGTTTGTCAATATATATAAATTATACTTTCCGTTGACCTATGATCATGAAATTAGTAAGGAAACAACCTTGTGCTAATACTACTCACACTTGACTGACACGTCTACTAAATGACTGACAAATCTCCAATATAGAATAATGGCATTGTTATGAATAATATCTAAGAAAATTACAATTCCTGACTTTATTATTCATTTAAGTTGCCGCACTCAGCAATCAGTAATTAATCTCTAAACTTAGAGCAAAAAGTACTTGTGCTATCGTAATACTAAACGAAATTAGCGTAATTACGGAATTAAGACAATTCATTACGTTCCATAGCTTATACTGGCTTTATTTGATTAATTGCAATGAATATAAATGTTTAATGAATTATAGCGAAAGTTTGACCATATTATACGGTATATATATTACTTTATAGGAATAATAATTTATCCGTCGTGGCGTAGCGGCACGGTTGGTTCGATTGACACGACAGTTCTGGGTTCAATTCCCACTAAAGGAGAATTATTTTTTAATTTTCCTCGCACTGGCAACAAGAGAAAGCGCGACGGTGAGTTCCGCCACTCAACACAAAATCTCTCAGAATTGGGTGGAAAGTGGGGGAACGGAGTGTCTTAACACTAAGTTCCCTCTGTCTACCCTGCTATGTGCGGAGAAATAGCGTAAAGCTATATATAAGTTTTAAAGAATGAATATTCAGATACTACGACTGGTTGAGGCCATTGTGGGGTAGCAGACAGGGTCTGACAGCAGTGTTTATATGTTATTATATTGCGTTCGGCTCAGACACTCAATATGCAATATTCAGGTGGTATATATTGAAATTGGATGACTTGTGCCTATCCTGTTTTATAAGTATTCTTTATTGCATTAAAAAACATATGTGAAGTACAAACATACAGAAATATAGTTAGCAAGGGTGGGCTTATCTCTATAAGAGATTTGTTACAGCCCATCTGTGAAAGTGGGTGAAAGCAGTAAGTAGCGAGATGACAGATAAAATGCAATATAAAGGTTATATAAAAACAAAAATTCCAATACATAAAGCATAGAAGATATACATACATACATATATACAAATAAATAGACATATACTTAAATACATACATACACTATAAAATATATAATATTTCACAAATACAAGTACATAAAAATATAATATGAATAAAACACAATTAAGTTAAAATATTCGTATACATAAAATGTATCCTATATATAAATAAATTAATTGGTACATAGAAATCCCAATCCTCCAGCTCGATGGACCGACAACTTAAAAAAAGATTGCCGGATCTGACCGGATGTGGAAGGGGGAGGACCGGGATCCCTGGCGAACCCTGGGGGAGGTGTATGTCCACCAGTGGATAAAAATGGACTGATTTAATAATAATCCTATTGATTTTCATAATTTACATTCTTGAGTCGAAACTAGCTTAAACAAAATCTTTAGCTCTCTAGCTTTAATCTTTAATATAAATTATCTCTAATATAACGTATTGTATACATATCCTATTGCATATTGACTCAATTTTTGTATAAATAAGAATATTCGTTTCGCGATTCCTATCCCTACGTCAAATATTGACATAATATGTCCATAATATATTACATTTTTCAACGTTTCATATTCAAAAGTCCATATAAAATTCAAACTGTATGAAAAATACCGTAAACGCTTATCGGAATGTCGCTACGCATCGCTCATAAATCATATATAAAAATCGATTCTAAAATATTTTGCTTTACGTTTTATCAATTTTTATCAATAAATCCACTGGCAACTAATAAAATGTATCGACTATTTACATTAGTGTACCTAAAAAGTGGTAAAGTTTCGAAAAAGAGGTATGTTGGGCCTTTTTATAGGCAACGGACCTCAAATATTTTCAAATAGAATCCATAAAAAGCTTAAATATTCAAAAGTATATTCATGTTGAATTCACGTGCATATATCGAAAAGCTTTGGAAATAACTTTTTTGCATTCGAGCTCACAGCAAGCTACTCAGATGTAATTACATTTGGTTTAAAAGTTTGTTATAATAACAAATTAAAATTTATATAAATTTTTTATTGAATAACTCTTGTAATTTTTCAATTAATTTGTACTGTATTAACGAAAACGTGTTATTAATTGTAATAGGTATATGCAACAAGAATGGATTTAGATTCTCTGAATCGAGATAGAGAATCAACAGGAACTTTACTTTGTTCACAATTTTTTCAATCATACATTTTGTGCTATGAATGATTTGAACCTATTCCTATTGTTTTTATATAAACCGACAGGAGAATCACATATTTTATATAATAACATTATAACCTTCTAGTGGAAATTAATTTTAGGAAGTTCTTCATTATAAACATGCGTATATAAAACTCTTAGGTTATCGCTACGCAACTTCCGAACACCTGTCTAAGAGATACCGCAAAGCCTTGGGCATTGCAGAGAAGTACTGAGAGACAATTTTCTTTTTTTTCTTTTCATAGTCCTCGCAATGCCGGCTATGATTTTTACTACACAATTTGTCATTTCAATAAAGCTTTTCCAGCTTCTATACAAAGTCACAAACATAAATCTCAACATAAAAAATTTCAAGTAACTTTTATTAATTATTCTATATAGCTTACTAAATTACAACGTCTGATTAGTGCACAAATTTATGCTTGAATCGATGGTCCTCACTTAAAGAGCCCTCGATGGATGACATTCGTTCGATGTTCGCTATCAAACGTTAAACGTCTTAGAAACTATCGATGAGCTTGAAGATTTTGTCGAGTAATTTTTTTTTGTTTACTTTAGAGGGGTACAAGATTTAAGAAAGAGGAGTATAATCTGACAGAAGAAGCACAAGATTCTTCTTTCTATTTCAACATATTAAGCTGAAATCACCGAATTATACGTAAATTATTATTTAATCTTTTTTTTACTTCAAGCTGTATCCCGCACATAGCAGGTTAGGCAGAGCTGGCACTAGCTAACGGCACCTAGTGATATGACACTACATTCTTCGCTTTCCGCCTATTGAGGCATTGTGTATTGAGTGGCGGAACTCAACACCATGCTTTTGCCTTATTACCAGAGCGAAGTTGAATTATTTCACTATGCCCGAGTGGGAATCGAACCCGAACTCTACTATTTAATCTGATAAATATATTAAAACCGTAAATAACTCCAAGACTAACTTTCCTTAGAAATATATCCCTATAATAAATCTGGTCTTGGTTTATTAAGATGATGTTTAAGTAGTGATTTCATACTAAAATTTTCTTGTGGAACGCTACGAAGGCAAAGCTCTAATGTCACTGCAGCTTTAAACTAAATGAGCGTGTCATCTAAAAGGCGTGGATGTGAATCTCGTTTATCAAAATTCTCCTACACTTTGTAAGTTACATATTTTAGTTCTTAAATGCTATTTCAAGTAAATTTTAAATCTATTAATATAATAAAGTTGAACAATTTGTTTAGTTGAACGTACTAATCTCAGGAACTGCTGGTTTGAATTGAAAAATATTTTCGATAGATGATTTGTGACATAATGTTTTTTATTATATGAGTTATGCATGGCTCTTAGTATTTCTATTAGTAAAAATAATATTTATACTAAAAGGTGGAGTTTTACGTCGTCTTTGGTTCATTCTGAGTGAGAATAAAAAAAAAATTAAAACAATATCTTAGCCACGACTCATAATTGAGCCCACAATAACAATTCTACTGAAAACCTTACAATCGGCCTACAACAAACTGCTACGAAAATAACGATAAAACCTCCTTAAAACTCTTTTAGTTCCGCCATAATAGAGTAAAAAGATTTATTATCAAACTTGGTCTGTTTGTTCTCAGTTTAGTGGGACCTATGTCAGAAACAACGATTTTTCACAATTTGTGACGCCGCGTGCACATGAGAGTAAAGAAAGGAAAATTTAGAGTAATACGCTTCAAGCGAATGTACCTCCTACTTTATCGTAGTTAAGTAGTTTGAAGATGGAATTATGTATGGTAGTTTAAAGTTAGCTCGGCTTTTGCTTGTTAATGACTATTATCCTTTAGGTTATATATATATATATATATATATATATATATATATATATATATATATATATATATATATATATATATATATATATATATATATATATATATATATATATATATATATATATATATATATATATATATATATATATATATATATAAATATATGGGAATTGAACCCACAACCGTCGCGCTTACATTCAGATGCTACATCTCTTGGCCATCAGGGTTTGTATTTAAAATTATTCTAATAAATAAGCATGTATTATTGCCTTTAAAATATTGTTAATAAATTTGAATACGTGGTGCAGTGGGTCATTGTAGGTACGATCCTCGCTCGGGAGGATGGGAGGATGGATGATTATCATTTCCCTGCTTTGGAAAGATAAAATGCGACGTTGAGTTCCGCCACTCAAACCGTAGTGTCACGAAATCGGACGCACAGTAGAAAATGTAGTGTCTTAACACTAGATTATTTTTACTTAACTTACTATACCGGCGTATAGTAAAAAATAATAAGGGATGAATCATAAATGTGAAAGAAAATATATCCACATATGCCATTTAACTAATTGTTTTATTATATTTTCATTTATTTCTAAACTAAATTGGCTTGTTACCAGAGATAAATAAATGTACGTCTATATCTTAATAAATCAACTGGACTACACTCCAGAAGTTCTTATCCATACAAAATTGCCAACGAACGCTGAGTTCTATGTTAACCTATTTCTGGCCACAATACTTGCCAAAAATTATATTACAGTAGTAATAATATTTAGGAAAAGAAGCATTTTTACCAAAGATAAAAGCTTTTTTCAGAATAAATAAGATGTTTCTGGGCAATGACATGCTACAAAGTAGTTTTAGAAGATAATACGTCAAAATGGTCTCGGAAATGTACCAGAATTCGTTCAATGATGATGATTTATACAGTCCATTTCATTAGCTGCGTAACTTCTTGAAGTACGCTTAGTAATTTGTGAAAAAAAATGAAATTGAAATCTTTTACAAAATGAAATTTGTTTACAGGAAAATATAGGGATCAAGTCACAAAATTTCCTAGCGTCGTCCCAAAGAATAAACAGTATAGTAGGGGACGTGGCCACAAAGTTGAATCATAAATTTCAACCAAACGAGGACAGAGACATCAAAAGTCCTCAAATTCAGTGGAATTGCCACAAAAGAATAGGAAATGTTCTTTTTTGTTCCATTCTTGGGTAATCGTCACAAATTATGGGCATAATAGATAAATACGGTTGCGTTTTCTGTCAATTTTTACCTTAGTAAATATGTTATATAGTGGTATAAATAAGCACGAGTATATGGATTTGTAGGACCGCAGTATCGCAGTGGCACAGCGTCTAACTGTATACGCAACGGTTATAGGTTCAATCCCCATTCGGCGGAATGAATTTTTGCCGTTCTCTCGATTTGGCAACAAGCCAAAAATGGCGTTTAATTCCGCCACTCCGGAAAACCTAGAGTTTTTAACACGAAGTTCCTTAAGTATACCTACTTTATGTGGGATACAGTGTGAAGCTAAAATATATCAGTTTCTGTATGCTATTATCCAATTCATTTTTTTTATTACTATATATAACTATATCATTCAATGTTTCATACTTCTACCAGCTTTTACAAAAATTGATATTAATATGTAAATATTATTTTTTAATACATTTCATTGTAAACAATGATTATGTTCGCTCTGGTATATAAAACAAAGCGTCAAGGCCCACAAGTCTCAAGTACAGGCGAGAGAACTTTACCCACCTTGCAGTATAAAAGGTAAAACAAAAAAATCATTAAAAAATTATAATATAAACCTATTCTTACTTTATTTTTTATTTAAACTTATGTTCATAAAATTAACTACAGTGTTTTAAAAGTATATTTATTATTTAATGCATTACGTGACCGGCAAGTATTTGGTGTGCTGTACATTATTAAATAAGCTAATAAAAGCAGATTGTACATTTTACTTGGCTTTGGCTTCGTGGAAATATTCAAAGAAAAGAAAAAATAAATGGAAGTGTTATTAGTTCATCTGGTTTGGTATATTGAAATGATATTTGAAGAGAAAGATAATTTCTGTCTGTGTAGATTTTTTACTCTATTATATACAAAAATAAATTTGAATGGAATTTTATCGCAGTCTATAACCTATGCAGGTATTAAAGACTGCTGATTAATATATTCTTTCGTAGCTAAGTCAATTCGATCGATCTTCCATCTATTTAGGAAATTAATTGAGCGAGTATGAAAAGGACTTGTTTCTGCATATTAAGACCTTGAAAACATCTGTTTTACAAATATATTTATAAAATGCTTTAACAAATTATTCCACTTCTAACATATTAATCGTTAGAATGCGTAGCGCCATCTGCCGCCGCTATAAACTACACTGCCCGCTTGGCACTAAGCCGATACATTGAAGGGTTACTCCACAAGATTGTTATATCTAACGATTCACTATGTTGTTAGGATTTTTACAGTGAAAATATTTGATTATAATGAAATTTTTATATAGTTTAGTTAATGAATGTTTTAAGTTTTAATTTTTTTTTGTATTAGTTCTTTAACGTATTAATAGTTTATGTGATTCAGTCTAAATACTTTTTATATTAATAGTTATGGATTAAAAAGATAATTTTTAAATACAACAATAACTAACTTCAATATTCTATCTAAAAGTGTACAAACACCTCGGACGTAGATAATAATATTAATATAACAATTAACGCAATTATTTATACATATATCGTACATATATATATATATATATATATATATATATTTATATATATATATATATATATATATATATATATATATATATATATATATATATATATATATATATATATATATATATATATATATATATATATATATATATTTATAGCTTAAAATCCATTATTTTTTGCTAATTTGGGTAATTTTCAAAAAACATACTTTATTAGTTAGTATAAAGCTAATAGAAAAAAAAGAACACATTTAATTTTATTACTTACAAAAATGCTATTCATAGCATAGCATATTCTATTTAATACTAATTAAAAAAAATATAGTTTGAATATAATAATGCAAAATAAGTTACAATAAAAATTGTAAGCTCATAGATAAAAGGTATAAAATTTTAACAAACCCGTCAGAACTATGTTAGAAAGAATAATGAATTTTATACGGTCCTGGGAGCTTGCACTCGAAACAGGCTTTAGTAACGTATAAAATTCAATTATTAGTAATATCAGTGACTGTTACAGTTATGAAACTAAAACGACGTAGAGTATAATAATTTTACTGTCATCCTCTGCATATTATATAAAATATAATATATATAATAGATTTTATAAATATATGTTTTAATAATATATAATTTAAATAATATAATTTATAAAAAAAAAATCTCCTTGGTGTTAGAAAGGAAACTTCTCAGCAATCCATAGATTAACCGCGCAAGTGCCATTCGCATTGTAGGTAGTGGACCTCGGAGCCCTGCCGGGTATCTGCGACCCCAGTATAGGTTTTTTAAGTGTAGTTTGGTTTCGGCACCAAATCTAAAGGTGGTTTCTAGGTCTCTAGGTGGTTTCTAGGTCTCTAGGTCTTTAGATAAACTAAATGGACGAGAACTGAAAAACAAATGTCGTTATCAAATAGCATTCAATAATGAGATATCAAAAGCTATACGTATATAGTTATAAAATAGAATTTAAATGACAGTTAACTTTTATGTTTAATTACAATCACTATATATAAAACTTTTCCAGTACTGAGTGAATCACTAACAGATAACACACAGTCAAAACACTCAGCTTAATAGGCTAAAGCTTACCTTGTATGAAGCTTTAATATCGTGGAGGAGCGCTAAGAAGAAATGATTTTACGTTTCATCTTCCAAACGAAGTATCGGTCTGCCACTTGTCATATCTACATCTGCCAGTGACATTTAACTTAGTAACGGTACAAACTGATTCTGTATAGTTAATATTCATAGTTCAGCTTCTACAATGCAAATTTAATACGAATTTCTAAAATTTTCAGTACATTTGGCATTTCGCATTGCGACAATACAGTATGGACGCGGTTACAGTCATTAGCAGGATTGAGATGAATCTTTAACATGTAAGAGATGGTTGATCGAATTAATTATAATAATTAAACGTATTCTGTGTAGAGCAAAATACGTGTGTAATGCATTTGGCATGAATATGAGCGTTGGTAATCAAGCATTGTGGAGAAATGTACATATGTATATTTAAGACGTTTTTGTTTGTCTGTTAGGTTAAGTAACAAGATAATATTATTCTTAGCATGTTTAATATTGTACGAGTGAGAGATCGGAGTTTTTTAACACTAGGTCTCTTCTACCCACGGTTTTCTCTGACTACCCTAGTGCGTGCGGGATACAGTTTGAAGCAAAAAAAAAAATACTAAAACAATAAAAGGTATGTTAATGAAATATTTACTTTGTTCTGTAATTATTTTTATATGAATACATTTTTTTCATGCGAAGAAAAGTTCGTTCATTAACACCAACATTTCTATTTAAAAATAAAACTAATAATAATTTTAATATTCTAGTATATTATTCTATTTAAAGCTCTAATCAAGAGAAACAAATACTAAAATATACATTAAACATGATTCTACACCAATAATAATAACAGCTTCATGATCTATCTATACAGCAGCGTGCACAGAAATTAATACCGACACTCCGTTCTCCGTTTTCCCCGTATATTCGAGACAGGAGACTGAGTGAGAGATTAAGTGGCGGATCTCAACGCCGCAATCTGTCACTGATGCTATACAACTGTGCCACGATGGCCTAGTGATATGTACAAGAGCTTTTTGCTGTATAAATATTGCTATAATGTCATCAATTCATAATTTCTAGTTAATACAAAAAAAAATGGATCAATCGAAATTTATATCAAACAAAATGAACTCATGTGACGATTAATTTATTTTTGTCACCACAGTCCATAAATAGAATAAATTCAAATATCATATTGGTTTTATTCAAAACTAATTAGATAGAGTATTATTTTAATGAAAATATTATTTTAAGCTTATTTTTGAGCATTAATTGAGTAATATTTAAATAGCTTGACTCTAATGTCATTGTGCAGTTTTAAAAACATAGGTTTCGGATAAAATCTTAATAGAGAATGAGTTGGGCTGTTAGTTTTATTTTGTAATCTACTATCATTATAGTTATTACTAGAAATTACTTTTTTCTTTTTAAATTATTTCTGTGAAATTACTTTATAACTCTTTGGTACATTATTTGATAATAAAAAATATTAATGTGTAATTTTTTAACGTTTAAAAAATGGAATGTAATTTAACATATTAAAATGTACTATATAATGCATCTACAATTATTCTATGCTTTTCCGCCTTTTGCGAATTACACCCTGTTACCATTTCTATAGAATGACTATCATTTGTTCACTTTCTCTCGAATCCATTCGATTGATCGATTTCTCTCGAATCGAATAAAAATAATTGATAAATTAATCTTGGAATAAAAGAAATAATATTAGCTCATATATTAAACTACCAATTACGTGCGACAATTCATGTAAACACAGAACAAAAAGCTATCAGCTTTCATATTGAACATAATGTAATTTAAAAAAAACTATTTACGAATGATGGCACTTAAATTTCCTCTATGAAGCATAAAAGTGTTCTTATTTCCCTAATACATCTACATCTGAGTAACGATCGAAGATAATGTCAAACATATTTATGGCCCACACAAAACGGTTACTAGCGTTCGGTAATAATGTTTATGGTAACACGGTGAACTTTTAACGTTATAAATGGAGCTGCCTCTAGATAGTACTTAAATAGCGTAATTAGCTATGATATTCGTCATTTTATTGAATATTTATCATAATAATAGGAATTAATTTATAACATTTTCATTATTATATATATATATATATATATATATATATATATATATATATATATATATATATATATATATATATATATATATATATATATATATATATATATATATATAATATATATATATATATATATATATATATATATATATATATATATATATATATATATATATATATATATATATATGTGTTGTTCGTCGCAATAAAAGGAACCAATCTTTATAATTATTATTAATAATTACCAAAACATGAGACTATACAGCCACAATGTTAAAAATAAATCATATTCATTAGAGTAACGCAAATCTCTTTTAGGAAAATGTTCATACTGATTAAATATTTTTGTTTTCCGACCTCGAGCTACAAGGTAAAAGAATTCTTGCACACTTTTTTTATGTTGAGAAATTGCGGAGAACCTATCCTTGGTTAGACCAGGTCTCACATCGAGCCGAAAATCGAAGAATGTGGAAAAAAAATTATAAAGTGGAAACCCATATATTTTGGCTATAAATGTATATATTAATTAAAGTATGTGTGTATTGCTTTTAGCTCTTTACAGATATAATTTCTCTTGCAAAGTAACCTTTGTTACTAATTTTCTCCTTCAGTAGACGTTTTGCTTTTATTATTTTAACACGTTAAATCAAAATTACAAAATAAAAGTTTTAACTTCAATACAGTTAAAAATCGTGTCTATAAAAATGTTAATCCATCTGTATGTAAACCCTATCATAATCACAAATGCCTACGACATACCTATACAAAGTTTACTTCAACCTAATTTTGTTTCCAAAAATCATATTTAAAATAAAGCAAAAAGTCAGGTTCGCTTATTTGCATATTTTCACGCAAAGGCGTGTAGGACCTACATAAATATTAATGGGCTTATAATATTGCCCCTGTGGGACGATATATATGTATATTTACATAGAAAAACGATGAATATGTTTTAACATTATACTAAAGGGGAAAAGGTTTTTGATAGTATACATACATGTTATATCTGTTAAGTTGTATACTCTTATATGTAATGGATTAACCCTAATTGAAACGCGACGGTTGGGGTTCGATTCCCGTTTGAAGGAATTTCTTGCCCTGTCATAGCGAAAGCGTGGCGGTGAGCTCTGCCACTCAACACGCAATGCCTTTGTTGACTTTGCTGTTCCTGAAGCTGTAAAAAACACTTTTTATAGTATAAATATTTTAGAGACATAGATTATTTTAATTATGGCTGGTAAAAAAAATCAGTTCAACGTATGAAGGATTTATCATACATTGAAAACGAAAATGGACGAAAATTAAAAACATATATTCTTATTTAAATTTGATAGATTTTGCTTCATACTTTGATTAGATTAACGAGATTAACAAACATAGAAACAATGTAATAACATAAATGTATTCCACACTGTTCATACAAACACAAACACATATGAACTTTAATATATATATAAATAAATGAAAATGGGTAAATAAAAAAATTTTCGCCACCACAAACCAGTTTTGCACCGCGATTAACTTACTTCCCTTTTGTCTTTTTCTTTAATATCTTTAAGTGGACGTGAGCAATTTAACAAAGGGGCCAAGAATCCCCAGTAATTTGTGGCCATTTGGCTACAAATGAAATGAAAATTTTAGACTGGAACAATAAGTCCCTGCCTTTCAAGTCACCAAAGTGAATTACTCTCGCATAATGTGGATTTAAAAATCGTAAATGGTTTTCGTCCTAATTTTGATAATGTTTCACAATGTTATAGAAATTTAATTTATTATAAAACCTAAGATGCAGTCTTTTTGATTGTATGTCAAAAATATTTTTATCATAGTTTTTATTTTTAGTCCATAAATATATATAATATTCATTGTTGTACTAAAAAAAAAACATATGGGTATATGTTAAATAAAATTAAAAAAACATAGTACACAAAGGTGGACTTATCCTTACGATAGATCTCTTCCAGCCCAGTTAGCGAATTAAATTTTAATATTATAAACAGCTTAAATTTAAACTGTTAAAATTTTCATCTGTATTAAATTAATATATATTGTTATTTAGACTTATTTATGTAGATATCTTAAGTGTTGAAGTTTCAATACAGTAATTCCCAGTATTCGTTTTAAGGTATCGGGCTTGGCACCGACTTCAAAGAATCACGTAAATCGGTGCAGAAATCTCGGCGTTATCGGTGTCGGTCGGGTTGTACTTAAAAAATGTACCAACCGAATTGATAACCTCGTCCTTTTTAGAAGTCAATTTCAATTTCTTGTATGCTTATATATATATATATATATATATATATATATATATATATATATATATATATATATATATATATATATATATATATATATATATATATGTATATATATATATATATATATATATATATATATATATATATATATATATATATATATATATATATATATATATATATACAGATTGATTATATTTATGTTGATGTCACTTTTACGTTTTAACTAGAAAAAATAACTTTAAAACTTGCGTTACTTATAAAATAAATACTTATATAAAGAAATAACTTTAAAACTCTGCGATATCAGATATAACTTTAAAACTTTCATAAAAGGTTAGATATCAAATTTGTAAACATATTATTAGAAGAAGCTTCACGCGAACGTGCATTATGTAAAGGCGAAAGCTCCATGGGCGGTCTTTAAAGTTTACGTTGTCTTCAAATATCACTTTGCTTTTATAGAAGCTGTTAAAGTATATATTTTGTACAAGTATCCTGAGTTATATCAATAGTCGAAAAATTGTCGAAGTAGAGTGTTATATGTGAAATAAGAATTACTTATAAAGATTTTTGCAGTTTTAGATTTAAAAATGAAGAATATATGCTTGTGTACTTAATTTCTTTATATTAGTGAGCTAGAATTCATTTGGTTAAACGCATATTCCCACAAGCTAATGCTTTGTATTGAAAAATAATTTATAATTATATATCATTTATTAAGTAAGGTGTTACATACATATCGTTATTATCTGTATATATATATATATATATATATATATATATATATATATATATATATATATATATATATATATATATATATATATATATATATATATATATATATATATATATATATATACATATATATACATATATATATATATATATACTTATCACTGTACTTGCGGTCAGAGTTGCCTCGGGCTCTTTGTATATGTCATCTATCACATACTATTCTTGATAACTTACCTTTGATCACGCGAGACATGCCTCAGGTATGCTTAAAATGTTAATTAGTAAATATTAAAATTGAGGAGAGACTTTTGTTCTATTAAAATATTTATATTAACAACAAATGTGAAAGTTAGACTTGTTTTACTTAAAGAAAATATAACTCGTATAAATATTTGCTATTAAAAAAATTATAATAATTAGTAAATTAAACAGAATTGTGATATTATTATATTGCTTAAACAGTAAATAACTATTTTTAGATATTTAACTGTATGATCACATTATAGCTAAAAATATTTGGGTACTTTGATACTTACAGGAATATACTTAGTTTCATTTGTATGTAGGCCGGCAACATTCTATTAGGGGAGCTTCTTGTTCATATTGTTATGTTATTAACATAAAGGAATATAATTTATACAAATGTATAAAGTTACATAGTAAATGATATAGAAAATAAAATATACAAATTATATGTTAATCATATTATTTTGTGAAAAATTGCGTATTTATCCGAAACTGTGTGGAGAACGCAGTGTATAATAAAACATTAACTACAGCTTCACGCTTTTTCCCGCATATAGTAGGATAGAAACACTTAGTGTTAAAACACTCCGTTCACCAAGTTTTTTTTTTAAATTACATAAATTGACATAATTTTAGTTTACTAACTACTTGCTTGAATACATGTTATTTTCAAACTAAGCGAACTTGTTTAACTTCCAACACAATGTGTATATATATATATATATATATATATATATATATATATATATATATATATATATATATATATATATATATATATATATATATATATATATATATATATATATATATATATATATACTACTTTTTACTATTAAAATTAAACATAATATGATATAGAATATTCAATTCAAAAAAGGAATTGAGGCCGTCGTCGCATAATTAATGTGACTAACATCTACTATGAAACTAGTTAGTTCTAACAAACAACAATTTTAATGCAAATTGAATTTGTTATGGCCTGAGCTGGATTTGTACGGTAATTGAAATTTTATCCTCATATGAAACTATTTCTGCGGCTAATCCTGTGCGTTGACATTTCGGACCACTGAATCTACTTGTATATTATGTTCTCTTATGTATGAGAGTGCAGCTTTTAAATAAGCTTTCATAACACAAAGTACGAGCTTAACAGTAAAGCTAGCCCAGTCGATTTTATTATATTTATTGTATTTTTTTGGCTTTTCACATATGTAATACGTTTCTTTCCTGTATTTAAAGAAATTTATAGCGAAAGCAAAAAAAATATATTACTTTGAAATAAAATTAGCGAATACATTTGCGCTCTGTTCGTGGCGTCGACTATTTATCATACATTTATCACAATTTACTCTATCTATTAGTGAAAATCTCATTAAAAGCAATCGCGTTCAAATTTCGCAAAATCGCGCGAAAAAAAATATAAAAAATCCTCCAAATCAGGAAATATGAACTCTATTTACATATTTATAAAAAGAGTAATTTAATTTAAATTTATTCATCCGACAAAATGGTAAGGGGTCAGTCAGTTTATAGTCATTTCCTTAGATGGAATCGTGTAAATATTTTTTTATGTTCGTGGCCGAACCCAAAGCTCGCTAAATTTTGTCTAATAAAGATGACAAAAAACTAGCAATTTAAAATATTATTATAATATCAAAACACTCCTGTGATTGGGAATCGAACCCTTAAAAATACATGGATATATATTGTCTCCATATATACCTTGCATATTTCAGAATAGACATAAATTATATAATTTTTTTTATTAAGGTTGGGATCATCTTTCCCACTATGTCATGGTGCTTTTCCATTCTTTACATATTCATATCAAGTACAGTTATAAAAACATGAATATCAAAGAAATATTTAATTTTACTATTATGCTTTCGCAACACCCGATAGACCGTTCTACTTCAAATAACGATGCGCTCGGTAATAATGGATGGATGCATTTTCACTTAAAGAGGCAGTGCCCTTGCCACGTCTAGACGGATATTCCTATAAGATCCGTCCTGTTAGAGCTTTTAAAGCTACAAAAAATAAAAGTTTATTATCTGTGGAGGAATATGAAATAAGCTGGTTGGTTTCTGTAATTTTGTAAAAAAAGTTTTTAGTTTTCTTGCGAATTAAATATGATTAAAAATTAATTTACGAGAGAACTAAAAAAAATGTTTCTAAAAAATCTATGTTTATTAGCTTTGGCTGAGACTTTAAAAGGTTGTGTCCAGTGGCCAGTGAGAAAAATATCTAATCTATATATTTAATAATAAAATCTATACATATTATTATTATATATTACATTATTATTTTGATGACGCTACGCTGCTGCCCAAAATTTACATTTTGATTGTCAATAAAGATTATTAATTTAATTTATTTTATTCTAATTTCCGTTAAAACTCGTTAGCGGGACAGTAAAAACGTTCCATTCACCGATTGACAAGAATCGAATCATTGATCAATCCTGTCAGAATATTAAAACGTATGAGGGATGAGAACAAATATACCTACCCGTTGTTCTAGGCGTAACGACGCCGAACCGCATTCATATGAATATGCCTTTAAATAGATTTTAATATAAAATGCTTATATTGCTTAATATATTTCACTTGTTCAATCTTTTATTAGTACTAAAACTGTCGTCTGATATATTGGAATTTTCTATTTTATATATATTAATATTACAAAGTTGAAACGTTTGTTTCGTTCAATGCGAAAACGTAAAATTTATACACTTCTCCTTACAGACATGCTAACAACATAAATAAGTTGTAACAAGTGTTATCGGAGTACTACTAAGTAGCTTGATTAGAATTTGTACTTTAATAGCCAGAGCGCTTGGACGGTCCTTGGACCAAGACGCACGAAGTGTGAGGTCTTTTTTTTATATATATATATATATATATATATATATATATATATATATATATATATATATATATATATATAGATATATGTATATATATATATAAGTATATGTGGTTTAATTTGAATGCATGTTAGTGTCATTTTTTACTACTTTCACTTTTCACTATTTACTATTTTCACTTATTTTTAAAAAATTCTATGGGAAAAGTGAATAATATTTGACCTACAAGTATAATATTCAGATTCAGATAAAAAACATCTTTGCTAAATTAAACAATACAAAAGCAAACATATGAATTTTTCAAACATTGATTTCTCAAATTGATTAATCGGCAAAACCACCTGAGCGAGCCGTTTCACATGTCTACAATGCAAACATGTAATCCTGCTGCCATAACTGGAGACCACAGAATAGAGAATTTGTAATTATTGTACGTGGAGTATGAAAATATTCCAATTTTTAAGTAAATTTTATTATTTTTAAGTAAAGGGTGTGTTTGGGTTTCATTCAAACCTTGCTCGATTTTGTTGGATAAACAATTTATTGTTATCGTTTTTGTTATCCTTCATAATAACTTTTTTATACATTTCTAAATAGTTTATGTGTAGTGTTAATAAATTCAGATATGCCCTCATCACAAAGTGCTAAATAATATATATTACGAAGTTATTTAAAACAGTAGAAGTAGTGTGGTACTCTATTTATTAAGAGCCAAGTATATTTTTATATTTTATTAAATTAAAAGTCATTAGTCAATCTTAATTTACCATTAACCAAGGAAACATATCTATAGAAATATATCCAAGGAGCTAAATCTAACAAAATTAATAGAATACAATATATTACGACGCCACATCCCAAATTCGCTCCTCTCAGCAAATAGTTCCAAGCGGCAAATGAACGTTTACATTCGCCCTCATGTGATTGCAAATTGGACGCTACGATATCGTCTGTCATATCCAAACTTGTACTAATTGAGATTTACATAATACGACCGTTCAGTATTTTCTGTTATAAGTGATGATTTTTTAGCTCACAATAGTATATATTACGTTTTAGCAGCATAGGTGGAGAGAGTCTAGTGTTAAGACACTCCGTTTTCCATTTTTTATCCTTCGAGTTATTGAAAGTTGAAAGGCGGAATTTAACGCTGCGTTCTCTAGTTACCAGGGCGTGGAAAATTAAAATACTTTATTAAGAGTATATTCGAGGGGTAAAAGCCTGGAATCTGGAATTTGTAGCAGCAAATATAAATATCGGAAAATTTCATCGACATGCCACTGTTTTGTTTAGTTAAGTGAATTTTCATAATTATAGATACATTTGTCCTGAGGTAAAAGGAAAATCATATCTTGGTTTTGCTTTTAAATAAGCGGAAAATAGCATTACGTGTAGTATTTTGTATGTAACCAAAATTTAACACGTTCACGGCGGTTTGCGGTCAAACGAAAGGACCATTTTAGACTTAACGCCGCTGTGTAGAATTACTTAATTTATTCTCCCGAGTCAAGATTGAACCCACAACTGTCAAGTTTACAGTCAGATGCTGTGGAGCTGCGCCACAGCAGCCTCTGTAACTTTTTTATAATAATAAATAAAAAAAAATATTCATTAAGTTGAACACAATATGTTTAAGTAACTTTATATGCTTGACTCGCTAAATTCATAAAAATAATGAGAAAAGCTCGATAGATACAATAGAAATTTAAGCTTTAACATAATTGTGATACTTATATGTTTAATATATGTTTATATTTTCGTTATTGAGTACATTTTTTTTATAAAAACCCTATACGGACCCAACGATTAATCTTTTCCCGCTACAACTCCAGTTGCGGTTACTTTATGGCTCTTCTAAATCCTTCGTATTTCATCCCAATGTGTAACAACGCAATGCAGGATAAGGGGAAGCTGTAATTTTTTTTGTTGTGATGTATTTGGTCAAACCAGACCGGATCATTTATTCAGACTCTTGAAAGCTCTATAGAACCTTGGACACATACGAGTATAATATTCTAGTTATAAAGAAGGCGGTCGTGGTGGTGGGGTTTTGGGATGTATTATTTACTTTTTTTTGGTAATTTAATTTAATTTAATGTTATATTTAAGTTATTTCAATTTATCCACTCAACACGCATTGTTAGGAATACAGTGTCACAAAAATAAGCTTTTTTGCTTATCTCACTCTACAATAAGACTATTGAAGCTACTTACTAACTGTATTTATCTACTTTTGAACACAATTTATCGTTTTTAAGTACCAAATTCTCATAGTTAAATGAAGTATGAAGATTGAGAAAGTATAAAAAAAATTATGATTAATGAAAAGAGAATTCTTTACAATTTATCCCAGATAACCAGATTAGAAAGGATTGCCTTTGAGAAGTTTGAATAAAAACCTTACTTGACACTTACCAGGGCAAAATTAATGATTCGCCATATTTCCCTTCAGAACTTCACTTTATTTAGTCATCATCTGTTAAAAACAACATGGCGTCATATTCTCGGCGACTCCTAAAAGGATTGAGTCGTCAATTTGAGGCGAGTTTGTGATATCTTTGCTTCATCTAACTAAATTCATTAATTATATTTTTATAAAATTTTTATTTTTGTCAAATCATAATTAATAATTAATTATCTTTTGTGGGCATTTTTTTCGTATATTCCAGAACTTACTTTGTCTTTGGATGACACTAACGTGACACTAGGCAGTTTATATTATCACATAACGATATTTTATTAAGTACGAGAACTGATTTAAATCTATAAATAAACATTTGTAGAATGACGATAAAAAAAGAAAAGAAAAATTAAGACATGCAGTTGGTTATTTTATCTAACAATTGAATTGTAGTTTAATTGGGCAAGAATTGAGATTTTAGAATTTACTTATAATTTATAATTTGTACGTCATAAATATAATTACGAAGAATATTTAAAAAAACAATCTGTAAATTGGAAAGATATTTTTGAAGTCAATGTATAAGCAATGTAATGTATATATAGATATGTAACGAGTTCAAACTTCAAAAAGCTCCCAATATTACATTTTTTGTTCGTAGTTAATCCAATTAATTGATTGCTTATTGATGAATTTTTTAACGCCTGAAACGCATTCAACCAATCAATAGTTCCTAAGGGCACAGTTCAAACGTATGTTTTCAGTACTATGGAGGCGACACTTAAGAAATAATTCCTTGTATAGAAGATATTAGAATTTTAGAAACAAATGATCCCCTATTTAAATTAATCCTACACTCAAAAATAGGATATACAAATATATAGTTACTTTGAGAACGTCTATGATTATATATAAATAATGTATCTATGTACACCTTGGCGCAGTGGACTAATGTATGACTATAAATGTTATGTTTGTATATATATATATATATATATATATATATATATATATATATATATATATATATATATATATATATATATATATATATAATATATATATATATATATATATATATATATATATATATATATATATATATATATATATATATATATATATATATATGACATCTCTCTGAAATAAGTGAAAAAAACTATACAAATACAGTAATCATACAAAATTATAATTAACTCCTCAATCATATACTATTTTATGTATACATAATATTATAATGTCGTATGATTCTAAAATTATCTATATTGCACAAATGACGGAGCAAAATAGTTAATCTTGATACTAATTCAATTTCGCCTAAAAATAATAATGAAAATTATCCAAGTGTTTTTATTATGAATGCTATTATTTCTTAATTAATATACGGTTTCACGATACCCGTTTTGTTTGTAAATAATATGTACTTTAGAATTTTTTTTCTTATAGTAAAATACATAATATATACCGCACACTATTTATATATAAAAAACACTAAAATTGGAAAACGGAGTGTCTCAACACTAATTTCCTTCTAAAAAGCCAGAACCTCAAAGAATATATATTCATATAATATTTTCTGTCTCGCTGATTAATAAGCTTTTTCCTTCACGAACAGCTAATTTGATTAATGTGCGTCCACGATAGTGCCGTGTAATTATGAAAAATAATTCAAAAGCGGTTGAACAATACTAACTTTACTTAAAGCAATATTCCTGTTATATTTCATAGTAAAAGTAACGAATTTTATAACCTCTCTTAGCTGACGCAAGTGTAAGGTAGATTTTTTAAAATGAGAAAGTCAAGGCAAAACGGCCTGATGGTAAGTGATCGCCGACGCCCACGACCCCGTGTAACACCATAGGTGTTACAGGTGCGTTGCCGGCGTTTAAGGTGGAGGTAGACGCGCTTTTTGAGGGTACCCATGTTGCAGCGACCTGGAAACACTGCCACCGGTAGGCTATTCCACCGTTGTGTGGTACGTGGTAAAAAGCACAGTAGTGGAGTGCCAAGTGTCCAGTCCAGTACATGTGCTAAGAAAGACAAAAATTAAAAATATACTGTTTTATTTCTTAACATCTCTTATGGCGCTTATTGAACGCTAGGTAGTGTCCATAATATTCTCATAGACTTGACATTTACATTTAACATAATCGTTTTAATAATTTAACTAATCTCTTAGATTTAACGTCGTACGCTGATAATACCTATGAAATTCTTCGGTAATTGTTTATCAAGTTAAATATTCAACAGTTTTATTAATTAGAGTTTTTTCTTATCTTTAAAGTATGTGTATATAGAAGCCAGCCAGCCAGCCAGCTAAACAATGAGGGACATTTAGACCAAAGGTATCCTAGTCTTTGAAATCAAATTTCTCAACCATTAAAAATAATCAAATCCGTTAAATAGATGACAGATGGTACGCATACAAACATTAAATTTCAATTTCAATCATTTTTTTATATTATAGATAGATACACTTAGCTTAATACATAGATATAAAAAGCTTAATAAATATAGATATAAAAAGTGCCTTCTTATTTACTTCACTTATGTGAATCAAGATACAGTTAAATTACCCTAACAAGTTCCTTTCTTTTTTAAATTGTTTAACAATGTAACAGCTGCCAGCATTGCGTCTAAGAGTCGAATTTTATATTTTTAACTAACCTACATACAAATAAATATTAATAACAATTTCTCCATACAATTTATTACCCACCAGAACAAGCAGAGGGGCACAGAGAGCCGAGTAGGAGTGTTAGGACACTCTGTTCTGAGAAGAATATTATCATATATTTTGAAAATTATACAGATGTCCTTTAAGATTATCTGCAGTATACGTAACTGCGGTTATACAACGAACTCGTTTTATAGTGGTAGCCGTTACTAGCTGTATAATTTAGTTTAGTTGAGCGAAACGAGGGCAGGCAGGTTATATTTATGATGGCTACGAGCTATTTATAAGTAAGATGTTGATTAGTTATCGTTTGATAACCAGATGGAGGTATTTTTCTATTTTATTTAGTAAATTTGTAATTTTTTTAAAGTATTTCAAAGTATATGAACACAAAGGAAGGAATTGGAAAAGTACTTAAAGAAAGGAAATTAGAAGGTTAGCTACAAGTATTAATAGTGTCATCTAAAACTTGACTATTACATAAAAGTGCTAGTTTTAAGTAACTCTGAATAAAAGTATAATTATACAGAAAAGCATTCGCTTCGTTAAATATGTTATATATATAGTATAGTTTGACTAAAATACTAATAATTATAAAAAAAAATACAATTTGCTTAGAATTTTAATATAGCTCAATAAATAATCATACAAATTTCAATTTGGTTTCATTTTAATTTGAAAGTTTATAATACTAATAATAAAAATTGTTTTGACACACTAAAGTTATTAATAACAAGCACATTACATAAATAGCAATTTCCAATATTTCAGGCGACGATAAGGCTCTGCCTTGACCAGAAAAAGAAATGAAAATGAAAAACAAAATTGATTGCTCTTATTTAATAAAGGCCTCGCTTACTAGTCGGATTATTTTCCACAGCCTATGGTTTATAAGAAATTACTATAATATGTTTGTACTAAATCTTTATAATAATAGTGATACTATCAAACGTTATTAGTAAAATCTATAGACATATTTCCTACTTCTAAACCGGACATTCTTGCGAAAGTTGAGGATTTCTATGGCAAACTGTACCTGCTGCTTTATCCCGCCACCTCTCAGAGGACTTCCCAGAAGTGAGCGAAGACAAAATTTTAGTGGCCGTGGGGCAGTTTAGAAATGGAAAAGCACCCGTAGAGGAGGGCATAACTACGGAGCTACTTAAGGCTGGCGGAAAACCTATACTTGTATGTCTCCGAAGTATATTCAATTCCGTCTTGTTATCGGGGAGAACTCCAATAGAATGGAGCTAGAGTATTTTGATCTTGTTTTTCAAAAAAGGAGACAAGAGCCTACTGAAAAACTACCAAACTATTTTCCTTTTGAGCCATATCTCTAAGCTCTTTTCTAGGTTCACCATGAATCGTCTTGTGAACTTGACGAATTCTAGCCCGCTGAGCAGGCTGGATATCGTAGAGGGTACGGTACCATAGACCACATTCACACGGTATGGTAGATTATACAGAAGACCGAAGAGCATAACCTGTCCTTGTGCTTAGCGTTTGTGGACTATGAAAAAGCCTTTAACTCTGTTGAAATCTGGGCTATTCTTGAGTCCTTGCAACGGTGCCAAGTAGATTGGCTATATATCCAAATGTGGAGAAGCCTTTATGACGCAGCGACTATGACCGTCCAAGTACAGAATCAGCAGTCTAATCTTATTCGCCTGCATCGAGGAGTGAGACAAAGGGATGTAATTTCCCCCAAATTGTACACTAATGCTTTGGAGGATATGTTTAAGATGCTACACTGGAAATTACGTGGTATCAATATAGATGGCAAGTACCTCGCACACTTGTTATTTGTTGATGACATTGTTCTTATGGCTGAGACTGTGCAGGACCTGCAATATATGTTGAGTAGCTTAGCTAAATCTTCTGCTAACATCGGACTTCGTATGAACTTGGATAAAACCAAGATTATTTTCAACGAACATGTCATACTGGATCCGATTGAACATAACGGGGTACGTCTCGAAGTTGTTGTTGTTGTTGTTGTGTCGTCCTCCAACTAGGTGAGGTGACGACATACGCAAAGTGGCTGGCAATGAAGAGGCTTATGTCCAGCAGTAGACAAGGACAGATGATGATATACATATTTTATTATCCCCATAGTGATTAAGAGGCATTCGAAGCTACGTCACGCAGGTAGCTGGCATCTGACATGTAGATTCCTTGGGGGCTGTAGGGGAGTTAGTGTTCAAATCTCGAACTTTTCTCGGGGAAAAACCGAAACAAATTGTCATAAAAACTTTATCCATAAAATATGCATTATTTCTCTTTTTACAGATTTTTCTTTTAAATACTAATAAATAATTCCAGTAGTTTTACTGTAATTACAAATAGGATGATCTTGTATCAATTAGACCCTTATTAAGAGATTAGGAGTAAATTGATCCAGTTAGTGAAGCTGAAACGTATTTCAGTTTCATTAGAGAGTACAGGCGTCGGTCTTTTAGCCAATTGCCTAGATTTAATAAATATATTCGCTTTATTTGTTTTGTTTGTGCGTTGTATCCGTTTTTATATTACTTTTAATCTTGTTATAGTATAGTCGTGGATTCGATTCCCGTCCAGATCAAATATTTTAATTATGTCTATGAGTATTTGATCTATCTGTATATCATTATTATATATGTATTGAGAAATATATATGTTCTATGGCTGTCATAATATTGAAATTTCTCAGATTTAGCAGATAAGTAGAGGAAAGAGGAAAAAAATAAAGGCACTCTGATCTTCACTTTCTGTCTGAATTCGAGCAATTTTATGGCGGATCTCTAAGCCATACTTCGCCTTACTATAGCGGGGAAACGAGAGTAGAGCAGGACCCAAAGTCACGCTGTCCAATTGTGGTCTTCTTAATTTAAAGGCTATTTAAATAAAGTTACTTTAAATTAACTAGTATATGTTGCCTTAATTATACTTTACTATAGATATATAGTCATAATATTAGGTGTAAGAACTGACATTTCTTACATTTTAATTAATATTTACACTTTAAATCTATGTTTCAATGTGCTAATTTGTTAAAATTGTTTCTTTCAGGTAAGTAACGCATACTACATTTTAAAATCTACAAGAAAAAAATACGGGTAAGCGGTAAGTCTTTTGTTGTTCGAGAAGTATGATCTAAATATTAAACACGTCTAAATATTACTATAAAAAAGCTGTATTCAATATGCATTTTTGTGCATGGAATAATTGTTGTCGTTTTAGATTATTTAAAGTTTCAGTATATATATATATATATATATATATATATATATATATATATATATATATATATATATATATATATATATATATATATATATATATATATATATATATATATATATATATATATATATATATATATATATATATATATATATATATATATATATATATATATATATATATATATATATATATATATATATATATATATATATATATATATATATATATATATATATATTACAACGTAAAACCCGTATTGGCTAACCTATAAATCAATGCTTGCTCAATTTGATGCTCATTATTAAATTTTATTTGTAATTTGTATAGAAACAAAATACCAATATAAAATTTGAATACATAATTACAAGATGCACTTAATGGGCCATTTAAAAATTCCGCCGCCCGACCACAACTAGCTAGAGCTTTCGGAACTTCAACTATGTGCAGGTTACAAGCAGTAATTTTATAGAAACTCTTAAATAAGCTTTCGAGAATAAAGCTTTAAATATGGTGTAGTTAATAATATTTTACCTTTAAGCTTTTAAAATATTTTTCCTTTGAGCTTTTTGTTAAATATTACGAAATATAACTAGTATCTAATAAGTAGTAGTCTATAGTCATATTCTCTAGGAGCTTTAAAAACTTAAAGTTAAAATTAAATTTAAAACTGACATAATTTCTATACTTGAAAGTGACCACATGAAGCTGTTGTACAACAAAATAAAACATGACTAATAATCTAGTACTGTATTACTGATTATATTACTGTAGTACTGATTTATTTATTAATATTTATTTAATTAATTTATATATATACATACATACTTCTTTATTCGAGTCTTCCATATACATGTAAGAAGTATGTATGTATATATATAAAATATAGAAGAAGACTCGATCAACATAGTTTCAAAGTATCCGCTTATATTTTATAGTTCTGCGCAAGGATAAGCTATAAATTTCACTGACCTCCAAACTTGAAATTGGAAATGGGTTATGGTGTGGAAATTTCTATGATTAATACATTAAATTACCCATCCATACTAGCGACCCATATATACTAGAGATAATATTATAACTTTATATTTATGACCAATGGTCAATTTTTTTAGCTAAGCTTTATATTATTTTAAAGTAAAACTTTAAGTGAAAAACACTCTTGCAGATTGTCATGTAGAGGGATTTATTTTGTGATACATTTCTCCATTTGTTACGCCCGATTTAGAGGTCTAAAGTAAAAAAAAACGGCTTTCGTTGTGTCGTATCCACATACTGTACAATTGAAATAGATGAATAAGTGATTATTACCATACAATGACTCTTAATATTAAGAAGCGCCTAACAAAAACAAATATCGCATAATAATTGGTTCCCTACTAGCGAAACACTCATATTAAATTTGACAGTCGAAGGTAGGCTATATTATGGTCCTTGATGATGTCAGTTTCCTTCATAATTAGAATATTAGATTGTACCAGAAAGTCGGCTAAGGCTGTGTCCATTTAGATTTGATCTCTAAAACTCCCTTATTCGCCAATTTCTAAATAGACTTCAGCGGACCTCTTTGAATTGGTACCCACAAGATGTGTTTGAAGGGTAAACATGGCTCCTTTAAGGGAATTGCCGAAGGATGTTTCAAACGAAAGTGTTGCTATCGCTTAAGGGCTATGAGTAATTGAAAAATTCAATTAAAAATTTAATACTTCCATTTTCTGTAACTTTAAGCGGTTAAGCCGAGTGGAAGCTCGAACTTGAAGCGTTTAACAAAATAGATACGGTTAAACTTTTAATTGTTTTGGCTTCAGAGGAAAAGGTTGGTTTTTTTTCACCATTATTGCTAGAAATAGCAATAATGGTGAAAAAAACCAATCTGATCATACTCGATAAATATAGCAAAACTAAACTAACTTAAAATACTATTGGTAAAATAGAACCAACAATTTAAGTTTATATTATGTACATATATAAAAAAAACACCAATCATTAAAAAAAATTATCATCATATGAATGAAGATGAAAATATAAAAATAAATCATATGGATAATTTAAAATTATATTGAGTCCATTGTGGCGCATCACTGCGTTTGCCTGCAAACGGGTTATGGGTTTAATTCCTACTCAGGGAGGAGGGATTATTATTTTTATTTTCCTCGCTCTGGTAACTAGTTATACTCGTAATCCTCGATTTAAATTACATTGTATTGTGCCATAAATTATTATATTATCATTATTAATTGCGTTAAGTTTTAAGACTAAAAATTGGTAAGTCAGTGAACAATTTACATATTAAGATATATACATTTACATGTAATATGAAATAATTAGCGGGATAAAATTACCCCTGTGTTTCATTTCAAGTAAATTAAGCTATATATTTTTTATAACTTATGAGGGAACATAAATCGAGGCAAAGTAATTTCTTTTGACTCTTGTAGTAATATAGTATGTTATTTTTGTCATCATGTTAACTGACAAATGGCGAGGACAGGGGGAAATCTTGACATGGAATTGCAACTATTAAAGAAGATTTATGAGCTTGCTTTATATGTCAAAGGCCTTAGATTGATAAGATATATCATAGTTAAAAGGTTGTTTTCCCATGAACAATAAATGAAATGGTAATTTAATATTCATTTAATTATAATAAATGCAAATAAATAAAAAAATTACAAATTGTAAACGCCTAAATTTTCGCGAAATTATTAATGTAATTGAGTAAATAAATATGCTAAAAGATAAATACAAAAAAATATAAAGACAAAAAAATATAAATATAAATAAAATGAAATCGGTATTTAATATTTTTCATCTAAACGGTAAGCTAAACAAAGTATTTTTTTTTTTTAATTAAGTCTGGTGGACCTGTTAATCTAATTTAGGCGTAAGCGAGACAGTAAATTAATAACTATATAGAGTAGAAAATAATAGTAAACATAATAAATTCTGGCTCCGCTGTCAACTGTCTGAAACACACCCATGCAAAATTTAATTTACGTGTGTCTAACGGACTACGAGGGTATGACATTCGGGACGGACGGACGCTATTACTGAATATCTAATAGAACATGACTTTTGAATGCTAGATTTGTAAAGTTAATTAGGATTCATGATATAGGACATTTTGTTATTTTTTATCTTATTATTTGCAACTTAGTTTCAGCGCATAGAGAGCGAGCATTAGCCTCTTAAAGCACAGATATTGTACTACCTTTGGAATAGATTTCGTTAAAATCCATTGAGTTATTTTAAAATCATTATATTACAAACGCTAATCATCCAAATCTATAGAAACATCCAGATTCTAGAACTCCAATTTTAGAATAATGAAATATCTGTGATATCACACATGGATGGACACATTTAAATTGAAAATATCTAATATATATATATATATATATATATATATATATATATATATATATATATATATATATATATATGTATAGTGTATATATATATATATATATATATATATATATATATATATATATATATATATATATATATATATATTAATAAATAAATATTTAATATTCTTTTTATAATGATATTGATCATAAAAGTATCCGTATGAAAATCTCAGTACAATACAAATACTATATGTTACAAATATCTCTACCTCTTATCTATGCAAAGAATATATAAATTATTAAATATGTAAGTGTAATATTTGTCATTATATTGAGACTTCGGCCTAGATATTTTGCACATTATATTTTTTATTTTTTCTTTAAAACGTCTTCTAAACTTAATTGCTTAAAATAATAATTAAAAAAACATGTAAACATGTTAAATAATTTTATAGAAGTCTTTCTATTCCTCTTATAACAAAAATTTAAATAACTTTTTGAAGATAAAAACTTATTTATTTTGCACGATAGGCCTGGCGTAATTTATACAACTGAGAGACTTCTAACTTTTTTAAAATATACTAAAGAGAATCTAAATATAGAAATATACTATGATATTCATAGGGAACTTAGTGGTGATTCACACCGTTCTCTGCTTTTTGGTAAAAATGCAAAGAAATCGTAGGAGTCGAACCCACAGTTAGACGGAATACCGTTACTCTACAAAGCTTTTGATGTTATTTGATGTTACTTCTGACACCATCATTATTATATTTTAAATATTTTATGTCTAACAGACTTTTTATTTCATATAGAACAGTTTATTTCTTTGTGTTATATAAGGAATAATATCTATGTTTTGTTACAATAATAATTTAATTTATGTTTAATATCTCAAGGTTAATTCTGTATATGTATATGCGTATGTATATAAATAAATAAATGAAATTATCCAGTTACATCCTACAGCTATTTCTAGTCGTAACACGACCGAGCTATAAATTATCTCCCTCGCTACATTTCAGTGCCGTCAACTATTTCTCTAGTAATGGAATATTAAATTCAATCATGATTAAAACTAGTTTTATTCATATGCATGAATTTTACTATTAAGATTTTGACCTTATTGCTTGATATTTTCTTTTTACCCACTAGGAAGTTATTGTTGAGAATATGACTGATTTGACTTACGGGTTACTGGTTATGGTTTATGGGTTCTAATTTCAAAATTCATAGTAAAATTATTAGTGTCAGTGGATTTTGTTAGCTTATCGTATCGTTATCGTATAAATATATGTTCTGCTACCTTAAGCTCTTATAAAACTTTAACATACGATCTCATAAAGATTTTTTTGTTTGGGTTGCCAGATATAGTCTGTTGTCAAGACAGTTAATTTTTCGCTATTCCCTCTAATACCAGACATAGCTTGTTTTAGCAGATCTCAATCACTGGGAAATCAATATAAATAATTTCATCAAGAGGGAGTGAAACCAGAAATAACGTTTTGCAGTCATACGTATATTTACTGCACCATAGATATGGTGCAGTAAATATATGATATATCTATAACGCGTAGCGTTATAGATATAACGTCAACTATATGTTTCTTTTGTTAAAAAACCATACATTTTCTAAACTATAGTATAGTATGTTCGAACATGAACAAATTATTCCCATGTTTATTTAGCGAAAACTTCACGCGTTGAGCTTTTTGTTTTGGAACACCTTTAACGCAACTTATTTCCTCGACATGTAGATTACAGTGGGTTCTGTCTGAGACCGGGTGATGAATGTTTTTACGTAAGCAGTTAACTCACGCTGTTGTAAGCTGAATTCAATTTTTCTTGCAATAAAGTCGAAATTGCTTCGTTTTTCTTTTAGGTTGATGTAGGAAAAAGCTTTAGATGTAAACTTTTGTGCTTTTATATGTACTTTTTTATCTTCACGCATCTAAAGCTTTTTTGCGGAGAAGGCGGGGTGAGCTTAGTGTTAAGACACTCCATTCATCACTCTTCTTCCATCCTAATAGCGGTACAAAAACTGTTCAGTACGTTCAAACTCATTTTAAGCATTGCCGTGTGAACATAGGTGGCGTGGACGTTTTTAGAAGTTGTTTTTATAAATGTATGTTATTTTAGAGTTAAAATATATTTTTACACAAAAAAATAATACTTATTTATATACCAAATAGACATTTCATGAAACCAAGCTTTTCCTTCCTCCAAGCTTCCTTAACCAAGCTTTCAACATCAAAAAAGGGGTCCATAAAAAGTATCTGGCACGACAAACGATTCAAAATGAAATAGCGCCGATTTGTCAGTCCCCTGTTTACGGAAGAATTAACGATGTCTCTGCCCAAGTTATTTGTCACCCGGGATCTCGACACATTCGCCTCCGCATTTTTTAAACTACGATTACCCAACATGTTTATTTATTTGTTTTTATACAGTTTTATTGCGATTTAACTAATGTAAGTACTTAGGGTTCACAGTATGGCGTGTTATAAATATCGTGTGAAGAAATTTTTTGGCAGACTATATTAAAGTAGGTATAAAATTGCACATAAGTTATTTGTTACATTGGAAAAAAATAACTTGTTTTAGGAATTTTGTTGGTTGTGGGTTCAATCACCAAAAGGAAATTACTATTTTTATTGCACCACAAAAAAAATTGAGCCATTCACCTAGCACTAGATTCCCCCTACTTAAGATTCTATATATGCAGTTCAAGAGTGCTAGCTGATCACATTTTATTCCTATAATATAATATATTTTATATGTAGTTTGTGTAATAAATAAATATTTTATTTTTAATGTAAAGTTTCTTCGCTCATATTCTTAGACAAACCCCTTCATAAGTAATAATTACTCTTGATTGTGCAAGTAAATTACATTCTAGAATAGCAATGCGAGTGTCGGCGGAAATTGTTGAATGGGTTGTTAAAGCTCATAATTTGGGTCTAGCAACATTTTAACAAAATTGAGGAAACTGGTTCCACAAATTAGTAAACGTTTGAGATTTTATGTGTTTGGTTTATGTTTTGTACTTGCTGTAGTTGTACAGTTATTACGTATCTCTACGTATAATGTGTTGAGTGAGGCAACACTTCGAGGAAGTAACAAATAATATTTTTTCTATATCCAACTCACTTGCACTTTTAAAATTGAAATATTTGAGTATTACTTTAATTTAAAAAAAAAAATTAATAATATTATTTTTTTAATTTTAATTAAATCGGATAGTTAAAAATATATCTTTCTTATGATTAGCATTATTTTCATACACAACGTGCAGTGTTGAATGCCACAACTGAATACTATCTTCCCTCTATCCTGCAGGATACAGCGAAAAAAAAAAAAAAAAAAAAAACAAACCAAGCGCTTTATTTTGTGTAAACGATTTTCTCATCCCAGCTAATATCGTTGTGTACTAAGAAAATTTATAAGCCCTGAATTTTTCTTAAAGAGGTATTTAATAGTCTATTAAGTGAGTATCGATTTACTCAGTTTTGCATAAAATTGTTTTCATTAGCCGTTGACGCAATTTTCTTTGTAACGTTTCCTCTTAAAATATTCTTTTGACTACAAAGCTTATCTGACTTAATTGAATACTTTTCAAGATTTATACGTTCTATTTTAAATTTTATAAATTAACTTGTTGTTTACTTTGTTGTAATATTTAGATACCTGCTGTACTGTAAAGGGTTTTGAAGCAATTTTTTATATATATATATATATATATATATATATATATATATATATATATATATATATATATATATATATATATATATATATATATATATATATATATATATATATATATATTTTTTAATTATGCCAGCTTTTACTTTCTGCTTCGCCCATTGGTTAATTGGAAATAATAAATTGTGTTTCATTATATAGACTACGTTACTGTGTTAACTATTATCGCTATATAGTCTATAGCCGTCCACGTTAAATAGACTATCCAGTACAAAAATATTTTGAATCACACCAGTACTTACAGAGATTATCACATCACGTCACGTCATATTAAAAAAGTTGAATTTGTTTGACTAATACTATTTTTAATGTGACTAATGATATAGAGATAAATTCTTTAAAATTAATTTAAAATTATGTCTTAGTTAATATATTGTATTATTACTTATCATGTTGGCTCCCATATACATGACAGATGTTTATTAGGCAAACAACTTTTATAAACCGCATTTACCCGGTGCTTATACTCGTACCTGGCGCCCAGATAAAATATTGACTTTTTGTCATTGACGATAAAATATTGAACTTCTGATACACTAAGTGATTTGAAAGAGAAAATAAACGTATATTAACATTACATGCATATTATATCAACGAGTCGCTAGTAAGTAGTTAGTAAGTTAAGTAAAGGTAAGCAATGTATTCTTATCTTTATTATTAGGCAAAATGTTATCCAATGATCGTGAAGCAATGTGACAGTATCTGATTGCTAGGGCGATAGTATCAGGTTCGACTCCCACGAGATTTTAATTTAAGTAATTAATTTTTTTTCATTGACATCTTTAAGTGTGAATGTTATAATAAGTTTTATTTATATAGGTAGTAATATATAATAATAAGTTTCTCGTGAAAAATTATAAAAAATATATTAATTTACTTACTAAGACTAACTACAAAAATAATAAAGTAGAAACCTACCTAACTTACAAAAAATATTAAAAAAAAAATGTATTCCAGAAATCCTTAATACTTGTTATTTTCTTTAATAATAATTTAAAAGGTATATAAAATTTTTGATCAAACTTTACTTACGTACATTGACGTCTGTTATCTCAAAAGAAACCAATGGAAAGTATGTGTCTAATGAACCTTCCCCTGCCTTTAATTAAAGAATACCAAAGCGAAATGAAACACAAATTACGAATACGTACGTCAATGTTTACTCTTCGCTAGCGAAAATTTTCAGACTTATTTTTTTTTAATTATTTGCACACAAAATTTTGAAGTGAAACGGTTGTAGCCTTCTTTTCATGTTACTCAAAATTAGCTTAAAATAAATCAACTATATCCCATAATACTAAATCAATCTAAACATCAATTTGATATGAAACTACAAATCTTTAAATTTCCATAATAATCCATAATATTACTTTAAAAAACGATAAATCACAACACCAAGCAAAACAAATGAGCGCGGCAGTGAATTTTACCACTCGCAGGAACGGAATGTATGTACACTATATTCTTGTTTTCCTACTGAAAAATAGACGAAATAACTAAAATACTCAGTCCAATACTTCAATTCCAAAACTAACATTTTCAGACTATTAATGGAAACGGTATTCTAGTGACAGTCGGATTTTACGGTATACCGCATCCGGGCGATATCATACAGCTTACATAGGCGTTTGAGGCACTATGCCTGCGGTTGGACTAAGAAGATTGAGCTTACTATATCTCAATACATAGCTATATACGATTCTACTGAAGCGTGTTGACTAAGCAGTCATTTTATGCCTGTGTCATATAGTTCATCTACATATGGTGCCACCGAAAAAAGGTTATTTAAAATAATATATCAAGTAAATATTTTTTTCCTAAATATTACTAATAAACTAAATTTAAAAACCAGATTACTATTATTTTGCCACAAAAACTCAAATTGGCTGGATAAACATTTTAGTGTATTTAAGGTACATATCTGTATTTGAAACGTGCCCATCTTTTACACACGACAATAGTTTTAATCGAGTTTTGTGAGTGTGAATAGTTCACTCCGACAACCGACATTGACTGATGTTGAACTTTAACGTCTACAGGTCTACGGATAATGGAATAAGTTTCTTTTAATTATTACAATGAATATGTGTGAGTACTGATCTTGTAGTTTTTGTTTAGTTTAATAAGATTTGAAATGGCAATAAAATGTATATTTATTATATACTTGCACGTATTTACGATATCTAGACGGCTTTGCCCTTTATCCCGTATATTTGATGTATGACAGGGTAACTAGAGTAACGTTATAATTTATTTTTATCCGTATTATAAACACTCCCAACACTGTGTTTTGCCTTGCTAGAGCAGAGAAAGGAGGATAATTCCATCAGGCAGTCACACAGCGACGATAGCCTCTAGTAAGACGTTGCCTATCTTTAAAATAGAGAATAGAGTGGCTTAATTAAGTTTAGCTTAACTACTTCACTTAAGCGGGAAATGCTTAAAGATAAACTTAAATCTAAAAGTCACTGTAATAATTTATATTATTTTCATACATGTGTGACTACTACGAGAATATATTACCGATATAAGAATATCAATATAAAAAATGTTCTCATTTCAACCGTCATTCCCTGTGAATTTCCAAATAGGATAAAGTAGTTGGAAAAAAATAACCAGACTTCGTACATTTAAATACATAAAACTTTATTAAAATCATACCCATTTCAAATTTAAATCTTTATAAGCACACAAAGTATGCATAATTTTTCGCGTGAACACATACGATGTGGAGGACGCACTATACTTTGAATTTATGAAAAATATAGACATACATATATTTGCTATATAGCAAAACTTAAATTAAAAATGGCAAAAGGGTCTATCTCATATTTTTATAATAACATGAGAGAGTTTGTGACCGGAAAAGCAAAGCAGTGAATTATTTTCTTTTTCCAGTTCTAGTAATACAAGGTAAAGTGTTTTGTTCCGTCACTTAAAACAGATTGTGGAAAGTGGAGGTTCTCAGTTCTAAAAACGATATATATGCCTTGCTATATGAGTGACAACTACTTCTACTTTCTATCATATCAGCTGAGCAATTCTTCAAGCACTGTCGGTTACTTTCGTTCTCTCACGGATGTCTCAATGTGTGGTACACTGGTCTTGTTCAGACACTGAGGTAATTTGGACCCGAAGATTTTTATTAGTTTTCCAAATTCTGCCCATCCGGGCGGGATTCGACGAGAGGTCTCCTTCTTGAATAGATATATGTAATGGCCAGTAAAAAGTACATCATGGGTATTCAAATAAGTTACGATCTGGTTTTTAGGAGACATTATTGGGATCTCTGAGCCATGTGTTCATGACCAGGTATTCCATGGTCAGCTCAGCCACTACTATATCATCGGCAAAACGAAGATGTGTAAGGTTTTTGCCATTGATATTTACGTCGTATCCTTTCTACTTCAGAATCTTAACAATATCCTTTAATGCCACAGTGAACAACTTCGGAGATATAACATCTCACTGTCTCATATCTCACTATTTCTGTAATCGGACCAACAAATTGGCGTTTTTGTATAGATACCTTCGACACTTCGATAGACCTGTAGTCTGCATAGTATCTCTGGAGATTGCAATACTGCCCAGATCTCTTTTGAACTCATAGTCCACGAACGCCAAGCAAAGTGACAAATAATACTTTTCGGACTTTTGTATAATTTGCCGCAGCGTATTAATGTGGTATATATTACCATCTGGTCTCATCCAGGTCCACTTCCACTATTGAAATATCCTGAAGAAAGACTTCATTGTATAGAGGCCTTCGTTCTCCGTGGAATCGATGTGCAGAGGTCTATCTGTTCTACACTAAACTACCAGTATATTTCGAACATGAATTTCAAATTCTATTTTTAACATCGTTGCATCAAGACTACGCAAATTGAATCTTAAATAAAAAGGGTTGGCGACGAGTTGAGTGAATATTAAAAAAGTTTTTATTATGTGACCGTCAACTAGTTTACTTTTTTAACTTTGAAAAAGATGTTCGTGTGTAGAAATATTGAGTTTTATTTCGTTATGTTATTCCTTAACTTTTTACTTACTTAATGACATGCTTTTGTGATATTTTTTGTAAATAATTTAATAGATTCACGACTTTTAAATGAAATGTAGCACGTTTGAGGCAAGTTTCTAAATGTTCAACTTGATGTATTGACAAAATGTAAACAAAATTTTGAAATAAAATATAAAATACATTCAGTTACTAACATTACTTAAAAAACGTAATAAGGAGTCAATATATATTTCTTTGATTTGCCAATGAAGCTACTTGCGTATGTCATATATTTATTATAGCTGTGTTAAATGTCTAACAATATGACGATTTTAATATTAGATAGTTTGTAGATTCATAATAGTTTATGTCTAAGTGATGAGGATTTTTTATTTGTGGCACAGTGGGACAGTGTCTGATTGGAAACGAGATTGTGGGTTCAATCTCCACTCAGGGGTATAGTGTATCTTCATTTCATAGGAGACAAAGTGTGGCGCTAACTTCGACTTAAGAATTAAGCGACTCTACTCTATATTCTCTATCTACCAACATATGCAAAATTAAGCATGAAGCTAAACAATGCCAGGCATGTTTCGCATCGCATTTATCAACGTCGGCGGAAGCAACTTAGAAGATTTTACCTATTTTAGAAATATTATGCCCTGTAAAGCAACATACAATGCTACTGTATATATTACCAGATTGATCAAATTAAACTATTTTCGAGAATGATGTTTCAATTTTTATCACCATATTTTTGTCAATGGCATAGTCCATTAAGTTGCCCAAATTTGTAATTTAGCAATATATTGCTGTAAAATACATACATATTTATATATATAAATACAAACTGATATACAAGGCAATTAGCAAGATCCATTGCTGTCATAAATATGACACTTAGTTATATAATAGCGCAGTAACACATACTGATATTTGTACTCGTCAAACACGACATACGGAAACGCAGCAGTTGTCATACCGACCAGACTGCCACAAACCAATCGAAATACCAATTCTCAATTTACAAATACCAATTCAAAGGGAACTATGGGCCAGTGATTCTCAAACGCTGTGTCGGAAGTTAAATGTGCTATAAATATCTTAGGGTGGTGTCCTGTAATTTTTTGAATATACATAATTTGTAGTAAAATTTAAATTTATTTTCTCATAAACTATAAACGTAAAATTTGAAAAAAAAACTGTGCTTTTATTTTAGATTAATAATAATTAATTAATATTATATTTTAGACAACTACGCAATTTTCAAGATATTGTTATTTTTTGTTTTAATATACTTTTAAATTGTTAAGAATAACGGAAAATCGTTTGAGAATCACTGCCACAGATATTTATGTATCTGTATATATGTAAGTATGTATGCACGTGACGGATAGTCGCTTCGAACGAAAAATTCCATTAAAACGCTATTTACACAGCTCTCGGCTACGTGCTGACGCCCGATTTTAAATTTTATTGGAGAATTTATTTGAGTGATCAGATTTTTGGTTTATGCTTGTTATAATTATTTATTTGGAATTTTACAAGGCTGGTCTTAGTCTCTGTAGACTTGATTATCTGTGCCAATTTAAACTAAACAATAGACAAAATGTCTAACACTAGTACTAGACACTCCACCTTTATGTAAGTGGGTGCTGTGCCAGAACTAACTGTGCTGTGTCTAACTAATCCAGAAAAATTAAATTTGTCAAAAAAACTAATCGATAGCTCATACAAAGTCGAATTTGTTACCATCGGGTCTAAATTGCTACTATCATAGTCATTATTATTTGTTTTAAATAAATATAATTTAAATTACTTCTCTATCACAATAATTAGATTAATTAATATATAGTTTAGATAATACTGAAAAAAGTTTAAACTTGAATTTTTAGATACACATTTCTAACATTTATATCTATATAATTTAAACATTAAAAGGATCTTTAAAACTAAGCCACCTTTGCCAGTTCCGAAAAAATAGGTTAAGGACTGTAATCTGCACGACAAAAACACGATAGAGCAAACGGGATATTTTTCCATTGCGTTTGAAATGTATTTTTGTACTCTGCTTTCGTCGGCAAAATGAAAAACAAAGCTTACAAAATAAACACAGGTAGTAGCTTGGGGGTGGACGAGAACAAAAATGTATGTTTGTCTGTCACTAATTGCTATTATATATAATGCAAATTTGATTTATAATTTTAAATACATATATATTATATACTTATATCAATTATTTAACCTTTCTTAATTCATATTGCCTTAATTCTTCTCGTATTTAATTTTCATTTAAGTTATCCTTATTTGTTAAAATACACGTTTTATTCGAATCCACATTTATGCTTTAAACATATTACAACTATACTATAGAGGCGTTATTAAATATTTCTTCTATATCCAATTCTAGACTAAGTTAATACAAACTATTCGTTTGACCTCCACATTGTGCAAGCTCTTCACAACATAATTATTATCTTAATTAAAATTTTTGACCGTGCAAGTAGCCAAGTATAATTTACACTAAGTTGATTAAATCAGTACCTTTACTTTTTTATATCAATTATACTAAAGCAAGAGATTTTTACGTGGTTTTGATTAATAGACAAAGCGACTCATAAGGTCCATTTATACACAAAATATATGTATAAAATATTAGATTTATACTGTGATAACACCAAAGAATCAGTTTAATTGAACATTCTTATCAGGTCCTTCTAGGTTGAATGTAATTATCCATTTTGTGTTATTTCCATTTGACTATGTGAATTTGTAGTTAGATACAAGATATATATATATATATATATATATATATATATATATATATATATATATATATATATATATATATATATATATATATATATATATATATGTGTGTGTGTGTGTGTGTTGTGTGTCCGTAAATACCACATAACATAGAATAGCATAATATTTAAGAAGCAATAACATGATTTAATATAGGTAGATCGAAGCGTCACGAGTGGCATCTCATTTTATATGGGAATCCCGATACTCATGTACTCCTAGGTGTAATAAAATCTTCAATAAACTTTCTAATTTAGTTTAGATGGAAAAATAAATTTAATATAAAATGCTCTTCTGTAGCCGATTAATTGCAATTACTTGAAATTTATAAAAAATGGTCAGTCTATTTGATATATTTATAAAAACAAATATTTTTAAAGTATCAATTAAGGAAGTGATTTATCGGGTAATAATGAAATTTAAAAAAAAATATAAGATACTAAGTAAAAGGTGTAATTGGTACTCTCAAAGCGCCATAACTAAAGTAAAGAAGAAACACGTATATGCACAAATATTATGCAATTAGTTTCCTGATATGTAATCTATAATATATAAATATATATATATATATATATATATATATATATATATATATATATATATATATATATATATATATATATATATATATATATATATATATATATATATATATATATATATATATATATATTGTAAATAGTTTAATCAACAAAAAGTTTCGTAATTTTAAACATATCTATTTAATTAATTAAAAGCTCAACTTTTTATAAAAAATAAGCTATCATTTTGAACTTAGTAGGTATTAATTAATGTTTTATATTTTAAGCGTAATCACGATCAAAAATTATTTTGCGAATTCATCGCCATTCTGGCATACTATAGCGTTAGCGTTATTCGATTTTCACTTGTTGCGAACATTTATTAAATTTTCATAGCCAGTACACAAATGTAACTATACGCCCGAACCTATTCGAAAGTTAAACATTTCTGTTTTATTAAAAAATGTATCGCGAATGTAAATTTGATATATTTGTTAAGATTTTTTGGCAAATCGTATATAACAAGAAATTCGATTCTAACATATATCACTCACAATATCCTTATCATTTTTTAGCTTCACGCTTTATCCCTAACGGGATGGCCAGAGAGGACGGGGCACTGAACGCTACCCAGCGTGGAGAAAATAATTTTAATTTCTGGCTTATAATGGTCTGTAATGTTTATTAGCCAAACAATTAAACTTATTGACAACTCAAAGATGATGCCTCAAATTTTAGCCCCATTCAAATATCAATTCCAGAAGCATAGTGTTCCAGAAGCTTTAGGTATTTTACATTCTGGAAATCTAATGTAATAAAGTGTTCTGTGGACTTGCAGGTCACAGTTTGAAGTGAAAGTGGCTACAACATCCAATTTTATATTGTAACATATGATATGAATCATATAAGTGCCCTTGAAAGTAAAACTTTATAAATAAACGCGTAAAAAAATAAGCAGAAAGTGGAAAACGAAGTCACTTAACAGGAGAGAGCGAAACCAAATTAAAGTTCAAAATTATTTTCAATGATGAAATAATCATAACAGGATCATAATTCCCGAATCCAAACATGCGTGAGGCAAACAAAAACAATTCTTGTTTCGTACGTATAATACGAATCGCTCTGGAAACTTTGTCCCCGCTTTTTGGGCGGAAACTTTTTCAATTAAGTGCGTCCCAATCGTGCCAGAACGAATGTCGTAAATTCTTAAAATACTACTATGTGTTTTTTTTTTATTTTCATTTTCCAACTTCGAATTTAATGTGCCCCCATTTGGATGTAGATACAGTAGGAATTTTTTAAACGCTTTAACTGAGGTAATCAAAAATTTTGATAAATCCTTGAATAATAATCTTTGTGTTGTTATTATTTATTTTCTAAACGTCTGCCTTATTTTAGTACAGAGAAATTTAGTTGACGCAATTGTATCATATCTTAGATATATTAATAAACATGATTGTTATGGTATCAAATCTCACTCTTAAACCAAATGTGTAAGTTCTTTGTTTTACAATGTATAAGAAACTCTTGCATACTTAGCACTGGCTCACTGTGCATTGAGAACCTAGCAGCGAGTAGTGTTTGGGAGTTGTGATTCAAATTTACAGGGATTCTGTAAAATACGTTATATATATATATATATATATATATATATATATATATATATATATATATATATATATATATATATATATATATACACAAAATATTACGTTATACGTACATAGATTAAATCGTACACATATGTATAGGTTAAATCTCATCTCTCAAGCAACAGTGGGTTTTACCATGATATAGAGAGAAACTAAACAAAAGTTAGGCATAATTTCATTTTACACTTAACAAAGAAACTAGCATGAAGCCAACGCAGAGTCGAAATGTAGTTGCGATTCGATTTCTACTCGGAGAATAATAAATAAAAGCAACTTCCCGCTCTATCACGCATACAGCAGAGTGGGCAAAGGGATGGAGAGACTCGTGTTACGATACTTTCATTTTTTCTTTTATTTCTTTACTTTATATTCCTTGCTTTCCGTCTAAATTTTGAAAATTTAAGTTAGCGGAACTCAACGTCGCGCTTTGTCTTGTTAGCTGGGTGAGGAAATAAGAACACTTGAGTAAAACAAACTCGATATACAATATAAAACAATATGAAGCAAAAAAGAACACAAAAAAAACGAATCCGATTCAATAATATCACTTACAAGAAAAACAAAATAAACTTACAAATACCAAAACAAAACAAAACTATATCCATACCTATATAAAATTTCAAAGAGTAAAAATCAAGCAAACCATTCACAAAATTTGACCTCAAATTCACCAGCAATATTGCCCCAAAGCAACCTACCTACCTGGCTGTACTCATTTATTTGTAAATACACCAGCATCCGAAAAGCGGGTAATTGGATTGACAAGCTATTCATACGACGAATTTATTTCCATACGGAGATTACTCGCCTCGTTATGAGCGTTATATTGAATTCAGTACGATATCTTCATATTTTATAATATAATATTCTATTAAAATATTATTGTTTTACACATTATGCGGTTGCAATTTACGTTTGTCTTGTGCATTTAATATATGAATTATGCGAGCGATCTTTGTGAATGATTCGTTTTAAGCATTTAATGTTCTTTTGTTAGTCTATATTGTTTTTAATTAAATAAATAATAATGTGTTAATAATTATGTGTTAATAATTATGTGTTAATTATATGGTATAGCGTCCGGTTAAGTGCTATTTTTAGGGATCTGCTGGCCAAATGGTGTAAAACGGAACCCTGATAGATTTATCATATCTGTCTGTCTGTCTGTCTGTCCGTTCGTATTTTTTTTTCCACTGCCACTTTTTTATTACTTTTACGCTTTACATGTGTATAAGGAATAGGCAAAGAGAATATATTGACGATTTCCCGTTTTTTACCCCAAATTCGATATAATGCACGTTAAGTGGCGGAGCTCAACGCCGCGCTGCATCTTTGTTACCCATTGCACTTACAATAAAATTATAAAAAAAACATACATTTTTACGTAAAAGAAGCTTTTTTCTTATTTCATGCATCAAATTATATAGTGTTTAAAAATCTACCGTTAACTATAATTAGTATAGCGAAGTTTGAATAATTCATGTTGAATATCATGTAATTGCTGAATCGTGCTAAATTGTCGGATGATTGCTCTCTAGGCTCTTCCAAGCCCTTTGTACCAGCTCGGATCATGTTATTGACCTACTATAGAATTATCTATGGATAAGATTTTCAAGTTACAACTCTGTTGATAGGAGGCGGTGTTAAATTACGCCTTGTATGCAATGACTCCAAAATGAATTGAAACTGGCGTGAAAGAATTAATGACGTAGTTTCAATACTAGGTTTCAATACTAGGTGTAATCTATCTAGGTATATAAATCTCTCATATATAAAATCATTAATAAAGTAAAGCTAATCAAATCACTAATAGAAGTGACAGCGTATTTACGTTATTACGTAAATATATATAATGAAACATTTAATTTTCACTATAAGAATTTACTATGGAAAGGGTTACTTCTCTAATAACTTACAAATTTACTTTTACTATTGACCATTTCTTAGCTAACTCTTCACAAATATCTATACAATTTTCTTTTAAGGCTTCTAATGTAACGTTTAAAAACTTTAAACCAACCAACCAAACAAGTATTATTTAAATTTACTTATTATAAATAAAAACATAATTACATAGAAAGATCAACAGTTTTAGTAAAAGCTGAGATTAGGTCTTATATCAGCTCATTTGTTTTATTTTTATAAAACAAAGTGTAAAAATACTGAATACGCTGACATTGTATAGAAACCTCCATATCGTTATTACACCATGTTAGCATACACACCTTACCACGTAACATGTTAGCATACCCGCCTTTTCGCTATTAGAATTTATTATCCAAACCCTTTCGAATACAATTTCCTTTGCATATGTGGTCATTTCTTAGCTAACCTCGCCAATATGTAAACTTTCGTTAAAATGATATATATATATATATATATATATATATATATATATATATATATATATATATATATATATATATATATATATATATATATATATATATATATATATATATATATATATATATATATATATATATATATATATATATATATATGCTTCTATAGAACAGGATTTAAATTTACTCCGGAAAGTGTATTCCATTATATAACATGAAATCACTACGAAAAGGATTGTTGATTGTATTGTAAATATACAGTTGAATTAACGATTCTAAGATATTTCACATTTTCTATATAAATGCAGATGGATATTAGTGATAGGCATCGACCACGACATCCATGCCCGTATAAACGCTGCCTGGGCCAAATGGCGGGAGGTCACTGGTGTGGTCTGCGATAGCAGAATACCGCCCAAGCTCAAGGGACTGATATACAAGAGCATTATCCGACCTGTTCTTATATACGGCAGCGAATGTTGGCCAACATTATCTCGGCACACTCAGGAGCTTCACGTCACGGAGATGAAGATGCTGAGATGGATGTGTGGCGTGACGCGGTCCGACCGCATACGCAACACATTCATTCGTGGTAGTCTTGGGGTCCGTGACGTAGCGGATAAGCTCCAAGAGCGTCGCCTGAGATGTTATGGCCATGTTATGCGCCGATCTGAGAACTATGTCGGAAGGAAGTGCCTTGACATGTCTGTCCCTGGAGTTAGACCACCCGGACGCCCAAGGAAGCGATGGCTGGATGTCGTGACACAAGACATGAGAGCCAATAAATTATCCACTGAGGATGTTAAAGACCGTGCAAAGTGGAGTAGGCTCAGTCGGAAGGCAGACCCTGGCAAAAGCCACTCTGAGAACCTCTCTACAATGAGAAAAACACAATTCGACTATGCTCGGTCGTGCTCTTGCCTCAGTACAAAGACCCTAACATCTAATAAAAGTAAGATCAAGGATGTTAAATTCAATCATTTATTACTATAAATTTGTATTATGAATTATCTAGCTATCTATACTAACAAAAACAACTTGTTTCAACATCATTTAGACTTAGTTTTAAAGCAAATTTTCGTTTTTGCCTAACATGATCCCAGCCTAAGTTCTTTTGACTGAAATGATTTATTTTCCGAATTAGCTTATTTTACTTTGTACGATCTACAAAGGGCCTCTGTTTTTCGTCCAATGGCTCATGTCATGCATTATGACATTCTGCTGTCGGTCATTTGGACGTATGGGAGGTCTAACTCCAGGGACGGCTGAGGAACTTTCTTCCAACATAATTCCTAAACAGACGCGCAACGTGGCATTTTTCTTGGTAGCGTAGTCTTTGGTATTTTGAGCTTGAAGAGTATTTTGCAGACGCAGATCAAACCAGTGACCTCTAGCTGTTTGGCCCAGGTAATACTTATTCAGGACCTATGTAGGCAGTGTTAGAGTCCTTGACACATTTGGTTTAAGCGATAAATAAATCCGAAACTGTTGTTGCAACATTTGAAAAAAAAAAACTTTTTGTATGTACTTATGTCGTCTTAAATACGTAAAAAACGTTGAAAATATAATCCTGGAAATATAGGGGAGGGAATTTAGTGTTAAGACTCTCCATCAAAACTACGCCTCACGTTGTCTTACCAGAAGGGGGAAATAAAAATAGTTAATATAAATAATAAAAACGTGTAAATTTATAATAACCATAATATATCAGCAACAACTAATTTCTAATTTGGTACAACAATATTGTTGTACAATAATATTGTTGTACAGTTATATAACTTTGACAATTCAAAAATTCTATCGACATTCCACATGGCTGTTGACTATTGCGCCGTGTCAGCGTGACTGAGCGTAATAGGTTTAAATAGACGTTTTTATTTCCAACAATTTTGTAAAGCTTAAACTTTGACCGATAGGAAAATTGTTTTCAGATTTACTGGAACGCTTAAAAAATCATTATGCTAAGTTTTTCATTGTTTAAAGATTTTTAATGGAAAATTTCGAATAATATAAATATAAAATACTGTACTACTTCAGTACGTCTTGACATAACTTTGCTATTTGCGGAATACAGGGCAAAGCTAAAAAAAAAAAAAATTATAAAAAAAAAATGTATGTGACGAATACTTGCAACATTCTGTAAATACGTCTAAAATGTAGCATACTTTTCAATTTCATCGCGTTAACAAGTACGTGTATAACTAACAAATTAATATTTTAACAACATTTTAGCCCCAAGTATGAATACAATGAATTCTAAATGAACCCTTAAATAATGTTGTTAAAAGGGAAAAGGTAGGAAATTAATTTTCAACCTCACATTGTGGTAGGATGTAATTGGCTGATTCATTTCATGTTATTTTGCAAAGGCCTACAAATAGCAGCGATCTATTAAAATTTGGGATTACTTACAATAGGATAGTACTTTTTTTTATATATAATAATAGATTTGTGTAAAACTAAATTGGAACGTGATTGCTGGAAATTATTATATATGCGTGTTAAAATCCGACTCGATAGTCGTAGTAGATGTAGATGACAGTGTAGGTTCGATTTCCTCTCGGGGGTATTCATTTAATATCTCATCGCTGTAAAGACAAAGAGCAGTATTTAAGTTTCGTTATGCATGCTTAACCTGCAAATTGAGTCTAAACTAGAAAAATCCATACGGTGATAAATTCTTTTTGTGAATTATTTTTTTGGCAGTTCAAAATTCTTTCACAGGCCATTTTATTTTTAATAAAGTATATTTTATACAACTCATAAGATATATAGAAACATAAAAAGATTCAACCTATTTCGTTAATTGAGAGTTCTGAGGGTACACTTAAAATTTTTGATTATCGTTACGAGTACTAATTAATCAACTTTTCGAAACATTACATTGTTTTTATTAATTTATGACTTTTCTAATTTTCCGAGTACAATTTCTCTTATATGCTCTAACTTTATATTTAATATTATTTATTCCAACAATCTAATTAGACTTTGGTACAATTGGGTGTATTTTAGTTATGAGCTTACGTGAAAAAAGATAAAGAAATCATATACTAGCTCTCCATTTTATTGAATTTCTAGCTTTTACATGCGGCAGTGGCTTTGCCAGCAAATACAAAAATACAAATGTTTGTATATGACACACGACCTGTGTAAGTGCTCGAGATAACTTACCACGTGCGTTACAAATCATTTCATTACATTGGTTTCATCTCAACGATTAATGTGAAGATTACATCATGGAGGATGGATATATTAATATATACTATATACAAACAATAAAAAACAATTCGAACCAATAGTTTCTGAGCTTAGCGAGTTCAACTAAACAAATTCCTGAGCTTTACAATATAAGTGTATATTAACAATTCATGTAATTCAGCTTTAGCTAAACTTTTAATCAAGCGCTATCTAATATACATTCCTATTGATGTTAGCTGTAGCTTTTAAATTTACTTGTTTCTCTACTTTACTACAATATAAAATATCTAACACATTTGGAGATATTTTCCATAAAAATCGATTCAAGGCCACCGCTGTACCAAATATTGTAAATATCAATATTGTATATTGCCTTGCTCTACAATTAAGATTTACTTAAAATTTACTCTTTCAATTAAAAGATTACTTTACGATATCACTAGACGGTAGATAATGCCCTAGATTGGGACCCATTAGCGCTTATTAGTGTGATGTAGTGTGAGTGACCGTTCTAATAGGCGTTTAGTTACACGCATAATACTCCGGTAACCATGTTTCATGCTGTTGTGATCAGGTATACCATGTATGTATATAGGATTGTGCTTAAAACAAGTTATGCGACGCTTTCCCTTGTTCCGAATATATAGGGTAAGTATAGAGAAATTAGTGTTAAGCGGTTAAGTAGTGTTAGTGTTAAGTGTGGGGAAATGAAAATAATTCATTAGCCCGAATGAGCATCGAACTCACAGCTTTCGACCTATTTTTCCACTTTAACTAACAAAATTGAAAATATCCAAGATATTTTTATTAATATACACGTATATAGAGTATTTATTTATATAGCTTTTTTCTAATAATAATCGAGTCTATCTTTCAACATTTGCAACTACTCCACAATTTTTATACATTCTATTAAAATCTGACCGCAACCGAAACGGACGTCAAACGTCCTATATTTATTAGAAACGTATAAAACTAGAATTTTCAATCTCACTGCGGTCGTGAATGAATGAAACAGTTGGTCTCAATTTGCATGGCGGTTGTACGTGTCATCGTTTTGCTGAGCGGTCAAAGCGGTTATATGGTTATAACTGCTAGATTTAGTTTGGGCTATTTATTTAGCATTTTAGTTTTGCATATGTTTATTAAATATATAATATTAGTTTATTATGTATATGTATAAGCGCAGGCTATCAAATCAGACACAGACTCCAGTTTTATAATGATTTATTTTATATTTATAATAATTAATAATGGCGTCATGGACTCTTGTTCTCGCTTTTGTATACAATTCCATATCCATATAATTACAACACTCCAGTGACCGACTTTCCGCGTCTGATGCCTTACCAAATATGGATCCCGAGTGCTGTCTTTTACGGTTATATTCATATCTAACCGGAAAAGACGCAGCGCCTTCTTTATTCACCAATGGGTACTATTCAAGTCAATAACAATTCTTAATTCATCAACGCCATCTATAAATGCCGTTTAACTCAAATAACATTCAATATATTATAATTATGAGCAAATTATGCTAACATATGTAAGAGTACGTTATATGTTTTGAAAAAAATATCTGTATATGAGCTGCACCAAGTAGAGAACGGAGTGTCTTAGCACTGAGCTATCGTTTAGTTATATGCGGGGCAAAGCGTGAAATATGAAAGGTGATGAAAAAAAAAGTGTATAAAAAATCAACGATGTTCTAGGATTTATTCTTATATAATATACATATACTATGTATATATGTATATGTATAAATCTATGAAAAATAATGAAGTTCTTAATAATTAACTTTGATGCTACAGTTTATTTTTCTACTTTTTAGTTTTTACCTATATACTTATAGACTTTCATACTTATATGCATAAAAAATAAGAACGTGAACATATTAAAACTTGAAAGTAAAGACAATAATAGAAAAAATTAACAAGCTATTGATATTTTACTATACTATTAACTATTTAAAATGCGTTATTATCAAACATTCTACTATTTGAAGTCGGTTAAAAAGAGCTAATACATAAAAAAAAACATGTAAAAGACGAAAACATATTTCAAGTTACAATTAGTACAATTAGTAAAATTCGCATAATGTTAAACTTGTACATTATATTGCGAGTTAATGAAGATCTAATATAATTTGTAACAACCAGAAGGGAGGGTCTTACAAAGGCATGTCATGCAATTATCTCATTAGTTTGTGTTATGATAAACTTGCTTTACGGATGGACGGTGCTTTTTCTATATATATTTGTATATACTCTAATAACATATTTTTCTTATGGTAAAAAATGTTACAAATTAATAATCGGGCAAAGACTGCGATGGGTGTGGGTTCAATTGTGAAAATGAATTATTTTCAATTTTCTAGAAATTTACTCGAAATACTTGCGAAAGTTTTTACTCTAAAGCTTTAAAAATATACGACTGGTGTAAAATAACAATGAAATCCACTACAAATGTGCTGTATAAAAAATAACCCAAACCCCTTTCAACATAGTACAAAACAAATACAAAAAATCTCATGTATTCCTATTTCTAATACAAGCACAGAGCTTTTAAGCTGCATAATAAATAATTCAAATAGCCAATTTAAAAATACCGAGCAACTAACTCTATATGTTACAATACAATATCTGTCCTACAAATCCATCTCTGCCAGTCCAAGACCCGAGTGGAAATTACCAAGAAAATTTCAATTTAAAAATGCTGAAATTCCAAAGCAAACAAAGTGTACTACATTTGTTAAATGTACAGAAAAACTAAGTGAAAATGTTTTATATTATATATATTTTAACACAATATATATACTTTTTGTTTCTAAGAGTTTTTTATGCAGCGGCTTATCCTTATGTACATGTGTGTAGAGTAAAGCTCATAATTTACTTAATAAAACACGTTCCTCATATGAAGCTTCGCACAGTACGCTACCAAAGTGGACGATATCTAAATGATTCTTTACAATTCTGGAACATCCGGAATTTGGAAAGCACGTATTTGGCTCCTCAAAGGCATTTACAAACTGACAATTTGTAGGAAATTTCAGACCGGTTTCTACTATGTTATGTTTGAATTGATTTAGCGGTAACCCAATGAAAGCTCGAATCAATATAGAAAGCTACATTTACCACAAATAGTTCTGGCAAATGACAACCATAGTTATAGCGAGACTTAAGTTTGGTTTAAGCTATTTATATTTATGGCATTGATGATTGCGATCTTGAGGTGTCTGTTTTTTAGAATATAGAGAAATTATTTTTAGTTATTTGCTTTTTAACTTAATGTTGTATATGGAATCAATATAGAATTTCGTTTAATAGAGCCGAGAAATTAAAATAATTATTTTCTTAAGACAAATTGTCACATTTACAAATTACAGTCGAATTTAGAGGATATCTTGAAAACTGATCAAGTATATATTACAAAAAATCATCCCTACATTTTAAAATATATACACTACACAAAAAGTGTATATCACATTTAAAAAAAAACCTTGTTTTATTCTACATAATGGGTGCCTAGCTCCACCCCATAATATTTTACGATATGGTGTTAGGGAAATAGATGTAAATTGCCAGACTGGCCCCACTGATAGCAGACATAGAGAGGATTACTCTTGCATGCTTTAGTTAGCCTATGCGAGATTAATTTGTAGCAGCTTTCGCGTAAAACAAAAGTTCAATACTTTGTAGTGGAAGTTCAAATTTTGTTAAGAGTTTCAAATGTGTGTATTCAGATTATGAATTAAACGTGTTTCGTTTCATATAAACTTCAGCACGAAAATAAGCCACTTCTGAATATTTTAAGCTTTTTCATAGCTTTACAATAATTATAGTTATAGTCTTTCAGTCTGATCTGTCTGATTTCACGACATTGCAAGTTTAGTGACTTAGTTTGACAACATAAACATGAATATAACTTATACTTGTAAATAACATCTAATGTATATAAATAAACTATATTATCTTATTATATATGAAATCGTGACGTCTAAGTGCACAGTGACTGTGGATTCGATCCCTATTCGCAGAAATAATGTAATATAGTGTTGCCCTCATTAATTTTAGGCCAAATAATAAAGTAATAAATATATAAAATAATATATATGTCCTATTTATAAAAGAATAAATCATAAAGTATAGTTTTAATCTGTAAAATACCAAAACATCTACACATTTTACCACTATGCTATGAAATTCCATTAACTTATTTCCCCAAGGTCCAATAAGGCTGGCCATCAACTAGCTGTCAGTTCTAAGTTTCCCTTATTTGTTTACTTATCCGAATAATACAAAACCAGTGTGCCGTGCAATCCCATCCGTAGTGTATTAAATATATCTTGGATATATAATATTACGAGGAAAACTGTTTACTATATATATATCCAGGCTGTTGTGGTGCAGCGGCACAACGTACCACGGTAAGACGGTCGTGGGTTCGATCCCCAATTGGGAGACCGACTTTTTTTATTTTCTCATTGTGGTCAGAAGAAACTGAGTCTCATAACATTAAGTCTGTCTTCTCTGTTAAATATGGGAATAAGTTCCAACAATAACTATAAAGAAGAAATTTTTATATTTATTTTTTTTACGTTAGCAAAATTTCAAAAGACAATTATTTATTTTGTCAAAGGTTCTCACATATGGCTTAGCTCTTGGACGGCATTTCAACGGTTTTCAAGAAACGCTAGTTCAGATCCTGCTACGACCAAAATTGTACATATATTCTAAAAAATATAAATTACAATAATATTAGTATTTCTCCACCCGTCACATATATACACAAATCCCGTAAGCGAAATATATATTGTATATACAGCGCTAACCCTTAAAAGGTTTAAATGACAGAGGTTGCACCTGAGTCTAGGACCGAAGCTTAAGGAGGTTAAGCGATAATTTATTGTACGATATTTTTTTGTTCTAGAAGTAATAATTCAAGGAAGTAATTCTTAAAATAAATAATATTTTGGTTAAATAAAAATATAAATTTTCTATTACTTTCTAACTTTTTATCAGGTATGAAACTCTAAATAGGACATGATTGTTTAAAAATGTATACATCATATTTTTATTTTGAAGTGTTTTTTAGTATTATATAAAGTAAAATACTGTTAAAAAAAGCCCATAAATGTGCCATGTCTATTGATCGGAATATTGAAATTTGTATCGTTTTCTAAAAATATTATCTTTATAAGCAATCGACATCGCGGTTAATATAAAGGTAATATATACATGCAAGTATGATATACTTAAAAACATATATAGAAAGATATATCTTCTGTCGTAGTTTATGTCTTATATATCTTTCTTATATTATTAATCTCAGCCTCAGTCCTTTTACAGTTAAGTGTTTTATAAGCTTAAGCACTTCATGAAAATACCTTCATCCCAAACAATAATCATATGTCATGACACGAACATTTTTGCCATTACCGGTATCAGTCACGCATGACACGCTGACCAAACTCATTTTGGCATATGTTTGCAAATAGCTACGTCGCGGCCATAATATTGGCACTCGGAAACACGCTCTCAGTATAGTAGGTTTGTTCAGAATTTCAATTGGCAACGTCCCGTCCACTCATACCTTTGACACGTTCTATACTAGAATACTACATACTAATAATCAATGCCAGGAGTTGCAGACGCATTTTAAATTAGAAATTGTATTTACCATGCTTACTTTGTGTTAGTTGGTTCACCTTTTTTTCCCTTTAAAATCCCTTTGCCTAATGTATTTTTGTTTTTAATTTAATGTAACGAGATACGCGCCGCCGTTTACCAACGTTACGAACTTAGGCCGTTTGTTGGCCGTAAAACAAAATGTTTTAAAGAAAAGGTTGAATGTCCGTCGAGCTTAAGAAGTTTTTCTTTTATGTAAAATGAGCGAAGTTTAATATAGACTAAATGATCGTCAGATTAAACTGTTTCTGCAAATTAAATGTAATCAAAAATGTTATAAAATATTTAAGAAGATATATTTTCTGGTATGTTTCATTAGGTTTCACGTGTTTTCCGTAATTATGTACCAAGATTACCCTTGTCAATACATTATTGGAGCAATTTAATTAATAGCTAGCATGTACCTCGCTGTGATTGCTTACCTTTAACGACAGATTTGTGTCAGGAAAATGGTATAATCAACTAATTATTAATGTGGCACAGACGAAATAGATCTGTGGATAGCTTTTATATATATATATATATATATATATATATATATATATATATATATATATATATATATATATATATATATATATATATATATATATATATATATATATATATATATATATATATATATATATATATATACATATGTGTGTATATGTTTTTGTGTCCATTTGTTAGTATAGCATATTTTCCATCACCATCATAGTATTTCATTAAATTAATACTTTTTCATTGTATAGGTACAATTTTATGGACTTTTACTCTCAAATGAAAAAAAAGCTATGAAAACGTAATACGAAAGGCTTTGACTATTCAATTTCCTCTCAGGTTAGGTACAACTAATTAAGCACTTCCATCTAGAGTCTAGACAGACAGATTTGAGTAAACTTAATTAGAGGTCTTAATGGGAACTTGAGACTGATGTCCTTATTTTTAATAACCTCTTTCCCTCCATCTATGAAAAAGCCCTCTGTGGTCTGTTCACGTGTTTGCTAGTTTTCTTGTGTTTTAATAATGTTTTTTTTTTTATTATTAATGAGATTTTCTTTGATTTTTACGTTATTGTAGTAATTTGTTTTCTATGTACTGTTTGTTCTTTTTTTTAATTTTAACTTTTTAGTAATATTAAGGGCATGGTTGCAGAACAACTCCTGATCGTAAGCAAGATAGTTGTGGGTTCGATCCCCATATGGGGGAATGAATTGTTTTCATCATTACCCTGCTTAACACACAATTAATGAAATTCGGATGGGAACAAAAACGCTATGTATTCACATGTTCACTCTACCTACCAACTATATGATAGATATGACGTGAAGCGGTAATAATTTTATTCATATTAGTAAAGAAAATCAATTTTAACTTAAAACTATACAACATGCAAATCAAATATTTTATAAAGAAATATGAAACATCAACAGTTCAGCAATAACATTTATCCAGGTATCATTCAAGTCGTATAAATTGAACGCCGGTGATTCCAGTGGCCGGGACACGATCGGTACGCCTTTGATACGCTGAACGGGAAATCGGTATTTCCTATAATATTGTGGATCAAGCTACAGGCGCTAGCGGTTGAATACAGATGTGATTTTTTTTAATAATTTTTTTTTTGGATTGTTGTTTTTGAATTTATTCCATATACTCTGGCATGATAAGAAGAGAAAATTTTGTGTCATGACACTATTCTCTACTCTCCGCCCAAGATACCGCTTAGATATGTAATGTAATGTATACCCAATTATGTTTTATCTATATATTTAGTATAAATAATATTAAAAATATATTTCTCATATTTAACTTAATAACAATAAGTAAACCAAATAAATTTATTAAATGTCATTTACATATATTAGTAATTTTCCAACTTTAAAGACACCATCGCCATTACTTATTTCTTGGATCTAACGAAATGCTAACCGAGACAGTATGTTATTTGAAACTTCGTCAATGCTTAGCCGCAATTCAACTGCCAATAATACCCTATCTGTTGTTTTACTGGTCTCATATTTAATATAAAAACTATTTAGAATATTCAAGAAAATAGCTGTATACAATTGTACTACTTGGTTTTTCAAACGCTATTTTTTCATGAACGAATTGTAAAGGTTTTAAAGCTAAGGAAGTTATAGAAGTTGTGACAAATGCTTAATTCTAATTAGAGGTCATCTATTGACAAATTAAATTTTAAATTCAGTTTGTATAATTTGTTAGAAAATCCATTGAATAAATATGAAATTGAACAAACTTTTACTTTTGGCAACACTTACACATAAAATTTTTAAAAATACTTTTCAAATTACTACCTATATGGTGGCCTTATGTCATAGTTATTATTTTTTTAGATTCTATGAAAAATAACTTCATAAAAGAGGATACAAAACTTCTTCTTCTTCTTCCTGGCATTAGTACCGGCTTTTTGCCAGGGTCTGCCTTCCGACTAAGACCAATCGGTCCATATGAGTGGCGAAGTGGTTTTTTGTGGAGCGATTGCCATCTGACCTCCAAACCCATTACTGGGAGAAACCAAGAAAGGAAAGGGAATAAGAGGCAGAAAGACTTGGAATATAGGGGAGGGACACCACTTACATGGATTGGATCGGGTTATGAAAGTGGTGGCTCGAGGTCCCGGGGTCGCGTACCCGTATGCCGGAAACCAAATATCGGACAGATAATTGGCTGGACACCCTCTGAGATGTAAAAGAGGATACAAAAAACTACTTAGGTATGTTTTTGTTGGTTAGGTGGCTTAGGTGTTGCAAAAAACTACTTAGGTACTTGTAAAAATTACTTAGGTATGTTTTTTTTTTTAGGTATGTTTTTTAAAAGAGGATACAAAACATACCTAAGTAATTGGTTTTGTGTATATATATATATATATATATATATATATATATATATATATATATATATATATATATATATATATATATACATACACATATACATACATATATAAAAAATTTCCTTGATTTATATTTTGGGAAGCTTATCTTAGAATGAAAGCTTATGTTACTTTACATAACTTCGTCGTTGTATAACACTTAGTGTATTATTTTAGTTTTCACTCGTTTACATTAAAAATAGCAAATAGAAATTAAAACTTACACGCTCGAAGCGCCATATTTAATGAACTGAACTGATTTACATTTCTTACAAAAAATTATCTCATTGTGAATTTTCTTTATATAAGACTATATTGATTAGATAGACTATATTCTTCAACATGAATATGTTTATAATACACAAGAATAAAAATTCAACTTCAATTGATAGTTCCAGAGATATGCGCGTACAAACAAACACTTCAGGCTTATTATATTAAAAAGTATAGATTATAATGGATATGTATAGAGGCATAAGGACTATATGTAGTAGATACCAGTATATCTTTCATTATATACTTCTACTATGAAAAAAATAATACATGAAACGTCAATAGCTTTTTTGTATAACACTAATGCATATGTTTATATATGTATGTATTATCTGTATGAAAGCTATAATTTTTCGTTATATTTCAACATTGCCTTAAAAATTCTGGTTTTTTTATTTATAATAATATGTTTATGCATCAAATAGCTGGAGCTTATTCATTCCGTACTTTATATTTTATACAAGGTGTAAAGTATAAATCCTTTTGTTAATCAAAAAATTAAATGAAAGCATCTTTTGTATATTGCGTGTGTGCTGTTTAAATAGTAACTCTTTATAATTTGACTTAGTCTTTACTGTATACAGTACAGTTTTATTCGGGTAAAATATTATGAAAGCTTATATCCTTGCCTATGCCTTTTAGCTCGGAGGTCTTTCTACGCTGAATAGTTCTGCTGTGTTTGTCTGTCACTCAGAATCGGAAGAGCTTAAAATACTCTTATATAGAAGAATTACAAAAAAATATTGATTTCTATGGATCAATTATTTCATAATTGGATATAGACATACAAATATATATATATATATATATATATATATATATATATATATATATATATATATATATATATAAAAATGTATTACCAATATATGTATATATATATATACATATATTGGTAATACATTACTATACTATTTATAATATTTTTATGTACAGATTAGACTTATACCTATAGAACATTAAAACGATAACAACGAAACGATATCAACAGCTAAGTAATGATGATTTTAATAGCAATTTCAACTAAAGTAACATAACATACTTGTATGATTAATAAAAAAATATTATGGTAAAGTTAGAGTTGGCTATAATATATTATATACTTTAAGCACCACCAGCAGCCATACAAAGAAACGACAATTAGTGTTACTGATATTAAATTGAAACATCTATCTATATCTTTCTATATATTTAAAATATCTTTAGTACATACGAAAACGAAATTATGATACAGCGTCAAGTAATATTGTTTTATGGAAGTTTCAAGAAGCGTATGCTTTGTGAGCTAGCATATTTTGAACAAAATTATTCCAATTCCACATATAAAATTTGACAGACGAAAATGTTTCATAAGTTACGCAAACTTGCCGTATGTTAAGCGAAAATTCAAAGAACGCTTTTTAATGACTTTATTAATATTGACTTTGAAGAAAGTTAAAGGTATTTTTTATGCAGTATGCATTGTATCAAGTATAGTAGGCTAGTAAGCGGAGAGAGTAGTCACCACAGTACTTTCTCATAGGAAAAAAGGGGAAAATGAAAATAATTAGTTCCCTCGAATGGGAATCGAATACACAAGCATCGCTTTTATAGTCAAACGCTATTTTATTTCACCATCATGACTTCGATATATTATAATTAATTATTTTCATTGGAAGAATATATCTAATTAGAAAAATAAAAGTAATATTTTTAACATTTTTGAAATGTTATACCCCACTAAGAATAGTAACAAATTCCCAGAGAACCCAGCGGTATTTGAACCCGTATTTCTTGTCACCGTCCAAGCGCTTTGACCACTAAGCCACACGCTCAGAACTTATCACGTACGTTCAAATTTTTTATATGTTTTCTAAAAAATATATGTCATGTTATATAGTCTACCTTCATGAAAGTTATATATCTATCCAGTAGTTTCTCAGATTAACGCGTTCAACTAAACAAACTCCATCCTCTATATCCATATTTATAATAGAAGTATGGGTATGAATATTTAACACGCGCAAAAGCTTTCTCATTTAAGCTCCTCCTGAAGCCTTACTAAAAACAGTGTAAAGTAATTACGATGTTAGTTTTTTAGCCGACATGAAAATCTTAATAGCGCCAATGACCGCTAAGCAAAAGTGGTTTAGGCTCACAAGTAAGTAGGCCAAAGTCGTCATAGAACTCGTGGTGAAATTTCAGCTTAAATATTTTACGTTTTAACTTACAGCCATGTTGAATACATTAGAATGTTCTTTTACGCATTTTCACTTTAAAGTTAGATTAATATAAAATTAGGCCGTGAAATTAACGTGGCAAATTTTACTATGTGTTTCTTGGCTTAAAGTGCTTTTAAGTGCTTCACGCTGAATATTTAGTATAATAGTTTATTTTAGTATACATTTAAAATTATTTTATATTAATTTTTAGTATTTATTGTAGAAGTATATACGGATAGTATTGTTTTGACAAGTAAAATATTTTACTCAACTTTGTCTATCCTTCACATAGAAAGGCACCTAAAGCGTTATAGATTAAGCAATAATAAGAAATAAAATTATGTACTAATTAATTTAAGTTGGTAGTATTGTTATATTAATTTATTTTATGTATTCTAGTACTGTACCTATAAATTTTTCAAAATGTTCTTTATAATTGTTTTTTTATGATTAGGTTATACAATAATTTTATAAAACAATGTTGTATCAGCATATTGATACGCGCCATCTTATGTACTATGTTCAAGTTCTTTTATTTTTCGATACATATATATATATATATATATATATATATATATATATATATATATATATATATATATATATATATATATATATATAAGAGAATTTGTTCAAAATATTTTAATTTCATTAATGTTTTCATATTATTCAATAAAAAAATAATATAAAACTAAAAAAACGTACTTTTTGAAATATATCTAATTATAAGGTAGCATATATTATATTCGAACACGCGCCTCTCCCTTGCAAGCCTCTGGTGAATGAAGCCATACATTCGTATTGAGTTACATCAACATTCTTATACACCTGATACAATGGATCTTAGAAGAGGCACAGGCTTAAGTTCTGTTCTGCTATCTAACTATAACACCAAAAAAAAAACCTTCTAGTAATAATTACTTTAAAATATATTAAAGCTCCTAGAAAGTTCCGTCATCCGCAATAAGTGTATACGTATTTAGCATAAACTTTACCAATCTTACTTTTCCAATTATGAACCAAATTTTGGGGGGGACTAAATATGTACAGGAATAAATAGCGAGCACATTATGAATACGTCTTTGACATGCGACCCTACAAGTTACTCAACTTTTAAGTTATGTCATTTATGTTATGAGAACGGAATTTTATTGTCATACTTAATTGAAAAAGTTTTGCTTTCGAAAATATCTGACGTGTCAGATTAAAATATCCGAAATGTTAAAATTCAATGAATTGTGACACGAAAGCTGTCGAATGATATAGGCATCTTATGAAATCTCAAATTTTGGACTATAATAATGAAATATTAGATTGGCCTCTTAATCTTACAAGCAAGTTCTAGGCAATGGTCTAAGCTCCTCTCCCTATAACGAGATGGGCACGACGAATCCAGGAAATACTATGTAGTAACTTCTCTTTCTTCTTAACAGTACGGATAATATTTCCAAAGAGAAATAAAAATTATGATCATCTCACGACTGAGTCTTAAACGTCTAAAATTATTTTCACATTGATATAAACATGACAACATCTATAACATCTATATCTATATCTATATCTATCTATATCTATTCTAACATTATATAGCGGAAGATTTATTTGGTTGAACGTACGTATCTCAGGAAGTACTGTTTTGAATTAGAAAAATCTTCTTATGGTAGATAGTCTATTTATCGATAAGGGCTATAGGCTATATTGAATCAGGTAATAGTTTAGATGTAGCTGCCGTGAAAATTTACGCGGGCACTTAGCATTTACATTTGATCATGGGGGTGAAGGCGCAGTTAAAAGTTAATCTATATCTATACATATAAAAACGTTACTGATCGCTGTCTGTTGGACTATGTCCATGACTATGTCTGGAAATAACGCAGTACTTCTTATTTACTTAGACCTTCGTTTACTATCCGAATTTGAGACATTCTTGTTTTAGCTTCCTAGCATAGCAAGGTAAGTAAAGGGAACTTAAGAGTAGTGTCGAGGGACTCCACTTAGCTTTCCAGATATTGCGTGTTTAGTGGTGGCCTAAACACGCAAGTCTTACCATAGTGGGGATATAAATAAAAATACCCCCTTGAGTGGGGATCGACCCACTACCACCGTGTTCACATTCCCACTGGATAATATTGATTTAATAATTAGAAACAAATGCAAAAACATTATGCCACATTAAATAACAAGTTACAAACCGTTATAGTAAAAATTTTTGAAGTGTTCGTTTTTTATGTCAGTGTAGTTTTATCCGTTGGCAACGTTTCAAGCTTAGTACACTCGACGTGACATTGTTTTTAAGAAGTATTGTTTCCCTGACATGTCGTTTGGCAACATTATAAATGCTTTCATAGGGGACATAAGTAAAATAAATTTCAATAGAACTAAATTCATGCTGGAACGCCAAAAGGCTAGTAATGACGTTAACTGACTTTTGTAGCTTCACATTTTATCCTATATATAGCAAGGTACCGACACTTTGTTTTCTTTACCGGAACACACGGGGTGTCTAGTGGCAAAATGATAATATATCATTAGCCAAATGGGAATTGAACCTACGAGATCTGCGTTTGTAGACAGTCGCTATCCCACTGAGGCACGAGGATGTAAATCAAACTAAAATTGTTTATAAACATTTGCTAGTGTTCCGAGTATCATACCTCTTTTTTATATGCTAAAATTAGAATATACTATGTGTGTGTAGTTATATAGTAAAGAAAGTAATAATTTATATTTTTTTTTATATTTCACGTATTGACGTGATCACCAAATATAAAATACCTAATATATTTAGTTATAAGTATTTCGACGCAGCTTGACGAAGAACGCTTGGCATAATGGTTAGAGGTGGTTTCTATCTCCAGAGTGATTAATACTTTAAAAATAATAAAAAATATACCTTTTACCCGCATATACCGGTATAGATTCAGGAAACCTAGCGTTAAGACAAGCCGTTTCCCACTTCCCATATAACACCGCGCTTTATATTCACACCAGAGCAAATGTAATAATGAATTATTGTATAGTAAAACAATTAACTACTATAATTACCCACGATATGACACTAAATTAACACATTAACTAACAGTATTGAACCTGCTAACAAAAGTGTAAGACCGTAGGGAAAAACATAGATGCTGGAAATCAAAAATGTAGATATGCAGCGAAAGCCCTCTCTGGTACACAAGTACTCTTTACTTAATTGAGTAACAAAGTCCCATAGGGACAGCTTTACAGCCATGCTATGAAACTTGCTAGTTCTGAGTTGCAGCAAAGCGTTTTATAATTCATGAATAAGAATAGGGGTGATAAGTAGATATTGAGTTTGTCTTGAAATAGATATTTGTATATTATATGTTTGTAAGTATATGATTTTATTGCGTATATGTTACGAAATATTTTTTTTAAATGTTTTTTTTGTTGTAGTGTAAGACTGCAAGTATTCTTGATAATTAAGTTTTACTTATTTAATATACGTTTTATTAGGAGCATATAAATACTGTTCGATTATAACTTTTTTTGTCTTTTAACTAAAAGTAACTTTTTAACTCCATACTTTGAAATATAGCTTTTTTTAAGGGAAAATTATATTTGACTCTACGAATATTCTATGTATATTTCAAAACCCTTACATATAGTTTAATAAAATGTTAATATGATATATACCTAATATAAAAAAAATTTAATTTAGATAGTTATATTGTTGTAAATTATGTCCAGAATATATATTATATTTAGAAGCAACCATATTAAAACATTGCCTAACTACAGTAAGCTCCCAAGCTTTCTCATTATTATGAATTATAACTAAGCTTTTAGTAAACTCCTCTATCCTTGTAGTAAAATGTCAAAATATATATATTTTTTATATAAATAGTGCTAATCTCATTATTTATATAAAAAATATATATATTTTGACATTTTGACAGCTTCCGAAAATTGGACATATGTGTATGTGACTAATGTCATATATGATTACCCGTATCTTGAGTAATATATTTTAAATTTTTCACACTTTAAAGTAAATAATAAGTAAGTTAAAAATAAAGTTAAAATTTGTTAATAATAAGAATATTATATTAAACTTCATTCTATTTTATTTACTTTAATTGTTATATAACTTAAAATACAACGCTTGTAAAGAGACGTCGTTTCAACAATATAAAATTGGAATCTACATTCTTCTTAACTGCGATATGCTAACTATAATATCATAAATTAACTTATTTAATATTATAACATATATGAGAATATATATGTATTTATATAAAGTAAAATATAACGAAATTCAACGTATTCCGTCTGCGGTGCACGAGGCATCAACCTATCAATCAAACTCATTTGCATCCAACGCATCGCTCATATTAATGGATTCCCCTTTGTAACGGTTCCACTACGGGGGTCAGAAAGTGAAATAAAAAGGCAACGTAAAATGCTGGCTAACAGGAAACGCTAGAGAATGTTTAGCCTATGTCACTTTGTACAAAGGTTTCTTTTTTTTAATACCGTGACAGTTTTTAAGGCTTTTTTAGTGTGACAAATGTATATTACGATTTTACCTATTTATTTATCACGCTGTATCCCGCATATAACACGAACACTTTATTTAGAGAAACAAGTGTACAGACACTCTGTTCTCGACTATCTGTTTGTATTCTATTGCGATGATAAAACATATTATATGTGAACTTTATTTAACTAAAATTCTATTATTTAATTTCGTTTTTGGTTCAATAAAGTTTCGCGTTATTAGGTTACACGATCGTATAAATGTAAAATTGACGAAAATATTTAAATAGAATGCTTAAACACTCGGCTTCCTATAAATTAATTAATAAATGACTTTTTGGATTGTTAAATAACGTACTAGTTAAGTTTTTTTTTAAACGAGATTTGAACTCATAACCTTCTTTAATCAAATCAAAAGTAAACAGAAAAGTTTTTATATGTATTGGATGTCATCTCCTACTGATATTGTACGTGACACACATTTCTATACGTTATCTTCTATAACCTTATTCTATTTTGTGTTAAGTAAGCGGAAAAAAGGATACGCTTTTATTAATATTCTTTTAACACTAGACATTTTCTATTTTAATCTATACTAATATTAGAAGTATAATACTAATTTATATAGTATAGTAATTTAAATTAGATTAGATCCTGTATATCATGTTAATGGTTTTGATGTAGCCTACTGTGTAGTAAGAACGCTATGGTCAGAGTTACTTTGAGCACTTAATGTGTGGCATGTGTCATATACATAATTTAAATTATATTTTATTACAGTCATATTACAAAGTTACATCCATTAGGCCACGCAGTTCAACTATAGTATTTTCATACTTCTATTAGTTATTTAATATTGAACGAATTAGTTATTATTATAATTACCTATATGGGAACAGTTTAAATATTACAGTTGAAATACACATATTTGACTCTTTACAATATTTTTTTAAATATTAATTAATGTAAAGAAGAATTTAATTTTGATATAGTCAGATACATATTGTGATGAAACTCTAAGGAGTAAACCGTAACGTGATCTGTAATGCCTCCATACTGAGGCATTGTAGATCGCGTTACCGGGAGACGAGCTCGAAGATTGGTCTTGTATCCAAGCACATGTAGCCAAGTGCTTTTAAGGGCTTTTAAATTATATCAACACAAAAAGGTAGCATAACTTCAAATTATATTTTAGAAATAAACTGATGATAGTTCTAGACAAGTTAGATCTTTTAGAAGACTTTAGATAGATTTCACCCTTATATATATATATATATATATATATATATATATATATATATATATATATATATATATATATATATATATATATATATATATATATATATATATATATATATATATATATATATATATATATATGTATATGTGTGTGTATGTATTTTAAGTTAATTCAGTAACTGTAACATACACTTTTTTTTAATTATGTATATTAATATCAAATTAATTTATCATTGACTTTAATAGTTATGTCTCACTAGAATAATAAATGATATGCCAAAATACCGTTTAATTAAAATCGGAAAGCGAGCGCTGATAAATAGTCCTTAACGTCACTTTCACGCGTAAATGAGTAATAAGGGATGAAATTTTCCTACGGTTTCCAGTTTAAATTGTTTTTTTTTTTCAAATGTCATAATGACACATCACTACGATTTTTTAATCTACACATTATAATAATGCATTTTTATATTTTGACAATTTATTAAACGCAATAAAAATTGTGTTTATTTAGAAACTAAAGTATATATATACTCACATAAATACTAAATGTCTATATAAAATTTCACGTGAACTAGTACAGAATGGCACAAAGTCGTTCTAAAAAAGTCCAATTTAATTGGTGAAGTTTCTATTGGTAAGAGCATGTTGCACTGCAATGTAAAATTAGACTGTGTGAGACATTCTTCATTTAGTACATTACGGTATTTTACTATCCATTCACTCCATACCTAAAGTAGATATATTCTCCACTTCTTGAATCCATAATTCCCACTTTCCCATTTCTCTCAATTCCCACCCAATTTTTGAGGCATTGTATGGTGTGAGCCGGAATATCCTATTACTAGAGCAAGAAGACCAATAAAAGTCTTTTCCCCAAATGGTAATCGAATCCGCAACCATCACGTGTATAATCAAATGCTACGACTCTTTACCACGAAACAAGCAAATTATACAAAATATCGACTACAATAATTACATAATTAAAAAAAATTTAAAATCATACAAAGACATAAAAATATCATGAATAACTAAGAAATCTCCATGTAACACTGTTTTCGTATACAGCTGCTACTGAAACCTGTCGACGTATAAAAAATTCAAATAGCACGCGCGCCCCTACTGGCATTTTGTTCGGTGGCAATTTGCCCTGGAACGATACTGTGAGTTTTTACCTTCAACCGTGTTTGTAGTTTGAATTTTGGAAAAAAAATCTGTATGTGTTCGATTTGCAACATCTATATATACATACATTTTGTTTCTTACTGCCTTGAGGAGCACTGAGCAAGTATTTTTGAAATTCCCACAGGACTAACGGGATTTGCCTTTTAATATTATACGTAAGCTCATAAATAGAGATATGTAATTAAATAATATTAATTATTAATTAAATATTAATTAAATAATTATGGAAGATGCATACTCTAGATTAATATATAAAGCAAAGGTTACACAATTCCTAGCACTATTAAAGCATTTGATTGATGAGGCTATTAAGGTTGTCCTAATGTGTAACTAGCAATGTGGTGGTAGCGAGTTCAACCCCCCACGCGGTGAAAAATCTGCTCACCCCGGACATTTCCTGGATACAGCGTAAAAATAAATAAATATACATCAATCCATTCGTGTGATTAAAATAAAAATAATATTTTATACACCTTTATAAACGTTTTCTTTATCTTTTGAAACATTTTCATTTTTAATTATGTCTTAATGCAGTATGAAAAGCTTTTCGTCAATATTAATTCTTAATATTGGGTACATTTTAAATTGAAACATATAGGATTTATTGCATTTTACTCTTTATATATAAATTGTTGTTTCTTTTTTGTAATACAGTTTGATTATTGTACTGATTTTTATCCGAAAATAAAAAAAAAATCACATAACGAGTAAACATTATTTATACATGTAAAAACTAAATTTTGAATTTTTTAGTTAGATCAATGTAATTTAATGTAACTTAAGATCAGTATTAAGCGTTCAAGCTAATGTCTTATTCGATTTCAGAAATAAAAAAAGAATATTTCTATGAGAAAATAATATCTGGACACCTACAGTAACCATAGTATCTTGAATATTTCAGTTGTTTCTAATTAACTACAGGGGCAAAGTCGCTGGTTAAAGCTAGTTAAAAATATACATAGTGAAATTCCCGTGTAAAATACACGACATACCATATACCAATACCACGACATACCAATGTGAACACAATACAGTATCAATATGAGTTGAAGAGAACCTTGTTTGGTTAAATCGATTTATTACTGATTTGAATTGATAGGTTCCACTTTTAGCTTGCGGTCAGTGATATCTTGGCTCCGGTCAATGAACCCTTTTCATACTATTCAACCACATGGGATTACCCATAGATGAAGACTAGTATAAAATAAATGGATTAATTTTAAAATTGTTGATATATTTAAACGTTAATAATTTAATTTTATAATTGTTTTCTCTAAGATCCGGTGAAAATTGTATAACAGATTCACAGCTCGATATCCACTTCACCCTTTTGTTATAATATGATAGAGAGGTGCGTAAATAAAAAGGCTTCAAAATTTAATTTAAAAAATTCAACGTACAATAGCGCTACGATGTCATACAAACAGTGGATGAGGTGAACAAAAACAGTCCTAGTTAAAATATTCCTGGCTATATTCAAATCAACTGAAGTGAATATTTTTATAATATAGGTCGCGAACATGGAATTGCCATTCAATATTGAACAGGGTCAACTTTTTATAGTAACAAAAGTCTTCTCTCTTTTCATACAATATATATGTATATATATTTATATATATTTTGCCTTGTTTTCCTTATATATATATATATATATATATATATATATATATATATATATATATATATATATATATATATATATATATATATATATATATATATATATATATATTCCTTTATGGTATATATGACATATAAATGACTTTTTACGTGTGTATGTATGTAATATATGAAATGTTTAATTTACATCTCGTTCATGGTACTGTCAGCAAGTTAAGCAAGTTGTCGTTACAGATCTACGAAATAAGGATTAGTCATAACATATGTTTACATTTAAAAAACTAAACCCTTATAGGATCATTTTATCTCCTTTTAATCAGAAAGAGTCAAACTTGCATTTAATCGATTTATACCACTATTTTATATATTTACATTACACATTTTATTTGAATAAATTGAATACGAGTATAAATAACAAACAAGTCTATTAATATAATATGCAAAAACTATTGTATATAAGCCATTTACCTATATATTACCATATACTCCATGGATTACTTTAAGGAAACATGAGCGCAACTAAATGATTTGGAAGCTCAAAGACTATTTAAATATATAATTTAGCATTCACAATCAAGATTAGGTCCGAACTACGACAAAGTTAAAGTTTTAGCTCCTAACTACCCAGATTCAGTAAATCGATTTCAACTGTCAAAAGATAGGGAGTTACAATTTTCAGTGTAAGCTGAGCGCTGTGGAATGGAGTTGGTGGCCGTCTTTTATTCGCTAAGCGCATCGTATAAATAATGCTACTTGTTATATAGACTTACAATTAATGTTGTTTTGTTTGAACGTAATTATATAGAAAATTGATTAAATTATATTAACAGCGCTTATATTTCACGTTAATAATCTGAAAGAGACGATTGTTATTTGTAAAAGGGAACGTAATGACGAAAAGTCGGGTGCTTACAGTACAGTAGTTTACAATAATCTTTTTTGCTATTTGTCAATAAATAATTACTTTCATCTTACACGTAGCAATAAAGTTGTAAATAATGTGTATATAATAAATGAAATATTTAAAATAATTTAACTAAATTTTTGTATTATTAATAATAACCAAAAATAATAATAAGAGCTCAGTATTTAATAATGATAATCCTAGAACTAAAATATGTATATTTTATATTAAATTGATCTTAAATATATCAATTTAAAAAAAAAAAAACGTATACGAATGTATACCAAACTCTCAATATTTTTTTAAGGCCTTTCATCAAATATATTTTGTCTTTCTTTTGTGAACACTTTACTCGATTAACTTGATACCTGTTGCGAAGCTCTTCAAGTCGGCTTGACGCTCTTACCTTAACTTTAGCTTTTATGAGTAAATGTTGTTAAATAATGTCGCAGTTGCTCAAATATTGTATACTAAAACGATGTTTTTCAACAATTTTATGAATATTGAATATTGAGTTTGGAGTAATTAGTTATACTTAATTTATTGATAGGATGACATTACCCGGTGTAGCGCCTCTGGTGTCCGGTGACTCGAACTGTAGTTTACCTTTGCCTTTTCGCAATAAAAATGAAAATAGACGAATATTGAAGTAAATCTGAACTGGTACCGTATTGATTAGGAAAGTTTAGAAACGTAAAATGTATATATTTACAAACACATAAGTATAATAATGTGTAAAATTGAATTGATGAATCATATTTGATTTATTTATTTATATTATATTAATTTGCCCGCTCTGGTGCAGTGTTGAGGTCTACCACGCAATAAAAAAGCATTAAACTGAAAAAATCTTCTATATTATAGTATCTACTTATAATTTAAAAATCTAAAAAATATTCTCAAAACGGAGTCTCTTAACACTAGGTCCCAGCAGGAACCTGGTGTTAAGAGACTCCGGGCAGGAGTCCACCCTGCTATTTGCGGGATACAGCGTGAATAAAAAAATATTCTTATTGAATTGTAATATAGAAATAGAAACGTAGATTTTATCACATATACAAAACAAAATTTACACAAATTCAGCGAAAATTTTATAGTCTAAACTAAAGTCAACAAAACTGTTGAGGTATATATAAGTAATTAATATTACAACAATAAATATTATACACAAGCATTTTTTTATACATATTGTATGCGGCATGTAATCTTATTTGCGTAGACTATATACAACGTAAAAAATTTCCTGTTCTCGTTGGAATCTTGGACAATCCAGTCTTAGTACTTTAAGGACACTACAAGCCGAATTCTGTAGGCATCTAGCATAATGTAAACAAATAGGAAAAAACAAAAAAAATAATTCTGAAAGGAATTCACTGTGACCAACACTTTATTATCCACCCTTACCCAACCCCTTCCTTAGCCGGAAGTTGGAGAAGGGCATCATCTTCAGACTTCCTGAAAAGGATCGCGTCATTTCATTTCCGGGATTTGACTACGACTCCGATTTTCCACTTGTTGTTTCAAGAAAATATACGGTTATTAGAATTTTATGTTTGTCTAAAATTTAAAAGTTAATTGTAGTTTTTGATTAATTTGATTTGTTACTATATTCTAGTATGATTATTTTATATTAAGTTTTAGTTATTTCGGAAAACAAATTTATATATTTTTTTTCTTTTTAATCCCGTATTCTGCGCTTATGAAGGAAAAATATTTTTATAAAATATAAAAAAGAACGTAACTGGATTCGAACCAAGGGGCGCGAGTTCAAATCCCACTACGTTCAAATGTATATAAGGCTTTTAGGTTTATAGATATGTATTCGTATGTATGTTCCTATATATATATTATATAGGAGATATAGTACATATATGCTACTGTATAGTAAACAAGTAATATATGATATTAAAATAAATTGCATTTTAATATGAATTTATATCAACACAGAGGAAACATTTATGTGTCACAATTGCGCTTGAACTTACTAGCTTAGTATATTCTTATCTAAATACAATATAAAGTAAAAAAATAACAAGAATATATACTTGCAATAACGTGTATAGCTAAGCAAGCCAACTTCCAGCCCACATCTCGTCGACAGTCGACCATAAAACCTAGCGTATACCTTATTTATGACAACATAAACTACGATAAATTCCATATATCCAGTCTATCAAGAGGTTTATTTGAGTTTGGCAGCAAGGAGATGACATACAGTTCCATTTGATCGGCATCGCAGTGGAATCACGCTGAAAGAATGCCAATTTGAAAAGTTTTTCGGTAAAAAAATTTCCATCAAACATTCTTGTAATAGTGTGTTTCACATTGTTTCAGCATTAAATTTCGAAAAATTGGCCTGAAACGTTTGTGTGATACGTTTATTTTTTATTTTTGGACATATCAAAATAGTTATTACGTAAATATATAGGCTAAAACATAAATATTATGGCATAAAGCCATTGGACATTAAAACATACGAGATCAAAATTAAAAACTATTGAATACAAAATGATTTTATATTATATTTATAACATTATTAATATATAATGAAGCATTAAATTTGCACAAACCAAGCTTTATTTCTTATCTAGGCTAATCTCATACAAATGTCACGAAAATTAGCTTTAAATATTAAGCTCCAAAGTAACTTACATGTTTAGACAATAGTCAAGTGGTCGCGACATGACGTCTTTATCATATGAGATGGGTCACACTCGTGGATGCGAGTTTGTGACAATTTATTAAATATAACTAATTTTCAGGCCGTCGTGGCGCAGTGCTACAGCTTTTCAATGTAAACTCGACAGTTGTGGGCTCGATTCCCGTTCAGGGAAATTTTATATTTCATTTTCTTCGCTCACTGACTCCAGATCCGCCAGTCAACAACAATGTCTTGAATTTTTTTTTATTTTTTTACTAGATTCCCTCTGTCTACCCTGTTTTATGTAGAAAATAGCATTGTATTTTTATTAATTTTAGTATTTTTTTTTTCATATCTTATTTATGACCCTCGAAGTGGGAAGGCGTAGTAGAATTGCGGTCTATTATAATTTTGATAGTTGTGGATTCGATCCTTACTAAAGGAATTTATACAAATAAATTAGTTAAATTCCTGACTCTAGTAGACAAAGCACGGCATTGAGTTCTGTCACTGAAAATTTGATGGAAATCGGTGTCTTAACACTCCCTCCTGGTACCAAGGTTCCCTCTGCCTAATTCTAACAAAATAAACTAGGGTTGACATTTTATATTATACAGTAAATGTATAACTATACAAAATAGTATGTTTAAGTTTCACATAAAATGATTTCGTTTTTGAGATATGGGTTATTAAATAATAATGTGCATTATATAGCTATAAGTTAGTTACCTTTAGTTAGTTACCTTTAGTTAGTTACCTTTAGTTAGTTACCTTTAGTTAGTTACCTTTAGTTAGTTACCTTTAAATCTTTTATAAAAAGTTTAATTTAATTTTTTCAAATAAATTTTAAGTAATACTTAAAGAAAGTTTTAGTTAAATCCTAATGTGTTTACTCTAAAACAACCGCAGTAGTATAAAACACATTCTCACGTACAAACGAAACGTATTTTCAAATACTATTTTTTTTAAGTAGTTGTGAAGTATATGAGAAACACAGCTATGACCTAAATAGAATTCGGTCTTAGTTTCTCCTGAAAATAAATCAAAAAGACTTTAAAATCAGGATCACAAGTAATCTACCTGTTCATTACCCTGCTAAGTTCTTTCGTTTGAAGTAAATTGAACTTTAAGCCGTAAGTATTAAAGTTTAAAATAATTTAAAACAACTTCCCTAGAAGATTATATACTTAAAGTAAGGTCTTATTCCTTATATTATAACGTTCAATTTTGTGTACTTAATTAATTTTGACATTGGTAGTTTTTTTTTTTAATTTAGAGAATTAGAATTTACGTACGTACTATGATTTATTTAGGTTGTATCTTCAGTACACTCTGTTTCTACGTTTTATGATAATTTATTTTATAAAATAGTTGAATATTTATTATATATACATATATATGTATGTATAATAAATGTATATATATATATATATATATATATATATATATATATATATATATATATATATATATATATATATATATATATATATATTATATATATATATATATATATATATATATATATATATATATATGTATATTTTAATAAAATTAATTGAATTGAATATTCCTTAGATATTGTTAATCAACATGTACACAAATTTGGAAAATGATAACAGCAAGAACAATATTGATAAAAAAAAGATACCCGAAATAACTTATAATATTTTAAAATCTGTAAAAACTGTTTAATTAAAAATATTTCATTATGTGAGCTTTTTTTAAAGTAAAAGTAATAAGTTAGATAAAACAGGTTGATTATAAACCAACCTAGTCCATTTGGTTGAAATATGTATGTACCTTTATCAAAATTACGTTTCGCCTCAGGAAAATATGCGCGGCCTTACACCCGTTTGTCTATAGGAATATCCTATCGAATACTAAATACACTAGCGAACTGAATTGACTGTTGGAATATATATATATATATATATATATATATATATATATATATATATATATATATATATATATATATATATATATATATATATATATATATATATATATATATATATATATATATAGCGTATATTTTTTTATTTTTTTTAACTGGGCCTTTCTAATGGCACGGCGATAAGATCTATTGTAAGTAGTAAGTCGAACGTAAGGTCGTTCGTTTTACCTACTTTGCGTATATCGTCAGTCCACTTAGCTGAGCTATAGCACTAAATGAAAAAATATACTTTTAACAGTCACAATAAAATTTAATCAACTCTTAACTTTACTACCAATAAGCAAGTTTATACGTTAGCGACTATAGAATTGTCGGTAAAGCGACTCATAGTAAAGGCGTTCGTTTAATATTCATAAAATTTCATAATTTATATTCAGAGGTTTGCGGAGGATTTTCTTTCTTTTATTAAAAAGTATATTTGCAATGTTACCATTGTTTTTTTAGGCAAATACTAATAAACTTCAAATAAAGTGACTTTTATATATATGAACATATGATATGATGAACACTTGACATTAATATTGTAATCAAAATATAGCTAATTAAAAGGCAGTCATGGCGCAGTGACAGCATGTGACTGTACGCGTGTTGGTAATAAGTTCGAATGGCACTCGTGGGAATTAAATACTTTAATTTCAGCGCCCTGGCAGACTCACGGTCTCAAGATAAGCTCCCCCACTCAACCCGTAAGGTCTGGAAAATGAGGCAGATATTGTGGAACGGAGTGTATTTACAACATTTCTTCAGCCTGAATAAGCGTGAAGCTCTCTAGCTATTTTATATATATTTAATAATAAATAATAATCTATTGAAAGCATATTATTTCAATTGAGCTTTTATTAGATTACTTGACTTTCTTAACTAAAATCTGAGCAAAAATTTTATTTAACCTGAAAAAATCTCAAAAGCTCAAAGTGAGCTTAATTACAAGGAAACATATACGATTCATATAATGACAGTTTAAAAAGAGCGAAATAACCTTTTGTTGCAAACGTTTACGAATAATAATTGCCCTAGAAATAAGTTTTAAGCGATTTATAAATTGTAAACAACCATCTTATCCCGCTTCAATAGATTTATTAGGCTTATTTATAGGTTTCTTGCCAGTGTTTGTTACCGTACTTAAGATACGGCGATAGCCACCCCTTATCGCTAAGTGTAGATTAAGAAGAGAATGGTGTGAAAAATAAATGTACAAAACGAAGGTGACGGGTTCAAATTTTTAGGCCTAAAACGTGTTATACTGGAGGAATGCAGTTTAATCAATAACAATTATAAATAAGTTGTATGCGACGGAAGTAGAAGTGAGAGATAAGCAGCATAAGTAGTTGATTACTAAAGTATAATGCTTAATTTGACTTTTTAAAAACTAACAACTGAGACCGACCAATAGAAATAGGCATTATATGGGACCACATATGAAACTTATGAGTTAGCTCTTTTTAACAATTAACTCTTTGACGTTCGAGTCAACCTCTTCTAACTTAAACTTTGAATAACTTATAGATTGTTGTATTTAAATTTAAAATATTTAAAGAATACTTCAATAGCACGTAACCGTTTTGTAGGCACTGCAGATAGGTATGATGTTAGCTAAGTTAGTGTTTGTGTAACTTCTACAATGAACTCGCCAGAGACATAAGGACACAAAATTTTATTTACTTCTCATATGTAGAACCATGTATGTCAAAGTATAAGCATTTAATTAATTTTAATTCGAACTTAGTACTGCAGCTTTTAACCAATCAAGTTCTATCTAAGCCGAGTAGCTTACCTTCAATTAGGCTTCACTATTTATCCCGCATATATCAGAATAGACAAAGAGCCCAAATTCGAGACATTATGCTAAGTGGCGGAACTCAACGCCGAGCTTTATCATCCTGACTAGGGAAAATCGAGTGAAGATCTTACATAACATGGTCTCTTCCATCTGACTTAGAATTATTATTATATAAATTTATAATGTGCTGTACATATATCCGTGGCAGGAGGCGTGAATTTGTTACGCAAAGAAAACGTATCCGTACAACGAAGGTGAAAACGAAAATTTAATAACATGATTAGCAGCTTTATCAAAATATCTATATAACAGGCAACTGCTGTTGAAGTTAAAATTAATTTCTTAATAATTTATAAAGATTAAATGGATTCACGGGTATTAATAAATGAATTATCGCCATCGACTTACTTCTGTAGCTTAAATTGTTGGCGAGTTAGATGTGTGCAGACACATGTTTCTGAAATAAATGAATAGTAAAATAGGCGGCTTCTGTGCAAAATGTGAACGATCCGTGTATGTAAATTATAAATATGCAGATTATTTTAAGCCAATTCAAAATCAAGTTATATATTATATATTATATAGCAGGTTATATACAAGTTATATATTATATAGCAGGGTAGGTAGATATAACTTAGTATCACAACATTTCGGTCTCTACTTTCCTCTTATATAAGAAAAATTAAAGGTAGCTATCGATTGGTGGGTGTAAACGGTACACTTGGTTCTGTCAGGGTTCAAAAATTGCATTCTCCAGCAAAACAAAAACAAACCCACAATCAAGAATTTTACAGTCAAATGCTCTCACGATGCGCCACAATAGACTAGACATATACAAAAATATATTATATATAAAATAATATAGCGATTGATTGATCGAAGGAAATGTACGAGGGAAATCTAAACACGAAATTTTACTTAAAACTTTGCTTGTACGAAATACGGGATGAAGGATTTCGCTAATTCATTCCCTTGAAGCAAATTTTATATTTTTGAATTAAAGGCACAAAAGGTCGTTATAAAAACAAAAAAATCTCGAAATTTCGACAGAAAGTGGGGAAAGAAGTTATAGCTTGAAATTATTTTCAAGTAAAATATATTATGTGCTATGTCACTTCTAAAGTAATAGAAATGCTATTGTTCAATTGTCTATATTGGCAATTTGAGTAAATTCGATTCTCGCCTCGGGTATCTACGAGTGTTAAGTTTAGTATGATAAATAACCTGATATGCTATATTTGGACATAGACGGCGGAATAAAGAGTTTTTTTTATTTCACCTAGCGATATGTGACATATATGAACGTAGCATATCGTTTTAATTTACATAATTGATTTTTTTCGTTATAAATTGTATATAAATAATGTTTTTTAAGATACTATAATGGTTTTCAACAAATTACTTTTCTTTTGTGTTGAGCCAATTAAGTTCTGAGAGGCAGATGGGCGCTGTATATATTATGCTTTCATCAGATTTGCCAAAGCTTGGCTTGTTCTTTTTTTAATATTATAAGCTAAACTTACTGTGCTATAGCACTAACGACAGTATTTTATTATATAATATTAAAAAATTCACACTACTCTATCAATATCATTTATTTATATAAAAAAGTAAATGGCTTCATATTTTTAAGACAATCCGTTCCTCGCTCTCCGCAAAATTTTCGAGACATTGCGTGTTTAGTGGCCAACCTCAACACCACGCCTTATCTTTTTACCAGAGTGAGTTATCTTTTTACCGAAATTAAATAATTTATTTCTCCAAGTAAAAATCGAACCCACAACCGTCGTAATAACATATTTCTATATTATACTGTAAGCGGAGGCTACCAAGACAGACACAGACTTCAGTTTTATATACATAATAATTTATTTTAATTACCAAATTTGTAATAATGACGTCATATACTCTTGTTCTCACTTTGTATACAATTCTGTAGACATATAATTACAACACTCCAGTGACAGACGTTCCAAAAAATGGATCCACAGTGCTGTATTTTGCGGTAATATTCATATCTAACCGGAAAAAATGCAGCGCCCTCTTTATTCACCAATGGGTACTATTCAAGTCAATAACAACACTTAATTCATCAACGCCATCTATAAATGCCGTTCAGCTCAAATAATAGTCAATATACTATATTTATGAGTAAATTATATATTCTCCTTATTTCCAGGGGTGGTGTTAGCCTAAGATGGTGTTGGCGTTTGTGGTCGGAGTCCTGTGCGTGTGGGGCCGCCTAAGCGTCGCAAACCCTGAAGCGAAGCGGCTATACGACGACCTACTGTCAAACTACAACAGGCTGATACGTCCCGTTGGTAACAACTCGGATCGGCTCACTGTCAAAATGGGGCTGCGGCTAAGTCAACTTATAGACGTGGTAAGTACTTGTTTATATTTCTTTTTTTTAATAGGCTGAAATATGCATTTTATAGTATTTATATATGCATTATATAGTATAAAAATATTTATACATATTTGTGTTTTAATTAAAATTCTAAGTTGTAATTTGAAATCACTACAATATCGTACCGTTATACTTTTACAATGAAAAAAAAATCAAAACAAATACTTATACAATTATTTTTTGTGAATATTGGACGTAGGTATTTAAAATATATACATATATATACATAACCTATAATTAATTCATAATTTTCTGGTCACAACAGATAATTTGTTGCATCAGATTTACAAATTGTCATTTAAAAACAAAATTCGGTCCATCAGCCTAAATAAGACTATACTAAGAAATATTACATATTTAAAAATAAACACTACTAAGCGATACTAGGGATATAAGAGTTTCTCTTATTAATAAAAAATATAGTCAAATACAGAAAAAACTACCAAATTCACGTAATTTAAACTTAATTTCACCATTAACATAATATCCACAAAAGTAATTTAAACTAAGCCAATGTGATCGCCGATCGGAATCCACTCGTTAGTTTAATCGTATAACGAAATCCGTTTCATATTTGATTTTTCACTCTAATAACTTTAAATTGAAACGTCCGGATTATCCCACTGTATAACCAAATTGCCTAAAACTAAAATAAGTTCACATTTAAATAGTTTAAAACAAAATCATTTAATAAGAAGCTTTAAAGAGGTGGTACTGAGTTCGATTCCACTCGAGGGACTGAAATATTTTCATTTCCGCTCTGGTAACTTAACAAAGCGCTGCGTTGAGTTCCGCTACTCAATAAGCGAATTTTCTTAGTTATTTTATACTACACAAAAGATTTGAATGTAGTTTTCGATAATAGACAGAACGGTGAAGATATTTGCACATACAACCTTTCTATTGAATCCCCAAATGGGAATCGAAACTCATTAATCATTAATATCGTATAAGATGAACAGTTTATATTTATCTTTTCGCCTAAATAATTTTAAGCCAAGCTGTCCCGGATTAAAGCGAGCTAACTAAAATCCTTCCTCGCCTCCATTACATTAAAAGTTTCATTTTCAGTATAAATTATCCAGAACATTATCAATACTTAATTAGGTTTATTTAGATTGGATTGTTTATTCGGGATCGGAATTTCTAAGGAAATTTATATTTAGCTTTAGCTTCACACATCTCTCGCTTAAAGTTTGTTGGCTATAATTACATAACAGGCTCTGTATTTGTTCGCTTTACCCATTTTAATTTTTTTTGCAATTAAAAAAACATATAGAATATAAATAAATATATAACATATAAGTTTATACTAATATTATGCTATTATATTTTGTGACTTAACGTGTAAAGTATGTGTGCAGCCAATATGAAGCATATTCTAGAAAACACTTAAACCTTGTAAACTGTAATTTGGAGTTTGAATTTCTATTGCTATTAATTTAGAATGAGGGAGATTCAAACTTAGTGAACTGATCTTTTTATTTTACTATACAAGCTGTAGCCCGCGTCTTCGTTTGCGTGGACTATGAAAGGTAAAATAAATATTTTATCCTGTTTGGTTAACAATTTCGAAATATATATATATATATATATATATATATATATATATATATATATATATATATATATATATATATATATATATATATATATATATATATATATATATATATATATATATATATATATACACACATATATACATATATATTGACACATAAAAAAAATATGTATAAACGTAAATATATATACCTTACGCCACAAATATTAACATATCTTTTTTACTTCTGCAAAGATTTAATATAAATTTTGTTCAGAATATATATGGGGAATTGCTGATTCACCAGTCCGAGTATGGAACGATAGAACTGCACTAACCTTAAAAATTTTAAATTTATCGCCCCTTTAGAAATCGGTGGCATTCCCGTTAAATGTAACATATTGGATATTGGACATGAGAGATTGCTATTGCTATATTATCTTTTAATATACGAGTTGTAGCCCGCAATTTTATTTGCGTAGATTATAAAACGTAATAATATCGTTTTTTCCGCTACGATTGCAACTTAGGGAACTGATCTCTTAAGGCTCCCCTGTACTCCCCAAGGACCCTGCCAAATTTCAGATTTCTACATGGTCACTGACGGGAGGATTTCGTATATATAGGTGATCCTTTATAAATTAAACTTTAATAATATTTAAATATCTAACCCAATTTTAGCTTTTCTTTCTGATTAAGTTTCTGAAAAAATATTACTATTTCAAATATATCTCGAGGGAATCGATATATTGAATATTCACATTTTCTATTTTTAGCTTTACGCATTCCACATATCGCTATGTAGATAGAGAGAATCTGGAGAAAATCTTAGTGCTAAGATTCTCCGTTCCCCATTTTGTACCTGAATTCGAGACATTGCGAAATAAGTGGCGAACGCTGTGCTTGTAATATATATTATATGTGGTTTTAGTTTAAAATTTTGTTTAAAACTTTATTTTTTAATAAATTAAAATTTATTATTTAAATCAATAAATCATTGACTATTCAAAAGCTAATCAACATGCGTCTTAAAGAATCAATATTTAAAAGTTCCCATGGGACCTTTATGAAGTCGGGCTTCAATTTTGTATAATTTATGGGTGAATATTTAAACGTAGTCTCAATCATGTTATTTATATTTAACTATATATATCGTAAGTCCATTTCACAGATTCAGTATTCAGTAATAAGAATAGGCGGCCCTGCTAGCTTGGCTTACCGACATCGTCTCGATTAGCTTATTGTATCGATAAAAAACAAAATGCTCTGCTATAAAAATAATAAAAAATATTATACTAAAATATCGCTAGTATACAAAAAGCCTTACTTGTTTATCAGAAAGGTTATTTATAGTTATGTAGAAAGCTATGAGGGTACACATAAAAGGTTAACTCCAACTATTTACAGGATAATATGAATAGTTAAGAGAAGAGGCGTCTTCGCTCCCATTGTAACGAAGTTTGTGAGAAACTTGTTACAACACGTTTGTTTGTAACTTGCAAAATGTAAACTGAAGTTATCTTTCACAAACTGTTAACGTAGTTTTAATGTAAGGTGTTTCAGAAGGGTGCTGAGTCTAAGTACTTATAAAAATGATTAAGGAATATTAATATTTCATATATTATCATTTCCCGACTCTCGTAGGATCAAAATATGGCGCTGTGTTCCACCTTTCGATACGTAATGTTTTAAATTCGGGCGGAAAGTCGAGAACGCAATTCTTGATACGAAGTTCTCTATGGGCGGGCGGAGGGCTTTTATAGATTAAAAAAATAAAGAATACTAAAGGAGACTATTTATCTCTATCTCAATCCCAATTCAAAATAAACCAATTTAAATAAAAAAAGCAGCTAAAATACATAACGAATAAAAAAAAGCCTTCATAAATAAAATATTCTCTTGAAATCCATTAGTAAGCCGTTAAAGCTCAAAAGCTCAAAGATATTCCATTACTAAGGCAGATCTTGTAAAATATTCGCATCGCTGCAATTTTCGATCGTAAAGTAAACCAATAAATAAGCTACGATAGTGACTGATACTGAATAAGATATTTTAAAACGAAAGTGCAAGCTATTCACAGGGGCTTCTTACAAGTATTTTAAAGTACACCGTTGGGATTAAAATGTTGCTATTTGAAGAAATTTGTTTGAAATTCAAGTATGCTTTACTATTTACTGTCAGGTCAAATGGTATATTTATTTAAATTAATTATTTTTATATTTGCGTTTCAATTGTTACACGATTATTGGTACAATAAACAGAATCGTTCGAAACCGTCCAGTGGTTCTAATATACACGTTTGCAGTGCGCTTTTAGTGAATTCTAATATGAAAAATTTGTTACCATGTGTACATTTTGATAATGTCCGCTAAGTTTTTGGACTGTTTTTGATAAAAAAGAAATAAAAGCTGTTATAAATAATACTTTTTTGAGTATTACTATCTAACGTCAAGTCAGTATTTTTTTGTATTTAACCTAATTTTATAGTGACTCGTATATTTTATAGAATTACCTTCTTTCTTTCTATCTATCTAATATAACATGGGTATTGTTCTTGTTCCATATATTTGTTATTTTGATTTCAAAAACACTAAATGTACGTGATAAAAAACTGTCAATCACGGTCAGTAATGTGTCAAGATATTCCGCTGTCAACTATTCGCCAAATTTATAATGAAATGTACTTAGGCTCAACATCCTTCTTAACTATCACTAATACTTACATTAAAACTAAGGTTAACAGTTCATAACAGATAACAATAGCTTCCTTTTTTATATATAAGCAAACTTGTTGTTACGAGAGCGTAAACAATTATGTAAGTTATGTGAATATACGCCGCGGTCTTACTTACTAGAGCACAATTGAAATAATTCATTGATCCCAGTTTAAATTGAAATCATAACTACCGCATTTATAGTAATAATATGCTGTCCTAAAAAAAATGGTCACATTTTTCAATATATGTAGGAAATTTATAACTAAATAACTCACTAATAATAAAAAAAATGTTCTACAAATCCTATATACAGAATATTATTTAGTAAACTCTAGTGATGTGGAATGAAATATAATAGTTAATAGTACAGTACAAAAACTAATTGGATATTCGTTCGTTGGACTACAATTTGCAACGCTCGTCTGGTTCAAATGTTTCCGTCAACATTGGTTAGCGTTTTCTATTGACATTTTATATTCATTTTAATACGAAAAAAAAGAGAACTCACGGCAGCTCAAAACCAATTAGTGTTGTGACAATGACAGTATAATCTAGTATGTTAGGGAGATTTATAATTGATGTAACTTTGTACCTAATTATTTTTTTTATTTTATATTTTAAGACAACGTATAAAAATTTGATAACTGTTTTAAATTTTAAACTTTTTTGTATTAGCTTTATTATTTCTTGGGCGGGTAGCCAAGGAGAACGGAGCGCCAAATATCTTACATACCTTCTGACAAAGTGAGCACGTTCTTCTTCCTTCTTGCTGTTATATCCTCGCTAGTAATATGATTTATCTTTAATAATATTTGATGACTTAGATAAGAATTGGTACCGGCACTGGTTTATAGACATTTATACTTGTAACATTAAGTACTAACATCATTTTGTTTTTTAAAATATACGTCTATTATAATATTGCAAAACTAAAGAGTTGGTTTGTTTAAGCGCTTTAATCTCAAAAAGTACTAATTCGATTTGAATATAACATTTTGTACTGATATAAAAGGTGTATAAGTAATATTACATAACGTTATTCGATATATGCCAATGTATCTGTGATCAGAGTTAACCTATTTACATTAAATCAGCTAGACAAAGTTACATATACAACCTAGTGATATATCAACATGAAACTTCTACTATAGCATTTTATATATAGGATATATGTTTTTGACGTTTTTTTGTTCTATTTAGAAATTCTAATTCCATAGTATATAATTATATTAATATGAAAAATAAAAAAATCCGTCGTTATTATTTAAAGTCACATCTACTTCGTACCATTCTAGCTATAATTAAGTCAAAGTGTAATTTTCTCTATAATTAAATATAATATTTAATATACAAGTAAGCTCCAACTAATTTGCTAAGTAAAGTAAAAGTAAAATAGTTTTGATCAAAGAACAAAGCACAAACAATTATGAAGTAACAACTTAACTACTTTATATATTAAATTCACAACTTTCATTAAAAATCCAATAACAAAAGTCGTATTATACAGAAAACCAATTTAGTTTCCTTCGTAACTCTTCGTTTCTTTTATATATATATATATATATATATATATATATATATATATATATATATATATATATATATATATATATATATATATATATATATATATATATATATATATATATATATATATATATATATATATATATATATATATATATATATATATATATATATATAATACATATATATATACATATTTTACCCTACACCTTTAGTAAATATAATAATACTGTATTTCACATGAGATCATACAAAATTACATGAGGTAAAATAAAAATAATATTTGCTTAAAATGACATATAATGTGCAATGGGACAGGAGCACAGTAAGGACTATATAGTAGTGTCGAAACATTCTGTACTCCGCGTTCAGCGCTAATTTACAGCTAGACGTTTTCTCATTGTGTCGAGATTATTTTTTTTAATATTTAGTAATATATTTAATAAATATTATTATATTTTTTCTTAAATTATATTTAAAAATATTCAATATTTCTATCATATAACAGAAGTATTATGTATTTAAGTATATATTTATTAAGAAAATCGTAATTTACAATATTTTACGTAAATTTTGAATTAACCTTGTTTATATTAAAACTACATCTCACATTCTCATTCTCATTTCATCTCATAGGAAAATAATATACATATAACACGTTATTACATAGTCAGTGCAGCTGCAGCTTTCTATATAATGCAAACGCGTACGTGTCTTAGTGGAACTTTGAAATGTCTCCAGGGATCTGAAATTACAGTGGAATGTATAATAGCAACTTCCCTCGTGATACTGTTAATGGACGTTTGCCATACATATTTTATATGCCACATACCTACTTGGAACGGTTTTTAAATTTGGTTTGTTATACGTAGATTATTATGATTTTCAAAATATTAATCCACACTAGGGATAGAACAAATGCTTAAAGGAAATATGCGTATAAAAATTTTAATGCAGTTGGATTTGAGCCTGCACTTTATGGAAATCGTCAAAAGAATGTTTATATATTATCTTCTAGTATTTTTTGGTTTGTTATGATTTTGTTTCATTTTTTTAATGTGCTTATGTTATATATTGCTTACTAGATCTAGATTTTTTTTTAAATTTTCTATATTTTTTTGTTATATATATATATATATATATATATAATATATATATATATATATATATATATATATATATATATATATATATATATATATATATATATATATATATATATATATATATATATATATATATATATATATATATATATATATATATATATATATATATAAATTCCAGTAAATCTTAAACATAATTATATACATAATGATTTTAAGAAATAATAATAGTAATAATAATAAGATATCGAGCAATCGACGCTCAACACAATGTAACCTTTAGAACAAGAACTAAATCTAGCTTTCTCAATAACGATAAGACTAAAATTACACTTTATTTACAATATTTAACTTTAAATATTATAATTTATTCTCTCTATTTATAATACAAATTTGTAGTACACACACTGTTATACTCGTTATAGCAACACCTAAGTAAATCCGAGTATATAGATATTTGCCATTCATATCTACGGTTAAAGTGGATGAAATTATCATTTCTGAGCATCGTGCATCAATTTCCATCCAGATGAATTTAAAAAGAGGTGTATCACTTATGCAGATCTGTTTACGCTCTAGCGCGAATGCATCGGATAACTAGATTCACAGTATGCTGTGTGAATTTGTTTATATACCTACATATGTACTTATCTATTATTTCTTACTACTTTGTGCTTAGATTAATTTATTATGTACAAAATATTAAATTAATTAATTAATAATAACTTAATTATTTTTTTATTAAAGAACTATTTTTTTTAAGTTAGTCATAAAGCCAAGAAGACATAATAAATTTTCTACAGTTGCATAATTTACCTCACATAGCAGGGCCTACCCTGCTATGCGAGGTAAACTATGCAACTAAAATTGAAAATAAAATTTAAAATTTATGCAACCTAGTGTCGATATACCAGTCTCTTCACTTCAGTTCAGTTCAGTACCAGGGCCTCGAAAGCCACTAGCCATTTTCATAGTCACTTTTTGTCTTATCAGAACGGAAAAACGTAGATAACACGTTTTACACTATGCTTTTTGCTGACAATTCGCTTTACACTATAAGCTTTATCTTTAAGCTTATCCGTAAAAGTAATCAAAGGTAACTTAGTGTCAAAACACTCCTTTTTTACACTCAAAAAGATGTATATTTCAAACACTTTTTTATATATTGTAAACAATTTTTTTCTCACCAATTAGTGAAACGAAACGGTTTTTCAAAATATAATTATTTTTAATTGAAGCAGCTATACTATAATTTAATTTGCGAGTAAAATTTTCAACGATGAACCTCTTGACTTCATTCTATCCGTACATTGTCTTCTGGAAGACCATTCATTTGAAAGCACCGTTTTAGTTTTAGTTTGTTATGTAGATGTAATTCTACTTGCCTTTCGAGTGGCTGTCACAAATACTCGTCCACACGCTACTTAGGAGAGCAGCTGGTCTATTGGTACATACATACATACATGTTTAAATTGTATGTATGTTACATGCAGTTGGTAGTTCCAGTTGCAAGCTAGTTAAAGATAGTGTAGCCTTAAATGTAAACTAAATAGAATTCATACTAAAGTTGGAGTTAATTTAAAGGGTTTTTGCATAGAAAATTGTTGAATGTTACTATTAATATTTTTATTACATACTAGTGTCCGCCTGTAACTTTGTTTGCATTGAATTAATGGTACTTGCCATATTACCTTTAATTACCACACGTTGTTTAGGACTTGAACTCCAAATTATACCACCTATACCATATAGAGATACGTACAAATTGTTATTATATACGTACAAATATAATGATAAGTAAATTCTACTTTAACTTCTACTTTACGCAAACCAAGCTAGTTTCACTTGCGAGCTAAAGAATTTATTACACTGAATGTAATTTAACTGGAACATGTAGTGAAGTTGCAAATATGTTAACAGGTAGGTAAATCGATCTCAGAGTTAAGTTCGGGATTGTTCATAGGAGATTTGTAGGGCAAGTTTAGCTAGCGGTTACAAACTTTCTAATTATTAATTGATGTACCCTATTCCGATCAACGTGTTAACTTTAAATAGTAGTTGATTAAAAAACTTTCCCATTTCTCCCGTGTTTCCCGACTGTAATACGAAGTTTAAGGAATTAAAGCTAATTTAAATTTGAACTTAATTCACTTGGGCTACGAAAGCTCTGCTAAATCACTTGCACCTCGCGAGTCCTAATACGATAAAAGGGCTTAAATGTAGAATGATATACGTCCATTTTATATTTATCATCATATTGGCTTTATAGTGAGTGATAATTAAACTAATTTGGGTTTCTAACCGTACATTCTGGCAGTTCTGTTCAGTTCTAAAGTAATGGCGAATCGAGCATGCGAGTTGAAATAGTTTCTTAACAATATAACATATATACATTCCCAAGTTATCATGTGTGTATATATTATAACATATGAATCTTATTGAATTAAGGTTAAAATAGATGAGATGAAGCTTGAGGTTAAAATAGATTCATTTGGATAGTAGGAGTATCCTTTACAGCAGAGTAGGCAGAGAGAATTTAGTGTCAAGACTATCCTTTCTCTATTTTAAGCACAAATTCGACACGGTACATGTTGAGTGATGGAACCCAACGCCATTTAGTATACTTTCTGATATAATTGTTTTATAGAAAACTTAAAAAAAAATTATATCGCGCCTCTTGGAAACCGTCCAAGAGCTTTTACCAATAAAACCGTTTTAATATGTTAGTCCACGCTAAAAGAATCTATATATATATATATATATATATATATATATATATATAATATATATATATATATATATATATATATATATATATATATATATATATATATATATATATATATATATATATATATATATATATATATATATATATATATATAATATATATATATATATATATATATATATATATATATATATATATATATATATATATATATATATATATATATATATATATATATATATATATATATATATATATATATATATATATATATATATATATATATATATATATATAGATATTATAGATATAGATATAGATTCTTAGCGTGGACTAACATATTAAAACGGTTAAATATATGTAAGAATTCTATTTCTTGAATGGAGATCTAACTAACAGCCATTGTTACAAAAGTAATACAATTTCTGTCAGACACTGTCCCACTGCTCTTAAATAAATAAATAAAATTATAATAACAAAAAGGTAATAATAATAATAATAAAAAAATATTATATAATAAAATATTACAAATGTAACTTTTTATGCTACTTTTATAGTAAAATCAAATTAATATTCATTTTGATATGAAAATGTCCTTGTAAAAACCTCAAATTAGTTACTTTATATCAATTTACCCCTTTTAATTAGGGTCATCTTTATTACAATAGACGCGACTCCACTAAAATTATCTCAAACCATTAGTGGGGTACAGTGCATTTCTCCCCGTTTCTGTACCCTCTTTCCACTCCCTTCGTTCCTTTAGGGCAAAAGGTCTCTAGATTGATGTGGTAATAGATAACAATGTTTGATTCTGCTCTTAATAAATTGAACCTTAATTTGTTTTAATGGCCTATACTATGGACCAGTAATGAATAATAAAAAATTAAATTATACACTTTCTTAGCCATTTTTATATAGGTTAATGTAAAAACGTTTATTTTTTTTATGAAAAATTGAAAAAATAAGCCAATTTGTAAGTTTTGTGTGAATTTAATCAATATTATTTATATAATGTAGGTAATGTGAAATGAATAGCTTAAATATAAGCTGCTAATATGAATAAGTCTGACTGCAAGCGCGACGGTTGAGGGTTCGATTCCCATTCAGGAATAAATGATTTAATTTCCTGACTCTGGCGACAAAGCGCGGCATTGAGTTCCTCCACTCAACACGCAATTTCACAAAAATTAGGCGGAAAGTGGGTCTTAAAGAGGAAGTCTTAAAGTGAAAGTGGAAGTCTTATATATCGGACCTCTATCTAGTCTGTTCTATGAAGGATACAAATTTAAAAAAAAAGTTGGCAAGGGCATCGTGTTGCAGTGGTACAGCGTCTACCCTAAATGTGGAATAAAAAATATAAACAATACTAAAATAAATACGAGTATATGTAACAAATAATAAAGTTAGTTTAACAATAAAACAATTTAATATATAATATATTTATATTTACTACTTTTTTGGTTTTTTCGATTCGAGTTCCATTTCAAAGGAGAATGTATTATTTTTATTTTTTTCGCTCTGGCAACAAGGCAAAGCGCGGCGTTAACTTCCGCCACTCAACACGCAATGCCTCGAAAGGTGAAAAGCGGGGAATGGAGTGTTTGTCTCTCTGCCTACACTGCCATGTGCGAGATACAGCGTGAAGTTAAAAAAAATTACTTCTTTTCTTTAAATCTAAATATTTAATATTCTTTTACTTTACTTATTGCCTTCTAAAACAACGTTTAAATTACGATTTTTACCCTTGGATAATCTAAGCGATTTGGTAGACTTTGATTCATGAGGCGAAGCCGTGTGTCACTTGAACGCGTAACGCTCATACGAGATCGATGTAAAGATCCGACCCTCTGTCTATATTTCAAAAGGTAGATAAGAAGGAAAATTTCATACAGATAAGGAAAATGAAATATACACAAGGAAAAAAACAAAAATAAATAAAACATTAATTACCATTAAAAAAGTACAGAAGACATAAACATACAAAATTATTACTTATCAACTTAAAATTAGGAGAAAACAACTCAGCTACTGACGCTTGAGGCCAGAATCGCTGATTTTTAATTACACATTAAATTATATTACTTTATATATTTAACTATGCGTCAATTAACTCAAATGTTTAACTAAATTATGGGAATATCAAAATTATAACCAGTAGCTGAAGTGTAATTTGAACACACGATTATGGCGTCATGTTTGCTACTTCACATATTTGACATTAGAAGTATATATATATATATATATATATATATATATATATATATATATATATATATATATATATATATATATATATATATATATATATATATATATATATATATATATATATATATATTATATATATTAGAAGTTTATGAGCTTTATTTGAGGCCAAGATATAACGGCATAGAGTCTTACTGTAAGCGCGAAGAAATAATTTCATTTCATCGCTGTTATCAACACAAAGCGTAGAGTTAAATTCCACTCTACACGCAATGTCTAATGAAATTGAGCGGAAAGTGGAAAACGAATTGTTTTAACACTAACCTAAGTGTCATCTGCCTACTCTGCTATATGCGTGAAGCTATAACAATCGTTTTATTATTAATTTAATAATAATGCAATAAAAAAGCTGAAGTAGTAGTATCGCTAAGAAAAAGGTGACACAACACTTCTCTCACCAAAAACATATAACTTTTTTAAGATACTTTTTGCAGTAGTTCATAAAACATGGTTATTTTAGTACAAATAAAGTATTAAATATTGTGTACATCAATTTAAGATCCATTTAAAATGAATAAATACAAACAATTATACCAGGATTTCCTCGATTTATTTGAAATATCAAAGTAAGCATAAGTAAAAAGTAGTTTCATATTATAGTAATTTAAAATATAATTACATATTATACAGCACAGAATTGCGGTAAAGCGCTGAAAGTTCAGAACTAGACGTGGTTTTCATACAGTATCTACTAATATTATAAGTCAAACTTTGCTTTTAGTAACTCAAAATGTACAAACATTGTTAAAAGTAAATTTTATTGTTTAAACGACTTTCGGGTGAATTTAATAATTTTTGGACTTACCTTGGTGTGCTTAATTTAGATAGCTTTAAATTATATAAACGTAAGCGTGAATTGTAAGCGTGTAAAAATGACATAAAATTTAATCAAGTAAATGCCTCGAATATATTTGCAATAATTTCTTTCTGCCTTAACTAGTAAACAGGAAAAAGATTAAAGCTGGAAAAAAAATGCCAAAATTACTTATTCTGTCCAAACATAGACATTACTCGTTAAGAACCTAAAGCAGTAAAATAAAATGTAATTTATGGTCTACAGCACTATAAAATATAGATTAAAATGTTAATAGGCCTGCCATCGCATATATTTATAATGTGCCTATTTCAAGACCCTTGGTCCCATCTGAAGTCCCTTCCGCTACCATTGATCTCGAAGATTAGGCTATCATCAATCTTCTTGATTGAAATTTCCTTTGATTTTGCGAAAACCCTGTGAAAATTTTATTCTATTTGTGAATAAAGAATTCTATTTAGTTTTTACAAATATAAATACATAACTTATACATATATGGACTTATTAGATTATCGTTATTCCTTTTACATTTTTTTAGCTACCCGCTACAGTATGTAGTCAGTGGCCACCTAGTGATGTGACACTCCGATCTTCAGCTTATTTTTTAGATACTGTGTCGATTGGCGGTATTCAACGCCGCATTTTGTCTCTTACCAAAGCTTGCCAAAAAGAATAAAAGTATAAATATATATAAAATAAAACGACAACTGTGACTTCAAATAACATTTCAGGAAGTAATTATTTTGCTATAACGTTTCGCAACGTAAGAAAAAGGATATTTTTATATTGTGCTAATAATATTTACTACACAACGTGACTGTCATTTGATTGGTAATTATGAAGAGAGCCAAGAGAATCGTACATAGAAAATCTGATTTACATATTATCCAGTCTTTTTAAACTCCTGGCTGTGTCCTTTATATAGATACCAGTGTAAATAGAGAAAACCTTTAAAAGCTGTACTAAGTACTGTGTATAGGGTGTTGAAACTTTACAGCGCACTTTGTCTACCAAAGCCAAAATAATTCCCTCGACGTATCCCGTATCGTTCCCTCGAATATGTTATAAAAATAAATCTTCTGTAACAATATATGTGTTAAATAAAAAAATTGTTAAGTTAAATTGTAGAACAGAACTTTTATCAGCAGGAACTTTGTCTTCTAAGACAGACAGACGACGTTGGCATCATTGTCAACCAATCATTGGTACGATACTTGTTAGATATAGATACGTATATCAGTAGTAGTAACATTGTTTATTCGTTTATTTAGTAGTAACAGTGTTTATTGAGTTCTATACGTAGTAGTTGAAGATTAAATAAGGGAGTGATTTAAGCCACTTTAGCCCCTATATATATAAAATATCAAATTTATATATATATATATATATATATATATATATATATATATATATATATATATATATATATATATATATATATATATATATATATGTATATATATATATATATATATATATATATATATATATATATATATATATATATATATATATATATGTATATATATATATATATATATATGTATATATATATATATATATATATATATATATATATATATATATATATATATATATATATAGTATATATATATATATATATATATATATATATATATACACTTGCAATAGTACTTAAGTATAAAATATTTAACTGTAATAATCGAATTAATGCCCAATAATACTTTAACAACATTCCTTAATACTTTAAAATATTTCTTAGTTGAAACGTTTTTACAGCTGAATTAGCGTCAAATTCCATTAATGCCATTGATTCGGCCACATAAATCTCTGTTAGGCTACCCAGTATCGCGAAAGCCGATATTAAGCCAGGCCTTAAGATAAGTCGGCTGAGTTGATGAATAAATAAATGTTGCTTTTGGCCTTTAGAACCTAATTTTAATTCTGATAAAAAAAAAACCATTAAAAATTTGCTTATTTTCTGGAGAACAGCTCCTTCATTTATTTAAAAGTAGAATTCCTTGCTAGTAACCAAATTTCAAAAGTCACCGTCCTATATTTAAAAACACCCTAAAAGTCATTAATTTCAGTAAACATCAACTAAATTGGTTTTTTAATGGAAATTGGTCTTCTTTTTTGAAATAATATATTTCAATCCCGTAAGAATCACTAAAAGGTACGTCTTAAACGATAGACGCTTCTTGTTCTCTAGAGACAGACGCGACGTTGTAAAAAATACTCAAAGGACCGAGAGCTGAAAAAAAATAGTACATATAAGTTTAAAAACAATCTAAGCTTAAAATTCTATATATTATACGAATAATCTGTATATCTATAATTTTTTCTATATAAAACACTTTCGTTATTAAATTGCTGATTGGCTTCATAGGTAAGTGAAGGGGATTTCCCGAAATCAATTCTAAGGAGAATCTAGTTTTTAATAAAGCATAAGGATTTTCTTTAGGAACCTTTCTTATTTTGTAAATTATAAGTTTACCTGTTTTCAAGACTATTCACATTTAGGGTCTTTGAAATTATCAATAATAATAATAATAATCCTTTATTGTAGACCCAAGAAAACATACATCACAAGGTAAATAAGGTGACCTAATTGCTTAATAGCAATCTCTGCCAGGCACCCTGATGCAGTGGAAATAACAAAATTGAGATTGGGAATAGGGTGCAATAATATTTATAGTGTCAGAATAAATAAAACTAAATATATACCATATTATTTACGAAAATATTTGCATATAAAAAGAAATAAAATTGAAAAATTACTTTTAAATAGATATATTTCATAGAATTATCATGATACCAGAACAACCTCGTCTATTCATATCCAGCGCTACAAAGATCTTATATGGAAATACAGAAGCTTTTTAATAATTCAAGTACTATTTTCCAATTCTGCTAATTGAGAGGCGGTCAGGGCCAATTAGCGAAGTTCTAGGCTTATTATGCCGTCGCGACATCACTTAGTCACTTAATGCTTGTATTTTTATTTCTAGAAAACTTTTAGATCTGACCTAGTAGAGATAAATTGACTTTAGTTATAGATAGCTAAGCAAATGGAGAGTTCACTCAATAACAATTGTATAGAGTTTTGACTACAATACGAATATATGGACCGGTATAAATAAATAACTAACTAGAGCAATGAAAAACTAATAACGACGTCGTTGTGGGTTCGATTCTCATTTTGGGGTATGTAAAAATATACGTTTTGGTAACAAGACAAAGCGCGGTGTTGAGCACTCAATATGCAACATTCTACTACTACATTCAATCTAGATAATTGTATAGCAAGCCGGGAACGGAGTGTCTAAGCACTAGGCTTCCTCTGCTAACCATCCAATATGCGGAATACGGTGTAAAGCTATAATTATTTTCTGTTGTATGATTTTTTTTCACATCATTAACTAATATTGAGATTATTTGTGTCTAGCAATATACAATATATTTACATATTGTACTAAATGAGCTCTTTTACATTACATAACAAGAAATAAAAACGAAATTATAGAGTTTATTTCTTATGTTTTCCACATAAGATTTATAACGAAATCAATTTATTTTTAATATTAACAATCTCTCTTAATCATAAACATTGTACAAAGTTGATTAAAAGCAAATTGTATGTAAAAATACGAATATATACATTTTAAATTTACAGGTCAAACACAGTACTTCCCTTCCAATTGTCAACGCAATCAGTCAGAAGCTACATTTACCATTCTTAATTGATTTAACCAAGCAATTTGGTACGTAACGTAATTTACCGTAAAATCTGAAATTTGGCGACGTTTCAAAATAAAAAGTACATGAAACATTTAGTAAATGACTGATTTTTAATTGTCATATTTGGCTTTAATAACTTTTGAGTGTTAATTAATCCATGGCTAAATCAATTATAATCCATGGCATAGCGTATCGGGGGCTATTTATATATGAGTATTTTCACGTTTCATCTTCCATATAGCAGGGAAGTAGAGATAGTATAGTTTTAAGACATTGTTTTCTCCACTTTTTGCTGCACACAACGCCTCATCTAAGCGGGCAAATAAAAATAATTCATAAACCAAGTGGTGATAAAACCCATAACCATCGCGTTTACAGTTAGATTTTGCTCCTCCGAGCAGAAAGAAAAATACTTGATAAATGTAATATATTATGATGTCATTGTTATTAGTTTTGTGGACCAATAAAGCGAATAGCATATGGAAAATGGAGTGTTTCCACACTAGAGTCTCTCTGCCAGGACTAAATGAGAGAAACTATGCTATAAAAAAAGCTAAACACAAACCAACGGACCCATTACGCGTGCTACAAATCAATAAGCGTGGTTTTCAATCGTAGTAAGTGTCGGATATTGTATCAATATTAGCCTTTCTGAACATGAAACTGTTACCACCTGGTAAATGTAAGCCGTAGTTATTAGTCTAATGGAATTACTTTGGTACGTTATATAAGAAATTATGCTATATTTGTCTTCTCAATATGTATTGTAGAATAGTATTTAATGTTATTTATAAGAATAATTTATAGGAGTGAAAAGAGAAAAATTAATAATTATTAATTAATAATAATTAATTATTATTAATTTTTGATCACTGTGTGTAATGTTCTATATGTATATAGGGTAAATGTTTATATTGAATTTTTTTTTTTTAAAGGATTTTATAAGGCACAGTGGACATACATTGTCCATGTATGAGTGTCTTTGTACTACATTCTCTATTGACTAAATTATATGCGTGATAAAGCGTGAAACTAAACACGGTGAATAGAATTTCGGAGCACTAGGTTACTAGTTGAGGTTCCTACTAATTCCGATAAAGCAAGATGGCGTCACAATCTTGCTGAACAACAAAACAAATTTATATAAATGTATATAGATAAGTTCTGTAAACTAACTTAAAATATATATATATATATATATATATATATATATATATATATATATATATATATATATATATATATATATATATATATATATATATATATATATATATATATATATATATATATATATATATATATACACACACACACACACACACACACACACACACACACACACACACACACACACACACACACACACACACACACACACACACACACACACACACACACACACACACACATATATGTTACTTCTAAAGTGCTCCAGATTCTGAGTGCGACCCTAATTCAATTGGTTGGAAAGCTGTTTGGTAAAGCTTAATTTGTTTATATTTGTTCATTCTATTTAATGCTTGATAGTGATACGTTTCAAATATTGGCCTTGATTGAGCTTAATTATCATGACATAGACTCATATAATTTACCATTAGAGCAAGTAAGAATTTATTTACTCTAATGGTAAATTATATACATCTATATATATTAAGTTTACAAAAACGATATTTGTATGATAATTTATATATCATACAAAGGTCGTTTTTGAAAATTAAAATTTATATATAAAATAATAAATTCTAACTTACTCTAATAGTAAATTACATAAATCTATCTCATGATAATTAAGCTCTATATGAGAGAAAACATACATACATACATACATTCCTTCACGCTTAAGCCCTACCGGGGTAGTCAGAGAGAAAATATAATATATAAATAAAAAGTACAACAATTGAAACGTATGTAATAAACAATCAGAAAATAGTAGTTTTAGTTCATAAAATAATTTAAGAATACTTAATAATCATATCAATGTTTTCAGATTTTTTATCTGTATTATATACAAGGTAAAAATACGGATGACGTAATAAGGTCTTGTAAACAAAGCGTCAACTTAACACTGTAACGTTTTTTCATAGATACCAATACCGGCCATTACCATTACACGGCCAACTAATGTCGTAGCAGAGCCATATGACATCCAGCAATTCTGTTAAAATAGCACATTATTTGAAAATTTAAGCCCTAAATACATTTCTATGACAGTTATCCATTGAGTAATTTTTTAATAATATTTTAGAACTAAATGATCGGATAAGCATACTATTCATAAAATACCAATATCGTAATACCTTTATTACCTATTCGTTTCATGGAGTGTGATTATTAAAAAATATTTTATTATTTATTATGAAGAAGAAAAATTTTATACAAACAATTTAGTATATTTGTATATATAGAAAAATCATAATATTGATCATACTACTTACTACTAGCAACTTATTAAATTGTGCCTATAAAACATAAATTAATTCCCAGAATCGATCTTATGAATAATAATGTACACAAATCTATACAATATAGCATAATTAATTAAAACACGAACTAACCTATAATTTCCACTAACGGTAACTAATCGCTTTGTATCTAGGACCGTCATTAGCTGCATTTTGCTGAAATTCAATAACTTTAATATATTATTATGCAGTCTAACATAACGGATATGACAGAAGTAGTTAATGATTAATATGATTTTATGTAGTTCACCTGGATTTACATCAGGGCTTTTAGAATAAAGCTTTGTTATAAGGCTTAACACACAATATAAAAGTTCGACATTGTGCCGTAATGAGTTCCACGATTATTTATTACTGTCAAATCACACTGCTCAGGCACAGATATGATGTAGCTTAATAAGAATTTTACACATTTATTTTCCTTTGTCCCCGAATAGAAATCGAGCCGACATTTATCGCGCATCATGTTGAAATAAAAAAATTCCAAATAAATCCTTCTCCATAACTCTTTTCTCAAGAACATATACATAATATTAAATTGGACGTTTGATAATAAAAAAGAAAATCTTTTGGCCAAAAAAATTTTTTTAGCAATTCAAAAGTAAATTTTTATTTTTCAACGTTTGATGTAGTTATAATGAAAGTTTCACGATACATAATAGAATGGTATAGCCTAAAGGATGATATAAAAAAGCAATCGCTTGAGGCAATGTCGTAGATAATTTTTATTTTGCCCTCTTATCGCATAATTTATAAGTGCTTTTACTTTGGGTCCGATGTTATATGAAAAGATGGGCAAATTTGTACCGGAATGAATATTATTTATTTTTATCGTATTCAAAATATATGGTTATTATGAAAGGGGTACGTACGTTTAGGGAAAATAGATTTTTAAGGTTTGTTGTATCTGTGTCTACATTTCTCGAAATAGATATTTTTGATCTAATTTCATTATAACTTTTGAGTCTAGACTATGTTATTATGTAATAAGATGAAACATTAATAATATGTTTTTTGCTATCAGCCCTTTTAAGACTTGCATTATGGAAAACAATGATTACTAGTAAAATAATATCATGTGCTAATTTTTTAAAGTTTTTCTTATATAGACTTAGAACATATAACCATTGTATTCGATCACACACTAAACCCTTATTAAGTTTTTATGACGTCACTAAACTGTTTTTAACCGTCCCATATGAAGGGCAAGCAGAGACCTAGTGTCAAGACTCTCTTTCCTTACTTTCTGGTCGAATTTCAGACATTACCTCCCTTTATAAATTTTTTTTTATTATCTGTTTTTATTTAGGGACTTTTTAAGTAAACAATATACAAAAATGTCAGTCCCATCGTATCTTTAAAACAAACTTAAAACAAACAATAGTCTAAAGTCTAAATACTATTTTAACTTAGACTTATACAACAATAAGTAAGTAAGCATTGAAATTGCATTGCAAGTCAGTGGTTAGGACCGCTGTTGGCGACACCAAGCCCTTCCCGATTACAGTAGGGGTTCACCAGAGCTCAGCTCTTAGTCCGTTCTTATTCAATGTAGTGCTGGATACTGTCTCGGCTCACATCCAATGCCAGCCCCCGTGGCTGATGATGTATGCCGATGACATAGTACTCATCGACGAGAACCGACTGATGCTGGAGCGTAAAGTGAACGCCTGGAAGGGTGCGCTTGAGAACGGTGGTCTCAAACTGAATGTGTCGAAGACCGAGTACATGGCTTGCGGGAACCCGGACTCGAGCACCATCCATATCGGGCCTGAGCCAGCCGTTAAGTCGGAGAAGTTCAGATACCTTGGAGCCGTTATGCATGAGTCTGGAGGCATCGACCACGACATCCATGCCCGTATAAACGCTGCCTGGGCCAAATCGCGGGAGGTCACTGGTGTAGTCTGTGATAGCAGAATACCGCCCAAGCTCAAGGGACTGATATACAAGAGCATTATCCGACCGGTTCTTTTATACGGCAGCGAATGTTGGCCAACATTATCTCGGCACACTCAGGAGCTTCACGTCACGGAGATGAAGATGCTGAGATGGATGTGTGGCGTTACGCGGTCCGACCGCATACGCAACACATTCATTCGAGGTAGTCTCGGGGTCCGTGACGTAGCGGATAAGCTCCAAGAGCGTCGCCTGAGATGGTATGGCCATGTTATGCGCCGATCTGAGAACTATGTCGGAAGGAAGTGCCTTGACATGTCTGTCCCTGGAGTTAGACCACCCGGACGCCCAAGGAAGCGATGGCTGGATGTCGTGACACAAGACATGAGAGCCAATAGATTGTCCACTGAGGATGTTAAAGACCGTGCAAAGTGGAGTAGGCTTAGTCGGAAGGCAGACCCTGGCAAAAGCCGGGACTAATGCCAGGAAGAAGAAGAAGAAGTAAGTAAGCATTGAAAGCGTCAGCAAGGAAATTTTTCGCCACAATTACATGGATCCTACTATACATTTATAAAAAAAATATACACGCATTCAGAAGTAACTCAGTAAACGCTAACGTATGCATGACCACTTTTATCTCAGAGAATAAAAACGAATGTCTTACGTTATGCTTTACAAGATGTTTACGACATAGTATATTACATAGGGGAGGTAAATATTGAGGCGGAAACTGCCTAGAATGAGGAAGGGGCCACACTACAGAACTGTAGGCTTGTGTGACGTCAGAAATAGATAGATTATTCCATAATATGATATATATGAATTTCTGGGGTAATAAATAAAGTTTTGTATTAAAGATTTATTCAAACTTACGTGTTGTCGCGATACATGGAATTTGTAGAATATTACCTACACGTAGTATGTAGACAGGACTAAAATCAGTTTGGTCAGAAATCATATATATCTGTAAATAAATTTTATACTATTTTTGAGTTGGAAATTCTAATATATTACAATATAAGTTATTGAATATATTGTAATATATTACAATATAATCAATATGCCAATATTTTATATGTTTTTTTATCATTCGAGATTTTGTACATACCACGACGATATTTAAGTCTTGAAAATTATTTAACAAATTGAGTAAACCATTGTAACTTCATAGATAACTATTATTATAGTGCATATGCGTTACACTGGTTAAATAACTGAGACTTTAGAAATGAGGAAACTATTTAGCATTTAATGGATTCACTCAGTTGGTACCGGACCCATCATTTTGTAGAGCGAGGCGCTCTGACCAATACTTCAGAATTGCGTATTACCAAGTATTGATAAGGTAACCTCTCTACCTAACCCAATTGGCATACTACCTACCTAATGCTGCTTTTGAAATAAGATCTAATAATAATTCTACACACGGCCTCCGAGATATTTTATAAATTATTTAAAAAAAAAACTGTAATACCTCTCGCTTCTGCAACATCTAAATTAACTGTAACCTATTCTTGATCAATTCGATCGCAAGCTAGATGTACTTATTAACAGTTAATTCTAGCAGTATTACGAAACTATGAAATTTAGACCGTCTTGGCGCAATAGAACAACGCTAACTGTAACTCAGATGGGTGTAGGTGTGATCCCCATTCAAGGAAATATATTTTTTTTAATTTTTCCGTTTCGAGGCGTGGTTTTGTTACATACATTCATATAACATCGCGATGTATAGTAAAAACGTATCCGTATATATAAATAATTGAAGCGGAGGCAGTTTTATGGCAAAGCTTTTGCTCTTTGTGCTAGCGATTTCTATAGCTTTGAATGGTGCTAAGCTCGATAAATTTTGCTGAATATTATATTTATAAACAAATATACCTTTATATACCTTTATTTGTTTTTTTCTAATATTAGAAGTTTTAATGTTATATATATACAAATATAAATTTCAAAGACGAATATTAATTTTAATAATCTATTAAAGAAAATAGACATGTGATGAGGAAAAAAGAACCACCCTAAAGCCATACAGTAAGTATTATTAAAAATAACAGTCAATTTCCTTCGCCTACACGAGAGATAATATTGAACAATTATATTCCCTTGTATGTGATTTGATTTCGGGTTAATATTTCCGGGTTACTACGGGTATTATTAGATATATAAGTCAAAAGTTAGATTCACCTTCTGAGTACATTATTACAAAATCGTTCACTATTTATTAACTCAATTTAAAAAATACCGTTTGTTAAAATTATTTGTTAAAATTTCGTTAGTACTTATAAAATATTATTTTTATATATTATATTATTTACTATGTCCCCCTTTTAAGGAAAATTGGTCTGACAGAGGAGTATGAAATTAGGCATACTTATAGTTTATGTATGTGTGTAGGAGAAGTGCAGAACGCTAATATTTTTTAATAATAATGCTTATAAAGTACATAAAATCAATAAATAAAATATTACACACACTACCATGTGTTAAACAATATAACTTTTGTATAAAGAGTTATACACGTAGATATACACGTTGCCATGGCAACGCGTATATCACGCGTCAGCGGGTCCTCTAAGTTTTATAGATCTATAATTTTAATACTATATTTATATACATAGATCAAGTAAATAGTGTCAAAAGTCTAAGAAGTTCCTGGGTTTAATGAAAACTGAGGACATATTCATTAGGATATTTTTTATAGAAAAATATGTTTTAAAATACACTCCCCTGAAATGGAACGGAACCTGCTACTCTAAAATATAACATATAAAACCAGACAAATGCGCATTAAAGGCTTATAATAAATAAAGAATACACACCATTATTGATCTGGTCGTCCAGACTTTGACTTGTGCCAACTCTCATCTGACGCATGAACCTGGAATGCCGCCAGTGCAGTGTTTCAAGTAAGCATACATACATATATTCGACTTACTCGTAAAGACTTATTTATATGTGAAATTAACGTTCTTAACACGTTTTTATCATAATATAGAGTAAATAATAATAATAATAATATTACTATACTATCTTAAACATTTTCTCTCAGTTTTAAAGGTACCGTAACTAATGAGTGGGATATTGGCAATTGAAACATTTGAAAAAAAACAGCATTAACAATAATAAAGCATAAATAAATGTAAATAAAAAAAATTAAAATCCATATTCCCTAAAATTAAATAAAGCTTTAGAAATATACATTTCCATAAAAGTTCATATAAACCTTCATAACTAACTAAATAACTAATACTATAATCAATAAATTCTATATAACACACTGCATCAGTAGCCAGTAGTTGGTAGAAGGCAAACGGTGGTAAGATCACTTTTTCTATTAGTGCAAACCGCATTTAAATCACTTGTGGTGTATAAAAGATTTTAGCCTACATAATAATATAATAATGAGTAATATAATTGTTTGTTTTAGTTTTATTATTCGTTTTTATAATAATAAATGCCTAAATGAATAATAAATATATATAAATCTGTCAAATGTCGATAAATCTGTCAAAACGTAGCTTCAATGACTGAGGAATGTACATAGCTACATGATATGAGCGTACCGTAAAATCACACTGGCTGTATTAATGAAATTGAACGGCACTTGAATATGACGCTTGATTGATATTTTTATATTATTTTAAATAACCAGTCATCGTGGCGTTAAGGTCAGTTGTAAGTTGAATCTGCAATAAAAAAGGGAGAATGAATAAGCTTTAGCTCCGCCTCTCAAGACATAGTTTCTCGAACCCTGTTTTGTTTACCCTACTATACGCGAGCAAAGTAAAGCGATAAGCTAAATATATTTATACATATATATATATATATATATATATATATATATATATATATATATATATATATATATATATATATATATATATATATATATATATATAACGCCCATACCACGTTGAACAAACCGGTTCTCGTCCGATCACCGAAGTTAAGCAACGTCGGGCGCGTTCAGTACTTGGATGGGTGACCGCCTGGGAACACCGCGTGGCGTTGGCATCTCAGAGGGTGTCTAACCAATTATCTGTCCGATATTTGGTTTCCGGCATACGGGTACGCGACCCCGGGACCTCGAGCCACCACTTTCATAACCCGATCCAATCCATGTAAGTGGTGTCCCTCCCCTATATTCCAAGTCTTTCTGCCTCTTATTCCCTGTCCTTTCTTGGTTTCTCCCAGTAATGGGTTTGGAGGTCAGATGGCAATCGCTCCACAAAAAACCACTTCGCCACTCATATGGACCGGGTCTTAGTCGGAAGGCAGACCCTGGCAAAAAGCCGGGACTAATGCCAGGAAGAAGAAGAAGAAGATATATATATATATATATATATATATATATATATATATATATATATATATATATATATATATATATATATATATATATATATATATATATATATATATATATATATATGTGTTGTAAAAAATTGTAGTTTGTACAAATTAAAAACTTCAAATTTGAAATACTATATTTAATCCTAAATTACGTAGAATTCATGTCTAGTATTTTGAAATTAACAATAATGTAAAAGACCATTTCACTTAATGTCCTCTACTGAAGGATAACTGCGTCTTCACTATCGCATTATTATAAGAGGTTTCATCCCCTACACAACAATACATCAAGTTGTAAGTTGTTCGTAAAAGAAAATAAACATATACGAAGAAACTAAAGTAAAAAAAGATCTTTTGTCGTCCTTTCTATATAAAGGCAGTGACCCGAGGGTTCTTGTGAGTATTGGTGCTAGTATACTCGTGTTTGTATTATTCTAGCCTTTGAGATTCAAATTAATTTATAGTATATACTTTGTAAATATTTATTCAGACATATGTTACTAAGCAATATGTGTCAGATTTTGGGTTTTTTATAGTTATGTCACTTGGTTATTATTTGTATATATCAGAGTGTTTAAAATCTCTCCCTAGTGCTTGATATTATGCATCTTAATTTCGTTAAGTTAGTATTAAAATCGTCAAGTTACTTTATAGCTATAAATACAATTGCGAAGCTGAAAAACCTCAATATTATACTAAAACTACATTGTATGATATCCACGCACATACAGACAGACTATACGTATTGTATACGAGATATTTATATCTTGTCTTACAAAAGTTATAATAAAACAATAACACGATATGCGTACGGCAAATAAAATTACCTATAAGCTATTTCTATTGTTAGAGTATGAGTAGCGCCAATATATTTAATACAATTTCCAAGATCCACCGAAACGCTAGCAAATATATTTTATTGATCTCGTGCGCAAAACGCCACGTACTCGTGTCACTCACATTTACATGTTCCTCTTACGCAACTATGAGAATTTCTTTTGTTCTGAAATTGGAGGATGTATGAATGGCGTTTGCTTTAGTTAATATATGTTGTTAATATATATGTGATTATTTGATCTCCTTATCAATGGTGATTAAAGTACTGATAACAGTTTTGGGAGTCTCTTGAACACTCCGTCCCCTACTTCCTATGTACTTTTTTGATATATTGATTTATTTCGTAGTAGAAATATAATATTTTCCTTGGGTAGGTTTCATGACTAATTCTGTAAAGGCTGATACCGATATCGTCTAAAGCTATAACCCCTAATATAATTATTTATAATTATTATTCTTCACTTGATTCTGCTTTCTCGTATAAAAAATCAATAAGACTAATCCTTACTACTGTATTATGAGAGCTCTTTACAATATTCAAAACGTAAATAAATAATTCTAAAACTAATTCAAAATTATATTGTGTAATATTTTTTAAATATAGACACATGAAACAATTTCACAGTTTCCCATACTATAAATTTGCCAAAACATTAAAGATTGTTGTAATTTATAATTTATTTCGGTTGCTTCTTTATCATAGAAAGTCCAAATAAAAAAATCAAGCCGAAAGCGGAGAATTGAGCGAGCTTAGTTTCTGTACCTACCATTCTATATGAAGACATGAAGTTGAAAAAAAAATAAAATATTCGATATGAGAAGGCCTTGTACATATTTTTGATATGAAAATTTCCCAATCGGAAATCGAACTCACACCATATGTACAATTAGATACACTGAACTACACCGTCATTGCTAATTACTAACGAAATTAGCATATACTTTAAGGAGATATCCGTATAATATACGCCCCTTGTACTAAAACGTGCGACACATGGTGGAACTCAACGCCATGCTTTATCTCAAACAAGGCATAAGAGTGATTTGCATATGTTGATTATATATACATATTTTAGGCACCGTCTGTTCGTTCGTTTCAATTTGAATTTTCACTCATCATAATATAGAGATGGTATAAACATGACATTGTGATTATTTTTATAGTTTACTAGCAAGACGCACGCGGCTTCGCTCGCTTGGATGATAATATTATTTATTTATAAGTAAAGTAAATTGCATTTGTATGTCATAAGCTGTAGACTATATGTTAGGTATTCCGGCGTTTAAGCTATATCACAGCAGGGTTTCATCTAATTTGCGCGGCTTGCTTGTGGCTCTTCATTCAATTCAATGATATCGTGAAAACTATTAAACAACTCGGCCAAATTACTTAGTATGAAAGACAGAATTTTATTAACATTAAATACTTAAAGTGACAAATGTTTTAAATTTGATAAGAGTTTTGAATTTGTTTTGAATTTCATAAAAATCATCTCAAAATAGTAAAATAGTATCTGATTTAATTAAATATATGTTTCACAATTTTGATCTCAGTGGCTTCTACATAAGAGGTTCTTCTGCATAAAGGAAGAGAATAATCCATCCAATAATAACTCCATTGGTTTTGGCAGCGTTTGCCGAGACAGTTCTCAGAGGGCAGAGTTTGTTCTCAGAGGGCAGAGTTTGTACTTAATTGATATGTATCGTTATATTACGACCAAAATCATATAAAATCATAAAAAATTACATTATATGGTATTTTGTTGTATAACCTATAATACTGTACAGTTTCTTCTAAATCCACCAAGTAGTTTTTTCGTGAAAGAGTAACGTATATACATAGCTCCATCCTCACAAGCTTTTGTATTTGTAATATTAGTAGGATAGGTTATTAATAGGATAAAACTAAAATGCAGTTAATAATATTATTACATTTTAGTTTTATAATATATTATTCTATATTATAAATGTGGAAGTTTTTGGGCATGGATGTTTGTTCCGGTTGAATCCAATTCACCTAAATAATAAAATTTTAGCAGGTGAAGCTGCGGAGAGGTTGCTATTAAAAATAAAATTAATAAGTGTGTGTGTTCCTGACGTAGTGGAACAGCGTCTGACTGGCAACGTGCTATTTACCCAATCTGGTACCGACAAGTAGTGTTTCCAATGCAAGGGTAAAGTAGAGAACAGAGTGTTTTAACACTATTTATTAAAAATGAGAAAATATATATATTTTTTTAATAAATTTAATATAAACATCAATCTATTTTATTTTCTTAACAAGCAGATTGACAAACCAAAATATTTTAAATATATTTCTCCACTTATTATCGAGCCTATCTATCGACTATCAGGCACACTATACAAACAGTATGAACATAGTATGTATATATGTATGTATGTATGTATGTATGTTTGCGTACGTCACAATAGCATGAAATTCACTAAGTGGTAATTATTAGATGAACCACTCAATCAAGCACTAATAATCTCTGTATTGTATAAAGTTAATAGATGCATATAAACGTCTTCATTACAAAATAATTAATATAGGGACAAGTAAATTTGATGACCAGATATATGAAATAAGTATAAAATAAGAAATATTAGTAAATAGATTTGGTATCATTACATACAATTAAATTGATTTTAAATTAGGATATGGATCGGACAGAGTTAGTTAAGGGAAAGGTTTGTATGTATAATATAATATAAAAGAAAGTATTAAAAAGTCCGAAAATATCGTATAGCTATTTCTTATGCACTTTTATAGCAAACATTGGCCATATATTACAATGTATATTTAAAAAAATTTACGATTAGTCTTTCTTCTTAAGATAGTCCACAATAAATTTTTTTTTTATTGCAAACAACTCATTTTTGATTTACGAAGCTATAAAATATTAGTCCTTATCTAATTCAATACCGTAGATACGTTGTGCATTTTAAGTAGATAATTTATATTTTATTTATTTATTTTTTACATTATATTATTTTATTTTTTTCTTTACACCATAAGATAAAAATTACTAATAGAAAAATAATAAATTTTAGTCAACGATTGTGGAGTAGAGGCGGCCTTACAGGTGATCTTCCTGGTTACCTCAATATATATATATATATATATATATATATATATATATATATATATATATATATATATATATATATATATATATATATATATATATATATATATATATATATATATATAGAAGAAACCAAGTTTAAATTATGGGGGCACAGTGGTCGACCCGTCGTCGTTCGTACCAATATAATAACGTGTAACGTCGGATGACAGGGGATACGCATACCTACAATGAATACTATCTATAATATCAATAATATTCTCGGTTCGGTTCAGCTCGAATCGAAAAATGCTTTCGTTGGATATCCATATATGGAGTACGGCTATATTATGTCACGCTTTGACCAATGGGCTTAAAATAAAAAAAGTACCTAAAACGGAAGGACTTGTGAGCTTCCGTTGTGTTGCTACGTACATGGTTACAGTAATAAAAGCAAACACATAATTTAAGCTATACAGTATAATTCCGATTATTCCTTCTACAATTAAATATAAAAATTGCCGTACACCAGCTTCTTACTAAACACTGTTACTACATCTACATACATTTTAGCATTTTCTCTTCCAATATATCGAAAACACATTACGAATAATGAAATCAAAAACGAAAGAACACCAAAACATTACTGAAAAGATCACTCCGAGTTTTTTATTTCCGCCGCTTGTTTGCGATAACGGGACAAAAGATGACATGGCAGGCATTGTTATTAAAAAAGACGTCAACTTTAGTGCCTACCCCCCACCCCCCCTTGATTTATGACAGCTTTGTGGCAGGATAATGGAATTCTGTTATGTAATGCTGCGTAAGACCTCATTAGAGCGGCGGCTCATTTGGCAAGAGGGAGCGGGGTTACTCCAGATTAGCTAATGATCCCTATTCTGTTACATTCTTTTATAATCTGTGGCTAAATACTTAAAATTATGAATAAGTAAAAATTAAGTTACTATATATGGCTGGCTTGTGAAAACGCCATGTAGATGATCCTGAAGGACATAAGAACTCTGATGTATGAGTTTAATGACTGCGAATCAAAGAGGTTCGTCGTGACTGGTGATTATGAAATGTTCAGATCGTTCTTTATAGCTGGAGATAAATTTTAAAGTATTTTTAAAGTTGATGTAAATTTCTACATATGCTACACTTTAATATCTCAACATATGCACAAAATCCTATAACTATATATTTATGTTATTAGGCCTTTTTTATTTCCATATATTAATTAATAAAAAATATGATATATATATATATATATATATATATATATATATATATATATATATATATATATATATATATATATATATATATATATATATATATATATATATATAGATATATATATATATATATATATATATATATATATATATATATACGTGCATACATATAAAAATTCAGTTACAATTATATAAATAAAATCAAACTATTCAGATCTATTTTTCATAAAAATGAATAGATCCGAAAAAATTTCTACCGCTATCTCTTATAAATCACGTCAAAGAGGATCTCATTATGAGGTCACTAATAATGAATGTCGTATATATTCACATTCAAGTTTCCTCTAGCAAAGTTTCTGTCACTTGTTTCATAATATACTATATACCTACGTATGTATATATATATACGTCCCAAGCGCAGGCTTTTGAACTGAAATTATAAAGGGTACGTATAATATGTAATTAAGGCTTTTTAAGACTTTTATACACGATATGTTTATTTTGCTTTTGGCGTATGCTTTTAAAGTGGGAAAAAGAAAGCTATGTCTTTAAATGAAATAAAAATATTTTATCAATTTCAGACTAGGCCCTACTTTATATAATTGGAGAGTCAAAATAATTTTTCGTAGTAATTAGTGAAATTTAAATTTATAATTAGCTTGTCTAGTCGTACTTGTGTCAATAGCGCTATTATGGTACGACAATAATAATGATAGTTTTGGATGGATGGATTCGAACGCCTTGTCATTTCCTTGCTCCGGCAAGATAATCCGTGGCAAACGAGATCTGAAAGGTGTCAAAATTAACTACTTTCTAAGCTTAGTGCTCAGACAAACCGCTCCCCAATTTCCATAGAATTTTTAAAAAATATTGTATTTAGTACATAATATTGTGAAAATTCTGCGAGTATTACTGCGAGTAGAAATGAAAATAATTTTTTCCTCCGATCAAAATCGAACTCCCAACCGTCTCATTTACAGTCAAACACTCGCACTGCGCCACAACAGCCGGCCCATTAAATTCTATAATTTTAATATTTAAAATAAAAAAATGTATTAACTTTGGAAAATTCTTTTATATTTAGATGCTAATTCATCTTCTCCTGTCTGATATCGGGTGTGGAGTCGTGTTCAGCCACAAGCAGTGTTATAATATGAACGAAAACACCCCAAAATGATTTATTACACCCAGTATCTCTCGTTTCTTCGTAAGACTTAAAAAAAACTACATACACGTTTTTATGAAGATATGTCTGCCTTGTTCTTAAATTTATACATTTGTTTATTATATTAAACCTAACTTGAAAAATCTACGCTGCAAACTTTACGTAGTAATAAATAGAGCAATTCCAAAGAAAAGTATTTATATACAAGTATATACAATATACAAATATTGATCTAAAATCGAGAGCGATCTATCAAAGTGAAAACAACGAGAAATTATTAATTATTATTAATTTTGTAGTCTTACTATGTAATTTTGTAGTCTGTGAACGTGGTTATTTCATGGGCGAAGCTAGTGAAAGTGCGAACAACGAAACTTTGGAATAGAGATATGAATAAATAACGGCGATAAGTTTCACCACTAAATAAGCTTTATCTATTAATCTACCAAGATACTTCTCTCTAACTGGAAATTAATGGAAAAAAGCTAATTTACAATGTTAAAATTTAATTATGAATTAATTGGAGCAAAAAGTCTTCAGATTTTTTATACAATAAATCATAATTAATTAATGCATAAACGAAGGACACTAATTATTCTATCATTACAAGCATGTACTTTAAAACAGTGTATTTTAATAAAAACGGATGATTCGCAAAAAAAAAGTTAAAGTCACAGAAGGAACAGGTAAAATTACTTTTTGCGGATAGCAATTTGTCAACGTCAATGAACTCTATATAGTGAGTTGTATCGTTCTAGCGGAGATTTGTTCAAATTGTATATAACTGGTGTGCTTTAAATTTTAAATTAATTTTATTATAACACTGTATAAGCTAAGTAAGCTAAGTATAAGAACTGTCAAAATTGACAGCTGGACCGGACCTATGACATTTTTGCTAAGAGATAATAGCACGGTATTGATCTGATTGTCATTTATTTATATTAGTAATTTGTAAACCAAGGAAGCTGTTTTATTATACAATCCACTACGCAAATCCTGAAGACATCATCCCGCAAGCTTTTATGGAGAATCTTTGGCAGTGAGCGATGATTGCGAGTTCGGTTCCCGCCCAGGGAATTCATTATTTAGCTTCTCCCTGTAGAGAGAATACAGTTTCAAGACAATCTATTCTCTTTTTCTAGGTATTGACATTGTAAAAGAGAAAAAAGTCTATTAGATTTTACGTAGATTTAGTTCGTTAGAGGAATCGTTGGCATAATTCGTCGAGCAATAGTATATAGTATCTGTAATATATATTTTAAAAAGTCTTAGAATCGAATGAAAATTTTGATAAATTTATCTTTTCTCCAATCTAATAACAGAGTATACAATCGAATAGCTTTTAAACTTAACATATCCTTATAGTAAAATCTTCTGCTTGCCTCATTTAGAACCTAATTATTTACAATTACATTATACTCATTTTTGATGTGATAACACAAATTTGTGGCATCAAGTTAGTAATTAAAAATCATATTCATCATTTCAGCCTTTTTTTATAAAATTATATCCATATATATATATATATATATATATATATATATATATATATATATATATATATATATATATATATATATATATATATATATATATATATATATATATATATATATATATATGTAACAGACATATTAAACCAATAAACGTGATGATTACATCACGTTGATTACATAACCTTTAACCTTTCTCTATAAGTGACTTATCAAATACTTAAAGATTATCTCAATGCAGACCAGTAGTTCCTGAGATAAGAGCGATCAAGCAAACAAACTCTTCAACTGCATTATACAAGTATAGATTGTGCTAGACCTATAAAACAGAAAAACAACTAACGTTCCAACGGTTCTTGTTACATACATACAATATTTACATTAATTTCTAACAAAATCAACTCGGTAAGCGATTAAAGCAAGTCACCAAAATAACTTTCGTCAGTACTGACCCGCCAGATCCAATTACAAAGTTTAATTACTCATCAGAGTAGATTGTAGGTGCCTGTCATGCTCGAATGTCGGTGTAACTTTGGACACTGCTTTCTGCGCTTATGTCACACTACAGGTACTCTTTAGTTGGTAATTTTTTTTTAATTTTTGCTAAGTTTATTTTATTTATTTAATATTACATTTTAAGTATCAATTTAAATTAAAAGGACAATATCTTATCACATATGGATAACCGTTTGAAATGTCACGACATGCGTAAACACGGAACAAGTACGACTTCACAATTCTTGAAATTTCAGAATAGTGTTTAAAAATAACGCTCTACATAGAAACTAAAGCAAACGTTTTATTTTTATGACCCATTAGTTAAAGAAAAATACTGAATCGATATTAGAAAACGAAATTTTTAAGATTACGCTTTATTTGTTTATAAATGCGGATATAATTTATTTCTTTATAGTTTAGTCAGACCATAGTATGTGATGAAAATTCAAAACGGAATAGTATATATCATGCGTGTAAAGTCGCGTGCGGAACTCTAGTAGTTTATATAGTACCTGTTTCTAAGTTAAATTAGAAATCATTTTTATTTCATATTATTAATTATTAATAATTTCCATTCATAATTAACTAGCTTAAATGAGCAAAGGGTAGAACAAGCTCATTAAAGTTTATAATTGAGTACAGAGGTGAGTTTCAAAGTGATAAGCACTATTATTGTAATATCTATAGCCAAGCAATAAAATATACTACTATGTATTAGTACTTCAATTTCAATAAATAACATACAAATTTAAATGAAAATATATAATTAACACAATTATTTGAATGAAATCATAGAAATCATTGAATTTTATATGTTTACTATAAATATAGAGTGAGGTGGGGTTCATGCTATATCCTAATCTAATCAAAGGTAATCTGGCGGTGACGCTGAAAGACAATTCTAGCTCAGCAGCAGTAAAGTCATTCAGAAAAACAACTTGTTATGTTCTCGTTCGATTTTCCAGACATTGCGCTTTGGGTGGTGGAAGTCAGAGGGAGAAAATAATTAATTCTTCCCGAGTGGGATTCGAACCCACGACCGTGACATGTACAGTCAGACGTATATATATATATATATATATATATATATATATATATATATATATATATATATATATATATATATATATATATATGTATATATATATATATATATATATATATATATATATATATATATATATATATATATACATATATATATATATATATATATATATATATATATATATATATATATATATATATATATATATATATATATATATATATATATTATATATATATATATATATAAAAGCGAGGCAAGCGAGCTATAAACAAACACATCATCCCACCTTTATACGTAATAGAAAAAAAGTCTTACAAATAATCTTCAAACAACTTACACCAGAGTTAATTTCAGCAAGAATGGAAGGAAACGTACTAGTATACAGAACATTACTCACTGCACCAAAAGCACCAAGAAGTTCCGAAGTAACTCTCGAATTCCTTTAACTTTAATTTCACCAAAGTCTTCACACTTCGAATCAGATAAAATTGCATTCCAGCCCCGACTTCTCCGGTCTGATTTTTATTAAATTGGTATTGTAGGGAAAGTGGCCGGAATACCTCCTTTCTTAATACCAATGGAATTGGATTTTAAATGCTTCTTTAAGTTGATATGATATTAGACTAATCTCGTTTTACGGTTTTACCTATAATATGCTTACATATTATTTATAATTATTATACTTATGATACTAGTGGCTCATTGGGTCGTCGTCTGTTTGTAAACACTAGGGGTGTGAGATGTGAGTTTGATTCCCAATTTGTGGAATTTATTATTTTCATTTATTCACTCTCTGGTACTATAATATTTTAACATTTTAGTCAATAACATGATAAGCTAAATAACGATTCTTTTTGATAAAACAGTCTATACTCTACTATCCGAGGTGTGTTGAATTCATTAACTTAGCACCACGCTATTTTCAAATTAGTATGAACTAGATTTCATTAAAAAAAAAACAAAAAAATAACGTTTCACATCCATTTCAGCAGAAGAAGCAGAGGAATTACACTCTTTCTCCGTTTTCTTATGGCAGCGTTTTCTTTTGCCAGAGCAGGGTAATTAAAATAGAAATTTATTCTCTTACCCTCGAGTGTCGATAGAATTCTCAACGATGAAATCATCGCGTTATAAAAAATGTTGTATGTACAAAACAAAATTATGTCTAATTAAAATTATAACAGTTATAAATTAAAGATACAAAATCGTTTGTTTATATCTTTCTATATAGATATAAATACATATGCCTTCGCCACATAATATATAGAATTTCCATTCACAAAAGTAATTAGAATCTCTATAGTATAATTATAATTATAATGATATATCAGAATCTAGAGCCAATATAACACCGATAACCAATTGAATATTAGGTTAATCAATTTTCAATAATTCATAGTAGCTTTTAAAATGTATTTTATATTAACTAGGGTTAAATAAATATTTGAAATAAAAAAAATAACTCTTGTTTTTTCTTTATTTTGAACATGAGAAAAGCATATAAATTAATAAAATACATAATCAATAATAGAACTAGACATTTCAGTTTTCAAACAGACGTTTTCGTCTTAACTTTTCGTCTTACACACGTAAAAGCTTGGGCAAAGTTTATAGAAGCTGTAGTAAGTTTAGATTATCTATTGTCGACGATTGTCGCGTCATTCCCTCTTATCTGTTACGATTAAGGACGAAGATGTTTATTGTACTACATATACTAGAGTAGACATCACAGTATTTTGTGTTATTATATCAGGGAATGAAAACCATTTTAAATTGAATTAAGCTCTCAAGCGAAAGTTTCGTAACTATGAAGTTCTGATAGAGATATAACATCTCCTTTCTCTTCTCTCCAACAATCCTTAATCACGATTTATCCTGCATATGATAAGAGACTTCTCTTAGGGACAACCTAGTGTCAAGACACACACTAATTCAAAACATTGAATGTTTATTGGTGAAGCACAGTCAAATAATAATGTTATATAGCTATGTATGTTATATATTAATATATTATATATTTAAAACTAACCAATTGAATTTCTTCTTTCCAGAATCTTAAGAATCAAATCATGACAACGAATGTGTGGGTGGAACAGGTAAGCGATATAGCAGCTTTATAAATTTTATATATACTATATATTTTTATTTCATTTACAATTATAATTAAGTAAGTGTCAAACAACTTAATTAACTACTTTCTGAATTAATACATTATTTGTTAATTGCCGTAACTTAATGCCGCACTTCTTCTTATTGGAGGGAAGGGAGGGAAATGAAAATAATTTATTATCCCGATTGAGATCTACATGTATGCACATATTTTATTATTGTGGCAGTTGCGGTGCAGCGGCACATCATCTGACTGTTACAATGGATGTGGGTTCGATTCCTTCTCGAGGAAAATGTATTATTTGCATTTTCGCTCTGCAACTTATACAGCTATTTATTTATTTTTATTTTAACATATTATATATATATATATATATATATATATATATATATATATATATATATATATATATAATATATATATATATATATATATCTTCTTCTTCTTCCTGGCATTAGTCCCGGCTTTGCCAGGGTCTGCCTTCCGACTAAGACCAATCGGTCCATATGAGTGGCGAAGTGGTTTTTTGTGGAGCGATTGCCATCTGACCTCCAAACCCATTACTGGGAGAAACCAAGAAAGGAAAGGGAATAAGAGGCAGAAAGACTTGGAATATAGGGGAGGGACACCACTTACATTGATTGGATCGGGTTATGAAAGTGGTGGCTCGAGGTCCCGGGGTCGCGTACCCGTATGCCGGAAACCAAATATCGGACAGATAATTGGCTGGACACCCTCTGAGATGCCAACGCCACACGGTGTTCCCAGGCGGTCACCCATCCAAGTACTGAACGCGCCCGACGTTGCTTAACTTCGGTGATCGGACGAGAACCGGTGTGTTCAACGTGGTATGGACGTATATATATATATATATATATATATATATATATATATATATATATATATATATATATATATATATATATATATATATATATTATATATATATATATATTTATTCTCCAGCCCATCGACTAATACCTAATATAGGTCATACGTGGAAATAAAATAAAATGTACTACTGGCAGTAATTTTAATAATTTTAATATGTAAAATATTTAGCATGTAAAATGTGAAATAAGTTTTAAAACTACCTGCCATTTTAACCTGCCAGCATACATTACCGTTTAACCCTTCTCCACTGGCACCAGTCAAAATTTCCAAGACACAGCCTGAATACGAATCACTTCGGCGAGTCACGTACCTAACAAATGATAGTGGCCATTCGGGAATCGACATAGAAAGAAGACGTCCTTTCTCTCAACGCTTGACAACTCGTAACGTGACTAATAGTCTTTATACGCGTACGTTTATTGCCTTTGTTCTGTGGAGAAAGAAATCTTGGAAAGCTTTTGAACCACATATAAATGTCAGCTGGAAGCAAAAGCTATTTTCTGAGTCAGAACTTAGAGCTTTGTAATTCGCTAGCTTTTACGTGTGGCTGCGCCCACGTGACCATTTGGAAATAAGTAAGAGTTATATTCGACACACGACACATTCTAAGTGCTGGAACTCTACTACAGAGACAATGGATTACATCATAACGGCTATACGGTGATGTACATAATAAATAATACCTACATAAATATACTTTAAACACTGAAATCATTTTACAATTAATACTAAAGTTTCGTGAGATAAGCGCGTTCAACTGAATAAACTGTCATTTTGATATTAATATAGGTATAAAGTACAGATCAGTATAAAAGTATAGATATCTATTTGTAACATATGTATGTGTATGTCGCATACTTACACTCAAAATGTACAAAGGGCAAAATGTGGGAAAAATTTAAATATTTCCTTTGACAAATCCTTAGAATATAAATGGCGTGACAAGAGAAAATAATACATTATTTTTTTATTAAATTTTCATTATATTAAAAAATCTCTAGAATCTATGAATATTTAGTCAGTTCAGAACAATATTTAAGTGATATCATAAACTTGAGTATTTACTTTGTAAGTATTATCCGTAAGTGTACTTTGAAGTTTAGTTGAAGTCGAGTATAATTTTCGTCGTGTTTTTCCCTTTTGGGATGAAAAGTTTGGTTTGTTTTACCTTTTGAGTTGCCTTATGTATTGAATTACCATTTTTTTACAAAATATACACATATATTCTGCAGATTCTTGAACTAAAGAAAGGTGAATAAATAAATCATAGAGTAGGCTGATTGTAACATTTTTACTATCATAATAACAACTTATATTCTAGTCGCAAACTTGTCCTGCGATAGTGATGTGATTTAAAGGTTATATCACGTTGATAACATACGAAGACAAAGGCGAAATACAATATATATATATATATATATATATATATATATATATATATATATATATATATATATATATATATATATATATATATATATATATATATATATATATATATATATATATATATAAACAAATTCTAATTAAAATTTCATAGCATTTTTTATACATTATTAGCATTCTATTCATAATTATTGGTACTAAATTTCTCTAACATAGTAGTTTAATAAGGCCTAACATAGAGATATCTTTAAATATTTTTATTGTATAATTTATATTAAAATATATATATATATACATATATGCAATATATGCATATATTATAAATGTTTGTTTTAACTTTTTACGAACGTAAGCGGATACTGCTTATACAAATGTCGTAAGTAATTGTGGTATTAAATTGCAATTATAACGTAGTTGTTATAGTATATACATTTTAAATTTAAAAAAAATTAAAATTGATCGTTTAAATCTATTTTCAAACAATTTTCGAAACAAATTATGTTGAATGTCGTAACTAAACGCTGTGAATATATTATATTTCTTAGCATACTGTAGCAGTTATCTGTTCAAACATCCCACACACATCGTTACTCAAAAACCTGTTAACTGCAAGTTAAGTCCCCAATGATTTATGACATGAAAGGGACAAGCCCTTCATATCAAACATATATGGCGAGAGATAGGGAATCTTGGATCTTGTCCCAGGAAAAGTTTAACCTTCTCCCCTCCATGATACAGCGTTAGTTAAGTTTTTATAAGTAGGTCCTGTCGATATTGAATTTTTATATGAACTTCGTTCACAGCGATCTTTTGATGTTTTCTTAAAATTTCTCTTAGATAAGAATATATTTAGTGACCGTTGGATATCAATTTTGGTCATCTAATATCGACGATGTGTGCTTACTTACTATTAAAGTGTACATGTTGTACTGTTGATATTTGTACGAAAAAAGAAGCAATAACCTAACTAGACACTAGTAGAGTAGGCAGGCAGAACCTATTAAGACACTCTGTTTTCACCCAATTTTAGAAATATTGCACGTTGAGTAGGCGGAACTCGCACACCACGCTTTGCTATCGTACCAGAGAGAAAAAAAATCATTGAGTTATTATATATTAATCTATTGTATAAAACTCCTGTGTAAATACTTAATGCCTAAAGCTACCACTAAATCACATTTCTTTCAAAGGTAAAAGAAAATTATTCTCATAGTTCAAAAACTCCAAGTTCGCAATCGAGATAATTTTTTCTAACGAACATCACTAAAATTATAAAGCATATGCAACGAAGCAAAAGAATGTAGTGTTTCAATCATTTACGAGTTACGAGTTCAGTTACGTCTCAAACGCATACTTCTAAAGATTGTTGCGAGTCGCCGGCAGGTAGCTTAGGAATATTTTTTTCGTTCTACAACACTCGCTGTACGTTTGTTTTTAGCTTTGATTGTATTCGGCGTTTTATTCGTATTCGATGCTACATCGTTACTCGACTCGAATAGTCGGAATTGTTTTTGTTAACAATGTAACAACACTTCTGTTCAACTTTTGTGCGTTACGCCCAGCTAATGTTCCGGCTTTAGATAAAGGATTTTGCGCTGCGTCCTTCCCTTCGTGAGTGAATATATATATTTTCTTTTTGTTTCTTTTGCTTATTAAAATATATTTTTATTTACTTTGTTTTGTTTTGCTTTATTTAAATACTTAAATTTAAATATTTATTAAATTTGATTGTTACCGCGTGGGATCAAGCGGAGACTCTATGGCTCTATGTATATGTGTGACCTATATGTGTTACGTCTGTATGTTTAAAAATAATATCCAGTAGATCTCCCTAAAGCTATTCAAGAGAGCCAATCAATCTTGTCTTTTAAGTCGCAACTGAAAAAACATCTCATCAACAAACTTAATAGTATCTGAAAATTATTTAACTTAACTATGTTTTATTTATTTTATATTTTTATGTGTTTATTTTTTTTTGTGTTGAAATTTTATATATTTTATAGCGTATGTATGTATTTATATGTATTTGTATAAGTATATGTTTATTTAACATTATTACTGGTATGTATGTATATCTTTTTTGCCTTATGTATAGGATTTTTTTTTTTTAAAGTTATTTTTAGTTTTATGTAATTACGTAAATTTTTATCTTTATATTGCATTTTAAGCGTCATCTCGCTACCTACTGCTTTCACCCACTTTCACAGGTTGGCTGGAAAAAATCTCTTCTAGAGATAAGTCCACCGTTTGGAACTATATTTTGTTATGTATGTAATTCAACATATTTTAATTGCAATAAAGAATACTATATATATAAAACGAATGTGAAATACGAAATTATCTTTTTCTATCGATTTATCTTTTAATCTTCTTTATAAAAACACATCTTAAAAGTCGAACGACTAGTACTGAAACTACTTGAAAGATCTTCTAAATGACAGTTCACACGTAGAGCGTAATTCGGATTCGGATGGATTCGGCTAAGTAATGAAATTTTGTCTAAAGAAATGTTCTTCAGCATGACGTGCATACCACCTATATAGATATAAAAATTTAAGATCTTGACCAACTAATGAAGAACCGTAGCAATAAAATGGTTGCAATAAAGTACCGTAGCAATAAAGTTTTCTACGCAGGAAAATTTCAGTATAATAAAAAAAATCATTTTCCATACTAATTGTAAATAAATCTAAAATCTATAATCTGCAGGCTGAATGCGACAACCTCAAAAACTACAAAAAAAATTGATCTAAAAGTGTGAAATGAATAAATGTTTTTATGTTTACTGTAATATTAATAATACCGCTATGAGGGATGGAGCTCTCCGTACAGAAGTGGACGTTAATAGGCTAAGAAAAAAAAAGACCATAATTTTACATGACATTAATCGTTTCGATTTAAACCTTCACCTGAGGCCAGAGGTATCCGGTCATTTAGAATGTGACATGTGTAATTTACAACTTTTGATTTCTGTTTAACTTCGAGGACGAAGCCTTTATTTAATCTACAATTCAATCTACATTAAGGAAATTATTAAATTTATATATATATATATATATATATATATATATATATATATATATAATATATATATATATATATATATATATATATATATATATATATATATATATATATATATATATATATATATAAATTTGTATATAGATAAGACAAAGCAGGGGTAAATTCTGCCATTCAATATTCAATATTTTGAATCATAATGTACTTAAGATTATCTTTAAGTATTTACCATGCAGGAATTTATTGTCTAAGAGACATTAGGTTACATATCTTATAAATGCATTTGAAACAGCATTTTTTATTCAAAATCAAAACAAGAAGTTCAAAAATCAAAAATCTGAAGTATCCTATATAAAACTGAAAGATATCCAGTTATTCAGCCTGATGGACATTTCCATGACGATAATAAGCTTATCTAATATTACAAGGATCTCAAATTCCACGGAAATAAAGAAATAAAATAACAAGCTGCAACTAGTATTAACGGTAAATGATTGGATAATATACATAATATAACCTGTATTGATAAATAATATAAGACTCTTGATGGCAAATTACTAAGATTTTTACTATTAACTAAATTGAAAAGAATTTTAATGACTTAGTGATTTTCGAGTATCGAGTGTATAAACACGTTTAACGAATTGTACAGACACCTTCAAGACCGGCAACAACCCCATTGTTACAGATATCCATATCTGAAATTATCACTAACCATCAAGTTGTCCTTTTACTCGATTGGTCGCTAAAAGCAAATAATGATCAAGCCTATACAGCCAAACATATCCATAATTAAAATAAAACGAAAAAAAATAAAACGTATATAGAAAAAAGCAGAGTCAAAAAAATTTAATAAAATTTAAATTTAATTACAAATTCGTTATAAATGTCTTAAGTATTTCTATATATAACCGTAACAATGTATGAGATTCAACAATCAAATCTTCCCACATACAAATTGCACGCGAGCTGTAACCGATACCTTAACACGCTGTACATTGTAACCGACGTGTAAGACCGGGATTACAATACTAAAACGCACATCGAGCAATTCAATTATGAATCTAGCATAATGCGACCTACACGCCTTTATTTACAAAGACGCCACCGAATTAAAGCAACGTCGTCAAATTTAAATTGAGTTTTACCAACAGTAATTCCATTTAACGTACAATGCTCGCCAAAATAATAATTGAGTTTCATGATGAAGCAGCTATTCACTTGTTTTATAAGGAGCGCCATTCTATATTCATTTCACTTATAACGGGCTAATCATGTTGCTCGTGCTTGTGCTTGATCAATTCTATAACGATGAAAAATGTTCTGTATTAATAATTCTATGCTCGTTGAAGGATAATTTATCTATATTCTTGTAGTTATTCTATATAAATCTATATGAAATTGATTAAGCTAAATTTAACATAGATTTTAATCATTAATTATAAATTATATTTTTTTTAAATGTAAAATAGTAAAGATCAAACACATTTTAATAGCTCAAAAGGTTTCAAACGATTACAAGAGAAAAAATAGTCAAGTCCATTTTCACCTACCAGCCCAATTGACGCTTGGAGCCGGAATCTAATAAGACACCGCAATTTCCGACGCTAACGGCTCTAAGCCAACAGACCGGATTTATTTGGGCCGCAGCTGAAACTCTTTTAAGAACGCTTTTTAAATATACGAATGTGGCTTTGCGACATTCGAGGTTAAACGCTTCAGTTGAGCTTGAACAACTTCCTGTATATGTAAATGAGGAAGATACTAAGTTATCTAATACTCTTTAATTTGTAAGCTTTATACAAGTGGTAAAGTTTTTTAATTAACTAATAATATCGATAGATGAATGCTTTGTTATATATTGTTTGAGGATTACAAGTTAATATAAACACGAATTATCTACGAATACTTGTAATTCTTCTCACTGCACAGTGTTTTTCAATTCGAATTCGGTAACATATATAGTTATTTATATATAATTATAACAATTTTTTATATGTTTTCATATATAGTTAAGTTATTATAGCTTGAATAAATGATAAGCAAATATTAACACGACCAAATTACATAAACACTTGTCATATAAAATAAGGCGTTCGTTTCTGACGTCCTGAAAGCTCTTAATCTTTATTGATATTGAATGTGGAAAAAATAATGATATATAAACACTTTATGTTCTATTTATTATTCAAATTATGTAATATAGTTATATAATAGGTTTCTATTATCAAATATGGCATATATTTGATAATAGAAACCTTAACCAATTAAATTCAATAGTAAATTTATCTTTTGTTATAACAGGAGTGGAATGACTACAAGCTGAAATGGAACCCCGACGACTATGGCGGCGTGGAGACCCTGCACGTACCTTCTGAACACATATGGCTACCGGATATCGTGCTATACAACAAGTAAATATTACTTTATTAGTTATATCTAGTTTATTTTCAGAATATTGTACTTTTATTGAAATAACGTGTTCTTAGATAGACACTTGTACTAGTTGTGTGGGTGCTAGACCCATCGCGTTACAGGAAAAGGCGCTCGGGGTAATAAATGCTTGGGAATTACAATCCAAGTGTTGACTTATAGGCACCTCCTTTAAAATGTGCATTGGCCGACTTCACTGTGTGAATTCCTTTTCTCTACGTAACTAAATAATATTACGTGATTTATTTAGAGGAAATAATAATAATAATAATAATATTTTTTTTTATTTTATTTTATTTTAGTCACTATTCGCCTAAGCTTATATTTGTTTGCGACCATCGTCTTATATGCTTACTTATTTATTATTATGTACAACATAGAAATTATTGACACTAAAAAAATCCCTAAGAAGCTTCTCTCCAAGCTCAACTTTACTACTCCAATTTCTTTCAATGAGCACAAACTTTGTCTATAAAATGTGATTTTATTTAGTGTTTTCCCTTATCTCCTTATTTTCTCGGACGACTGCCATTATTTTGCATTATCACGATGAGTCGACAACTTTATCGGGGGTTCTAAACCACGACAACAACTAAAAAGCTTCCCTCCTCTTCGGGCAATGAAAGTTGGGGTTATCCTTTTTTCACTTGTCAAGTGATGTTCTTGTTAACATTTTTATTTTGACGTACAAGTTAATTATTCTATAACAATTTATGTATGTTTTAAGTTTCAAAATAGTGTTAGAATACTACGTATTTAAGTTTTCACCCGATATTGGAGATAGAGCAGATTGAGTAGCGGAACTCAATGCCGCGCTTTTTATTTTATGTTTTTTTGTTTAACAAATCATTTACCATCTCATCATCTATTATTAAATCTTTTCATCACATTTATATGCATTTGCCATATACGAGTATAGTGCTACAAGGCATCAAAACGTTTAAATCCTATGAATAAGGTTGAATTTTAAACGTGGCAACACCAAAGTGGAGAATTGCCTGAAGTTGGCCAGGCGGAAGGCACGATAAGTGCAGGCTTTAATCTAAATAGCATCAAGGTAGCATTAGGCACGGTAGGATAAACACTAGCTAAATCGTATTAGAAAACAGACAACAGACGGTTCTTTTAAATGTAATTGCGAAGAAAATTTAAGAGTTAGTATGACAAAGGGATTCGTCACAATTGCTTTTCACTGGATTTCTTGTGACCACATTTGCTCAAATGTTCAAAATCGAATCTGTTATGTTGTATACATTAGTTTCTTTATTATTATAATAGTTAAATAGAATATATGGATCGTCGTGGCGCAGTGGGTCAGCTACTGACTGTAAACGGTACGGTTGTGGGTTCGATTCCCAAGCGGAGATAATTAAATATTTTTATTTTCCTCGCTCAAGTTTCGCTTTCGCTTTGCCCAACAAGGCACGCAATGCCTCTAAAAGCGGAAAGTGAGTAAGGGACTGACTGTGTTTCTTCTGTCTACCTGCGGCTATATGCGGTAACTAGCGTGAAGCATTTTATTTATTTATTTATATTATATTATATACTGTAGCTAAGCTGATTAGCAACGTTTACGTTACTGATTATTATCAACTATAACACAGATATGGATGTTTACAAACATTAATGGAAATCACAATGGCATTTCAAGCGTTTGCACGAGCTCGTAACGGAACAAGGTTGTTTGTTCAAGTGCGTCAAGGCTTATGGCCGGTCATGTGTAAGCGTATTATTGCTCAAAAGATAGATAATATTTCGTTTGAAAGACTTTCAAAGTCAAATTCGCTTGTATTTAATTTGTTTTTTTTTTTATACAGTCGTACGCCGCTCTCTAACCGGCCAGTAACATTTTCCCGCTCTTCAGAATTAATTCTTTGCTAAATTATAATTATTGAGTAAATTGCAATCGAGTAACCTCTTTCTTTTTCTGCACATCTGCGGCTAGAGCTCTTAAACGATTTTTTATGTGCATATGTGCTATCGGTTCCATAATCAATGAGACAAGCATCTTGATTTGATTTGATTATTATATTATAATAAATCTCTTTCATTATAGCTTTAAGATTTATTATAATATAACGCTACATTGAAAAATATATTCAGTATGAATGGCCTAATGCAAAACTTGTCTCTTTTTAATTTAAAAACAAAATATTATGTTTGTTTATTGTTCATACAATGTTACAGAAAATATCCAGATAGAGTAGAACGTTTCAATTTATATGTCAACTCTATATTTCTTTTTCGCAAATCAATAAATAATATGCACGCATCCATAAGATACTATTTTCGGAACACCCTCCATTCGTCATGCCAAACATCGATAACCGTATCGAAATATCAATAGGCTATAACACACTTGCCCTGTGAGCGCGAATAAAATAAATTTATTTATATTACATTGAAGGAACTTTATTACCATCTCCGAGTCATCCGTATTCTTAATAGGTCAACAGCTTAATGTTCAGAAAGGCTTCAAATATGAACAGTTTTGTTATAGTGACGTATTAAGTGTCTGAACACTAGATATTTTTTGATGTGTGTCCGATTCCCTCTCAGGGGAATGGCACAAGACAAAGCGGGGCTTTGAGTTTAACTACTTAGCATGCAGTGTCTGAAATATAGGGTGGAAAGTAGGAAAAGAGTATCTTGACACTAGGTACCTTCTACCTACACAAATATAATATGTTATTGTAACAAAATAATATTCTAAACCGTGAAATAATCATTTATATTTATCACATTTAAAATTTAGTTATCCTTAGTGCTTTATATATTACGGCAGGCAAATAGACGCTATTATGAGACGTGAAGGTCATATTTTTAAATTTAAGCTGGTAGAGGTTACTGTTTAATGCACCTGTGACTACCCTAAAAGCTCTCGCGAATATTCGGTGTAAACTTTATTTTTAATGGCACCACGTTAGCATAATGGAAGACAACGCGAGCCACATTTTATGACACAATTTTCACGGATGTGAAACTTGGCGGTGACAACGCTTTTAGTGACGCCAACAACAAAATTTGCTTAAGTCAGTCAAGTCTTTGAATGAAGTGTTTTCTTGTAACGAAATTGACGGCTTAATATTAACTTAAACTGATTTTAAGATGCTGTGGCGTTCTTTTGTGCGCAGTTGTGTTATCTTTTAAGATTTCACTTTGACAATGGTAATTTAGTTTTGTGGGGGACAAATTAATCTTATTCGACTTCTGGAAATTTATGACAATTGAAAAATATTTTTCTTTGGCTTTTTATTTTAAATTAATATTTTGAATAAAACATTTACAATGTCGCTCAGTATCACCATTATCCTTTAACCTAATGCATTACTTCGTAATAATTGCAAGTTTTATAGCATCTGATTTGTCTTCTTACGAGAATGTCGACTCGGAGCTTAGTGGAAACACAATATATAATGCCAATGTATCACTTTGAACTATGTACTCACGAGCTCAGCAAGCTATTTGCGGTTGTGGACGGAGCACGAACCACCTACAACATGTCTCTTAATCGATTTCCATTGGCCGACGTTTGTATTTAAGATAACATTCATCCTGCAAATAACCAGCTTTGGATGCCGTTTTAATTGATAATTACGCAACGGACCGCACAATTGTTTGTACAAAAGAGCTACTAGATAAGATCAACAAACGAGATGTAAATTAATGTTGTTCTATGATTCTGATCTGGATAATTACATTGATGTATTTGTGTAATGAGATCGAGTTGTTAATTATATGATAGTATTACCAAAACTTATAATGGTACTATATAATAAATATATCTGTACAAGTAAAAAGAAATTTCTTCAAATAAATACAAATTCCTATATAAAAAATACTCTTATGTATCTTTTTATATATTTAAATTTGCTCATGCAGCATTCATCCAATTTGCGGTCTATATGTCAAATACACGATATTGTTGAAGTAGAGCCAAGTAATTTGGCTTGTAAGATAACTGTTTATTATGTTACAGTGCGGATGGTAACTACGAGGTGACGATTATGACTAAAGCCATCTTGCACCATGACGGCAAAGTTGTGTGGAAACCGCCTGCCATTTACAAGTCCTTTTGTGAGATCGACGTCGAGTACTTCCCTTTCGATGAACAGACGTGCTTCATGAAATTTGGTTCTTGGAGCTATGATGGCTATACGGTGAGAATGTTTTCTAATTATTGAAAATAAATCGTAAATACTTTACTTTACTATAATAGATGTTCTAAACGACATTTAAGCCAAATATATAAAAAACTTATATGAGAAACTTATAACGCTGCGGCTAAAAGGATAATCTATTTCTGCTTCATAAATAATACCACATGATACGAGCGATGAGATATGTCGGGCAATGAAAGGCAGGATATTATAAAAAGTTCGGAATGGACTTTAGAGATAGGCTTCTGAAAGGAGGGCATCTATCTATATCAAACTGAGGAAGCTAATAAATCTGCTTGGTTCCGATGTTCTTGTAAATAGAGGAACCGTATTCGTCACTGCTAGTTTTGTACTTGTACGAGTATTTATTTAGGATAAACCTCTTTTGAACAACAAAGAGTATTACTATTTAAGACGTTTCATGATAATTTTAGTTTATTTTATAATTTATAAGTTTTTATAGACCTTTATTACTTTTTATACGTAACATTATATAAAATATACATACTTTTAGGTGGATTTGAGGCATTTGAAGCAAACGCCAGACTCTGACAACATAGCGATGGGCATCGATCTTTCAGAATACTATATTTCGGTTGAATGGGACATCATGCGGGTGCCGGCAACAAGAAATGAAAAATTCTACTCGTGCTGTGAAGAACCTTACCCAGATATTATTTTCAACCTCACTCTCAGAAGGAAAACACTTTTTTACACGGTCAATCTCATAATTCCTTGCGTTGGGATTTCCTTTCTGTCTGTGCTTGTCTTCTATCTTCCATCAGATTCGGGTGAAAAGATTTCACTTTGCATCTCTATTCTTCTCTCTCTGACCGTATTCTTCTTATTATTAGCAGAAATTATACCTCCGACGTCCCTTACCGTTCCCCTGTTGGGAAAATATTTATTATTTACTATGATGCTAGTCACATTATCAGTTGTAGTCACTATTGTGGTGCTAAACGTAAATTTTAGGTCTCCTGTTACACATCATATGGCTCCTTGGGTACGAAAATTCTTTATAGAGTTTTTACCCAGAATATTATGTATACAGAGGCCGGAAAAGCCGCCTGACGATGATGATGAAAACGATAAGCCGACCGAGGTAAGAAAAACCGATTATGATAAACTCTTAAAAAAATCTATGCGAACATCGAAACACTTACCTATATAACATCAACAACCGCTAAGAGTCAAATATTTAAAATTTACAAAATATAAAATTATACAAATACACCTTTTCATCATTGAGTTTCCTGCTTCCGAAATATTTTGTATCGGAATGAATTCAACACAAACAACCCTCTTTCAGTAAAACGAAAGCCCTCAACAATAATCATTTTAATTGTCCTTAGTCGTAGGCCTCTTCTGGGAAACACTCCTTCCAACAATATTCTAAATCCATTGTGTTTCGTGTGTATCGCGAAAATATCGCTTCCAGCCCAATTTCATTCCATTTCGATTTTCCTTTATTACTCAATGCCGGAGGGCTTAACGAGCGCGCGCGGTCCCCGTTATTTATGTTTCTCTGGTGGCTGCGGACGGATCGCGATATACGAGCCGGCAGACGTAGCCCGAAACCGAAACCTCCCCTCCAACCTAATTGTACGCCGGCTTAAGCTACGTCGATATACTGATCCCATACAATACGAACTGAAGATTTAATCACTTTATTTAAAAAAAATCCGCTTTTTTGTCTTTAACTTAAAAAAAGACCAAAAAAATATTTAATGTGTTAAGTAGCTGTATGTTTCGCTTTTTAGGTTCTTACAGATGTTTTTGGCGGTGATGAAATGGATGGAAAGTTCAAAGAGTGGGGTTGTGAGGAATATGAGTTGCCTGGCATGCCACCATCTCCCCCGCCTCCTCCAGGTGGTGACGATGAACTCTTCTCTCCTCCACCGGGATCCCCATGCCGTTTGGACCTTGACGATGGCAGTCCTTCTCTCGAAAAGCCGTACGTTAGAGAGATGGAAAAAACCATAGAAGGATCAAGGTTCATCGCACAGCACGTTAAAAATAAGGATAAATTTGAAAGCGTAAGCCATACGTATAAAATATTTCAATTGTCATTTTTATTTTTGGTATGACATACATTTTACATTTTTTTTCAGGTTGAAGATGATTGGAAGTACGTAGCCATGGTGCTAGACAGAATTTTCTTGTTCGCTTTCACGATAGCTTGCATACTCGGTACCGCTATGATTATATTTAGAGCGCCGACATTTTACGACAACGCGAAGCCAATCGATATCCTATACTCAAAAATTGCCAAAAAGAAGTTGGAGTTACTAAAAATGGGCTCAGAAGGCGACCCTGGTCTCTGAAATTCGTCTTACGTCTTCGGCCACTCGCCGCCGAAGACGTTCTGGGAGCTGATCGTGATGTGGTGGCATGGATGATCTATGTAAAACTCCCAGATGGGAACAGTGAGGCGAGAACGTGTTTTGTGCTCAGTGTGGTGCCAAGCGCTTGATGCGCCGCGGGACGTTTTCACGCCGCTTGCGTGTCCAAAAGCCGTCTTTTTATATATATAAACTAATTCGCGAGACTGTGTCCGTCGATATTCAAAAAGAGAACGGAAAAACCTCAATGTATGGCCGTTTTGTGTTGACGCGTGTCGTAAGTATTTTTATATTTGAATAGCCGAAAATTTAACATACTTTTTAAACATATATGTACAATGAGTAATTTATTTCTTGTTTAGATATTTTCTTTTGTAATTGTTATTTGATACGAGCGCACAAACATATAGTTCACATTAGTAAGGTTGGTATGTCGCGTTGGGTTATGTTGCTTTACGGTGATATTGGAAATAATAGATGCAATGATACCATTAAATAAGATTAAATTCGAATAAATCGAGCTCAATTTATTAATATAATTAGATTGTAAAGAAATAATTTTCACCTTAACGTATATGAATATTCAGATGTACTGGTAAATACAGTTCTTGATACGTCCTCAATGAGTGTTGGACATTGTAGACGACGTACTAGTATAAACTGTATGTGTTTAAATATAAAATATACATTTAGTATTTTATAAACTACGTACTCGCGTAAAAACCATAAGGACAATATCGATACTTAATACTAATTGAATTCGTAATTCACGTGTAGATGTAATCGATAAGGAATGTAGATATAAATGATTAAGTGGAACATCAGCGATGATGATTACTCGTTTATATTACGCCAAATAGTTTTAAAGTCACAATGCGACAGTGATATAATATTGTTTGGTTAGATATATTTATAAAAAAAAACAATTGACTGCCAATTGTAATTAAATTTTTTATAAAATTCGATATTCTTAGATAGTTCGATAAGTTGTTTGTTTACGATTTTTTAAAAGAAAATGTGCCAAATATAGCCAGCTACATCATAGTTTCGATCTCAAGGTCAAATTTTGCTATTAAAATATTTGAAAGCTGTCAATCAAATTATTTTAAATAGGCTTGTTCGCTCTGCAACATCTAATGCTTGCCCTACAAAGCAACGACTGAAGGTTATTTCTATATATCTGTGCAGATTTAGCGTTACTGAGTTATTTACAGTATAATGTGCCGTGTTTCATTAATCCTAGCGTACAGGGTAAAATTAGTACACAAATTTCTTCTTGTTTTTTATTATCACCATTTCACTGATTTTACAATCTTTTTCTCACTTTTCGGCACTTAACCACTCGTCTTTGAAATTATATTCACTATTGAAGTTGGTGGAGCTAGTAACCTTTAGGTAGCCTAAAGTTTATTTGGTCTTAGATTATATAGGTCTATATTAGATATTTTCATTTTTTCATGTTGATAATACTAGGTAGGTTGTATTTTCAAATCATTTTAATACATTCACCTTATTGTATGTTACATGTACGTAACATATAATATCAACCATTACGTAGGGTAATGTAGCCTTTCGTTGTAATAAAAAAAAAATTTCGAGCCGCGTAATTGATATGTCAAAGTAACTCATAATAATAATTAATTAGATAATGAATACCTAGTTAAATCTGATATTGTTTATATTTTAATAATCCAACAGCGAGCAGATAGGAAAACAGGGATGGTTAAAGTAAAATTATTCAAATTGTTTGGTGTGATTCGTCTTAATATTTATAAGTGTTATTGAATGTGTATAGCTGTTTGTGCCAATAATGCATTCGGCTAGAGTAGATTAGAAAATACGTAAACATGAATTAGATGTACGGGAGGTACCGACGGTGCTTACTTGTAAGCATCTTCACATAACGCTCGCTAAAGGTTGAAAGAAGTAAATAATTAGCTCATTCATAAGTCACTCTCATTTTAATAAGCAGCTCTGAATGTGGAGATTTTAGCAAGTGCAAGAGTACGCTATGTTTCAAGGATACGGCACACAGAGGTGAGACGGTATTGAGTTTCACTAAAACCGTGTTTTTGGCCGAAAGATGTCAAATTTTAACTTCAAAGGAATTTTTGGAAGGAATTGTTCAATATACTTATAGTAAAAAATAATGATCTTATAAGGTAAATATCACGAATAAATTCAGTAGGAATGTGCTATTGCACGCACCGAAACACACACCAAATTAGTAATAATAATATCAAATAAAATGATTAGTTAAGACCACTGGCTTCCCACACTATTCAGTAACAATCTGATTTTTATTGTAGATATTTGCTAGAAAATAAACGGTCTGTTGTTATTTTTATATGACTGCAAATAATATTATAATAGATAGATTTTCTAAAGAAACACCATAGGCTAATATATTTAGTGACGAGTTTTGTCGTGATTAAGTACACTGACAGAATGATAGGTGATGGAAACGTTGGAGATGAAGGCAAGTGACACGGGAATATGAAACGATAATCAGATTTGACCCAAAGTTTGGTACCACGTCAGAACATGTCACAATTTTGGAAAAATTTGAAAAAATGGTAATTTCAAAAATGTTTACAAAATTGAATGTTAAAATCTAGCATAGGCCATTAGGTTTGTTGAAACTGGACGAGCTAAGTCAATACAACGATTATATTCCCTAAATCTTTAGTACGAAAGACGTTTCGGTCGCGACAGTGTTTCAGTATGGATCTCAAATTTTAAACTACCTTTTAATTGGTTTATTTGATAAGTAATCTTAACTCAAGGGTATTAGACATTTTCTGTGATTAAATTTGGTTGTATCCTTGTTGTTCTCGTCTAAAAGACATCTTTGTAAGTTTATCCTTCTTTGTTCCCTGTTATGTTTTGTTTGTGCTTTTGTTGTTGGAAGGTCGTTACGGTACATAGATTACGTCTGTATATGCATGTTTCGGGTATAAACGGGTAAGTGAAAGTAGTCGTCTTGTATCTGATGGTAGATAGGTAAATAATAAATTTAACAATAATACCGCTAGTGATTGTATTGTAAGGTTTATGATAATCATAAATTAATTAATTAATGTAAGTGGTGTTTTAGCTTCTCAATGTTTATTAGAGTTAGTCGACGAATGAGTCGGTCCGAAAGCGCGATGTCAGACAAATTTGTTGTGAACAATTCCTTAATAAATAATCTAGTGTCAATTATAATTAAATTTTGTGTTTAAGTGTCCACATAAAGTTATATAACTATTTTTATTTTTAAATTTCACCTGAGGCGTACATTATTGATCTGTATTAAAGGAATATAATTTAATAATAAATCATTTTTTTAACATGATAAGTTAATTAATTCAAATGTAACGAGACCAATTTACTGAAATGTGACGTCATCGTTTGTTATTTTACATTTTTTCTTAAAATAATTTCAAACTAAGCACTTCAAATTTGTCTATATCGGGTGATGGGGCTAAGAGCTCATAGTCAGCTATCACATGGCTGTCAGTAATTTTAAGAATCAACTTAACCGAAATGTTGACATGTAAATATAGCCGATCAACATAGAAATTTAAATAATATTAAATTGGCAAGTTATTTTTCTACGTTCCTTTCACAGTACCTTTAGTGCTAGTTAGACGAGTAGTGGATATATTTAGTAGTTGTATTAAATATTATTATTTATTTACCCATAAGTATTATATACATATATCGTTCAGCAATAATTCTGAATCAATTGATTTGGGTGATTTTTTTTTTGTTGTTTACTTTGATGCCATTCACTAGTCTCGTAATTTTAAGCTTTAGTTTTTGAATGGTTGACAGATAATCCGTAACGCTTTATAATTAGGTTCATCGAAATCTAGAATTTTATATAGCGATTTCTTCTACACTTTTGAAATCATATTTAATTGCACGTCTATCATTTACTGTGTTATCATTTATCTTTATAACACTATAATACTCTATACTTATGAATATGTAAGTAAATTAGGCGTATTTGCGTGTTTAATCAAACGTCTTCCAAGAGTGACGTAAGATTCCATTTGTTTAACCATATTTTAACAGAAATATATACAAATTTCAGAATAATCGCTGCTTTTCGTTTAAATGTCAAAAATATGTAATTTAGATTATGTAACATCTCTTGAAATAGATAGATCCTAAATATTTGTAGCTTCATATGTTTTTTTTTCTATTCACTGCATACTAGTATGGCATTGATATATATTTTTTATCCCATTGTGTGTAGCTTCCTTCGATATTAAAATTTCAATTTTCTCTTATAGCTATATAATATGTATACTAGCTAAGGATTTAGATATAAATTGTATTGATAATGTAGGAAAACCACATGAAATTTGCGTTGAGCTTCCAACACGATTAGATGTAAATACAGAAATAAATTTAAATATCCTATTGTATAATTTCGGTATCATTGGTATGTATATTGTATATTGGCTTTGTTAAAGTATTTTTGTTGATAAATATATAATGTTTCATTTTTATTGCCCAAGTTTGTTTGTGAAGTTGCTACAAGAACCAAATCTACATTTGCATAATCGAATAATAGTGTGATTCAGTGGACACAATTTACAATGTTTAAAAAGCAATGATAACCTAATTTTACGTTATTATTTAGTTTTCGTTAGTATGAAAAAGCTATATTATGCGTATTTTACTTCACATATGTATCCCACGTATAACAGGATAGACAGAGAGAACTTATTATCTAAACACTCCGTTCTCCGCTTTCCACTCGAATTAAACACATTGCTTGCTAAGCAAGCAGCACCACTGGCACGCTAGAGAAACATCTAGCAAAGAATTGAACTGTTCCAGTTCCACTACTAGTAATTAGTACCGTTTAATTTTACATTTATTGACTTCATTTCATCGACATCGATATTACAGTATCACCAATGAGATAAATTGAATTAAATTTAAAGCAAATAAAAATTTAAATAATTTCATGCAGAAAATTATTAGATTTGGTTCGTGTAGTATTTGGAGTTATGTATTGACATTTCATAGTATGTATTTCTTTATGTACTTTCAGATATTATAGATTACTTGATCATTTAATCTCTTTGTATTTATATATTTGTATTTAACACCAAAACAATTATTGTATGCTATATATGTATATGCTATATATGTATGTATGTACTATATATGTATAATGAATGTCGTTGTCGATATGTCGCATTGGCGAAGTGTTTAGTATAAGAATCAATGTATGTTTCAAAATTAAACTCTTTAATTGTTAATAATAAAATAATTAATGTCCTACTATGTACTACTAGATGTAATGATTTTAGTTTGTTTTTAATATTTTTATTTTACATTTCTAGTCACGAGTAACGGCATGTTTGCGTGAAAATTGTTAGGTGATATAAATTTTGTTATAATAATACACTTTTCTTAAAAATTGTCTAATTTCTGAATGCTTATAACTTTTTAAATAGACAACGGCTGGAAATTAGTTACCTTTTTTATTTTATTTTTAAAAAATATTAAAAAAAAATCAAGACTAAAACCTAACAATTCTCAAAATAAGCATGCGACCGATGAAAATGGCGCATACAAACGAACACCACATTAATATAATATTGTTGATAGATAGATACACGAGATCCTAAATTTATTTTAATAAATTTAAGGTAATGTTATATTACAGAATAATAGACTTCGGATAATTCAGTATTCACTAAATTAGTCATAGCGTATAGGTATTTATTTATTTGTATTGTTGATACAAACGAATATTGCCACGTTAATATAAGATAAGATTTATGCACTCATACCTATAATTAGGATGATAGCTCAATAACAGTAGATTTAAGTGAAATAAATGTAAGTAATCAATATGATATATATACTTTTTAGTGTTAAGTACGAATAAGTTCCATTTTATAACGTTAAATTAAATAATTTCAGCACTACACGTACTATATGAATACACATTCTTACGCTAATATTGAAATGTATTATAATATGAACTATAAATATTAAATGTTATGCGTTAATAATAATTGTTGGGTTTTATTTTATTACTTATCTTAATTATTATGTTAAATAAGCTAAAGTAAAAGAAAGCTTGCTTTGTTTTTATAATTTTATTCGAAGTGCAGCCAGTTCTACAATTACAATATTTAAAATTCGAGAGGAAAGTCTTAGATTCTCATTGAGGTTACCAAAGAAGACATAAATCATCGCTCATTACTACTCAAAAAAAAAATATGAAAAAAAAAATAGAAATATAAATAAATCTTAATATATGTGTAAATTCTTTGAACAAACATAACCATAACTAATTCTGTTAACTTATGTCTCATGAACTTGTCACTTTATTAGGACGATTAAAATTATTAAAAAAATGTATAGGTAGATATGAGTATTAAAGAAGTCGGTATAGCCACCAAATTTTATTTTAAATCAAACACTTAAGGGTATATTTATTGAAATAATTTCACATAAAATCCAATTCAGTCCAATATTCAATTTTTATTAACAAAACACAAGCTTAGTCCTACATTTCTTCTAGGCTAACCAAAGCTACTACTAAACAATGCCCAAGGATTTTTCGCTGTATCGAGTGTCGGTGCTGGAGCATTATAGTAACCTTTCGCTAAGTCTACCAGAGATAAAGGACATTTGAACTGATCACACGAATCTAGGAGTACCCCAAGGCGATGTGCTGAGTCGTATATTGTATGTTCTAGTGGCTCAGATTGTAGTACTTTGGACATGGGCAAGCTGAAATTATGAAAATACACACGTTACAAAGATTGACACAACTTTATATATACATAGAAATAAATAATTTAATAAAAGGTTGAAAGATAAAAAAAAAATTAGCTTCACGCTGTATCCCGCACATAGCAGGATAGAACTTAGTGTTAAGACACTCTGTTCCCCGTTCTCATCATTTTCCAGCTGAGTTCCTCTACTCAACACGTAATGTCACGAAAGGCTGACAGCGAATGAAAATACTTCATTCCCTTCGAGTCGGATCGAACTTACCTAATTCTAACCTACGTAATTCTTTTTAATAACGGTAAACACCCGTCGACTAATCCAGTATAGAAACATATAATATTAGAGGTCAATACTGATTCGTGTGACTCTGAACTGCTTATTATGAGGTCTCACATAATACTCTTCTCTTTTCCTTTAAAAAAAGAAACTTACGTAAACATAGTCCTGAATATTTCTTCCACAAGATTACCACCATGAGGAACGATTCGTTGCGTGGTTTCACACAGAGTTTTTAATATACACTGTCTTCCATTGTAGCCCATACTGAAAAATATATTTATAATAATATATAACTTATTATTTAAAAACTTTAACATATTTGACAGTAAAAGTATATTTAACGAGTGATTTAAATCTTAAGTCTTTAAATATTAATAAAACATTTACTTACAAAAAAATATTAGTGTAGATTACGACTATCAGTCAATAAGTAAAACGAAGAAGAAAAAAAAAGTTTTATAATAAATCATAATTTCTAAGAAATTATGTTTCTTTAACCTATTTCACAAATTTTTGGTAAATAACTATATGAACACTAACAAAGCTAACTAATTATTATATAAAACTAATAACTAATAATTAATTTATTATTTAATAAAAGCTTTTTCATTTGAACAAAAATAATGAAATATAATAAACACAACACACTTACTTATCCATAATTATCTCTAATTTTTCATAAAGCTCTCTTCGATTACGCCGTTGAGCTATCGGCTTCTTCTTGCGACGATAGAAGAGTGCAGTTTCAGTATTGTTTGGTAGTTCATATGCAATACCCCAATTGAGTCCAAATGTAAATGTGCCTGGAGCTGATGATGGAGCTGGTTGACCTATTACACCAACTGTCATACAACCGGCACACTGGAAATAAAAAAAAAATAATTTAGTGTAATAGTTTTGTAAGAAATATAATTTTACCTTTAGCTGAACTTTCTGAAATTTAAACTGCCTGTAAAAGTGACGGTTGTGGATTTGATAAGCACTCGGAGAAAAATAAATATTTTATTTATCTGGTAACTAGACAAAGCTCGGCGTTGAGTTTCGTAACTCAACACGCAATGACTTGAAAGGTGGAAAGTAGGCAACGGAGTGTCATAGCACTAGGTTCCCTCTGCCATCCCTTCTATATGCAGGAAAGAGCGTGAAACTAAAAAGATTTTGCACTTTTTGAATAAAAATGGTAGAGGTACTCCGTTTTTTACTTTTCACTGATTTAAAGACACAGAGCCTTGAAATTAAAACAAAGTTGTTTATTATTAATTAAAATTTATTAAAACATATATCTCTGAATACGATCTGAACCCATTACGATTGCGTTCAGTAAGATAATTTTCAATAGGTTATTTAAAAATCTAGTAAAAGTAGCATAAAAATCATAAGCTTACCGAGAAACTCGAGCCTTCCGGAAACGCTACATATCGTTTTCTTCTGGATAACACTTTTCTATTTTCACCATTTCTTTCCGCTGTTATAGTTGAAACTAAGTTGAGAGTTATTAAAAATATACAAAGCACTCTCATTTTTAATGTGAATTTTACGCTTTTTTGGTCAAGCGGTTGCTTGTAGTGCAGACCGAATATTATAATATACTAACAAGTGTACGCACAATCTGTGTCAAGTGTAACGGTTCTCAAATTTTCACGTTATCGATAATGAAAGAGAAATGTTCCTAATAAATAGTAATTTAAAGGTTTCTATGTTACTGAGAATTAAGTATTTAGGGCAGTTTTATTTAGATTGTATCAATAGGTATTTTTTGGTTTCAATTAAAAAGCTACACAAGTTCCATCCGTACACTTTTTCACCTTTTTATATTTTATTGCCACTCGGAAAATGAATAATTTTCATTTTCTTCGCTCTGGTAACAAGGCAAAGCGCGGCGTTGAGTGCCGCCACTCAACCCGACTTGCCTCGAAAGGCGGAAAGCTTGAAACGGAGTATCTTAGCACTAAGTTCCTACAGTTCCCACGGTTCCCTCTATCTATCCTGCCATATGTGGGATGCAGCTTGAAGCTAAAAAGTTTAATTCTTAAAATTTACTCTATAATCAAGGCTATTTTATAAAAAAGACCTAAAAAAGTGTTTAATGAATTTTTGTATCGAATGTACGAGTAAGATTGCATCATGCGCCAACAGGAGATAGTGAAAAACGTCCATATTATACACTTAAAAATATTCAATTCAGAAAATATTATAGGAGACAGTAAAGTATTAGTTACCAGTTTTACAACAATCTAATGTTGCAAGCTTTCCTTCCACTATTATAGCATTATAGTCCTTTAAGAACTTATTTTTCAAAAAGTGATTGAATTTTTTTCATATACCTTCATCTGTATCCGGTCTATAATTTAAATAGAAATAAAATATGTTTAATTGTACAATTTTAACCAACGACAATAATATGTAATCTGTATAATTTATATAAAACTCATCCGTTTCTACATGACTGACTCTTGTTACGGGCCGAAAACACGCAGCCGAACAAGTTCCTTAGGGAGGGTTAGGGAGCTCTAAGAGGGGACTTCCCATAATTCTTATAAGAAGTGAAAAAGTAAGATTTACATTACAATACACGTAACCAAAGTTGCGAACTAGGTATAGTTCAACTTTATGGAGCTATCACACCATTTACGAAGGCTTATAGCGTCATAATAATAAACAGAGCGCCATGTGGCGGTAATATATCAAAATTAAATAATTTTCTTTTGCAATATTTACTGCTACGTCGATAGAAACGACAAATATCAGAAAAAAGTATAGTATTTATCGAACGTATGTCATTTTATTTGTAATAATAAGAACAGTGTTGTGGGTTCGATTTTCACTTGGGGTAATGAATTATTATAATTTTCTTGTTTGCTTAACTAGATAAAACGCGGGATTGAGTTCTGTTACTCATTAAAATTGGGCGGAGATTTGTAAATGGTGTATGTTAATACTACGCTCCTTCTGCATAAGCTTTTGTATGCGGGATAAAGCTCAAATTTACAATAAAAAAACGATAGGTGGAGTAGGTAGGAACCGTATGAACCTAGTGTTAAGACACTCCGTTCCCCGCTTTCCTCCTTAAGTGGCGGAACTCAACGCCGCGCTTTGCCTTGTTACCAGAGCAAAGATAATGAAAATCTTTCATTCTCCCCGAGTGGGAATCGAACCCACAAACCATCGCATTTACCGTTCGCGCAGAGGCAATACCATGACACGATGGATCGATTATAAAGAATTCATAATAATTATCTTGAAATATTTTTATAATCGATCTCTGTTATACAAGTGCTGTGTTTTTCTCTCACTCTCACTCTCATTCTCTTTTTCATCGTAAAACCCGCAGTCCAGTATCGATATATAGTTTAAACTAAAATTATAATATAAGCATTCCCATAAATAATCACATATAAATATGATTATTTTATATTACACCACATCAGTGTCACCGTATAATAAATACAGAATGATGATATTATAGAAAAAAAAACAATATTTTATTCTGAACCCTACATCAAAATGTTAAAGCTTTCTAGTTATAGCAAAGTTATATAATATTCTTAAAATAAATACATACATTACGATTGAAACGAATATTATGAAATTATCCGAACACGTATAGAAAAGCGTCACGTACTCAGATTATAAGGCAATTAGTTGATATGGAGAACATTCTGTGTCGAAATGAGTTATGTAGTTCTAAAAACAATGGCATTTTAATATTATTATATAATAGTTGTATTACAATGCATTTTGTGAGGCCTTTATGATGCAATAAGTGTCTAACTTTGAATGCGACGATTGTGGATTCCATACAATTTTGGGGGAATTATTTTAATTTCCTCGCTCTGATAAGAAGATGAGCGTGACGTTGAATTCCGCTACTAAGACTTTTCTTTTTTAATAAAACTGGCAGAATAGATGATAAACATAAAGCCTTATTTTTCCAATTTTTAACTAAGTATATTTATTTATGCTATAGAATTTAATAAAATATTTTCATACAGAAACAGTTTCTCGTATGCTTTATATGATTACCAAACAAGAAAAAACATCAATCATAATAGTATATTCTTTTATATCTATTTACAATATTAAATAACCGCTACATTAATTAACTTGACACTAAGATCTACATATCTACAACTAGAATTTATATATAGATTATAATTAGGTGACTATATAGATGATATATCATTTGCCACTATTGAAAGCTAATAAAAAATGCATAAGGGAGAAGGGACAGTCGTTGATTTTGTCACAGAAATTTGGTTCCAGCACTTCGTAGTAAGTGTCTGCTACTTCGTTAGTGAAATCTTCCTCATGAATCGGCGCACTGTAAAGGAAATATTATTTTACTTTTTAATTTACACTATAAACCTCTGGTTGTTTCTGGCACGTAATATTTTGAATTAAGCGGGAAAGTTTTGGTACAAGATCTCTGAGAGAATCTGCCATTTTTCTATGCGTCATTAAATTTGAAATTATACGCTTAAGTTTCTGTTTCAACAGAAGCTTGAAGCTAAAGCTAAAAAATATTCATTTTGTAAGTAATATTCTTGAAATATTATTCTTATTGTCCCTGCTTTGTGAGAAAACGCAATTTTAAGTATCCAAAGAGCGAAAATAGATATGATTTTATTTGTCCACGTTATTTTCTTTTTTCATTTTTTTTGCGTCAATTTGTATCCCGCATATAGTAAGGTAGGCAGAGGGTGCTAAGTATTAAGATACTACGTTCTTATGTTGTTTTTCAAAATTAATACTATCAATTCAAAGTATTATCACATAAAAAATTTAAACTGTTAACAAAATAACATATATGTAACTTTACACCAACGAAAGCTCTTTTAAAATTGAAGTAATAAATATTAACTAGTTAAATATACATCAGCTAATATTTTCTTCAAATACGTACGTGGTCTATAGACTTTCAATCGTACTGGTTGGATGCTACGACAAAATGCATGATACGCTATACACTATATTATGATTCAGAACGCTCACCTAATATCGGATTTAATACTAAGTGAATGAAAAGGATGAATTGAATTTTGATACTCGTAGTTCTATGTTTTGAAAGCAATTTTTGCAAAAGTGTGTTATGAAAATTATTAAAAGTACATAAATTATAATAACATTGTGGCCAAAGAGACACTAGAGTGTGTTAAAGCTCCGTTCTCCGCTCTCCGCTTATTTTTGAGACATTATGGGAGTGGTGGAGCTCACCGCATTTAATACAAGTATGCTTGTAAATAATGTACTGAATCTGCTTAGTATTAATTGTGAAATATAAACTTTATTGTTATAAAAAGTATTTGAAAGCCATTCGTGTGAGCATCAATTCTAATATAGGCTTATAATATATATATATATATATATATATATATATATATATATATATATATATATATATATATATATATATATATATATATATATATATATAAATATATATATATATATATATATATATATATATATATATATATATATATATATATATATATATATATATATATATATATATATATATATATATTATATATATATATATATATATATATATACACCTATTTATATACATTAAAAAATATAATCCCATCGAGTTGGAATCAAACTCGCAACAGTCGCTACTCGTTACAGACAGAGTTCCAATATCCCATAAAAAGTATCTATAAATATCAAAGGCTATAAGTGATACAGCCTCGCTGCCTGCACTTGTCACTTTTGCTATCAATCAAGGCCCAAGCCGCGTATGACAAATTTGATGCTTCCATTAATATGGGCTCTAATACCCGATTGTTCTACTGTCACGCATTTTACGCTTAAGCTAGCGATCTTTTATACTTAGGGCGTTAGATTAAAGAGATCTCATTTTGCTATAGTTTGAGAATTCTGGATATAGGTATTAATACTAAAAGGAGTTAAATTATAATTGTGTTTTATTATAGGCATTTCTTAATCTATTTTGGCAAAATATGTTAGATGGTTAGAAATATAAAAAAAAATTTACAAAAATGTCATAAAAATATGCCTGTAGACCTGTATTTTGAAATACACAGGAAGAACAAATATAAGGCAAGTGCAATATCTTTTCTAGTATAACTTCCTTCCTTAAAACTATTTTATAGGAATCTAATTTCATTTAAGTCCAATATACCTGTTGGATAACTTAAAATTATTCAATTTAAATAAAAACTTTTAAAATATATAACTTTTTAAACATTAATTACTTATCAACATCCATAAGCATAATGTGATGGTTAAATATTCCTACGGTATAAAATACAACTAATTAAAAAAAAACTGAACCATTATTTGTATATTTCAAAGTCTATATTTCTACTACAGACAAATGCATTATGCCATACAAACACTTGCATATGTATAAAACAAATACATATGAAAGTTTATCTAATTATATGTTAAAAGTAGACAATAATATATGGAAATACAAAGATGATATACGCGTATATATGAAACCACCATTGAAATGAATATTATGAATTAATCCGAACACGTATAGATAAGCGTCACGTACGCGGATTATAAGGCAATTAAGTTGATATGGAGAACATTCTATGTGGAAATACAGTGTGAAAAATTCCTAACGTTATCGTTTTTTGTGGGAAATAATGTATGTATTTTAAAATTATAAAGTTAACTGGTTCATTAGAACTTCATTAAATACAAATTTAATATTATTTTTTTTAGTTTTAGTTTTTTGTAAAAAGAAATGACATCATATCAGACTGCACCTATATGGAGCGTTCTTCTATATAAAAACTTTGAAGGAACCGGATTATTGTAGTGTTGTTCTCGGATATTGTGGTATAAAGTGATGAAAACGAAGACAAAATAACTTTCATCTTAAACAATAAAAATATTCTATATTAGGCAAGCTAGGCAGAAAAAACATCGAATGTTAAAACCTTCGCCCTGATTTTAAGACATTACATGTAGAGTGATTACGTCGTCAATTTTTTTCATCAATATCATAATATAAAAACGTCATCTGTCATCACCATCGTCAGATGTGAAATTTCTTTGGTAAACAAATTTTTTGAACTCGTTTAAATTTATAGTAATCTAAAGCTTTACATTTCTGAGACTTAGTTGGAGGGAAAGAGAAGATATAATTTAATGAATTTAATTGTATTTATAATAATAAAATTTTCGAAAATTTATACAAGTTACAACTTCTTCAGAATTTTTAGATTTTAGTTAACAATTAAATGTAATTTAGTATTTATTACATTTATAAAAGTTAACCCGATGGGAATCGTATTACATGGACACTTCGCCACTGTACAACGCCCCACATCGTTTCATCTGTAATTATTTTACAAACGCGCAAAGAAATTTCACTTAAGCAATTCAAAAAAAGCAGTTCTTACTAAGTATAACTATATATTTTTGTATATATTTAATTTTCCTTACTTTGAAGACACACTTTAAAAAAAACAATAATAAAAATATCTTAGCAGTTGTACGCGAGAACACATCCGTATATTTACAATAGTACTACCAACTCCGAACGTTTAACGTCGGTGTATACGATTATCCTGTACTTAACGAACGTGTGATATTTAAAAGTCCCTGTTATGTTTTATCTGAGCTCAACTAACAATACCAAACATACACATTATAAACAAACCTAAAAGTAACTGCAAATATTTTACTACCAAATATTTAAATGAGAATAATATTATGTGTGTGAATTTAAATTTAAATAATTATTTAAGTTTTCCTTCACAATTAACGTATTTTGATTTGATATATTTTATTAAATATTTATATTATTTTATTTTATATATAAATTATCTGTTATGTAAAAAGCTTGTTTTGTTTTTAATTTAGGGTTCCTTTAAGGAGATTTCAAAAGAAAGAAACCATTATAAAATGACCTTGATGTGGATTTGTCTAAACGTTGTCAAGACCCTTTTTTTAGGTAATACGCAGAAAGATCAAGCTGAATTCAGTATCCAATATATGTGGATGTCTATCAATCCTTGGAGCAGAGAAAAGAATAACTTCAAAACCAACGCTTTTAATGGTATCGGTTTATGCCACATTTTGGTGCTCGCAAGGGAAACCTATAGGATATTTGGTAACAAATGAGAGCATGCAATATAAAAAAACAAAATCCAAAAAGCGTTAACTTATAGTTATATAACAAATTACAAACATCCAGTCATTACAAACTCGTATTTCTAGTTGATTTGATATAAAATTTATAAAAATGAAGCTTTATCCTATGGTATAAGTTGATTTTAAGCTGAAGCGGTATGCTCTGCATATGCTAGTCTGATGACGATGATGATGATAATGATAATAATAATATAAAATTCTTACGTAAAAATGACTCTAAGTATATCGTGCACTAAAGACTTTCCAGGGGGTGCCAAACCGCTACGAGCTTCACAGATACTTCTAATAACACAAGCACGCCCATTTATATTGTGGCTGAAAGAAGATTTATTTATGTACAAATATATTAAAATGAAATAAAGTAACTTCAATATTTTGTTTTAACGCTATTTAATTAGATTTTATTATGGCCCATTGTAAAGGAACCAGTTCAAATTTCTGATAGAAACAGATGACGATGGTAGCAACTATTAGTTGATAAATAATTAATTGAAACTCATTAACATTGATGTTATTGGCAATGAAATATTAATATTGCATAATAAATGTATCTTAAAATACTAATTTTCTTTGATAATTACTAATCAATAGCATTTTGTATTCTTTCCCACACTTCTCTTTTCTGACGATGATGAAGTTTTCTTCTAAAATGAGCATTAGTGAAATTAGCTTCAGGTAGAGGGAAGAAGACGTCAATCTCTAGAGCAATGTTCCAACCAGATGGTGCATGTGTCATGAATGCCTTTACTAGAGAAATTGTCATCTGAAAAAAAAAACGTATTAATTTCGTTTTATCATTTGGTAGGGGACAGCGTTTAATTATTAAAGCAGTATTTTCCCAGATTCCTAAATTTATATATTTGATCCATCCCTTAAAACGACGAATGTTCTAACGGCACGTTCCGAACGTGCCAGTTGAGAATCACTTCGTCAATATCATGTTATAAAATCTATGTAAACTTGCTAAGTTTACGGCCTCCTCTTCATCTCTTTATATATATACGCTATTAGTGTACACAATTCACTTCACCAATGTCACGTTTAATGGAGCACACGCAAAGAAGTGTGTACGGTAAAAAGGAGATAACATTACACTACAGAAGAATGCATAAGCTTACGGCTTATGACGGATGACGGACAATGGATGACAAAAGACGGATGACAGGTGACGAATGACGTATGACGGACGATGGACGACAGATGGCGGGTGACAGATGACGGATGATGGATGACAGATGTAGGATGACGGTTTCTTCCCAATAAAGTTCCTCGTCCTCTTAATGTTCAGTGTTTGTTAATGTTTGTGTTTAGTCCCTTATGTAAATTTCTATGTAAATACATTAAGTATAATAATATTCGATTATAAACTAACACCCGTATGAAATACTATTTAGTACTAACCCACTTTATTGTGTGTATATATTGTAATTAGTATGTGTTTAATTTGTTGTAGGTGAAGGAAGAATTTTTATTGGATCTCTTTTTTTACATGCATTGTATTATTATGTAAAGTTAGTTATCTTTTCACCGTACATTCTCCTTCGTGTATTCTCCATACAACGTGACATTGGCGAAGTGAATTGTGCTCAACTGGCACGCTCGAAACGCCATTAATGCAGTACAGAACAGAACAGGATGACGGTAACGCATGACGTATATGATGATGAATCCATTTTTACTATTTTTCAAATAAATTTTTATGTTAAATTATTTTCCTATCATAATTACAGGGAGGTTTTGTCCGGTGTAGTTTATAAGACTTATATAGTAGTATTAAATCACTAATATCGTGTATTAAATGGCACTTAAATGTATAATCGTATTACCCATAAGTGCCACAAGATATTTGTGACTTGGAATATGGTCATAGAGAATTGTGTTATTTTTTTATCATTACAGTAACAGAACTGAGTGGTTGAAGGCGAACGAAGCGAGTACGAGAATACTTCCTTGTATAGTACAATAATATAAAAATATATTAAATTAAATAAATATATTTAAAAAGCAAATCACTAGTATTCGTGCACTTAAAATTAATTAATTACCAAGAGCTTTCAGTGCCTAATTCATATTGCAAAATCAGTTAATTTGTTGGGAGTATATTAATAAATTTATTTTATCACAAATTGTTTGGTCGATGTGCAAAACTAATTTATTACTATGTGAAATTGAAACTATTCCAAACATTTATCATGGAAATATTTTCATTTCCAATATTTGATCTGAATCGCGACCTGTCATCAAATATCATATCGGCTAACTAGGTTATAAAAATATCAGCGTTCATTAGATTTTTAAAAGCTATGTTGTGATAATAGTGATGGGGTTAACGCATTTTTGATTTAATTGAAGCTTAGCTTGTTTAACTTATGTTGTACGTACGTGAAAGTTGCAGATACTTATCCAATTCATTTTAAAATATCCATTTTGTTTAATTACGGAAATTATGCTTTATTTACAAGCATTTCTTGTATCTTATATTTTGTAGTTTTTTTTGTCACACAAAATACAACATTTACATAAAAAATAGAGCACATCGTCTAACTGTAGACGTCAGTCATAGGTTCGATTCCAATTTGGGAGTTCCATCACTCAAGATGCAAGTCTTAAAAAATGGGGGAACGGAGTGCCTTATCACTAGGTTTCCTCAGTCTAACCTGCTACAGGCGTGAAAAAGCGTGAAGCTATTTCTTTGTTACATAACCCAAGCATGCGGTGTATATGATTAATAAACTGAGAACATTTAAAGGTGACTAAAGCTATCGAGTTAATATATTATAGAATTAATTGTACTATATTCTTACCCGCTGCTTAAAAACTCATCCACTACCATAGGTTGGCTGGAAGAGATCTCTTATAGGGATAAGTCCACCTTTGTGTACTACTTTTCTTTTTTTTAATGTTACTCTTATGTTTTTTTTTAGTACAATAAAGAATATTATATATTAATATATAAAAAATACTACATACAGATGTTTTACTGCTGGTTTTTGGAAGGTTTTTGGCATAAACTACAAAAATAAAGAACTTACAATAAAATTACTTCCTGGAGGAAACGTCAAGTGTCTTCGCTTTCGTATAGCTCCAATCGACGTCTTTACATTAGGGCACTGGTCTGTGCCGTTCGAACATTCACCACACGTGAATATCGATAGTAAAGTTATTAAAATCACAGTGAAAATTTTCATTTTTATTTAAATTACTTCCTCTGATTTCCGATACTCAATCGCAAAACTCCGAAATAGGTTCAATGCGGAAAAAAAAGCAGATGATCAAAAATAATAGATTTTAATTGTATTCCGATACAGTTCTACTGGCGTGCTGTTACGAATACTATTGTATAACAAATGTTAACTAAGTCACGTGTTTTGTGACAATTCAATTTTGTGTTGCATAACGTGGAATTACTTATATGTTGTATTTCATTTTTTTATAATATGGAAATATATATATATATATATATATATATATATATATATATATATATATATATATATATATATATATATATATATATATATCTATATATATATATATATATATATATATATATATATATATATATATATATATATATATATATATATATATATATATATATATATATATATATGTAATAACTTTATATTATATTATTTTATATAACTAGTAGGGTATTATTGTTTTATATTATATAATTTTCTCAAATTAAATCAAATCAAAATATTCTTTATTCAAATAGGCACTTTCGAATCGTCAATTAAAGAGAAAAATGTGATTATTGTGCTGTCAGTGTTTTTATGTCGACTTTGAGACTTGAATTGACTTTCTCATAGATTATACCTAATTTAAAAAAAAAAAATATTTAATGTTTCATGCAATCAATTTTCAAGTTCCATACAATTTCCTAAGATTTAAAACATATATAAAATTCGACCGCTAATACGATTCGACCGCTACAGCTTAGCGTAGACATGAAATCTTACCATTTATAAAAATTATTCACTATAACTTAATAAATTATAGTCCAAAAATTAAAAAAAAATCTTTATTAGTGTACATACACTATCATACTTTCTCATTCCATACATATACAATCAGAAAGTATGATCGCTGTAAAATATAGTTATTTTCCTGTTTCATGATTTGCCAGTAGACTTACTGATTGATAATTCGTGTTCTGAACCCGAAGGGTAAACAAAACCGCAAAACGTATATATAAAAATACTTTATTATTTCGATAGTTCATTGATACTATAAAATTTTCAAAATAACCTTCTATAGCAAAACAAAAACTAAAAAAAGCAATAAGTCATTCATATAGTTCCGGGATCATACAAAATAAATTGAACGTATCTATGTTAGAGAACGAATTATGTTTTGAAACTGCGAGTATTTTGTCAATTCCATTGGCGGTATGTATAGAAATATATCAATTGTCGATGCATTTGACTACGCCTATACATACAGTATACATTCCATGTACCATACTGGCGTGTGTGAAGCGGAGATATCAGATTAAAACAAATCGAATAGCTATGAGTTAGATTTTCAATTTCACTATACAATATTTACTATTGTATTTTTGACAATAGCATTCTCTGTACGTTGCTTTATTACTAGTTGTAGTAGAGATGTGTTCTTGTTTTTTTAAGCTGTTTTAAGTTAAAAGGTACTGTTTTCCGCTTTCAACTCCAATGTGTGTTATATGTGGGTACATAAAATAATTATTTTGCTTAAGTGGAAGGGTTTAACCCACAAGCGTCACATTCACAGATAGATTATGTCCCACTGCACTAAGTATAGTACCACTTACATGAATCGTTATTACAAATTGCTCTAGAAATAGATATAAACCTAAAAAAACGTTATTTTCCTTTTATTACATGTATAATAATATCTTATGGTACTTTATAATACCCATGGCAAAGCCAATAAAACAATCGTTTACTTTAAAAAAAACCTTACGACTTATTAATAACTTATTATTCCGAACTTGATATTATATATACTTGTTTAAAACTTTACTCATGTCAAGTAAAAATATACATTATTTTAAATGAGATATAAAATATTATCCATATTAATATAGTCAAGTAGAGCTCGTCGACCCAGGATGTTTGATCGGCAAATTAGACCGGCTGTCGTCTCTCTCATTACCTTAGTTTAACACCTCCTCCGAATATCGTACAATCAAATGTACACTCTACATATATACATTTAGTACACATATTTGCATGTTACATTTGAAACAGAACCTCTAGTAATCTTCGACAGCCTATTTAAATATTGAAATGTAAATTCCTTTGACCTGTAATGTTACATTCAAATTTTTTTTCCCGTTCGGTTGGTTTCGATAAATTAAATTAGGTTCATTTTGTATTGAACACTTTCGTTCATATAATAATATACACAATAATATACATACTCTACATACAAGCTTTTTTTCCATATTTAAAAGTCTACTATATGCATAAGCATATTGAAACAAACACTTCTTCAAATTACAAAAATGATATACATATATATATGTTAATAAAAATCAATCATTCTAAGTCTCTATATTTTGAAAAAATCATTGAATATCCAACTGTTCTCTCATATAGGAAAATAAACTCGTTTTAATATTAGCAGTGTTAGTTAATAAAGTGACAAAATTTCATCAGGCTGACTCTGTACATTGAGAGTATATCTTGGCACAGTCCCCTTTCGTTGTATGCGCTATATCGTATTCTTTGTAGAAATCACCGTCGAAGTCTCGTCCTTTTGGTAAACTAAAATCAGAAACAAACCTATACTAATAAATAAAATTGGAGTGTCTGTTTATAATATTCAAAATAATCGCTTTTTACTACATACATTTGAATGCGGTATACCAAAATAACATTTATTACTATTATTGTCTGTCTGTCTGTCTGTTTGTTCTGGCTAATCACTGAAACGGCTGGACCGATTTTGACGAAATACACTGGCAGGTACCTGATGTAATAAGGAGTAACTTAGGCTACTTTTTATTTTAGAAAACATCTTATAATATATAAAGGAATACACGGGTTACGTCGCTAGTTTATAATATTATTATAGACACATGAGCCTTTGACTTCATTTGACAGCGATTGACTATATATAAATAATGATTTAATAATATTACAATCTTTAGAAGCATAACTGGACGCCGTACCGTCTTTAACAGAATCAGAAATCAAAATCTTTTTTTTCTCCACGCGGGAATTGCATCCATAACTATCATGTTAATAGACAAACACTGTCATTGCGCCACAATAGCCCCGATTAACTTTTTAAATTGTAACCCGACAATTCAAATTCCCAAAAAATACACAAAAAATGAATACCAAGTTAAAATTAATATAATAGCATATTATCCTGATGTACGAAAATAAAAATGTATTGTTGAAATTCCATACACGTTATTTCTTCCAAATTTACCAATAGCATATAAAATACCATATAGCGTAGTAAATAAAAGTGTGCAGATGGCGTATAATAAAAATACTCACGTAAATATAGTTCTTATGATTTCCTTTAAAAACGTGCGTTGCTCTATACCCTCGTTGCCGTGTTCACATAACAGCCGAAGGACACAGTCCCTGCCTCGCCAACCTAAACTGAAAGTTATATCTATTATAGAGAAAATAATACTTATTTTTTGCCAATATTGTCAATTAATAAATTATTTTATTTGAACATTAACTTTTGCTAGTAAAATATATGACTATATAATATATATGTATAGTATAGCATAACACATCTCATAGCAGGGTAGGGACAGGAAATCTAGTGATAAGACCCTCTATTCTCCGCTTTCCAGTTTTCGAGACATTGTGCGTTGAGTGGCGGAACTCAAAGCTGCGCTATGCCTTGTTACCAGAGAGAGAAGAATGAAAATAATTATTACATAATTGATCACCAATAGTAATTAACGTGAAATCTGTGTAGAAAATATGATGTCATAGAAAGCTGCAATTCTGTATGTATATTATAGCTTCTTAAATAGTGTAAAAGAGTCCTAAGAGAAGATTTCAGGATATTCTTAAATGTACGGAGAAAAACGACATAAGTGAAGTCGCGGGCTAATACTTGTAAAAGATAAATAACTAGTTTTGTTGCAATGGTAACTGAAACTTCATTAAAACAATAATATTTTAAAGTTCAAGTTGAGAAAATATTTGCTAAATAAAGTTATTTAGAAAGTCTCACCACATCTATGAACACTCAGACGACTAATTCTTTTATCTTTTGTGTAAAATCTTTCTGGTACAGAAAGTTTGACTTTAGGAAACTTTTACTATATAATCTTGAGCTTTTAAAGTTGACGAATTGAGCTTCGTGAGATAACATAAGTATAGTATTACGACCATTCTCTTTGAATATGCCCTAACTTTATTATGGAAAATGTACATTTGTACGTGTTTTAGCTTAATAGTAACGTGTAATTAATATAATTTAATTTATGCGATGAGTACTGGTTCAAATCTGTTAGTGGTAAACGTAAAAACCATAAGTCCGAATAAAATAAAATATTCTTGCATTGGGTGGCTGATTGAGAAGAGATTGACTATACCTATATACATCTCGTTAATTATTTCAATGTAAGCTTTTCTTTGGAAGCCTAAAATGTGTCATGTTTCATAAACAATAGTAAGTTTTATATGTTTCACGAGACAGATAACGTCAGGTAAAAAGGCAAGCTTTTATAAAAATGCTTTGATAATTCCTTTTTAGTACCTAATGGTTTTTTAGTATAGTTCGCAAGATAAGTGGATGAATATGAAAATGGTATATGTATATCCACCACTAGAGCACATTAACACCGAGAACGATCTTAACGGCTTCCAAGAATATACATTACATTTATGGTACGTGAGTACGGTTATATGATACTTATATACAATCGTTAAAAAATTGTGTGTAGTAAAATCTTTAATATTTCTATATTAGTTTGTTTATCTGTGATTACGGATAACTAAGATTAAATTCCAATAGGTTCACATTGTATGTGTTGAGTGGCGGAACTCAATGCCGCACCATGTCTTGTTACCAGAGCATTTTACCTGAGTGGGAATCGAACCCACAAACCGCCGTGAATATAGAGATGGATGGAGAAAGCCCGGGGTAAGCCTACGCCTGAGCCGTAGAGGCGACTACAACAATACATAATACTAAATAATTATTAGAATGGAGAAATAATACCAAACTATATGACATAGGAATTTCAATTATAATAAATAAATATATTAACAATTTAAAATTAATAATATTAATTTAATTCATATAATATTATGTTATTATGTTAAATGAAACATAGTTGATAATAATTAATTGAAATGAATATAGATTTTGTCGTAATTTGATATAGTCATATCTAATAGAAATACATAAACGTTTATATTTTGCATTTATGCAAGCTACATCATATTTTCCATATAACATATTATTTTAGTAAATTTTTCATGTCCTCATACTTACGCTTGAATAAACTTTTCTAATTGCATATAAAAGCTCTTCCTCCCGTCTCTATGAAAATCGATGGCGTCACTCTCGAGATTGTTCAAGAGGTTTACATAATTTTTCCTCTCGCGTAACTCTTGAATAGAAGATTTATTCACGCCTTCGTCACACAAATGGTTGTCTACGCTCCGTTTAGCAAATGCCGGGTTCACTATAATTCGTCTGCAATAATGTTAATCGATAAAATCTAATTTTATATGTGGCGATCGTGGCGCAGTGCGACAACGTCAACTGTAAGCGTGCTTGTGAGTTTGATTGCCACTTATGGGAATTAATTTTTTTTTAATTCCTTGTTCTGGTACGACAAAATGTGGTGCTAAGTTTCACCGCTCGACATGAATTGTCTCAAATACAGCTGGATTAAAGTGAAAGTTAAAATATATCATACAGGATGGTAACACAGAATGTACTTTAATTTCTATATTATAATTTCTGTATTATAAACATTGGTGCTTCAAATAGTATATTTTATATGTTAAAAGTGTTACTCATACACTAAGTATAAAAAATTTTAGAAATGTATAAAATTCCAACGTTGCAGGACTCGAATTCGTGCCTTTTGGGAACCATCCAAAAGCTTTATTCATTTAAGCCATAAGTTCTTATCGAGCTTTATAGGAAACTGCTCCCTGCAGATAATCTAACAATAAAAAAATAAGTTGTAACAAGCGTATAAGAATTTCGGCATACAGTGGCAAATATAATATATATATATATATATATATATATATATATATATATATATATATATATATATATATATATATATATATGTGTGCTAAGTATCCAAATGTCCATAGGATACACATTGAATGTGAAAATATTTTACAATTGAATTTTACTATAATTACATTTTTCATAAATAGGTTTTTACTTGACTTCAAAAACGGAATAGGTTCGATGTTCGACACTAATACATATATTTTTTAAATATACGAATAATAGTGACGTCTTTCGTTATTTTCGTTATTTATTTATGATTGAAAGTAGTAAAATAAAATAAATACATAAATAACTTGACGCTTCTTTCCATTTCGCACATTTTGTATTAAGACACTATGTTTATTCTACTTTATGTTAGTTAAGGTAATAACTATTAAATCGGTATGTAGAGATGCGGGACATGTTAAACATATAAGAGATTTCATTAAAGAAACAATTCACAAAGTATTTATTTTACATTTAAGAACTTGCAATTTTACAGCAAAAACTTCAAAATGACTTTTTATACTTTTAAATACGTTTACTTACTTATGGTAAGGCTTCTTAGAAAGAATTTTTCCATTTTCATCTAAGAAGTATATAAGTTTTGATACACCGTCCCTGTTTTCTGCCGCGTGAAGTTTCTCGTATTTTTTAAAGAAGTTGAAATATTTTGGGTCGGTAGGCAGTTCCCAAGCCAGAGCGGCAGTATTGCCAAACCAAACTACGTCACCAACTTGCAGATAGCCGTGATTTTGAGCACAGAACACTATAAACAAAACATCAACAGGAAATACATAAATAAATAAATAAATAAATTTAAACAATTATCTATCCTATGGGACATACAAGGTTTATTCTATAGGGCGTAAACACACGTAATTTTAGGTTAAATATGACTACTAATACTTAATACCTAATTTTAGATAATATATTGCTTAGTAATATATTTTTTATGTTATAATAGATTATGGTAATTATGATTAAGTTTTATACAATTAGTACCTACAAAATTTACAGAATTACTTTTGACTTTCACAGTTCAAAACTTTATAACACAACGAAGCTATGTACATTTCAAAAGCGAATAGATAAGTTCTTGCATTCAATTAAATTATTCATATTACATACCCAATTGGAAGGAGCTACCGTCAGGAAATATCAAATACCGCTTCCTCCTTGAGAGTATTCTTGGAGAACTTTCCGGATCTTTTGTAGATAGCTCCCTATTTTGGCCGGAAGCCGTTAAAACTATCTCCAGTAATAACAACAAAACGCTCAGATTCACGATCATTTTCAGGAGAAACTATGAAGCAAATTAGCGAGAAATTACAAAATGAATTTCACTTTATCCAACATTCTAACCGATGATAAAAACTAAATTAACTACGCACCTTTTGGCTATTTCTGGAATTTCAGGTATTTTGGTTCCACCACGAAACCGTAATGTCACTTTAAAGAGAAGCAAATGAGCCGTGAATTTAATAGATGGAATAAGTAAAAGTCAGCATAAAATGACTAGCAAAGTGTTTTAGATTAATATAGATTTATCATAATTCAATTGCTGTCCATAAATTATATTCCGCCCAAAGTTTTCCGCCCAAAACGGTCAAATGAAAAATTGTAGGCTTTAATTTTTTTTTGCTTTTCATAAAGAAAATAAAGTTCACAATTCGTTAAATTGGTTCAAAATGAAACTAGGAAAGCTTAAAAAGATAAGTGGCTCAGCTCGACGGCTAAGACCTAAATCCTCCAGCAAATAGTGCAATCATTTGTATGGTAAGACCTAAGTAGATTTGGTTTCTTGATAGCTTGTGTGGCCTCATTTTTCGGAATCATTCGACAGTTCTTTTTCAATGGAAAAGAATTAAATTATTTTAAACTTACATCCGCATTTTTTTCTTTCGGTTTAATTTTTTTATATCGTTCGGTAGGTTATAAACAGAAGGCAGAAAGAACCTAGTATTAAAGGTGAAGTGCCTTATCAGCGTTTTTTCAGCTTTCCGCTCATATCTATACACTGTATTTCGACTTCCGGAACTTACTGTCGCAATTTATGTTAACAGAGCAAGGAAACCAATATAATTAATTCCTCCGACTGACAATCCAACCTACAATCACTACGATTACAGTCAGACTCTGTTTTCATTTTAGAAAATGGCCCATCTTTCATTTTCATACGTATATATACACATACATACATACATATATATTCAAACGTGTATTGTTTTCACATCACATCACACTGTTCATACTTTAAATGCCCTAGTTCACTAATTTAAGTTATCGGTACTCAACGGTACTTACCATGAAATTTGTTCATACACGTCTGGAATGGAATCTCTGTTATATATATATATATATATATATATATATATATATATATATATATATATATATATATATATATATATATATATATATATATATATATATATATATATATATATATTATATATATATATATATATATATATATATTTTTTTTTTTCTTTTTTTCATCATAAAATGTTTTAAGCGTTCGAGTATACATACATGCATACATAAAGCTTATATCGTAGCTTACAAAGCTTTATAAAGCTTATTCACAAAACCACTCCTAATATTTCAAGTGTACGTTCGTATAATTTAACAGTTGTTGACATAAAATGTTCCTTAGCTATTTTTATGCCGAAATTAATATATATTTTGTTTTTTTTTTTTTTATCTTACTTAGCTACTTAACTAAGGTTTGATTAACTAAATATGATGTTATTGTTATTATATATAAGATCGTTGTGGCGTCTGGTTATAAAAGCAACCAATTATTTGCGTTGCCTCGTTTTGTTAACAACAGAAACGGAGAATCTTAACTCTAGGTAACCTAACCTTTAAGCCTAACCTTTAATATACGGGTGAAGCTATATATATATATATATATATATATATATATATATATATATATATATATATATATATATATATATATATATATATATATATATATATATATATATATATATATATATATATATATATATATATATATTTTTTTTTTTTTTTTTTGGCATATATATATATTTTGGCAGCTGTGACACAGTTTACACTAGTATGGCTGCCATCGCTCTCCTCTAGATTTGTAAATATATCAAATCATAAATACATCTAGAGTGTATCTGTATCACATATTTTTACTGAAAAAATAAATTTATTTAATTTAATTTATTTAATATATATATATATATATATATATATATATATATATATATATATATATATATATATATATATATATATATATATATATATATATATAATAAGCATAGTCGGTAAATATATTTTTACTGTACGCAAATATCATATTAAGTGGACATGAAATACTTGAGTAAAAGAGAGTGAAGTCTGAACTTACTGTAACTACAATTTTTCGATAGCCAAAAAGTGTAGAACGGAGTATCGTAAGACTAGATTCCCTTTGTTCCAACCTGATATATGGGATAAAACGTAAAGCTAAAAAAAACACTTTTCCTTATTGAATTGAAAAAAATTGAAAATATTTCTCAAAAGGAAACCAAATCTACAACGTTAATGGGTATAACTAAATATTAATAGAAAAAAAAAATTAAAAAAAAAAATATGATATTTTAATAACAAATACACTTACCTTTAATTATCAATAATTATTACTAAATTACGTAAATCGTCTTATTTTAGTAATTACACTTCAAATATCAACAAAAATATTAACAAAGAAAATTTTTAACCATAATATGTCCGATATATAGTAATCGTGACTAGTCTATAAAGCTGGTAAGCTCAAACAACGACTGGTCAATTGGCAAGTATGTATGTATTATAGAGCAAATAGTACAAATAAGAGCACGTTTGTTGACATTCAATTAAGGCCTCTGAGGAAAAGTAACAGTGGAATGTTAAGAATTGTAATGAATTGGCGATGACTATGTTATTGCCGCTACTTCTCTTACCTTAACATCTATTTTAATTAAGCACGTGATACTAAGAAAACTAAGGAATTTTTAAGTTTTACAAGCATTTTCTTTGTAGAACGCGTTTTAAACGAGTGCTCGCGTAGAGAGGAATATTGGATACCCCACACCTAAGGGAGTATAATAGAGGTAGAATGTTTGTGTAAAAAGAAACGTATTATTTGAAAGTTAAACTTTTATTTTAATTTTTTTTATTATTTTTGGAGATATAGCCTATTTGTCATCGCGAGATATCATGGGGAAAAAAGAAAACCGTATGGATAATAATTATTGTAGTTAAATTGTATGTAAGTTTTCGATAATTAAGAGTTTAAATTCGCCGATTACGTTACAGAAATTGTTTCTGATAACCCTGAATTGGAATGTAATATCTGATATACATACAAAATGGAAAAAAGCGTGAAATTAAAATATAAATATAAATAAATCATATTAAAATCTAAAAAAGACTGTTCATAAAACAAGAAGGCACTATATCTAAAATGTACATACATACAGTTTCTTCCTTGCCTAAGTTGTTAGCATCTATTATAAACCAATACATTCTTCTAAAATCCATCTTAGTACATTTATTGCTACATTGTTCTTGTTTTTATTTCCTTAGAAGTTAAACGTTTCATATATTAAACATCTTCCTTAAATATATCGAAACGTATCCAAGTTAATTTTTATTGTTTGTAGATTGTATCGAAGCCTTCATATTGAATGTCAATTACAACCTTTATGTTACTATTTTAAATTGAGCAAATAATTTAAATATTTAGAAACCTTCCAAGAGGCGCAGCTAGTCTAGATAAAATTTTAATGCTTTCCAAAATGTTTTTTGATCCTTAGTACGAAATTACATTTAAAAAAATCACAAAATACTGCAAAAGTATGTAAATGCTATCCTTTTTTAAATCAACCATATTTTTTTACCATAGAGCAACAGTAAATGAGTCAATATAATTAAAAATGGCAGAGAACAGAGAATTCTCTGTACTCTTTGCAATATAAATAAAATAGAATAATATAAATAAAATAGAATAAAATAAATAAAAGCCAATAAAGATAATTTTAATATTTTTATTTATTAATAATTTGTACGGGTAAATTGAAATCACAATGTGGATATAAAGTAGCACAATCGTCGCTAGGCACATGCGCTTTATCATAGTCTCCGTGTTCTTCCTTAACCTGCCTGCCTTTTGGTAATCTGTAATGTAGTATTTATTTATTGTTATTACAGATTTTTTAATTATTTTCTATATATTTTTTCACATTTTAACGCTAATTTGCGACTGAACATAGAAATATAATTTAAAAGTAAACAGTTGCAATACATTTTAGTAAAAATTTAAAATCAAAGGTAGAATAAATATATAATCAAAGGTATCAAAGGTAGAATAAATATATAATAAATATAAAGTAAATCAAAGGTAGAATAAATATATAATAAATATATAAATATATATATATATATATATATATATATATATATATATATATATATATATATATATATATATATATATATATATATATATATATATATATATATATATATATATATATATATATATATATATATATATATATATATGTCGGGTTTTAATATTACATTCTAAGTATTTGCCCTTTAAACACTTAAATGATTCTAATGATGATTGTATATTACTTATTTGTCTTCATTAGAAAGTTTTCTTACATAGCCTGGCGACCATGCCAACCGAATCAAAAAAAAATGTAATCAAAATCAGTAAGATTTCGAATAGTCAGTATAAGATAAAACAGATTATTAAATATTTCTTAAAATAGCTAAGAATGTTAAGAAAGCTTAACGCTACTTACGTAAAAATAACTCGTAGAAACTCTTGTAAGAAAGTGCCCTGTTCTGAAGACTTTGCAGATTCGCATAGTTTGTAAAGTACACACTGTCGACCGTCGCCTCCTAAACTGAAAACAAATATTGTATACAATCATACTCATAATATAAGGTGTTTTAATTTCATGTATAGCAGGATAGAGAGTGGAGATGTGGAGAGAAATAGTGCTACGACACTCTGTTCTCAAATTAAGGCAAAATTTCAAGTTGTGTATGTGCGTAACTCAACACAGTGAAATTTTAAATTTTCCGATGTGCGATATTTTATTTTAGGGAAAAAGTAATTGATGAAATGATCTTTAATCGGTTCTCATTGTTTACAATAATATGAAAAAAAAACTTCTAAGCATTCCATTTATTTTCCATACATGCCGTCATAGATACTGACTGGACCAGGATCTGTTTCCAAAATTGAGAAAAGCTTACATATGTGTGACTTTTAGTTGAGCTTTTTTTGAACAGGTCGCTTGTTATTTATTAATATATATTTCTCTATACTCTTGCTAGCTCTTTTCATATATAATTTCTTATATTTTATATTGACAACGTGAGCATTGAGCCAACACCCAATGAGCCTACTGCTTTGTTCTCATAGTTTTTGTTACATATAATGTGAAATCTATAGAGGCATATGTAAAAAGTTTTATTTTTCTCAATTATTTATTTATTTATTTTATTTTAATTCTCATATTTATTTTGTATTCTAAAGATACATTTTGAATAATAATAACATACATATATATGCTTCCATGTAGACTGTAGTGACGTGTCTATTAAACTATCCTATTTTGGCGATATATGCGTGAAGTCGATGTAAATCAAATTTATATTAAGAGCGTACAACATTTTGATCTTTATATATCATAATTAAATATCGCGTTCTGGTTTTCTAAAAAATTAGAACCGTTTAATTCTCATTGTAAATGAAGTAAGATAAAAATAATTACAAAAGAAGAAATAAGCTTGAGGAAACATATTCCAAGTATTTTCGACTGAAATAATGAATAATAATACAAAGTCAAAATAAATGAAATACATTTATTTCAAGGAAAAATACGACTTACCTATCTTCTTATATCAACATAAGCCAATGAAATATAAATTGGGCCGTCTTACTGTAACCGGAACGGGTGTGGGTTCGATTACAACTCAGAGCAAATAATTATTTAATATTCCTCGCTCTAGTAATAATGCAAAGCGTGGCGTTAAGTTCCGCTAATCAACACACAATATTACGTATTAAGTGTGTCGTGGAGAAAAGAGTATCTTAACACTAGCTTCCCTCTAACTACCCTGCTACATGTGTGATACAGCGTGAAGAATATATGTTAAAACATATAAATTTATATTATGTAAACTATATAAATATAAAGAGATATGTGTATATGTATTTTTATACTGAACATAATAAGTTCCCCCTTTTTTTCATTGGTATATATGTATATGTATATATTTTAAACATCGTCGTATAATTTTATTAAATTCCTTTTATAGCAATGATTAATTTCAAACAAGACATTTGGATACGCGTGTTTCTGTGATTTTTGGCTTTGTTATTCCCTTTAAGAAGCCGAAAAGCTTTATTAGCTTATGTTATTATATATATTTTAGGTTCCAATCACCAGCTTACATCAAGCCTAACTGTAACTAACAGATTAACTAAAAAAACGAAAAAGCATATATTTTTATATGTCTCCCACATATAGAAGGTCAGGCAAAGATATCCAATTGTTATAACATTTCATTTCCTACTTTACCTATGATTTCATGCTAATCGTCTCCACACGGTAATAATAAATATAAATTAAATTAGCTTCACGCTGTATCCCGCATATGGCAGGGTAGGCAAAGGGAACCGCAGGAACCCAGTGTTAAGACACTCCGTTCCCCGCTTTCCTCCTTTCGAGGCATTGCGTGTTAGGTGGCGGAATTCAACGCCGTGCTTTTTGCCTGATTACCAGAACATACATTCATTCTCCCCTAGTGGGGAATCGAACTCACAAACCGTCGCGTTTAAGGCAGAAGCCATGCCTCTGCGCCACGACGGTCATCAATAATAAATTATATAATTATAAATTAAATAACTATCCCAGGCGGGAACAAATCCACAACTAGCGCGTACAATTAAATTAAAGACACTTACGTTGTAATAAGCGGCTCTAATTTCTCATACAGCCCAACTCTACTAAGCCTATGAAATTCGAGACTTTCGTGATCTAGATGTTGTTTTTTGAGGAAATCTCGCTTTCCCTTTTGGCTGTGCATTTTTGCGCGATCTATTTTAATTTTTAGTTTCTCTTTGAAAGTCAAATTTTCATCGGCACTGCGTTTTGTGAACGTCGGGCGGGCGGTGTCTGATCTGAAACACATTAGACGTCAGTTGTTGAGTGCAGTAACTGGAAAGATAAATTAATTCGCGATTTATATCCGCTTTAATAGGAGTTTTGTAAAATGTCAATAAAGATGTCATAAGGTCATGACATTTTTAATCGTTTCATGCGTCGTCCATAATTCGTCATCAGTCATCTGTCTTTGTACATCCAGTAGCCGTCATCCGTCATCATCATTATATATTTTTACATTTATTACAAACACTAGCAAAGTCATTTTATGTAATTTAAAAATAATGAATTCATTTGTTTACCTTTTATATGTACTCTGTGGCATTTTGTCCACTTCTTCTTCTTCTTGTTCATCAGCATTCTTGTTTTTAAGCATTAGTAATTGTTTTGGATCAGTTGGCAGATTCCACGCCAAAGCTGCGGTGTTTCCATACAAAAACACATCTCCAATAGGTATTAACGCCGACGTTTGCACACAAAATACTGCAATTAAAATTTATTACAAACATTTACTTTCAATTAATAGTATGTGGAAAAAAATTCACCTGTTATATTGAAGAATTCAATTATACGTCAATCAATCAAAATAAAAAATTGAGCTCAATTAACAGCTATAAAGTATCTAGACTCTCAGGATACCTAGTAAACATGCCCTATTTAAATTCGATATATACCGCTTCTATGTTTATTAATATAGCTCTCTGTATAAAATATAAAATAAACTTAAACCTAGTGTATTAACATCGTGTTAAAAATCATATACTACAGAAAGCCATCGTAACGACATCATATGACTGTCAGCAAGAGAGTTTTGGATTGATCCCCATTTATTTACAAGAAAAAACGTGGCATGATTCCCGCCACTTAAGAGACATATCAAACAAGTGTTTTGAAATAAGGCTATCTGTTCCAATTCCAAATGATTGTTCTTTGCAATAATCTGTAGGTAGCGGAAATTTGTAAAAAATGTCCCTACAGAGATGCTAAAAACGTAATAAGTTGTATAAAGCATCGGTCAGACCGCTTGGACGGTTTCTATGAGGCGCGGGTTCAAATCCCGCTGTGTTAAAATTTTTATATGTTTTCTTTAAGTATTTTTTCTATCCTTAGTGTGGATTAAAATACTTGAAAAATCATTAGAATATGCCTACCAAGCAATATGCGGGAAACGGCGAGAAGCTAAACACGTACAAACCTACGGCTATTAGTAAACATATAAAAATCGTATATAAATAAAATTCTATTGAGACGTTTTTCGCAACATTCATTCATTATAACTTAAAAGAGCAAGCTGAATCACTTCAATATTTATTGTTGCGTGAATTCAAAAACATGGTAATATCTTGGAAAGTCCTCATCTCGATCTTAGAGCAAGTGCCATTTATGTGTACTTCAAATACAGAATAATATTCTCATTTTTTATTTACGCAGCTATTATTTGAGAGATTTTATTTATTTGTACGAACGGTTCGTTAGAGTATACGCTTAATATCTTAGGAGTAGCTTATCACTAAGCTCATAAGATTAAAATTATTATGAAGTGGATAAATATATAGTATATTGTAACCATCTTGGTGCAGTGGGACTGTGTGAGAATATCTGAATGAATGAGAATGGATTCGATTCCTACTCGGGGAGTTCTCATTTTCATAGCTTTGGTAAAAAGAAAAGCGCAGCGTTGAGTTTTGCCACATGACACGTAATATCTTAAAAGGACAAAAGTGCGACTCACTAACTAACTCATCACACATAATTTAACAAGAAACATCTGAACAAATGAATACAGCTAAGTAACACAGAATAGTATAGTACAATAGTACAGTACAACTTACCTAATTGAACTGAACTGCCTTCTGGAAATACTAGAGACCTTTTACTTCTAGACAACGGTGGTATTTCGTTTTTCTCACTAAAATACAATATCCAAACTAAATATAAACATAGTACACTAAAAAGCAAAAGATAATAAGCTTTTTTCATGGTTTTTCATTAAACTAAATAATAATAATTTTATGGTGTTAAAATGAATACTGAGACTTGAAATGCACTACGCGTAACCGATAGCAATGTAAATTTGTATAATGATAGAGCAATTATCACCTTGTGTCGTTTTACAGTTATTCTCGTGTGAAGGGTGTGTGTTGATATTTTTTTAAATCTCAAGTAAAAATTGGCTAACTCATTTGTAGAGGATTTTTTATCTAATAATAGTTTCACTTAATCATTATAATTCATAGTGATCTAAAAATCAGTATCTGGAGCTAAAAATCGTATTTTTGAAGCTAATTTTGAATTTGCTGTTAAAACTACGTCTTATAGATTAACATTTTCAATAGTGTTGTTCACCAGGAAAGATTTAGGAAAAAAGCTAGTACCCGCAGTTTAATAAAAAAAACATAGCTTAATTGGGTAGAATGTGGATGGTTTCCAAGAAGCATGGTTCGCATTTTTTTTACGTTTTATCCTTACATTTCAGTAGTGAGTAGTCTGTAGTTTATAAAATAATGTAAATACAGACATTAAGTCTTTAGTGAATACAGATTATAAAATAAATACAGATAAAATATATAATGACATATAAAATAATATTTATGCCACAGAAATGCAGCAAGCAATGTCAACGGGAGAAGTTTCCAGATCTAATTACGCGAATTGAATTGCTTAATCCCAATTTCCTGCTTGCGCAAATATTGTACGAGTATACTGTTTGCATTTATTATTTTAATATATATTGTATATATATATATTTTTTTTTTTAATTTTGCATATAGCAGAATTGGCAGATAGTATTCAGAGTTAAGACACTCCGTTTTGTATTTTCCGCCAGGGAAAAGAGTGTTTTAACACTAGGTTCCTTCATCCTACGGTTTTCTATGGCCTAGTCTGCTATGTGCGGGATACAGCGTGAAACTACATGTTGAGCGGTGGAGCTCAACGCTGCACAATGTCAATCACAGCGGGATAATGAAATGATATAAAATTCTCCGAAATAGAATCGTACTAACATTCGTTGCCTTTACAGCCAGACATGTTCCAATCACAAGCAGTATAAGCTTGAAGAAAGCTTCGACTCCCACTCTTATACCCAATTATGTCCAAATACAATGCCTATAAACATTATTATGTACTACTACTATATTTATGAAGTATTATTTTTTAATTTTTTTACAGGATTTCCAGAATTCTATTTTTTTTTATTTTATGTTTTTTTCGAACGCAACGCTCGGGTTTGTCTATCAAAGCGAAGATAATTATTTAAATATAATCCGTTCCATAGATGGTCCTAGAACCCAACAAATCACTGTGTGTTGAGTGGCGGGGCTCAACGCCGCGCATTGATTAGAAATTCGCGTGAATTAACCTAATTGACACCCCCAGGAGGTAATCGAACTCACAACCGTCATTTACCGACACACTTCAGCTTAGTTAGTGTGCTCATTTTATTTTTGTTATTTATTTCTTCTATCTATCTCTTGTACGATATCGTTACAATAATAATAAAATGTATCATTCATATATTGTTTAAGTAGTATATACTTAAAGAATTTCAAAAAGTTTAATTTCGTACATTTTATTAATTATTATGTTTACATGTGGTATTTTTTACATACGTTGGAAATTATTATGTTTACATGTGGTATTTTTTACGTACGAGGCAAGAAGATATTCCAATGTTAGATGACAACGCAGTTCAAGTGTCCTCTAGGAATTGATATTTTCAAGATGGACGCACGATTAGATTCTTTATATAAAATGAAATTGGACATTCAATTTAATTTTGAACTTTCAAATGTAAACTGATTATAAATTCATTTAAAATCGTAGTATGGCATATATTAATATAAAGTTGTTTATAGTGAAAAACACTTACAGGCTTTATCTCGCAAATAGCGGTCGATATGATAGCGGTATATGATAGATATAGACGGTTAGTTAGTTAGTGTTAAGTTCTATATACCACGCAATTTTCGAAATATTGCCTAGTGAATATTGCCTAAGTGAAAAAAAAACTCAACGCCGCGATATGCAGCGTGAAGCTAAAAAAAACTACAGTTGTACAAATTATAAATTATATTTATTTCGGCAATAAAAACAACAACAAACAAAATTGAATCCATATAAAGCTTTAAATACAAGGGATAAATGGAAGAGATTGTTCGTTCGTCGCCATTTTAGAGGATTTTGCGCCTAATGCTATTGTTGAGTGGAATCTAAAAATAAAGGCGGCTTGGTGTTTTTTTATATGTATATATATATATATATATATATATATATATATATATATATATATATATATATATATATATATATATATATATATATATATATATATATATATATATATATATACAATGTGAAAAATAGGCTTCTGTAATCATTGTGCCAGTACAAAAGAAAATACATGAAAAAAATGTTATCGAATTTTCACAGCTTTACAAAACATCCTGGGTATAAAATATCGCAATCGTCATTTGCACTGTGCGCTTCATCAAAATCTTTATGTCCTTCTTCATTAAATTCCTTGACTTTGGGTAATCTGCATATAACAAAAAATATGATTAACTGAAATATATAATATCACATAATATATTTGAGGATTGTCGTGGCGCAGAGGCACAGTGTATGTCTGTAAGCGCGACGGTTTGTGGGTTCGATTCCCACTCGGGGAGAAGGAATAATTTTCATTTTCTTCGCTCTGGTAACAAGGCAAAGTGCGGCGTTGAGTTCCGCCACTCAACACGCAATGCCTCGAAAGGAGGAAAGCTGGGAACGGAGTGTACTTAACACTAAGTTCCTTCTGCCTACGGTTCCCTCTACCTACCCTGCCATATGCGGGATACAGCGTGAAGCTATTATTATTATTATATATAATAAGAATCAAACCGTCGCGTCTATATGTGTTTGAATCTATCATGTCAAATCTGTTGTATCTTCGACAATTGTGGTTTCGCCACGCCACGATGACAGCTATCTGTCATTGATTATTTTTAATAATTCAATTTCTACCACATGTAGCAGGGTAGGTACTGAGTACCTAGTGTTAAAACATACCGTTTTTTCTTTCCACCCATTTAAAAATATTCAACGTTTCGTCTAACGTAAACCAGCGCTGCATTTTGTCTAACTAGAGCCAAGAATGAAAATGAAAATTATTTGAATAACCTTCCTTGTATCGGAATCGAATTTGGAAGCGTCGCCTCACTGCGACACAATTTTATCATATTAAACTAAAATAAAATATATTAAAACAGGTCACAAAGGCATCCTATGTTAAACAACGGTGAACATTCGAGAAATTCAGCGCTACTTACGTAAAGACAACGCGTAAAAGCTCCTCCAGGAATGTGCCTTGTCTAGAAATCCTTGCCGCCTCGCATAGTTTGTGAAGAACGCACTGTCGGCCGTCGCCGCCGAGACTGGATGGAAACAGGTGTCGGTGAATACAAGGAATTTTTAATACATCGATCGCGTTTTATTGAAAATACTATTTGAGATACGCTTTTCTTGGTTTTAAATGTTTGTGTGTGTTTGTGTGTAAATGTTTGCGTATAGGTGATAGAATTTTCGCTCAAATTAATAAAAATATATTCTTAAATATGAAGAATCAACACACTTTTTAAATTTTCAATTATTGTAAGCTGTTAAAACTTTAATCAATACCTAAAATATCAAGCTTACTTCTAGCTTAATGTATTTCTAAAATATATGTTCTTACAATAATTTTTTTTCCCGTTACGCCTTATCCCGCAATAGCAGGATGGTTTTAACTATATCGGTACAAAGACAATAAATTACAGCAACCCACAACGATCGACCTTACAGGTACACGCTGTTCCACTGCGCCACGGCGGCCTTTCAGTAGTATGTAATGTGAATATCTATACTCACATATTAGAAATTTTATCAATGTTTTCGGATTTACAAACATATTGTACGAACAAGTTTTTTTTTTATTTTCTTCTCGAATTAAGTTTATCTATGAAAACTTATGTAAATGTATATGAAATTGTAAAGGAAAAGACAGACTGACATTTTTTTTTAATATTAAATAAAACAGTTTAACCGGATTTTTTTTGTATTCCAAACATCGGGTTTCCAAAAAATGTTAATATACGCGATTAATCCGGTTAAACTGTTTTATTTAATATGTATAAGCATCGCGAAAACCAAAGAACTTATTAACTTTTTTAAAATGCTTATTAGTTATTAAGTAATGAGTAAATAACTATACGCCATTGAAAAAATACCATGGACATAAACATTCACTTTAATCTTATTAATATGTATAGGTAATTCATATCTCCATATGAGATTTATTTAAATTTGATATTTAAATAATATATATATATATATAAATAACCCCACCATATCTCACCACCCTTGTCCATAAAAGTTTTTATTATAATTTAGTACTATAAGAATAAATAAAGTAAGATGTTTTAAAAGAGCACCTGCTGAATTTAATGCTAGCATTGCTGAAAGGATTCAGCAATGCATACCGAGCCGGTGACAGCTTCTTTGCGAACTGACAACACTTGCTTTTCTTAATTAAAATATTGAGTAAGACACAAAATTAAATGCTATTTAAAATTATATTAAGGCTTATCGTTTCAAAAGTTAAAGATAATCTTATTTTGTTTTGTAAAAGATAGTCGTTTTTGGTTACAAAAAGTGCGGCATTGGGTTTTGTTACGCAATATCCGCAAAAATTAAAAAGCAAAGCACTAACCGAAATTTTTCTAAATGTTTTGTTTGCTTAGAATAATGCTATTAAATATATTCTATTATATATATATATATATATATATATATATATATATATATATATATATATATATATATATATATATATATATATATATATATATATATATATAGCTCTTCACTTACGCAGTAAGAACAGACGCTAGTTTTTCATAAATCTCCAGTCGATTTTTTCTGTGGAACTGAATGCTATCATTGTCTAAATACTCATTCAAGATGTTTTGTTTTGAATGCGTTTCGTGGATTTTAGCTCGATACATCTTAATAGAGCTGGGATTCGTCGGTTCATCTATACTACGTTTGGCGAAGGCTGGATTGACGATAGGTCGCCTGCAAACATTGAAATTACTAGTTAATGATTTTTAAAGTGTTAATCCACACTAAGAATAGACAAAATACTTAAAGAAAACATATAAAAATGTGAACGCAGCGGGATTTGAACCCGCGCCTCATGGAAACCGTTCAAGTGCTCTGCCCACTAAGCCATGCGTTCTTCCTCACGGTGCGTCTAAATTTTTTAATTTTCGGTTATAGCAAGATATATAGAGAGAAACTTGTGTCAAGAAACACCGTTCTCAAATATTCTCCGGAATATGGAAATTTCAACTATTTTAAAATTAACAGTTCTACACACTCCCTCGGCGCCTGCACTATAATTTGAATAAAAGCTTATCGCTACCATAATTTAAAAGAAAATTTTTAAGGAATTTCATATAAAAATTGAGCTTACTTCGACATGAAGTGAAATTTGTACTTCTGGCTCCACTTAATCTACTACATACTAATCCACCTTTTAGTTAAATGTGAACAAACTCACTTGACATAAGGAACTTTCGCTAGAAATTTGCCATCTTCATCAACATAATATATATTTTTCTGATCTCCACGTCGATGAATCGTTTTTTCATATTTTTTGAACATCAAAAGAAATTTGGAGTCAGTCGGTAAATTCCAAGCTAAGGCTGCGGTACTGCTAAATAAGAAAATATCTCCAATCGGTATTAAAGCTGCCGTCTGGCAACAGAAAACTGAAAGATATACAAGTAGATATTAATAAAATTTCTTAAATTACATTTTATATCGAACAGCATTCTCCGCTCTCCGATCTACGTACAGCAACAACGCGCAACTCAACGCAGTACTTCTACTTCGTCTGTGTAGAAATTGATAAAAAAATTAATGAATCGACTCATAATAAGCGTAGAATCGTGTTGTTGGTATTTTATGTAAACAAATAAAAATATTTCAAGAAAATAAATATACTATAAGATAGCAAAAGTGCAAAGCTTACCCAGTTGTAGAGAGCTTCCAGTCCGGGAATATTAAGAATCTCTTCGTCCTAGATAGTACACGAGAACTTGGATCACTTTTATCAACATTTTGATTGATCGAACTATCACCATACAAATTTATATCACAACTAACTCCTAACACATACAACATTAAGTAATATTTTAATGTCATTTTTGTTATAAGAATTTCGAATAATTAAATTTCTCAAACAAATGGCAGTTAGAAAACTGAAATGGTGCACAGTGGTTAACACACGATGGTACAGACGAGTATGAAAGAATAATTAACATGTATTGTGTCAATGGCTGGACAGTTATGTTCTTGTTAGAAATAACTTTTTTTTAAATACAAAAAAGGCAATCAGAATATGTCACGAAAACGTGATGTGTTGAAAGACAAAGAATGACGAAAGCAAGGAACGCCAGCAAAACCAGTTAAACGTAGAATTTTACTTGACAGCTATAAGTAAGTCAAAAATTGAATTGAAATCCAAGAATGGTAAAAATATAGAATTTCTCACATAAATTAATTGATGCATTAAAAATTTGTTGTATTTTAAAGGATTTAATTGTTATTTAAGTTGGCTGGCTACTTAAATTGCCACAAAGATTAGATTTTTTTTAGCTTCACACTGTATCCCGCATGTAGCAAGGTAGGCAGAGGGAACCGTAGGTAAAATGAACCCAGTGTCAAGACACTCCGTTCCCCTCATTAATATCATACATTTAATACTTTATGTATAAAAACGATATTTAAAAAATTGATCGTGTAAATTTAAAAGTTTCGAGTTTAAAAAACGGTTAGGTATAGTGTTTTAAAATCAGGTTATAAAATTAAACCTATACCTTGCTAATCCCGCTGATTTCCTTAATTAAAATTATATAAGTAATATTTATACTAATAATTGATTATAACACGTCAAAGGAAAAAGTTACCTAAAGATACATAAATAAAAACATCTACCAATACATAAATAAAAACATACTATATACATAAATAAACAGATCTTAATACATAAATAAAAACATCTACCAATTGATTACTTTGTTCGGAATACAATTAATTGTTTCGCATTTAATAGGAATTTTGTGGCTTTTATACGAGTATGTCGAGCTTGAAACCAATAAGCGGTATGTCAAACGAACCAATTTTCAATACAATTAGTACGCAATGCCAATTGCCGGCATTCATGTGATCTTTGGGACGTTGTTTTATATAATAGTATCCATTTTATTGTTTTTTTTTTCTTACTTTAAGAAATATAATTACATATAAATGTCAGTTTTTGATTTCATAATAACTTTATTTTTCAAGTGCATATTATAGTTATTCACATGATATTTAGACATAAATAAAAATTATGAAATCTTTGTTTGTCTAGCTGTCTTTCTGTTTGTCCGCATTAATGTCCGGAACAGCTGAACCAATTTCTTGGGAAGACTTTTATTGATTGATAGAGGAAATTGTTTAGTAATATTAATATAACTTTATTTCCCAAAAATGTCCATGATCGGGATTAACGCGAGGTAAACCGCGTTTACCGCATGCGATTAACTTCCGCCCAAATAAAATATAAAATAATAATTTTCATACATATACATTATATTTCACAGTAATTCGAAAGGAAATAACTACTTATATTTACAATATATGCGTTATTATATTAAAGTAAATCCGAGAAAATAGATACGCTTGTATATTGATTGATATATATTAGTACCACAAATCAACATGTTGCAACAAGGCGGGGAAATAATAATTTAAATATAATCCCGAGTAGGGATATAAGCCACAAACGTCGCATTCTTTAAAAAATATTAATAAAAAAATTATACAATACACTATAAAAACACATTACCAGGAAGTCAATTGAAAATAAGATAATAAAATTACATACTTTACTTTATAATTAAATAAAAAACCTAATATGTTTTGGAACTAAAAATATACCATATTTAATAAGTTACGTAAGGTAGATCATCGTTTTCCGTATCCGTACACTCAGGATACAAGTCACTGCATGGTTTCGTCGCAGTGAACGCTGTATCGTATTCTTCATCTATATCATCAAATTTATCAGTTTTCGGTAATCTGAAATTTGTATAAACACTTGTATTAAATTTCAAAAAATATATACTTAATATATATTTTGTATATTAAATGTAATACGTAATTAATTCTCCGCTTAATATTATTAGCTTTCCATTATTTCAATTAAATTAAAATTTGAGTCCATCATGACACACAATCTGATTATAAACTCTAATTGCTTTGGAATGGGAACCATTTGAATAAAACATCCAGGATTTAATGAATCATTTTCGTTTCTTCTCTCTGGTAAGATAGAGCGAGATGTAAACTCCATCACTCAGCACGCAATGTCTCTAATTCGGCTAGAAAGAAGATAATGAAGTGTATATAGCAATTTGAACTGCCATTTACCGTCTGTAGCAGTCACGTACCAAACGTTATCCCTAATTTCTTTATTTTAATACTTGACTAAGATTTTAAAAGCCTGATTTACAAGAGCATGTCAATTGCCTGGTCATTTACCAGACAGATATTTTACATTTAAATAATATAAAAAAAAACAATATTGTTCTCTATTTAAAAAAAAATTGACTCTATGATAATTTCGCAGTAATAGCACTCCGTATAATTTATTCAATCCCACAACATGTGTAAGTTAAAATATGAGAATATTTAAATCGAATACTAAATAGGCGACAAATAACTCGCTAATATTAAAGCATTATCAATTAACTTGAAGTGTTTGCAAGCGTAATCAAGATCGACAGCTGTGTAATCTGAATATTGCATGGAGTGAATATATTATGACTAGTATTTGACTCTGGCTTTACCTGAGTGATATTTATAATATAAATATTAATTTGAAATTTCAGTAGATGGACTTTTATCTGTAATAACATTTCAAAACACTTAAGTAACTTTAAATTATTTATGTAACTTAAACAACTATTTAATCATTTACTTATGTAATTTGTAGCGTTTTCATAAATCTAATAAAACTTTTAATATAAATAGAAAAATATTTCTTTATCAATTTATTTACGGTACAGATAAATACGCCATGTTTAAAAATTTTAAATTATTGATTTTATTATAATTTTAAATAAATAGTGTGTAAAGAATACATGAAAACTAAACTTACGTGAAAACAGCTCGTACTATCTCTTGAAGAAAGGCACCTTGAGGATGATGCTTGGACTGACCAACTATACAAAGGGTTTTCAATAAACAGCTTCGTCCGTCTGAACCCAATCTATAATATTCAATTTAATAGCATATTTGTACAATTTTAATTCTTTCGAAAATTTTTTGCAGTGAATTAAAAAAAAAAAACAGATTAAGCTCATGCAATTATAATTACCCTACATGGGTACCGAACCCATGATATCTACATTAGTTGTTATAATATAATTTAAGACTACTACATTGTACATCTCAAATTATACCAAAAATTCAAGACAAATCTGACTCTACATTTTGTAATTTATCTCATATTATCGATTGAAGAAAGTAAATATTATAGTCACCGAGGCCATCTTGGCGCAGTGATTGTGTAAACGCGGTTATAGGTTAGATCACCTCTGGGAGGAATTAATTATTAAGAATTTTCGACTCAGCGAGTCGTTAAGCTCCGCCACTCAACATGAATTTGGACGGAAAGCTTAAAACGAAAAATCTTGACATTAGATTTACGTCTTAAAAATAATAGCAATAAATGGAATAAAGCTATAACGTTAAGTATATGTTAGCCTGAAGCTTTCCGAGCTATTTATTTCACGACGATAGTCAAAGATATTAACCGCTAAATAGTTACAAATATATATAAACTTATAATACAAGTTAATGAAACTGCATACAATATTTTCGATAGAAGAATCAATACTAGAAAATAATTTATATGAAAATCACATTATCTGGAATATTCTAACTCTACAAAACGGATATCACGATTATAAATTTATACCTATTATTATTCGTACGTATCAACACGTTGAATATAATGAATGTAATAATAGTATGTAATTAATTTAATATCATCACAATGCAAATGTATCCAGCTATAATTTGAGCAATGACAAAGGGTATGCTGCTATACATATATAGTGTATAGATTCTCGGGTAGAGTATTTAAAACTTTTTGTTGAAAAAAATTATTTTAAATATTAAAAATGAAACTAATTATAACTTTTTATACTGTTAAGCGTATTGTAACCAATTTCGAAAATCCCCCGTTTCCCACCTAAATTTAAAGCATTAGTTTTTAGTAGCGGGAATAAACGTCGCACTAAGTGTTATCAAAAGGGAGGAAGGGAGGAAGAATCCTGTTTTTATTTCTCCGAGTTAGAATTGGATTAGTTTACTATAGAAATAGTCAGATGACCAGAACTACGCATGGCTTGGAAATGTGCTACATTTATCGTTCTCTTATAGAAGAAAAAGTAAAAATACTTAGTACTAACACAATCTATTTTTTTATTACAAATATATCTTGTTCTTAAAAAATATATCCAAAATTATTTATATTATAAATACCATACTCTACCCTTGTAACAGCGCTTCTACACGTTGATAAAGACTCGCGCGGCTGCTCCTATGAAAGTCTACTGAATGTCCGCTTTTTAAAAAGTCCCGTATGTGTTGCGAATCATGCATCTGTTTTCTATCTATTTTAAATTCTGGTGATACCATTTCGTCCACGCTACGCTTCGCAAACGCTGGATTTACTATGAATTTTCTGAAATACATCGAGTATATTAAAATATGTTTCCATTGAAAATTCCACTTTATTATGTTAAAATAGGGTATAAATTTGATATTGCGAGGTTTACTGTTTGGTATTGAAAGCGCAATTTTTCTTGTTTGTAAACACCCTGACAACGATTTTGTTATTAGAGATTTATCGGCCACTGTAAACAAAAGTAAAACTGCAAAACCTTTTGTAAGTTGGTAAAATAGAACCAAATTTGATTGTAGGTGTAGTTCTTATGCATAGTTAAGTCAAAATAAACTTAGTTAAGGAATACTAATATCATACATCTTCATGCATCATACACTTTGTGGGATGGGCAAAGAAACTCTATCGTGTTTATTATTAACATTCTGTCATTTTAGAGACAATTTATACCAATCATTATTCATTCTTTGTTTTGTGCTACCATTATTAAGAATTTTATATATTAAGAATCTCCCTATGCCATCACATTTAATTGTGATTAAATCGAAACTAAATTTCTATATGATATATTACTATATACTAAGAAGTAAAACATGGTCCTTCGAGCAAGATGTAATTTTGCTTCTAGCAAAGTAATATCAATACCTCTTATAAGGTTCCTTATGAACGATATTGCCATCAAAGTCTGTAAAATATAAAGTTTTCGTATCTATTCTCCTGTGAAGGGGATCCGCTCTGTGATTAAACGGCGAGTATGGATCTTGTGGGAGCTCGTACGCTAAGGCAGCCGTGTTGCCCCATAAAATAATATCGCCGATAGCTGTTACCAAGGGATATGTTGTACAAAAGACTGAAATTATAAAACAATGACATGATTGTAGAAAATTACTGCAATATATTGTAATTATTGTTTTCAGCTTCACGCTTTAACCCGTACATAACAGGGTAGACCGAAAGGACCTAGACTAGATAATGCCCCTTTGGGGAAAAAGAAAGCAATTAGTTCCTCGAGTAGGGATAAAATCCTCAACATCACGATTACAGATCACGATTCCACTGTGCTACGTTAACCCCATCACATCTTGTTTTTTTTTTTTTTGGTACAATTTTTTCTAAATATTTGCAGCACTGCCTTGTTATTGAATAAGAAAACACTACGAGTAACTTTTATATAAAAACGAGAATTAAATTTAAAAGTTGCTTTAAAATATCAAATAACGCCCTCTATAAAAATATAAATTGTACACTTATTTACAAAAACAATTTATATATTCCTTACCCAACTGGAAAGAGCTGCCTTCGGCAAAGATAATAAATCTTTTTCTTCGAGATAACACTCTTGTATCATTGTTTATATTAGGATCATTAATATCCTCGTTCGCTTGGGATTGACAAAAAACTATAACTAACAATAGAAAATATGAAAAATGTTTGAGAACACACATTTTCTTGAAAAATTATAGTGAATAATTTACAAAAGTATATATATATCAACACATTTTTTTTTTGTTTAAATGTGACAAATACTTGGTTGGCTAAATTTTGGGACTGAACTAAATATGTTAGCTTATCCTCAGCTGTGGATAATATTTAAAATGTTAATCACGATCAACAAACATCCGCACCGTTATACGTTTTACACAGGGTGTTTTGTTAAAATTACCTATTATATTTATTCTTAATGTCTGTTTGAGGATTTATTTAAAGTGTAAGTGTAATAATAATTGTGAACTATAATTTTTTCAAAATTATTTGAGTGGTATGAGAAATTATTTTATAATCGATACCTATAAACAAATGATTATCATTTCGCAAGAAAGCAGAATATACAGTCCAGATCCATTTAAATTCATATAGGGCTCATTAAGAATATTTAATATGTTGGAGATCCACCAAATTATTTATTGTTACTGAGACCCACCCCATTATTTGTTTCATTTTTGTTATTGTTATAAAAAATACTCGCACGGTTAAAACGAATCGATTGACGTAGGAATCGTCAAAATGGTTCAATCTGTTCCGCGTCTGCTACGTCATTAAGGCACCATCATACATACAAAACTGGTAAACGCATTACACCTCTTTGCATCGCAAAAATAGGTATGGTAGGTATAGAAGGGATAACTTATGAAGAAATATGCCAAATAATCTCTATGGCAACTAAGTGACCTAACCTAACTTTTCTTTTTTAGCTTTCAGCTTTCAGCTTCACGCATAAGATACTCTGTTTCTATCCAGATTCAAGACAAAGCAAGTACTTGACTATTAAATACTATACTATTAAGTACTTAGTAGTATGTATTATTAAATACTAACATCACCCTTTACATTCGACCTAATATACTTTAAATGAGGGTTAAGCAAGCATGGGAGGAGTCGTTAATTTTAAATTAAATAAGTCCACTTTTAGTAATAATTTATGTGATGTATTTCGTTTTTCTAACATTTAATTTTGTGATTGAATGGACAGTTCACGTAGAAGTGCTTATTAACTGATTTTTTTCATATTTTGTACTTAATTGCAATAGCTTATTTAAGTGTATATTTAAATCTGGAACTAGACGTAAATGACAGTCATTAGTGTAAAAAATTACATGCTGTCAGAAAGTTATATGAATTAATAAGATATTGTTATACTATGACATATAATTAAATATTTTGGGTATGTAATCTTGACATTTTTTATCATCATCACCATTATCAAACTGTATCTCTAACAGAATGAAACTTATGAATTAATATCAAAAACCAATATAAAATAACCTCAAGTAGATCTCAAGCATAACAGTAAATTAACATAAAAAATAACACAAAAAAAATAAGTGATATACAATTTGAAATTTTATCTAATATTACTGAATTCTATATTTTTGAGCAAGAGTGCTTAAAGTTTAGCATAAAACGCTATTTTTTTTATATATTAGCATGATTTGCATATATAGTATATTTTAGTATATTTACATATATAGTATATGAATCAATTTCAATATTACAAAGAAAGGTTTTCGAGCAAGTGCTGGTGAAGTCTAAAATGGTGTCAAAAGTTGTCAAAACTAGACGGCATCCCGTTATAAGCCTTCACTTTAGCAATAATCAGAAGTCAAACACCACACGTCATCAGTACCGTAATGTAGTTATTTTGTATACTAGAGAATACCATGGCTGTGCTTGTTAAATTGACGATGACTTAATTCCTTTTTAGTTTCACACTATATATAGAGTTGGTCTAGTGGCCAGAGTAAATATAGAGTCTATTTCCACATATAGAGTAAGCAAAGTACATTTAGTGTCAAAACACTCGGTTCACCATTTTCTGCTCAAAGTTCAGTGGAACAACTCAACACAGCGCTTTGTCTAGCCAAGGCGGAGAAATGGAAATAATTCAATTAAGCAATTAAATTCTCATTCATACCCCTGGGTTACAATTGAATTGAATCCACAATTATAAGTCAATATAAACTTCTATATGGTAAAATAAAGTACAACAAAGCAACAGACAAAATAACTAGTTTTATTATTAGATACACCTACATAGAGCAAATGTTTAGACTTAAAAATATTTGATGTCAAAAGACTTATTCTACGTAGTTAATATATCATTGTTTCAGTATTAACATTTAAGCACAAGTTTCACTTGACAAATTGTAAATGAAGGAAGAAAAGCTCAAATTCAAAAGTTTATGATAAAATAAATTGGTAAAAGTTAATTGGTAAAGCAATACGTAATGGATAAATTTTACCAAATTATTTTGGTGTTTTACCTGTATTTTATAGTGTTTGTAATAACTGATATTAGTGATGATAGTGTAAAATCACATAGACCAAGGCGATATTTAAGCTTCAGGAATATATCACGTTTCTTCGTAAGTAGCTTTTAGTTTTATATTTAGAATATTATTCAGTTAAAAGTATACTTTGTTTATTTTTCAATATTTTGAACATTTTCATTACGCGTCAGATGTTAATTTATTGAGCTTTCCTAGTAATCTTATGTACCTTCTTCATACTTTATATATAAGTAATAGCGTTTCAATTAATTTCCTAAAGAAACGTCACGCAGATCCACTTTTTAATAATATTTACTTGCTATTTTGTGGGAATCCTAACCATTTTAAGAGTTGACTCGACCACAACTACTTACGGTATACGTCTCGTAGGCGTAGATTTTGGGAAATCTAAAAAAGGTAGGCTAGATTATATGTAAATCGTAATCAATTTTTTTTTTTAAGTAATTTTCTTTTATAATCTACAAATTTAAGGTACGCTTCAATTTCAAAGCGAACATGGTACCCTGGAATCAAATATTCGCACAGGCTATTGGATACCGCATGAATTGGGATGAACCACCAGATTCTTTCCATCCTTTCCATAACTTAAATAGACGTGATGCATATCAAACAATGGAAGTCTTATTGAATAAGTAAGTCTTATTTTAATATATATATATATATATATATATATATATATATATATATATATATATATATATATATATATATATATATATATATATATATATATATATATATATATATATATATATATATATATATATATAATTTTAAGATAGTAAAATGGTACAATTACATACAATACAATTTTAATTAATAACAATTTTAAATATTTACATACAATTTAATTTTATTAGCGGTATTTTAACACTCTTTAGAATATTGAGTGAACAGCATTATCTCTAGAGAAAATTAATTTCCTATAAAAATCTTTCATGACTGACCAAAAAATAGAACAATTGTAGTATTATGAGTAAAAATTACTCAGCTTACAAAACTTTTGTCACTTTAATACATTAATATGCTAACAAATATTAAATTTTTAATAAAAAAATTGTTGTTTCAGGAATGGTTTAAATGGCTTCCATTGTGTCCGTCGGACAATATGTGAGGTTAACCAAATGGATGATCCAAAGGGAATATATAACAAAATTCTTAAAATTATTTTTAGGTAATAATTACGTACATTAATTTATTTATTTACGTTGTTTCTATATATTTACGCCATAATGCCTCAGTAGTATTGTGACTGACTGGTAGGTGCGAATCCATCTCGCAGCACTCATTGCCTGAAATTGGCTTTCAAAGACATTTTTAATTCTAGTTAGCGTAATCTACATATATCGACTAGACTAGCGAGTGCCACTATTGAAAATATAAATATGTTGATGAAGTATTTCAATTCACAATTATGCAAAGTTAGATCACATCTGTAACACAGATCATAGAGAAAATAAAAAAAATGAGAATATTTACATAGAAATTATAGAAGAAAATAAATTTAAAAGACTTTTCCAAGAACAAAAAGAAGGCAAAAAAATGTATCCATTTAAATCCTTTACTAACACAAAATATACAACTTCCGCCGTGGCGCAGATGCACTACCTCTGCCGGTTAATGCAACGGTTTGTGGGTTCGATTCCCACTCGGGGAGAATGAAATATTTTCAGTTTTTTCGCTGGGCAGCGTTGAGTTCCGCCACTCAACACGCAATTCCTCGAAAGGCGGCAAGTGGGGAATAGAGTGTTTTAACACTAGGTTCCTTCAACCTACAGTTCCCTCTGCCTACCCTCCTACATGCGGGATACAGCGTGAAGCTGTAAAAAATATATATATATATATATATATATATATATATATATATATATATATATATATATATATATATATATATATATATATATATATATATATATATATATATATATATATATATATATATATATATATATATATATATATATATATATATATATATATGATGTTATACACATTTGTCAAAGGAAAACAAAAAGCTATAAAACTCAATCTGACATAAAAAAATTCCCACATCACCAAAATGGCAATTGAGATGAAATTGAATTTATCTTGTTTTATGTATTTCTAGGCAACAATCATCAGCTACGGACAAATGGCATAGCATCGACGACGAATGTACGTTATCAATCAATTCGTGTCCCTTTTCGTTATTAGACATTTTACCATACACTGATCTCTAGTAATAAATTATTTTTAGCAATCTTTTATTTGTTTTAAATCTGTCTAAATTTATTTATCACGCGTTTCTTATATTTCAGTATACGTTTGATTTATTATATATAAGTATTAAAAAACTTATAGAAGATTGAAGTGTCATCATCATCATAAAATTTGCTATAATTATCTACCATATTCTAGGGGATGTACTATGGGATGACTGTAAACACGACATTTTGTGGGTTCGATTACCACTAGGGGAGAATGAATTATTTTCATTTTCTTCGCTCTAGTAACAAGGCAAAAAGTGCGACGTCGAGTTCCGCCACTCAACACGCAATGCGTCAAAAGGCGGAAAGCGGGAAACGGAGTGTCTTAACACTAGGTGCCTACCCTGCCATGTGCGAGATACAGTGTGAAGCTAATAAAAATAATACTATGGGATGTAGGTATACTATGAGAGATTTCCCATACTCATCTACCAAATATAACAACAAAATTAAATTGTAACAAGCTTAAAAGAATTTCGATAAGAACATGTAGGTTAATTGGCTTGAAGCGCTTAAACGACTTTAAATGGCGCAGGTTCGAATTACCCTAGGCAAAAATTTTCATACATCTGTAAACAATATTAATGTACAGTAAATTTCTCTTTCTGGCAGTATTGGCTCGACAGTCAATGACAGCACTATAAAATGAATGTTCTCTAATAAACGATTAGTAAAATCATTTAATCCCAAGCTGATTGTTCACGTTTACTCCTGGGACGTTTGGTCGTGATACTGCAATAATGGCGTTAATTTATTATGCTATTAATTATTTATTTAAATTATTTGATGAAGTCACCGTTGTGCAAAGGCTGTAAACAATAGTTGGCGGTTCGATTCCTATCCAGTAAAATTAATGTTCCGCGATTCAATATTCAATGGCCCGAAATCGATTGAAAATGGAGAATATAGTATCTTAACATGACGGCATCTCAACGCTCTACGCTAAAAGGAAGATTTCATTTATTATTTTATAGCTTAGTGTCTATAGGCTTACAATCTTAAATAAAAACATTATGAGTTGGTATATACCTGTTCGGTATTACATTACTAATACCTCGTATTAGTAATAATTAGATGGCGGAACTGATTTCAAGTAAAAGGTATTCATTTACAATAGGATTAGTTTTTTGTGCAGTTTTGATTCTTTCCAAGAATTTGCCTATATTTATGATACATTTTTTCCCTGGTGTAGTTACACTCTATGCATTGAAACAAGAAGATCCTAAATGGATATAGAGTATAGACCCATCCTACAAAATGAAGGAGACACTTAAGAAAATCTTTTATTATATTTTCTATTACGTTTAAAAATATCAATTTACTCTTATACTATCGATATTCCAGAATATGTACATATGACTAGAAGCTATAAAATTTTCTGCACTATGCACTACGATAAAATGCCAAATGTTGCATCCATCGCTAGGGTCTTTGCAGACATAAGTTTTAAATATGTTGTTTACAATAAGCGGTTCTTGTTCAATGTCATCGTGGTGCTCTCGGAATATGAATGAAGACGATGGCCGCGGGATCGAATCCCCTCGGGGTATGTCGATGTTTTTTCACATTTTTCGCTTATCCACCAGCACATGCCATCTTTTAAGGCGGCAAAAGGTGAACACGGTGATTTAATACTAGCTTCTATTTTTCAAACCATGATATATCTATACCAATGATATGTGATTCACATAATTTTTTTTGTAATGATAATGAACTAAGCTTTCATAGGCCGTTACATTCCAAATTAAGAGTTAACGACTTCCTAATTATAATAATATCATGCACCTCTCATAAATTAACATAAAAGAAGGCTTTTATTTTCATTTAATGTCATTATTATGTTCGTCTAAATTAATCTCTCCATCCAATCATGTCGCATGTACCAGAGAAAGCGGAGGGAACCTGGTGGTGAAACTCTCTGCTCCCCTCTTTTCCAACATTTTTAAGAAATTGCATGTCGATTGGTTGAACTCAAGGTCGCACTTTGTCTACTTACCAGAGCGATATATTGAAATAATTCAAACGCTAGATAATTAACACACCTTGTCTCGAATTAACGCGTAAAGCGGACAACGGAGTGTCTTAGCACTAGGATCTCTTATGAAATCTCTCGTTGAAAACAAAAAAAATATCGTGAAAATATTAAAAATAAAATTAATATGACTTAACCCAACTTTATCAAACAAAAACAAAAAATTACATACGCTTAGTAAAAGCTATTAAACTCCATGGCTAACTATAAGAAAGTTTATCTTTAACTACAGTCTGCGGTGACCTTTGAGAGTGCTGGAGCGTGACTCGGGTGTGAGACGCACTTAATTTACTGAAGTGATGTTCCATACAACAAAGTGTTTTACGACTTTACGGATACGCCGTATGCATATTAAGAAGTGCTTCTCGATATTTTTGGTATTTTTTTTATATTAGTTTTCATTTGCAATATATTATGACGATTAGTCGAACATTGCAAGTTTTATTATTTATTTTAGTTTTATTATATACTAGCGATCCATCCCGGCTTCGCACAGACAGACACTATTTTTTGAAATCATTTTGATATATACATAAATAGACTCAAATACTTAGGAACTCCTCAAATAAAATTCCTTAAGTCCCTCATTTTCACAATAAAAAGTAGTTACTTTTTGGGGCTTTAGGTGAGAGACCACATTTCAAAACAAACATACAAATCTTTCCTCTTTATAATATTAGTAAGCATAGATATTTTACACAACTATAATTGTTCTAGAGTCTGATTAATTATAAGCGCGATGGTTTCGTAAAATGTTGTGTGGGTGAATCTTATATTTAAATAAATTAGCCAAGTAGTAATTTTTGTAATTTCTCTCTAGTAAGACAGATAGAGAACAGCGCACAATACACTATAGCTTTCACATTTGTCTAGAAAAAAGGTAATTAATTTAAAGATGTTATTAAGAAAACTACGTAATTAACATTTTAGATACACAATTTTTTTATTCATCACGAAGTGTAGTAACCAAGTCCAGTACGCCTTGTCCTTGTGGACATCCGTCGTATATATAACCGCAGTCAAACATCTGGCGTCCGGCGGTGGCTGCATCCTTGTATATTGACATAGCTTCCGCCCAATCTGGATCGTTGTCCTCAAATGGCGAGTGACCGTAATCTGGTCTAAAATCATATGGAATATATATATATATATATATATATATATATATATATATATATATATATATATATATATATATATATATATATATATATATATATATATATATACATAAATTAACTTTTTTTTCACGCTTTATACCATACTGGCTGTTTGTAGTACCAGTGAAAATTTTACCCATTGACAGCCAGACGCTGTCCAGCTTCACCACGATGGCCTGAACGTTAAATATTAAATATAAAACGGAATATAAACGAACAAAACATATTTCTCAACATTTACCCTGTGAATTATAGATTAATAATTTATTCAATTAATTAACAATTTATTCAATTTATAACAATTTATAACAATTTATTCAATTTATACAACTGTTCCATAGTGAAAAAATACATAGCTTAAAATAAGTAAAACTTCGCTTTAATTTGTATATGTACTAAGATAATCTTCTTCGTACTAAGATTGCTTCAATTGCATATATTGTCATTTATTAATCATCACATTGCGTGATTAAGAAAACCATAAGTCACCGTGAGGGTTAGCGATCTGGAAACAGCACGGGTCTACTGATTTGGCTCTAATGATAATGGGATTTCATATTTATTATTTTATAATATATATATATATATATATATATATATATATATATATATATATATATATATATATATATATATATATATATATATATATATGTGTGTGTGTATAGATAGTGATACCTAATATCATGTTTTCTTTCTATTCGAAATCGACATTGGTCTTACCAGACGCCACAATTGTTTGTATTTTATTTACTTATACCTACACTTAAATAGGTTTCACATACCACAATTACATATCAAAATTATATAAAAAATAAAATATTATAATAATAACTATTAAGAATATTTTTGAGAAACCAACTTTCACGTCTTTTATGGCAAAGATATGACAGTTCTATTTGTCTTATTATTTAAAATTCATATAACACCTGCAAAAATATAAAACGAGAAAGAGTAGCGGCGCTATATCAATATCTGTATACGAGGTGCCAGTTATCAGTACCAATATGTAAAATTGACGATATATTTTGATAGAAAAAAAAAATTGGAACTCGTGATAAGGAAAACACATATATTGAACGTGAATCGAGGGGTGTGGAATATAAACACAAAGAGGTGCTATTTCTAGTTTTTATCATACAATGCTTTGTTTTTGGGGTGTGAATTTATACACAAAAACAATTTCTAAAATAGTTTGTGTTCGTCAAAATGTCATTTAAAAGTCATGAAAAGCAGAACATTTGAAATAATTAGTTGCCTTGGACCCCATCCAGACGCTAGAGCTAAATTAAATTATACGTTCTATCCCCTGCCTTGCCTTGCTCAAATCTTACTACGGTTCTTGCAATTTTTATAGTTAGGTTTTTTCGTCAAATTTCCGATATATTGCACACATTATTGTCCATAAGTAGGAATCGAATACAATATCATCAATTTAACAATCAATCTCTACCAAATTTTGTGAGGGCAGTAAACAACTACAATCAGAATAAGACCAACCTTTTAACTTAGCTTTCAACATTGGTGAATTAATTTTGAGTAATTAATTAATAGCGCAGGTTCAAACGTTCTACATCCAATTTTTTTATGAATAAGTACTTTCAAAATTCTAAATATTCCAACTAATTTCAGCAAAATAGAAGGCGAATTTATCCGTCTGCTATATTCCCAAAAAAAATCACTCAATAAATATAAAAACTAACGTAAAGTTATAAAAGTCACTACAAGTTACTATTTCATAAGCAATAATTCTATAAGGAGTCCACCATCACGTAACGCTGTCATCCTGCATGCCGCTGAGCCGAGAATAAATGTATGAATTATAAATGTATCAACGTGAATTTACTTCACATTACCCCAAAAATATTTTATATAGTTTATTAATGTTACTGTGAAAAAGTATCAGACAGTAAGGGCGGTAGTTATGGGTTCGAATCCCAGCCAGTTTTAATTATTTATATTCTTGCTCTGATAAGGCGAAGTACGGGGTTAAACTCCGCCACTTATCAAAATGAGGAATGTTGTAACATAAAAAATTTAAAAATCATTACAACCAGTTAAAATGTATACAAAACTCTAGTACTCCTTTAGTGTCTGTATTTATTTTTTTCGTATATATTACTACACACTATTTTCCGTATATAACTGGGTAGACAGAAGGAACCTAGTGTTAAGACACTCCGCTCCTCACTCTCCATCCAATCTTTTCCACCCAATGTTTTAATTTATTTATACGTATATATATAATATTCAATTAAATTAATTAGTTCCAATAAAACAGCTGACAATTTAAGTAGCAAAATCATATACAAAATATTACATACAATATGATCCGTTGTAAGACTTAAAGGCATTGTGTGTCTAATGCCATTAGGCCTCAAAGTGCAAACATATACACGTACTCGATGTAAAGAGAATTGTGACTCTAGACTATTCCTCTACCAGTGCTTGTTGCATTTTAGCATATTTCGATAATATTATATATGTAAGTGTAAGTAGTAAGCGTAGTTTCAAATTAAGCTTTTAGCACTTTTCAGAAGCTTTTTTGTGAATGCATCACTGTATCTCCAACGTATAAAAGGACGGAGACAACTTAAGTGTTATTTATTTTTGTTCTTCACATTATTGATGGAATTCTTGAAGAAAATTGTAAAACACATACACATATATTGAGCACATAAAACACTAGTATTGAGTCACCTGGCATACTTTGCCTTTATAACAATCATAATGCAGTTTATTTATATAGTCTATCTAAAAGCTCTAGTACTAAATTCGATTTTCACATATATATTTTTTCCTCCATTATATTTGCTGTACAAGGGAAGCGCTGAATTTACTGTCGCATAGTGGCGCAATGAGAAACGTGTCTAACCGATATTGAAACTTGAAATACAATTCGAATGTTTGTATTGAACATATGTACGTATATGTAAAGCTACTTTTAGTAAAATAAAATAGTACTAGAACAGCTGATATCATGTCATACAATTTTTGTATTGATTTAAAGAGAACAAAAATTTAAAAAAATTATACTGTTTAAATTTTATTATTGTTTTAATTGTTTCAATTAATTCTCTTGGATATAGCAGATTATGCAGAGTAAATATATTGTTAAGTCCATCCATCACATCACTTACCAGTCCAGTACATCACTTATGTGCGAGTATCACAAAAAAAATTCAGTTATGTAAATCTACCACAGCGACAACACGTCCATACATACGTACGTATACGTATACATACGTACATACGTACGTATACGTATATATGAATAACAAAATTCCACAAATCCATTCAGATGTTCCACTTGAACAATTGAAATTAAACTAGTTTCAATTTTTCAAGTGTAAGTATATTATTATTCTATCCGGCCCGTCTCAGCAGAACCTGCCTTCCGAGTCGCTGGTAGCTTCCTGTAGGACTGACACTACTGATTCACTCACTTCAATATAAATTGATGAAAAAGTGCATGTATAAAATAACCTAATTGCAGGGCGCGGTGTTGAGTTCCGCTGGTCACCACGAAATATCTGGAAAATCGGGCGAAAAGTGGGGGACGACGTGTCTTAAAAAGCTGAAAACTGGTTTAAGTAAAGTGGGCAAAAGTGATTTACCGTCGAAAGAATTTCCACTGACATTAAAATATACTCACGTTAGTAATATATGCATAATCTCGCCAACGAGTGCCTCTTCGTGAACCGGGTATTGTGCCGCTTCACAGATCGCACGCAAGACGCAATCCTGACCGTCCACGCCTTTCCTGTAACACGGCCAATTTCATTAAACTTCAGTAAAGTCTATTAGAATTTGTGAGTAAAAATTTTAAATGTAGTTCTTTTTGTAGAGAAAATTATATTATTATAATTATTTATGTTTTATTTTCTGTAAAATCAATAATATATATTATTTTATAGATCCAGGTTTTAAGTTTAAACATAGTAGCGTCCAAATGTAGAAAAATTAACATCCATAAATTTTTATTTCTATATTTATTTAACATCCATAAATTTTTATTTATTTCTATATATTACATTTCAAGTTATACCAAGGTTTAATATGCCTAATAATTTTACTTCTAGTGTAATTTTAATTCTAGTTTTATATTTGAATCTAGTTACACACTATTACTTAATAGTTGCAGTACATTTGGCAATGCAGCAGAAAAGCTGCATTGGTAACTAATCAGAATTTCCTTCGATGTTATAGAATATTTCATTTATGGGAACAAAATTATTACTAAATTAATAGTTTATTAAATATTGAGATATTGTATTGGGAAACTTTACAGGTTTTATAAGAAAATTCAATGCAGTCCGTCGATCTAAAGAAAGTAGATCTACGCTTTAGCTCGCATAGACAAAGGAAAGCTGGTGTTAAGATTTATTGTTCTCTTTGCACTTAATTTGTCAAGAAATTTGTGCTAGTGACGGAACCCAACGCTGCGATTTGTCTACGAAAAGAAAAAATAATAATAATTGAAATATAATCATTCCCCTGATGCCACAAATACCGCATTTGCAGGCAGACGTTGTCTAAGACGATACTTGATAATAGTCAAATTTGATTGCTTTTATTTTAAGCTTTATACAGTGTAGAGTGTTTTAACACTACATAATCAGGCTGCCTGCTAGGCTATATACATGCTTCCACTTTGAGTTGAATGATGGAAGCCAATATCACATTTAAAATTTCTCTTTATTAAATAATTCTTATACTTTTTTTTATAATTATATACTTTTTAATGTACACTAAAATGTAAGTTAAATAAAAATCTAATGGAACCTAATGAAATTATACCCACTTAGTTTTACTACCGCTAATATAAGCTCTAGGTATATTAAATAGAAAATACTGAACATTTCGTTTGTGCATTTACATATACGAGTACGCTACGTAAAGCAAACTCTAAGCTTAATTTTCGATTTTCAGCGGAAACCACTCTAAATTCCCTGGGGGCGCGTTAAAAGACCGCGGCCACTGGAGCACACGGTTGCCTACAATATCCATTGTGATTTATTGTTCTGACGCAAGTAATATACATAATTATATAATTAAGAAATAGTAACATTAGCTAGTTACATAAATTACCATAGTATATACATACGATATTCTTTTTATTATAACTTTATGCTATAACCGCATATCTTAGCGTCGAGTAGTGGAACTCAAGGTCGCCCTTTTGTTAACAGTACGGGAAAAAAATGTCAAATTATTGATTATACCAATTATATTATACAAGTGGGATTCGAACCCACGGCAAGTATTCCAAAATGTCCAACACAGATAATAAATTATTAAATATTAATTATGTCACTAAAGGATAACATTTTTACCTACGGGGAGTCTACCCGTGACCACGTGATACTACAAAGTATTGGAAACGTCAGGTTTTCCAAGAAAAAAAATTAAACATCCAATATATGCGATTAATGCGATTAATACGTTTAAGTTGTTTCATTTAAAACGCCTAAGGATAGTTTATTAGAAATTTCACTATTAATCAGAATCAAACGCTAATTTTCTATACTAGATTACGCTTCTGCGTAGTAATTAGAGCTTATGTTACCTATTTTTCTTCTGATTCTACAATTATCTTCCATGACACAAATAAAAAAAAAATATTGTAACTTAAAAAGGGTTTGCTTGTGCCAATTTACTTACACATTAAGCATACTCTCCACTGCTCTGTAGAATGTAACCCTCTCATCACGTCTTGCTGCTAAGTCAGCATCCCTTTGCTCTCTTGACACAGTGTTGATAAAGTAATACTGTGATAACTGAGATATATTTGTAAATTGGACATATTGATACTGAAAATTAGCAGCGAAAAGCAAACTTATGTGATCATCCATTGGAACTGGTGCAGCGAAACCAATGATGAGCTGAAAACAAAATAATAATTACATTTAATAACAATGATTATAGGCGGCATATATGGCATCTGATTGTAAACACGACGGTCGTGGGTTCTATTCACATTCGGGGGAATAAACTATTTTCGTTTCCTTGCCGTGGTAAAAGGAGAAAGCGTAGGCTACGTGGCGTAGAATTCCGCCGTTCGACAGGCAAAATAATGTACGAAAACTGAGCAACGGAGTGTGTCAGGGCTAAGTTCGCTCTGTCTACCATACTTAGATACAACTACTAGAACTACTAAACAGTTATAGGTTAGGACCGCAGAACAGCTCTTCCCATGACATAGATCAATTTACCTTACCTTTTTTGAAGTATTTACCTTTCTTTGAAAATAACGGTGCGTTATAAGCTTAATAAATTTTAGGAGTCAAGTGAAAAAAGATATGCAAGAAGGAGGGAACTAAATATTTATTCTACGTTACAATTTATTTGGTTCACGGTTTTTGGACATATTGTAAAACACCTTTAGAAATATTGCGAAACACTTTCTGTTACAATCAGACGCTGTGATGATGGCTCGAATCTTATAGTATAAACCCTGATAATAATGATATCGTGAATATTTTGTAATATTAATATGTTATTTTATATTATTTTACATATATCACCTTGTAAGTACCTCCATATGGATAAATCAGTGGTAAGCTATTGACTTGCCTTCTTTCCCTGAAGTTACTATCCTCGTCCAATTTACTACAACTGATTCCCAAACATATAATTATCAAACAGGAAAGATATCTGTAAAGAAAATTTATTACATTAATTTTTATCTAGTGTTGAAAAATAGTATTAATTAGTTTTCGCTCATATTAAAGATTCAACACATTTAAGAAGATGAAGAAGAAGAACCCCTAACATAACCAGATCAGATCCTTTAATAGTTTTAGTACACAAATATTCTCAGAGGTCGTGAAAAGCATTGCGGCATCATTTTGACTGTAAACGATGGTTGTAGGTTTGAACCCTTCGAGAGCAAGAATTATCTTCATTACTCCGCTTTGTTTAGAAAAAATGTGGGGTTAAGTTCCGGTTTTTATCTTACATGTCATACATGTCTCGAATTCGGGCTAAAAATTTACTTGAGATTTTCTCCAGGCAGAGTAAACCTCGAACCTAAAAAAAATATCCATCCATCTGTCCATCCATCATACTTTCATACATTTCCCAACCGGATCATAACGAAGCGTGAATAACATAATTAAAAATAGCATTTTCATTATATCCTTAAAAATTGTTTTACATTTATAAAATTATGCAAAAATACTGTAATAAAATAACATAGAACTTTAAATTGCGCTTTTTAATGTAGTTCTGAATATTTCATAGTTTTAGGATAGTAGCAGATGTTTTGCACTGAGCTCAATTAAAAATGAATGAGTTATAAATAAAAAATATCTCAACGTGGAGTAAATGGCATTTCGGAAGCGTTCGAAGGAACATTTGTACTCGTAATATTATCTATATAACCGGTATTATGATGAATTGCTTATAAGTCATATATTCATTTATAATATAGATGTAATTCCATTTTTTTTTTGTTCTGTAACTCAAAAGAAATAAATGAAACCCTTATAGGATCACGCTGTAGTTCATATGTCTGTCTGTCTGTGTGTCAAGACCATTTTCTCCAAATCACATGGAGTAATTAAGCTGAAATTAATATCAAAGATTGTTGCTAAGACTAAGTTGATGATCTCTTGAAGCACAAAAAAATCCTAAGTCAACGCAATGAAAGATATGAGTATACTGTTGTTCAATTCATATAAAATAAGTACATACGACCGCAATTTTTAATTTGTTTATGAAATTTAACAATAAGTGAGAACTTACTGTGTATATAAAGAAAAAAACTTAAAATTGATAATTTATTAGTTTAACACATAAAGCAACTATTACAAGCTTATATTTGTAGTTCTTTTCATACATAATGAGTGGAAACGACAGCAATACCTACAATAAGGAAATTCGTACGGAATCCTCGCTGTGAGAGGACTGCTCGCACTTGACCGATATTTTTTTATATTAGCATCCACTTCACACGTAAAACTGATTGTCATTCTAACGCAAATATCCTATTTTCATTTAGTTCTTAAATTTCTGAAAACAGTTGCGATTTTTCGCATTTCCATTCCCATCACATTACAGAGAAGTAAAATGGATTGTGGTATAGTTATCTAAATGAAATTTGAACACCACACATCGTGTTCATACAAAAATATTATTTTATTACTACAAAAATATTATAATTTTTTGTTCCGAATATAGCCTGCTCCCATAGAACTTTAAAATATTGTCATTAAACAGAATAGTGGAAACTTTATACAAAACAAATTATAGATTTATTAATGCGTAGACGGTACGTCAAACACTTTGCTCACTGCCTTATATCTTCTATAGTGAATTGAATCACAGCTTGTACTCAGTACTTACACCCACGTAAAGTAACAAAATTAAGTTATGAAAAAAATAATTGTCATTACAACATGTATTAAAAATGAAAAAATATTTATAATATATAAGTAAAATATTTAATATAATATTTATTTGTACATAACAGTTAAAACTTAAAGCAAATAAAATCATTTAAAAATATTTCATAGTCACAATAAATTATAAGATATTAGCCTCAGATATGTCTAAGGTATTTTTACAAGAAATAAATGCTTCTTTAATCTACTTGAACAAATACCCTTTACTGCTTGCTATCTGTTGCTCCTTGGTCTGGAGAACGGTATCACAAATATTAGTTTGTCGCGCATAGTACAGGTAGGTAAATACAGGTACAACATAAGAAATATTTACAAAACATATTATCATATTGACACTATAGAAGCTCTATTTAGAATGTCTCGCATAGCACGAGGCACGAATTCTATTCCCGTTCAGGATAAATTTCGGACTGTTTAAGTTCTGAAGTTCAAGCTTTTTAAATGAACAAAAAAGCGCTGTGTAGCGTAAACAATGAGATAAAAAAATAACATGGACATACCTTTTATTTAACATGATTTTAATGGTGCTTAGAATAAATTAACATAAAAACATAACATGCTTATCAAAAAACTCATCACAAATCTCACGAGAAGCCTTTGCGCGTGTACTCATCAAGTTTAGTGACGAAATTTCGGCTCGCACTGAATGACACCAACGTTTCTAAAGCAATGTCCACAATGGTGGGCAACATTGGTTTAACATTAACAACTTTTGATTTTTTTTTTATTTTGTAGGTACAAATTTCATATAGGTATATGAAAATACATTATTTTTTATTGATTTCTTTATGAAAATGATTGTTTCACGCTTTTATTAGCGACTACAATACAATAATCCACTTCTTCGTACTCACTCTTTGAAGGTCCGTATGCTTTTTATATTACGTTTATCGAGTATCGTCAGCATGGTGTGTCGAAGGTCAACCGATCGGTTGTTCGATGTAGATAAATTCAAATGTTTTTTAATAAAATTTGTTGAATACGATATAATTTCATTGGTTTTAAACTTTATATTTGAACTTTTTATAATATACTATTTCTATTTTTTTTTATTTACTTACATATATTTTAATACAGTAAAAATATAAAAATATATATTAAAATAGTAGATTGAAACAAATAATGATAATAATTTTATACAAATATTTCATTCATAATTTTCAGTTGACAAAAACGACTAACTCAGAAATAACTTAATGTCAAGACACTCCGTTCTTTACTCTCCAATCATATTCGATTTAACAACGCCACATTTACGCATTAAAATAAATATTTACATAATATTCATATTTACATAATATTTATATTTACATAAAAATGATATTAATACAATTCTTTCCGATACAAAATTTCACTAAACAAAACAAATTTGATTTGGCAACCGCGATTGAATTTTAAATGTACAATTTCAATAATGACGAGTCATGACGCCCATAATACTGTTTCAAATTCATACTCAATATCCGTACCAAGTTTTCGTCACTTGAATATCAATAGAATCGAAATTCACTCAATAATGATGTAGATTAAAACGATATCTTTAAAAGTTAATGTGGCAAATTATTAACATGGAAAAAGACTAAGTTGATGGGATTCGGGTAATACTCATAGTGTTTGCAGATTGGATTTCACAATTTCCGCACTCTAAAACGTCAGGCACTCTGGTAAAGTGCAGTGGGCAACTTAACCGAGTAATAAGTAATGCATGTCTCTGAAACGGTTAAGACATTATATACACATACATACACTGTAACTAAACTACAACAAATATTAGCTTTGTTCTATACAAAATTTGGATTTTCAAACTATGCAAATATTAAGTACTAATTTTAGTTTATTATTAAATTGAACTAACGATATATAGCATGTCAAATGTAAATATTGTAGCCACAAACAAATTTCAGTGATGTCCAATATGTATATTCACATTATAATAATATATTTTAACCCGATTCAAATTGTATACATATTGTTAATTGAAAACCTATAAATAATTAATATTTACTTAGTTTTGTTGATAAGTTTCCATAATAAATGGTAAATGCTCTTTTACCTCATAAAACTACATGAAAAGTTGGTAGATTTTTAACGTAAACGTAATTGTAACGTAAAATTTTAAATATATATATATGTTAGAAATTAAGCAGCTAATACCAAAAACACTTTTAGCAACCTCTCTCATATATTTCTGATGTAGCTTCAAAGAAGAAAGCGTAAACACGGGTAGTGGGTGGAATCTCTAATCAGAGAATTTTTTTTTCATTTCTCCGCTCTACTAACATAAAACGATAAAATGTTGAACTTCGCCACTAATCACATAGTGTTTCGATTAAAGGAGAACCGTTGAACGGAGAAGGTTCTCTCTGCATACGCTTCTTTATGCGGGAAGCCCAAAAAATTACTCTAAAAGGGCCACAAACAGAAACATTAAAATTAATCTGAGCTTTACTTAATACTTTCATTACATTTCCTTTCTTAACAATAATCCACTGTAGTATCTTCATATTTTAATTAGTATGAATTCCTGACTAGGCAAATGAATGCTTAATTAAAAGTGTACATTTCAAATTCACAAAACTAACTGACTTAAAAGATTTTAAAGAAAAACAAGTCGTTAGTTTACTACAAAACATTACATAATTTAAATCTCTTTTGCGAAATGGGGATTATTATTTTATATAAAAATTTTAAATAGATATTTCAAAAACGTAATATGAAAAGAAACAGGTCTCCCTGTTTCTCTCCCTGATGTAGGAAGTGAAACTGATGCAGAGTTAAGAAGTGGTTCCTTTAGTCACGGTAACGTTTACTCTATACGAACTCGTGTTCTGTATTAACCAGGGTCGACAGAGAAAACCTAGTAATATTATGATATATTACGTTTTAAGTGATGGAACTTAACGCCGTGCTTTGTCTTAAAAATACGCTTTGTTACTTTCCCGAGTGGGAAGTGAACCTGTAATCGTCATTTTTACAGTCATAAGCTATTTCAATCCACCACAACTCCCTTATAATTATAAAATTAAGTACCAATATTAATATTCACGTATGTACGTAGCATTTACTTGTACTTATACATATAATAAGTCTGTAGAGGAGGTATTTCTGTATATTGAAAATATAAAAAATGGGTGTTAAAGAATAACAAATATAATCCATTTGCAGCATTTTTGTGGAGTTTTTCTTTCCTTCTGTTTATATGTTTGTTGTGGACGCATCAAATTAAAAGTACATAACTTTTACACATACAAATTGTGCATAGCTCAGAATATCATTTAGTTTTTGTTTTAATTTATTCATACATTATGTGTATAATATATGCATATTATATTATAATAAGTCCGAGAACGTTTTAAAATGTAGATTTGCAACGGATAAAAATATCCAAACGAACGCAATTCAGCTTACTAATTAAATGATCGCGTGGGCGTAATCGCGTAGTTCAAGTGGGCGTTGCTGCGGCCAGGCTATACAAATTAAAATGTCAATTTACCATTCATTTATCATTGCTCATACTGCAGAGAATAGAAAATAGAATAGAAAAAGAACAGCATATTTTACTAATAATTTCATTCTTCAGATTTTTTTTTACATTTTAAGTAAAATAAACCATTGTGAACGTGGCCTTAGAAACAAATCTCGGGAGTCACATGACTACACTGCACTAATTTGTTTACCTAACACCGACGCCGTCACGAGAACCAACCAGATCAAATACATATGGATATACAAACTTACTTCCTTACTAATATGTATAGTAGAGGTAAAATCTTGAACCAGTTACTTTGTACAAGCAGTGTGGACATGCTTTGTGCTCAGGTAATATTCTTTATATGATTTTTTGCCTAATTTAATATATATATTTTAATTATAATAAAAAAAATATATAAATGCCCTATAAATTTGATGGTATATATTAATTCCTTAAATTAATTTTGAGTTCAAGCCCTCTACCCTTTACTTACCTTTGGAAAGATATTAAAATATATATAAACATATGTTTTTGAAAAATTTTACCCTTGATTTTTTATATTTTTCAATCTAGAAAATAGCAACAAATATAAAACTATGATAAATTATAGTCAGTTTTTTTAGTACAATTAAACTTTCTGGCACATTAACTAGAAGATAGTAAATTAATTCTATTTAAACTAGCCATATCAACTAGCGTCTATATCGACACGTCATAGGTCATCTACATCCGCCTGTCACTTTACAGGTGCATTTACAGTGAAAATGTTCTCCAAGGGCGTCGCTGTTGCCACCATTCTTCTCCAAATAAGCTGGACAGTAAAAAGTGGATTAGAAGAAGATATTCTTCATAGAAGTAGAAGACAATTACTGTTTCCTAACTCTACTTTATTGCAAGTAAGTTTTTTTGTATCGATTATCGCGAGATTATAGAAAGAATTTAAAAAAATAGAAATATCTGCGTATATTTTATTCTATTTTTTATTTTTATTCTATATCGATAAAATATTTTCATACTAATTTTGTCATATTCATTAAAATAACGTTTGTGAGAACAGTATGAATAGAAAACTGGATAAGACTGGATGACTGAACTTGATAAGGGGAAATTTAATCTGTATAAATCGTGCCATGTCATGGATGCATATTAAAAGTATTGGGACCTTTGTTTATGTATTTCAGGATTTCGCACCTCAATAGAAAAAAACGTAACTTTCGCTTCTTAACAGTGAGACAGACGGCCAACAAATTCATCCTAATTTGATGTTCTTCTGTCTGTCCATCTGCCAGTTTGTTTACTTGACTGTATGTATATCAAGAGAAACTTAAGTATTAAGTATTAATCTCAGAAACTTAAGTATTAAGCTGAATAAATATGTAGATTATTTGTTTTTCGTAGTGCTGGTATAAATGACAAATTCGTATTTTTTTTTTGCAGTTTGCATAGAAAGCATTAATTTAGATCTACAGCACCTATTTTCGTCATAGTACACACTTTTCCATTGAAAATGGTTTAAGAAACCCCAATGTCATTCTTAAATATCTATCTATACACATCAATCACCTATAGATTTAATGAAAAAAAAGTTAACGTTAAATATACTTTTATTATTGTTTAAAAAATATACTGCGTGTTGTGTAAATTAGCTGTATCTTATGGCAAGATAGACGTAAGACGAATCTGTAAGGTTATTATTTTTTGTTATTTAGCTACGGATCCCCAAAAAAATACTATTGCCGATCCGTTATTTTATAGACCTTCTCATCGATATATTAGTTCAAATTACTAATACAAACATTATATATGAGACGTGACGTCACGATATTCCAAATTCAAAATTCAAATTCAAATTCAAATAATTATATTCAAAGTAAGAATTCAAGATTCATTTTTTGAACGTCAAATACATTACCACCGGTTCACTAAAGATAATGCCTCAGACCTGAGAAGAACCGGCGCAAGAAACTCAGCGGGACTTTTTTTTCTTATATAGTATTATTATACAATTAGCACTTCCACTTTGTAAATATTATATTTGAGTAAATAATTTTAATAATTATGTAAACTATAGTAAGTAACCTTTGTGCGGCTCGGTGCTTATTTAATTTACAATACTTATGAATTTAGTACTAAAGCTACTAAAACACACAGACAGACAGTGTCTATCTATACAGACGCATAATATAGTGATCCTATAGAATTTCATCCGGTTCCGTATCCGGGTTTTTTCTTTAACTTAAAGAACTCTAAATGTTGTGTTTGACCAGTATATACGATAGGTGTGGATTCCTATCACATATCTATACATTACACATATGTACATACATACATTATATATAGACAATTTTTTAGCTTAACGCTATATCTCATATATATTTTGAAATCATTGCATTTAAGCGGAGGAACTAAACGCCGCGCTTCTTAGGAAAGAAAATTAATAAATATCGAGTATAGATTCAATCTACGAAGCCTAAATACGTTTTAATAATTTCTCCAGTGAAATTAATAATAAAAATAACAAACTAAAACAGCATGAAATACTTTATTTTTTACATGTCTACTATAAATTATACTGTATACATAATATTTACTTTGGTATATGGATTCATGTACGAGTATATCTGGTCAGAAGACTAAGAGAGTGTATTGATCAATAGATGACAAACAGAGTGTATTAGCACTAGGCTCTGTCTATCCTGCTAATTGCGGGATATAGCGTGAAACTATTTACTTATTTTTATTCATATTAAATTTCAGCTAAACATTGGAGTTGCTACACCCACGCCTGTTAAAACTATCTTCTTAAACTGGGCGTTCCAGCTTAACTTTCAACTGCCATGGAATCGAACCCAGATACCTGTCGACATTTTCGGCGCTAATTCAGGCTATGTAGGTGTAGCTAAGAAGAAACGGGAAATAGATTACGGAGATCAAGATATTAGACTGTCTGATATTTATAAACATGTTGAAGAAGTGATAAATGGGTAAGTAACTTCTATACTTACATAATATATTAATGACTTTAAAATTCAATATTGATCTTTTTCAATCTGTGGCAATTATTTCAATTCCTAGCTATGGTAAAAAAAACAAACAACGGTTCCGCCACTGAGTACGCAATATCTGACAAATTTGGCAAAAAGTGGGGAATGGTGTGTATCTTAATACTAGATTCTATCAAAGTACCCTGCTGTATTCGGGATACAGCGTTAAGTTATTTTTATCTTATTAAATATAGTAGACAAGGATAGTATAAATGAGATAACTGTATCTCTGTTAGCAGAGTTAACGGTAACATACCCGCATTAGCCAACCCCCAGAATACATTCATATATACAAAACATAAACGTTCCCTGGAGCGGAAGTTTAATCCATACCCATGCCGTGTATCGCAAGACCAGACCTCTGAACTGCACCATGGCTATAGCGTCAATACATATATCAAATCTGTAACAGATAATGCGCAAAGTAGTGAGCCTTACCCTAACGAGGCCTGGCCACTTGCCAAGCTTGCTATTGATTGCACTTTGAAATGAATAAAATTTATCAGCACGACAAAACTGAAGATATCAAAGACTTGAAACGAACATTCATTTAAATCTAACATCTTGTACTTTTTAAAAATAAGATTTTTAATAATTGATGCCATCATATCATAATGGTGTAGCGACTGATTGTAAAATGAAAGATTTATTTTATTTTCCCCACTCAGTTGCCCCACTGGTAAGATAAAATTGTGCGACTCAGCACAAAAATAAAAAAAAGTTTATTTTTCAGTTTTTTTAGTTTTTTTTTATTACCCACATAACGAACGAGCTATTCCATTATATAGTATAAATCTATAGCAAATGAATTCCGTATTCTCTACCTGAATATTAGCAAAATATATAACTAATAACTGAATATTAGCAAAAGTATTAATTTTATTTTGTAAAGTTATTATATTAGTTTGTAAGTTACATAAGGTTTGAAGGTTCGATTCCCACTTGGAGAGAATGAAATATTTTCATCTCCCTCGATGTAGTAATAAGACAAAAGCACGGCGTTGAGTCTGGCTACTGCACGCATTGCCTCGTTAGGCAGAAAGCCAGGAACGGAGTGTTTTAACACTCGATTCCTTGAGCCTTATATATATATGCTCGTATGCTCAAGGAATCGAGTGTTAAAACACTTCGTTCCTCGCTTTCTGCCTAACGAGGCAATGCGTGCAGTAGCCAGACTCGACTCAACGCCGTATATATATATATATATATATATATATATATATATATATATATATATATATATATATATATATATATATATATATATATATATATATATATATATATATATATATATATAACGGACAATAAACAAACTATGCAGTTCGTTTCTTTCGTTATAGTGTAGAAAGTAAATAGTCTTAAAATATTTAGGACCAATTCAGTTTTAGATAGGAGGCTGTTAGTTAATGTTGTCTTCCAAATAAAGGCTGATAGTAAAAACAGGTCTTTATCTGCTAGATATTTCTGTATGAGACCCGTGAAACCAAAATTTGTAGTCCGACAAGAAACATATTTCCTATCTGGGACTTTATCAGCAACTGGTGAAACCGGCCTTTAATGATTTGTCCAGTATAATTGTTCTGTTTCAAATCATTTGTAAAATAAATTCGTATTATGGTTCAAATTCAACATTTAATTTTTTTGTCCTCACTACCTATCCTGGAATGATACTTAGAATACAAAATATAAGTAACTTAACTAATATTACAGATATAAACTAAAAAAGAAACTAATATAGGGTGTTGTGTTATCAAAAACTCAATGAAATGAACATCATAGATTGCAAGTATATTATATTAAAATCTTAAATAGTATTTCCTAACATATGTATATATACTTTGAAAACTATGACAGAACATAATAGAGATAAGTTATCAGTAATTTATTACACTCTCGCAGTAGAATGCTACAGAACCAATTCTCACATAAATTGCCTTTGTCAATTTCCATTTTCCGAATGTCATTTAGCGTAATTTATGGTTGTTTATCCATTCCGATAAAACTCCGATACAATGTCTGTGGGTGAAATATGATATTTATTGATTAGCTGTTACGTCTCAAGTCTGCGTCTGTAAGCAAACCAGGATACTCGTATATACATGTACATAGTTCTATTTTGTGTAAATTTTTATTACGTATAAAGGTGTTACTACCTAATATATAATTTTTTTTTGCAGATTTTCTCATCACCCAATTCCTTCTAAACGGATTCAGATTCGGATCTTTATTCAAAGATTTTTCTTGGGTGTATATTTTATTAGTTACCTGTATGGTTAAAAATATAAATTAGGCTGGTGGATGGCGCTACTGTCTATGCGTATTATAAGCTTACACTCTACCCTACAAAGCACTTTCCACCCAATTTGTGACCAGAGCGAGGAAATGAAAATAATTCAGTTCCCTGAATGAGAATCGAACCAACAGCCGTCGCGTAAATAGTCAGGTGCTGCTCGACGACGGCTTCTAAATTATTATCATATTTAAAATAAACACAAGATAATATAGAAATGATACTCTGAAATTAAAATACTAAATATTAATTTTTATTGTATAACCAGTTTATATTTGTATATATAATTATAGATGTTATATACATATATTTATAATATTTTCATTAAAATCTAATTGATCTATATAATTATGATCAAAAACCGCATGTGATAGATACATAGATATATATATATATATATATATATATATATATATATATATATATATATATATATATATATATATATATATATATATATATATATATATATATATATATATATATATATATATATATATATATATATAATATATATTTCTATACAATCCATAAAATATTTCAGTCTCGGCCACAACGGCACGTCGTGTGTGCTCCGAACATTATGTCAGCTCGGAGCGGAGCCGCTCCACTCTGTAAATAACGAGGATCTCCTGCACGAAATAGCTACTTTTGTACTCAAGTGAGTATATTTAACCGATTTCAAAAATAATTTATTTTTCTTTTTTGGCTTATTTATATGAATTTTTCTATTGCACATTTAATTTCTCGACTATGAAATGACAAACCGCTGAGCTGACTTCCGTCTCTCAACACACAGCGTCCTAATTCCACACGGAAAGTGTTGAAAAGTGTGTCTTGTACCAATGAACAACTAAGTTCCTCTGCCTACTTTGCTACGAGTATATTCAGGATAAAAGCGTGGATTAATTATCTATAGCGTTTCCATATATTGTGTAAATAAATTGTTACAAATGATAATTATTGTGCATTTCTTTTACAGTCCCTTAAATGACATTCACAATGAGGAGAGCGAAGAATCAAACCACTATATACACGCATACAAGTCTGCACATCATCAGGCAGATTGTGATATGTTGTACAAAACTTGTTCGCTTTCATTAATTGATATGTTTTCGACATTGTATTAATTTATACTGCTATATTATGTTATAATTAATATACATTTTCGTAACGTTTTATTTTTTTTTCCATAAAATAAATATCAGTTTTGTATATAAAATTTGAAATGTGACAAAACGATAGATATACAGTCTCAAATCTAAGGAACTATACTAATTTGTAACGTCGCTCATTTTTTAGTTATGTTAGTTATTCATCCTGAATAGGTAGATTGATCTACATAATATGGTACTCAGTTTTCCATATTGGATCCATTTATAGGCTCAATAGTAACTCAAAGCAATAGGAAATTAAAATATTTAAAAGTTACAGGCTGTTAATAATTTGACACAATTTTAGTACCTAGATTACTGTAACAATCGAACAATTTCGTGAAATAGGCACAATATATTCCTTTTCGTCATATTTATGATCTAATCTTATAAATAGTTTGAGTTAAGATAAGAGTAAATCATATAAGCAAGCAAAATACATCGGTCTGCAAATACGCTGCTCCAAGATAAATGGACCACTCTAGACTTAAATCTACTCGGCCTACTACAAAGTAAAATTTGGACCTGAATTATTTTAATTTACTCACTCTTGTAAGAAAACAAATTACGACGTTAAGCCGTACGCCTTTCAATGTCTCTAAAATTGTCTTAAAATCTTTAAGTTCCCTTTTCCTATCGTAGTATATGCGGGATACAGCGTGAATAAAAAAAAAGTTACTACACATATGCTTATAATATCCATTAACTATTCATATGACAAGAATAGAAGACATAAAATAAAACCATACACATACATATATGTGTTATCAATTTATTTATCAATACAATCCAAATGTATGTAACGTATCAATGCCAATACCAGTAAAGGTATCTAGTATAGATGACTCGCATTCAGGAAACAAGGATTCACAGGTTCTGTCAGCTGACCGCCCAAGTCTTTCTGCTGCGTGATACTCATTGTCCGTATGGTGAGAAAGTTCATCTTTGGTTGTCGATGGACTGAAACGAAAATATATTACTATTAAAAAATATGCCTCAATCGTAGGGATTTTGGAAATTATTTATTTTGGGTTGGAATTGAACACACTACCTTTGGCTTAGTGCTGGCATTCTCTAACTATAATATCAATAAAAAAACATAATAAAAAATAACTGTGAGCTCAATAATTTCAATTTAATAAAGACATTAACTACAGTAAATTGTTTTTAAGCAAGCTTTAAAATGTTTAATAAAATAAGCACCAAATAATCATCTTGATGTGTCGCTTTAATAATGCCTTACATTATTCTAAGTTTTACTGCAGAAAATCACCGTAAGCTATCTATTACAAGCCGGCATCTTTATTAAGCTTTTATAGGTACTACAAGTAGCCAGCCACTTACGTGAATAATATATGGCCAATTTCTCCGAGCAACCCGTTCTCGTACGTGAAAGGCACCTCAGCTGCCTCGCAGATGGTCCGCAACAAGCAAGGCCTGCCTGAATAGCCGTATCTGTGAAAAAATTTTCAAATATATAATATAAAATTTTATATGATCAATACAATGCTACTGTACTGTACAGAGTATAAATTGTTACAGTTGTATAAGTTGAAAGCAATGTTGATTTATCAGTTGACAAAATATTAACAAAACTCACTTTTAGTTTAAGCTAACTCAAGTATCCATTTAAGACTATTTGTCAACTGATTCAGTTCCATAACTTTTAAACAATGTATACAAAACATAAACAATAACTCGGAGCCGACTTCCCTGAAATCAACGAACTTAATTCGAGAATGCGACGAATGAAACGAACTCTGACTGGGTAAAGTTTACTCAAGTTGTCCAACGTCAAACACGGTATTGAAAAACTTTTAATTCTTGTCACAAAGGACTGGCTCGCCTCATGCATAATAATAGTTTATTACAAAAATATGCGAAGAATTTAATATGAATGCTAATTTTTTTGAAATATCTTAATTAAACCCTTAGATAAAACAAAGCCATATATAAATTATATTAAGTATTGTATTAAAAATAAATATATCAAACCCACCTCTCAATCATGTGTTCAATAATTTTATAATAATCCCATCTGTTCATTCTTTGTGGTTCTATATCTTCTTCTTTTATGTTCTTTTGATCTAACAGTTCTTGACGTCTTATAGCTTCTTCTAGAGGCAATTCCGTATTAATGTCAGATCTATCAATGTCATTTAATAGTTCTCCTTCTGCGTAATAGAGCGACCGCTTCCGTCTCTTATCACCAAAATTAATATCAACCAAAGTGTCATTATCATTAGTTGTCATGTCAAAATCATTCTCAATATCTACATCTCTAGAAGTATCTGATTCTACATTATTTTCATCTTCTTCATTTTCTTTTGTACCATCGTGCATATCCCTCGAAACAGTATTGGCAAAGCCGTAGATTCTGCTTGTATATTCAGAACTATTAGTTGGCAAGTCATATTGAAATTTAATTACAGTGCCCACGGTCACTGAAGCTTCCTTGAGATCTACAGGTACACCCAAACCGATGATAAACTAAAAAAATAAACATATTCAAAATAATACCTGCGAGTATGTTGTAAAACATACATAATTCATTTCCCATATCATAAGGTTAAGGCAAAGAATTTTAGGTTATGTCATTTTGTTCATCACATTATTATTATTGTGTGTACAGTCTACATAGCTACTAAGAAAAGTGATTTATCCTAAGATCACAAAAGAATGAATCCAATTATGATCTAATATAAACTATAGCAGCAACTAATTAACGTGATCAAATAACATCTATATCAGTCCATTCCACTAAACCTGGAATCGAGAAACGATCAAATGAAATTACTCCATTACTCTTCGCTGGTTTTATTATTTAATACGATTGGTCCTATCTGAGCGTCGTTTAGTTTTAGTATATATTAAACCTTATTGTAAGGTGGGTTATCTAGATATTAGGTCATCCCCTTTACCATCACTTGTAAGCCGTAGTAAAAGCTTAAGGTCTGTCTTTTTGACATCAATATTTGATTTTTTTTTTAATACCAACCATGAAGATATGGAATATTTATTTTTTCCGGACTCTGTGAGCAAATGCTTGAATCAAATGAAATCAAGTATACCTTTCTTTCTTCTGCCTGCCATTTCAAAACTTTCGCAGCAAAACAAGATGGTATGCGAAAATTTAATTTAAAAAAATTAGGGTACGATCTCCCATAATAATGAGACGAAAGTAATATCTCACAACTGCTGTACTTTGAAGTGCTTATTCTCATATAAATTGCTCCATTGTTTCGAACTGAAGGATTCTTTGATAACAACAGTTAAAGTCGACAAAGTAATATAAATGTGCTGGTAAGTTTAATTTTAATTATGTTTATGTCTTCACCAGTCCATTAATTTGAAAATACTTTGAGCTGTGTATCAAAATAATTAAGACCTTTCGTTTAAATTGAAAATTTGCTTATCAGGAATAAATCTCTCTGAAATTGTGATTAGAACCTGCCAACATTTGACCTCAAAACCTAACATTCGCAAAACACTGCGGGTAACTGTATTTTGCAATCAAATCATTAAATAGTAACGAACAAATTGTCGAAACCTATAACCTATTTAACTGGGACACTAAAAGTCATCGAAATCGTAAGATAAATAAAAATTAGCTCAAAAGCGACGAGAGGCGCGGCTTAATTGCATTTGAATTCACGAACAAAAAACATTGCTTCGTTAAGCTAGCCAGCCAGCTCCAGTGGAAGGAAACATTACTTAAGTTAAATCAACGTTATGTAAACACATTGAATGAAGATGAAAAAAATCTGTACATACCTGGGTCCTGGCGGGTCCACCGTCTGGGTATACGAGGTACCTTTTGTGCCTCTCGCATTTTGTCGATACTATAAGTAAATTGAGCAAAATTAGCGACAGGTACATAGCGCCTCGTAGCGTAGCGTGTCCGTCCATGTGTGAATACTGTGAAAGATAAAATGTAGAATGTTTGCTTAGAGACTTCGGTGCGTCTAATGAACCGTTATGTTGTATCAACGATTTGGGTTGCGATGTTTCGTGATCTATGAACTAGTTCAGCTTTATTTTGTGAGATTTTTTCTTTTACAGTACAAATTATAGCGTGGAAGTAATGTATGTGTGTGACATTTTCACTAAACGACCTTTTTTTATATAGAAACAGCTGATGCTTGCGGTTTCTTTTTATTTCTGCTTAAAAAAATAATAGTTATACAACATAACCGTTTGGTGCTTCGTTTTCTCCGGCTGTTACGGATGAAGCGTGACATTAAAAGGACAGCCATCTTGGGACCGGGTCTGACTCTAAGCACAATGGTATTGGGTTCAATCCTCACTATACAGCGTTAAGCGCCACCACGCAACACGCGATGTCTCCTATTCAGGCACAGAGCGGTGAACGGATTGTCTTAATAATAAATTATGTCTAACTGCCCAACTGTACGTAGTATACAAAGAGAAATTAAAAAAATGTACTTTTAATTCTATATATATACTTTATAGCTTCTAGAACTATCTGATGCTATTATTTTGGGTCTGAAAATATGAACCATTTTATATTTTCAAATAAAACAGGAGCTGGTCCCAGAGCTTGGGCGGTATCTAAGGGCACGAGTTCGAGTCCCGATATGTTTAAATTTTATACAATTTCTTTTACAAAAAAAATCAAACAAGAACAAGAAACAAATAATTTTATAAATCTAAAGTAAAATACATTTGACACAATTATGAGTATTTAAAATTAGTTCTAAAGCGAATAATTAAAGCTTTCAACATGTCATAAGTTTTAAATATACGAACTAATTTCAAATGCACTCAAAATTCAAAATACTAACATTATATAATGAGAAACGAAATGGATTGTATTAGCATAATGTTAGCACAGGTTAATATGTAAGTAGCAGTATCTTTTTATGTGTTTTTTTTTTCATCTTATCACTTTGTTTTATTCCGGTATGGTAGGCAGAGAGTGTCACAACTCTCCTCTCGCCACTTTCTTTCCGAATTCAAAGCATTTTTGCGTTGAATGTTGGCACCCCAAGCAGTGATTTGTGTTGCCTGTGAGAGCAAATGAAAATAATTAATCGACCTTAGTTGTTCGACAAGCTCAAACGTATATTTTGTATTTTGAGAATATACAAAGTAAAAGGTATAATATGTTAAAATATATAATTATTCTCTAAAATTAAAGACCGTAAATATAGGTACAGTACATTTTTTTGCTATATTCGTTTTGAGAAAAGGACGAAAATGCGTTTTGCCCTGTTACAAGAGCGAGGAATTGAAAACCATTAATTTTCAAGAGTGGGAATCGAACCCACAACTGCTGCGTCTACAGTCAGTTCCAATTCGTCACGACGGCCTCAAATAGAATTATTGTATAAACATATGTGTATTTACACTGAAACGAACTACGACTAAATGTATGATAATTTCATACTCGAATCGCTTTTGCTGCGAAATTCGATATAAGTCGTTCGAGCTTTGACGTGGTAATGATCCATGTGTGGCATACTGTATGTTTACGTAAAAATTCCACTGAGGCAAGCGTTAGAGTTGTATTTTTTGTGTCTATTTGGTTACTCCATATATTTCCTGTTCATGACGTTGATCGCGTGTGCCATTTACTTTATTTATAGGATAGACGAAGTTTTGCCTTCCAGTCGTGTTTACGTTTCAGTAAATCAGTAATTTTATGTGTTTTCAAGCCTCATGTCGGTCGAGTCTTCAGTATTTTTTATGTTTTAGTGGAGACCAGCTAACGTATACGATATTTGATAATTAATTCGATTTTGTAGATATGCTGTTAATGCATGGGTGGGAAAATAAAAATGGATACTGTTCGACTTATATAGTCGAATTATATAAGTCGAACCATATAACATAGCTTAGCTATGATTAAATTAAGATTTTCAAAATAAAATCTTAATTTAATCATAGCTAAGCTATGAGCAGCTACTTTTTTTTTAATTCATCCAAAAAATATATATACAGAATAGACATAGAGAATATAGTGTCGAGACACTCACGTATTCGATACATTGCGTATTGAGTGGTGGAACTCAATGGCACACCCTGTATATTAGAGCCGGGAGATGAAAATAATTCATTCTCCCCAGGTGAGATGTTCCTACAACCATATAATTTACGGCCTCACAATTCATAGCATAATTGTAACACTTACAACGGTGCTATGGAATACAGACTAATAAAGATTAATACAAATTCGAATAATAATAATGGGCTTAATTCAGTTCCGCACATTAAAACTAAATTGGCCCCAATCCCTAACTTACATACGAGGGTGCAGACCACCCAACGCGATTATAAGTTTTGCGTTTTGATTTGCCCAATTAACGTGAATGTTCTAACAGACAGTAGTAGTGTAGTGAGGACAAAACTATACGTGAAATAGTTTTCGGCACAAAGGAGTCAGCTGGTAAGTAATTAACATATTTATTTATCTATGTATACATATTTTAATTAGTTTTGATTTAATTTTATACATTACTAGCATATGTTCGCGTCTATCCTCTCTTCGGTAGTTCTTTTTTTTTTAATTTATACTACGCTCTTTAAAATATGTATGTCAAAATCTCAACATGATTGGTTGAATAGTTTACGAGTTTAAGCGTAACAAACAAGCAAACTTACAAACAAAAATACAAATTAGATTTTTGTCACGTCATTGCAAATTTAAATTCATTTGATCCCATAGTTACTAGTCTGATAAGATAGACAAGTTAATATCTCTAGATGGTCAAAAAGCAAGGTACAAACTAAATAGGCCGCTTTACAGGTTATTTATTTTTAAACAATTTTACCATTTCTGTAAGTTCATAGATGTTTTACTTAAAAATACTGTGTATGGTAAATATGGCATGGTGATTACTCTCTATGCCTTGCTTTAAAGCACTCCGTATTTTTTCAAGTTACTTTTTAATAAAAAAATATACTCAATGAAAAATGTTATATCCCCGAACAATTCTTGTTACTTAGTATTCGTTAAAATAAAAGCACGTTACATCCAAATTGCTGTTGAAACTTATATGAGTGAATCCTATAAGCTGTTGAGTGAAGTTCGGGTAGACCACTTGCATAACGTATTAAAGCTCCCGGATCTTTTAGCTTTTCCTGCAGCGAATGTTTGTTAAAAACTTTCATTAAACAAAGAAAAAGTAAAAGAAAACTAATTTTTTGTTATATTAAAATATATCTTTTGTTCTTTTTGAGGCCATCGATGCGGTATAAGTACAGACTATAGTTGTGGGTTCAATCTGAACTCGGTGGAAAAATTTTATTTAAATCGTTTTCATTACTTTGCTGTGTCAGTCAGTCAACACGTGTGAACGCGTGGTGTGTCAGTCAGTCAGAAAGTGGAAAACGGAGTATCTTAACACTATATTCTTTGTGCCTACTTACTAGAAAATTGAGCATCCTCCATATCAGAATATTTTCTCAACACTTTGTATATTTGATTACGGATCCCAAAACCTTACTGTATTTAACTAAGCCGGGTGACCTGGTATTTAAATACAATACATATTATTTTGAATAAGCATAGACAGGACAGTATGTATAACCAATATTTGTGAAATACGCTAAAACAGCATCAAAAGAAAATTTTCGTCATTAAACTTCAGTAAACTCTATTAGAATTTGTGAGTAAAATTTTAAATATAGTTCTTTGTATATATATATATATATATGTATATATATATATATATATATATATATATATATATATATATATATATATATATATATATAATATATATTATATATATATATATATATATATATACTTATATAAAAAATATACTATAGCATACTCACAATACAAACACAGAGTACTAAAATTTAGAACACGAGAATAATCTAAAAAGGAACGGCTTAACAAATTCGTTAACCAAATAAAGCTATGACGAACTTGAAGACATACGAAGAACTAAGTCATCGAGTATAGGTATTATTGTTATTCTAAAATAATCTTAAAATCCATAGGTTGTAAGTTTATAATTCGTTAATATAATATTCTAATTATGTGCATAGATATGTAAGTTTGTTAGTAAACAGTTATTTTCTTCAGTTTGATGTTTATTTCAACTTGGATAGTCGCTAGCTTAACGTTATTCTTTAGAAGATATGTGGATTAATTACTTTTTTGTGTATGTATTATATATTTTTATTCATTTTAGCTTCACGCTGTATCCCGCATGTAGCATATAGCAGAGAGAACCTAGTGTTAAAACTCTCCGTTCTCCATTTTCCGCCCAATTATTGTGATCTAGTGTCGGAACTCAACGCCGCGCTTTGTTTTCTTACCAGTACTTGAAAAATTTTACAGTAGATATTTTAACTAATCGTGACAAATTTATTATAAGTAAGACTTCTTAATTTACACTGCCTTTTTTATATTATTATATCAATCTTAAGTTTCCTATTTCAGAGTAATCGTTTTTCAAGCAATATTAATAAACAAGGCAAACAGTGAAAAAAGGCAAAGGAGATACCTCATATTCACACCCAGCACTCAGTGGGGAGTAAGTACCTATAGCTATTTTATTATTTCATGAAAGCTATATAGTTTGCAACTTAGGCGTAGAAAATGAAAAATAAATCTCTCCGGTCTCCGATTCTTCTTCTCTCTAGAGCTTAAAATTTCTATTATGCTATGTGCGTAAAAATAATCCCTTATTTAAGAATATCTCAATTGGAATTCTGAATTGTTATTCGAAATATAATTATATAGGTACGTTTATATTAGATTTGAACTAACAACTTTTACATATAAGAGATTCTTAAGCTTTTATTTTATTTACCCCCTCCCCATATTCCGCCTAATTTAAGAGACATTGAGCATTAAGTGTAAATAAATACTGTGAGCTTACATAAATACTGTGAACTTAATCGAGCTTACAGCCATTGAAGTTTCCCTATCATTCCACTGCGCCTTTATTTTATGACAAAATAAAATTCAATATATAAAATATATAGAAGGTAAGTACCAGTATACTGTACAGAATATACTGCAAAGTAAAGCAAAATTTAATTTGGCGTTATACCAAATGTATCTTTCAAGATAGTATTGCTGGAAGTTGATAAAGTTCAAAAATTCATATATTTTGAGACCATTAGAAAAATGTCTTGAAAGCTTAAATGTTGTTAGCAGAAAATTTCAGTGTATTTATGATAATATATTGTATCAGTTTTGTAAGCTTATATTAATCAACTGATTATAAAAAGGGCAGGAAGAGACTTTAGCGCCCAATACGCTCTTAAAACATATATATATATATATATATATATATATATATATATATATATATATATATATATATATATATATATATATATATATATATATATATATATATTTCCAGCTAGCTCTCTTACTCAGTGATCTTGAATGTCGTTAGTTTTCTCGTTTCTTCAACCTGCTTGGATAAATACAGCATTCAGCTTTTCTATTAAGCACGTAGCATTTCTGAATGGAAGGAAAGTTTTTTTTTTTATTTACATAGTTATTACATTAATTAAATATCAAAATCTTAATTAACGCTCGAAAATTGTAATATATATATTTAGTATCCATATTCTACAAATATTTGATAAACAAAAGATACTTAATAGTCTATGGATTCACTGTGCGGTTAAAGGGCCCATCGCGTTGCAAATGAGGAGCTCATTGCATACCTACCTAGGATCTGTGAACAAGTGTAGGCTTAATGGACCCGTTTGAAATATGCAATTACACTAGTCTCTACTGTCCGAGTTCCTCTCTCGACTTAACCAAATTTTAAATGATCCTACTACTGGTAAATTTGAAATAGGTTCTAGAAATAAGCTGACTATACTTCTAGGCACCCCGAGGTCTTTTAAAGGATTAGAGAGAAATTTTCTTGCTAGAACTCTAGATCTTACTTTTCCTGTACAAATGAATACTAAACCCTTTCCGATCCCTGGTCTTATTAAAACTAATAAATAAAATTGGAGACACTCCCAAACACCACAGCAACTCATAACACCACAAACAGACATGTTTGTCATATTAAAATAACCGCTTTTTAATATATGCATATGAATATACGTACGGTACATATACTAAAATAATATTTTTTACAAAATAACATTTTTTTAATTTTTTGTCTGTCTGTTTGTTCCGGCTAATCTCCGAAACTGACAGGATCGATTTTGATGGGACTTTCGCTGGCAAGTAGCTGATATAATAAGGAGTAACATATTTTTATTTTAGAAAAAATTACTTAAGCAGCGGAGCCGCGACCTAATATGAAATAAAGAATGACATGGTTTATCACTTATTACTTTCTCATTACCTCTCATAAAGAAATCAAATTGATACGATATTTGCCTCAAACAAACTTTGCGACCTTCAACAGTGATTCCCCTTTTAAACGCATCCACTGTTCCACAAAAGTCAATCTACAAAAAAGCTACTGAAATTACAAAGTTAATTCTATTCTATTCCTTAAGTGTAATAATAATATTTCAACGTAACAGGTGTTCGTAACAGTCTCCATACCACTGCCACATCCAGATACATTAGTGAGCGTGGCGTGGTTCCTCGAGGCTAATTACTATAATGTGGCCAACGCTACTTACTTACAACCCTTACTTGGTGATGTAGATGTAAGTATTGTTGAAATTATATTTCTTTTATGTTCCAGCTAATTCCCCCGACTGGGAATTGAACGCGCAACTGTCGTTTTTAGAGTGAGAATCTCTCATTAACAATCTGTATATTAATATGTAACAAAAAGATGTATCTAAATTAGCAGCACGCTATTTGCCATATAGTTTCTCACATATAGCAGGGTACGCACAGGGAACCTAGTGACAAGACATTCCGTTCCCCACTTATCCCCTGCCGCCCCCCCCCCTATTTTTAAGCGCTATTTTATTGCGTGGTGAATAGCGGAACTCAATGTCACACTTTGCCTTGCTGTCAGAGCGAGGACATGAAAATGGTGCATTTCCCACAGTAGGAATCGAACCCAGAATCATTGCGTTTACAGTCAAATGCTGAGCCGCTGCACTAAGAAAGATTCGATTTATATAATTTTCATATATTTTTTTATAGTTAAAAATCATACCAATTTTGTCCTAATAACCCAATTGTAGCTATAGTTGTAATTGTATATATAAGTAAAATACAATTATTAGTAGTAATAATAAAGCTACTCCATGTTTCTGTAATTAAGCTCATTAGCGCAAATGCGGTTAAATCAGTAACCGAATGAATATTTATTTAACAGTACAGTATTTTCGTTTTACATACTGTTTTTGTTATCCCGTAATATGATTGATAATGTGACATCGCAGGGTCTACTCTGATTGATTGACTTATTTGTTTAACCTATACGAATTTAAATTATTTTTTTTATTTTTTCTATATATTTTATTATTTTATTATTATAATCACATTTCGTATGGCTTTTTTATAATAAACACTTAGCATAAAGTTTTTATAGCGGTAGTAATTTCAAATTTAAAACTCGCAAGAAGCTCAACATTTGCTCTATTTAATATAAAAATTACAATTTTATTGTTTTATACCGTAAATAGTAAGGCGTAATAGAGTGAGCAGCAGCGAATTCACGATCCTTGTTAAGTCCAAACAATATGTTATAATGTCAAGGTTCGGAAAGCCACGGTATATTATACTGAACCTACAACCATCGTGTCTACGACGTTTTCCCAGTGCACTACGGTGGCCTCAATATAAAATTTTCGTTTACTATAATCTAATCTAAATCTAATATCTAAAAAAAAAAATTGTGTCATTTAAAATTTTGTATTTTGATCGATTAGCTATTTTGACTGTAACATTATAAAACTAACATGTTCCCTTCATCAGATTGGAAGTGTTCGACATCAACGTAGCGTCGCAGATGCCAGTCATATCTTGACTCGACGTGGTGCCTATTTCTTTATAGAGACAATGCTGGCAAAGTGAGTTTAATTTTTTTTTGTTTATACATTTCAATTATATCATTATATTTCTCCATATAAAAGTTATAGTTCACATATTAATATTATAAAGCTGCAGCGTTGGTTTGGTTGTACGCACAAATCTCAGGAACTACTGGTTCAAATTGAAAAATATGTTTTTGCTACATAGTCCAATGCTCATAGAATATAACGGCCATATTATATAACGTTAATCGTTTCAATATAACACACTGAACATACGTTATTTTTTCTTAATAAAGAAGGTAAGTTTTTATACTATTAGCTGAAGGAACCTAACTAATATGCCAGTCAGTTTTGTACTAATAAAGCGCTAGTGCATGCCAGATCACTAATCCAGTAATTCCTCCGCCGAACACGACTCAGTGAGCAACTCAAATAAATTACTCGCCACCGCCACGTACATACGTAATGATTTAACTTCATCTTATATATATATTTTACAAGGAAATCCTTGTATTGATAGATTTATTATTTAGACAATTGATTTAAATATAGTTTAGATAAAAATTATTGACTGATTAACTTACTAAAAGACAAAACGTATTTTATTTATTTTAAAGACTTAGATATATGTAAAAGTGATTAGTAAGGCACCTATTAAGTTTATTTGAGGTTAGTGATATATTTTCCTTTATTGGACATAATATTTTTATTTAGACAGTGAACTGCTTGTCATTGTCATCAAGAAGATCATGAAAATTCCCTTCTTCATACTATTCTATTTCATACTAAATATTTATTTATTGATGCCTAATTTAGTACCGACTGCCTGAGCCTAAATAGTCCGATATTTGATATTGGCTCAGAACTACAAATGTAATATTATTTGCCGTTTGTATGGTATATACCAATGATGTGAGACCGTCGTAACGCAACGGTAGTATCTATTTGTAAACACGCAGGTTGTAGGTTCAATTTCCATTGGGAAAAATTATATAATTTCCTCGTTTTGGTATGGAAACATAGCGAGACATTGAGTCCCTTGAGAAACTTGGGCGGAAAATGGGGAACGGAGTGTACTAATACTAGATAGAAAGGTAGAGAGAGAGCTCTCTATCCTTCTATAAGCGGGAAAAGCGTGAAGTTGTTTTAATTTTTTTTTTATATAATGATTGATGATTTTATATTACATTATTTACTTTAATAAAATTAAAATGTTTCTTTATTAGTTAAGAAACATTGTATTACGTTACATATTTTATTTTTTACCAAATATGAAAGGACATATAATAATATAGAACTTATATAAAATTATAACTTTTCCCTTTTATAGACACGGCTACCCAGGACGCCCTTGCTTACTCAGGGCAATTTGTGAAAACGCCTCACAGTTTCTACACAACGGCATCCTAGGTGACTTACTTCATTTAATTCTGACGTGAGTGGATTTTTAACACAATTTTAGGTAATATTTCTTGTAATACACTAATTAAAATATTTTATCTAGAACTAACCATAAATCAATCATTTAAGCTGTTTTGTAATTATAACAGCTCGTAAATTAGTTCCTGAAATATATATTATTTTTTTTTATAAAAAATCTTCTATATTAAAGGTAAGAAAGGTAGCGGGAGACCATAGTTGACCTTCGGAAATACAGCATCAATAATTCTGGATTAAGGTCACGTAAAAAGCATCACGATTCCCCAAAGGAATGTATTAAGGGGTTAATGATAGTGGACAAGGCAAAAGAGATATGTAGGGATTCTGACTGCCCCCTTAGACACAAAGCTAATAGTAAAGCTTTGTACGTATCTTTTATGTCCTCTTTGTGCCACCTATATGCAATCAGAGTCATCATTAGACTTTACAAATTAATATAAAAGACCGTGAAAGTTAAATTTACACTCACTTCATAAAGTAAGAATTTTCTTTTGTATTCGTGGAAAAGTTCGTTTTTAAATGTATATGTTTCACCAATTTTATTATTCAAAATATCGATAGAGACGAAATCATCATATCATTTTGGTCTTTTGGTCGGTCTTTCCAAGATATAAAATCGAATAAAACATTCAGGTATCTTCATAATACTGAATCCTGGTCCATTTCACTTAAACAAAAACGTACAGAGACGAACAGTCTATATACGTTTTTGTTCAAACAATCAAAAACACTTTGTACAATTCCTACAAGTCTTTTCATACAAGTGAAATAGTAAGTACAAATTAATTTAATGGGCCATTAAAACAAATCGAGCGAATAAAGTACAAAACCTAATATAGGTAAGCTATGTAAGAGCATGTGTTGACTGTGAAACATTGTAGCGCAGATGAAATCTAATAAATGTAGCTGCTATTTGCTGAGTCCAGATTCCCGGCTCTAAATGATTTGTCATATTTTACCACGTTTTACACTTTTCATATATATTTAACTTGTGAGTTTGAATTAAAAGTATTTTATTTCTTTTTAGTTTATTATATTGGTATTTTTCAATAAAGTGTGATGTGGAGTGTGTCGAACTTTACGTTGTGGGTTCCGTCACCACTACTACCCTGGTTAGGTTCTCTCTGCCTCAAACAAAGGGGGATTGAAAGTAATAAATTTGATTCTTTAAAGCTTATTTTATTTATTTTTATAAACTAAGTAAGCAGTACAAAACCAAGTTCTTGTTATTGTTTTTTTGGAGAGTATGGAGCATTTAATATTTTAATATGTGTAAGTATGAACTAGCTGTGGCTTGGTCTGTATGGAAAAATAATTATGAAGAATTCGGTTTCATAAAATTTCCGTATCAAAGTGTAAAAATAGCTATTCGACCAAACAATATTTTATTCTGTTGTATAATTTTATTATTTTTTATAGAACCGATTGAAATAAACCAAATACTAAATGGTTAGGTAAGCTTATCAAAACACAATAGCGAAAACTACATTTAAATCAGTTAAGCTGTTTCTGAGATTAGCGCGCACATTAGCACATACATACAGACAAAAATAAAAATAACATCCTATCGTCTCTAGGTTGTTTTCTATATATGTTCTATGTACAGACAGTGATTAGTTACATTTTTATATTATGTAGATCATTTATTATAAAGAATTAGGCACTTATAAAAATTATATTTTTACAGCCCATCTTCATCTCGAGAAGAAGATATAGAAGATTGTTACTATGAAGCAGAATACTGGGGCCTAGAGAACAAATGTCATGATTACGCGGATACATGTCCTGATAATCCTTTAGATAATATATCTGTACATATTGAATGATTTATTTTGTTTCATTTTCTTAATACTTCTTACAGTAATATAAACGATTAAGACCAAATATAGACATATAAAAAGAACCTGTGTAATGAACATACAACATCAAGAATTTTCAGAAATGTTCAGCGTATTTCAATATTATAGTATTATTATTCTCCTAAAAAATTTTACATAAAAAGCTAATCCTTATTTCTAAAGTAGGTTCATTCTGAAACTTTCATTCTGAACTTATTGACTATGAATTTACTTGAAAGGCACTAAAGAAAAAGGGTTTATAAAAATAAACTTTATAAGTTGTAGAAATTAAAATATACTACTGATAAATTAATATTATAGCTTCAAGCATTTACCTGCATAAAGCAAAGTAAACAGAAATAACCCAGAGTTAACACTCCACATAGATATAAATATATATATATATATATATATATATATATATATATATATATATATATATATATATATATATATATATATATATATATATATATATATATATATATATATATATATAATAATTTAACAAAATACATTGGTGTACACCAGCACCCGCAATAAAATAACTGACATATATCCCAGCTATAACTATACATAGAAATTCCGAGAAAGCTAACACGAAAGCTAAGCTTGTTTTTCTAAACTTTACACGAAACAAAAGGCAACCACTTCAATCCATGTTAAAACTATTGGTGGAAGAAAAAAACTGAACAATCTGGTGCTCAATCAAAATATCGTTATCGAGTTTTACGTCGATACTCAGCTTCCAGCGTCTTTATTACAACGGTATAAGAATCAATTTTGAATAAACATTAACGTCAAAGGTACAGCTGACGTGGTAAATGTTTGCCTATAGGAAAATTGCATGCACTATCGCTCAACGACAGTATATTAAAGGGTTTCTTTATAACGTGTCGAAGCTTTGAAGGAAATATAATTTTCTTTTTTTGATTTTTAGCGCTATTGTTATATATTATTAATAGTGGTGAATCTGAAGGCCTGTTCAGATGATTTCTAATAAGCGCCAATAATTGAAGCGGGTATTGTTTTTATTGAAGTGATTTACAAGAAATTACATTATAACAGTACTTACTTAGCGTTTGTAGACTTAATAATTCTCATTTCTCTGCTGCAACTTTTACTTTGTTATATTCATCTGGCAAAACCCGAAAATAAGCCAAAACATACAAAAGCTTAATAAATTTAATTATTTCTTCTGCTGTCCCATCTAACATTGTTAAGTCCTACGTGGGGCTCCATTGTGCACCAATTTCTTCCCCTTTTCTGGGCAATTTGCTTTACCTTGGATCAGTTCCACCCAGTTTTGCTGGCACAGAACTGAACCTCCAAATATGTTTAGGACGGGCACATTTTTTTTCCTTAAAGTTTCCATTCCGGGGATTGTTTTGATGTGTGATCAAGGGTTTTTCTTTGAGTGTGCCCAATCTAAGGCTACTTGCGGTGCCTTATTTGGAGATCGATCGGCGTCTCTAAGCAGAGATCCCACAGTTCTTCGTTGTAGAACTCATCATTCTAGTAAATATATGCACAATATTTTTAATTTTATTCACCACCGCACAGACTGCTAGTGATGTCCTCTTAGGTCCTCCAATCTCCGACATGATGCCACCAAGGTAGGTGAACCACTGCATTCACTCTGTAGGTTTTAAGCCTAGTAGTATAAGCATGCATTGCATGCTTAAGCATGCTTAGAATAAAAGTGGCCAAGCCAACATTAATTAAATTAGATTTATAGGTAGTAAAAAATAAAGTGTGTAAGTAAAGATTACGTTAATTATTACTTATTGCCCCTTTTGTATTGTAGTAAAATTATTATCAATAAGTTGGTAATGGTATTAATATTGATAGGGCGGGCTAAATTCCGAAATTCGACGTACCTATTTTGCGTAGGGTTTTAGTCAAGCTATCCCAACACTATAAGGAATCCCAGGAAACCCTTAATGTTGTCGTTGACCTTGCACAGACATCCTGGTAAGCCGAAATGTGCTGCCCCGTAGATTGCTACTACTCGACGCAGCGCAGAAGCAAGTGGGCAGCAGTTTCTTCCTCTTCGAGGCAAGCACGACATAGCGGGCTGTCAGTAATCCTTGCGAAGTGTAACTAGCGGCTCCACTGCGTAGGCCCTGACGCAGGAGTGTGTATAAGTCACCGGTTACCCTCTTTATTTGATTGGATTCGGCCATCACTAGCAAGAGGTATGCTTACTAGGGATGATGCACGAAACACATCGGGGAAGACCGTACATCCTTGGTAAGTTAGGTAAGGTTTAAGGTAAGTCCCGCACTAGAAGGTACCCAAACTTTGGCGACTTTAATTATAAAGTTATATAACTTTTACAAAACAAATATCTTATTGGATATTACCTAACACTGTACACACCAATCATCACGATACATCTAATAAAGACTACGTACACAAAATGCATCTACACAGAAAGTGCATCGTTATTGAACGGAGCCAATTAAACTGTTTGCATTTCTTGGTGTTTGGGAAGCGATTTTATTGCAACGTCGAACGTTCCAAATTATTGTTGACATACACTTTACTCTTGCACTTGTAAATACCTGCAAAAAGCAGAATCAAGCCAGAAATTGTGCTTTAAAATCTCAATTTTATTGCTATATGGACATTTGTAGGACATAGTGGCTCAATAATTCATTATTTTTCATTATAATGGTTGCGTATGCTATTCTTACTCGAGGGAATTTTATTTTATTAGATGATTAAAAGTATGGCGATAGGTTACGCAAATCAAAATGCGAGTTGAAATTGGGCGGAAAGTTGATTCATTTTAACTTCTCTAAATTGTCCTCTCGTATCTCCTAAAATAATATAAATAACTTGCCCCTATAACAACAAATACTAAAAATAAAAAAAGAACTAAAACTATTTCATCAGCGGAATACTTATAATCATAAATACACACATATAATACATACATACATATAATCAGGAAATAGCTACGGAACCCTCGGTGCGCGAGTACTACTCGCACTTGACTGGTTTTTTTTTACATTCGTATTTTAGTGGATTTATGTTAAGAAATAGTATTCATTGTAAAATAATAATAATTAGAATATATTATCTCATGTACTATTTTTAGATTACTGCAGGTAGCATATTCTAGGCAATTTGCAAACATTTTGAGTAAGTGTCAGTGTTATTATGGCTAATTAAAAAGTAAGCCTACGCTACTACCTGAATATATCACTCGCCGCTAGTCGTACTTGTATTATAAAATTTATCTATAAGATGATAGACGAAAAAAAAAAGAATAATCCCACATTACAGACAGTTACAGACAACACAGGATATCTTTATATATAATATTTAAAGTATTTCTTTCTTGAGACAACTTAGAATGGTGTATTTTAGTCTCGAAAGCGCAACGACGTAGGCGCTGTCCCTACATTTTAAATCGTCGATAACTTTTAGGATATCAATATTCCTAAACTACATACACTAAAATTACGTTTACTCTGGTTTTTTTTATTATTTATTAAAGTTTTCATACGGATCCCTACTATTTTTGTAAATAATCTTTTGCCTATGTCCATCATAGATAATAAAAGGATGGCTATAATTATAATGAAAGAAGAAAGAACAGTCCAAATTGGTCCAGTTTCGGAGTTTCGGAGCTCATCACTGTCAAATAAACAAACAAACCTTTCCTCTCTATACTATTATATATATATATATATATATATATATATATATATATATATATATATATATATATATATATATATATATATATATATATAATATATAATTATATATATAATTATATTAGCCGTATATAATTATTATATATATATAATAAATTTATTATATATAATAAATTATATACGACTAATACATTCATTTGGATAAACATTAATATTAAAATTAAAACAATTTGTTGCTACATATGAAGCTTAACTAAAACATATATATTCTTTTAGTTTCACATATTATCCCGCACATAGCAGGTCAGGGGAGAGGGAACCTGAGGTTGAAGGAACCTAGTGTTAAGACAGTCCGTCCCCCACTTTCCACTATTCGAGGCATTGCGTGTTGAATAGCGGAACACAACGACGCGCTTTTTCCTTGTTTCCAGAGCGAAAAAAAATGTAAATAAGTCGTAAGTAATAAGTCGCAGCGGAAGCGTGCTTAGTCCATAACCTATTAAAACGCACACTTTCGGTTAACGACTGACATATTTATTATTCTTTTTTGAAATCTACCAACTACTACAATATTATACCTGGTCTTACATATAGTTAACAGTGTGTTACAACATTTAACAATCTCCCCGAGTGGGAATCGACCCCAAAACGTTGTGTTCGCACCACCTCGCCTCTGCACCATGACGGTCATTATGAAAAATCTTCAAAAGGTATAGGTTTCTATAACATAAGCTTCTATAAGCTCCCTTTTCGTGATACACATACGAAGTACCGTTTAAAAACAATTAGCGAACAATTTCGCCTTCGAAAGTAGTGTAGGACAGACACCTTCGGTCAGTGCTGTGATTATATTAAAATTATTTAAAATGAAAACGTAATAAATATAAAATATTATGAAAATATTATGTTACAAATTAATAAAGATTAAAAAAAATTAATAGTTTCTCAAGAATCTTGAGTGAATAATTTTATAGAGTAGTGTAAGATCAAGAATATTGTGAATAAGGGGAAGGATTATGTTATATTGCTACAATAAAAAGAGCGACGCTTAGCTCGGATTTTGGGTTTACAGTAGGCGAAGCGAAGTACGATCTATATTAGACTTTTAATACGAAACTATCACTAGTATATTCTAAAAGTAATAAAAGTACCACTTTTTAAATCTTAACTGTTCATTCGATAATAAATCCAAAATATTCCACTTTCCAATTTGACATTGGTGGTCTAATTTTTAAAATTTTAGCGTGCGAGTGTAAATTTTTTCTTGTCACGCCTAGAGTTGATGTTAGTTGGAAGACATTTTAAAATTATTATTTGACTATCAGAACACTCAGTGATATTAGTGCATAGGAACCTAAAGAACAATCACTATGAAGCTTTTCAAGGCTGTATTTTTAATGTAAGTATCGTTTTTTATTATTATTAATTTATAATACTAATTAATCAGCCCCAAATTTGTAGCTGGCTTTAATGTTTTTCTTTTGAAATTTTGATTTCATTTTCATGAAATATGATGAAATTCTATATTTCTCTTATATTCCAAGGTATTTTTTCTCTAAGCAGAGAAAACATAGTATTGAGACACTGCCGTTCCTCACTTTCAATCCAAGCTACCTACCTGAAAACGTTAAAGCTCCCAAAAAATATAAATATACCGTATACTTCAATGCACAAATAGAATAACTCAGTTTATGGACATTTCTTTGCAAAGTAAAAATTTCTTTAGCCAAACTTGAGTACAGCGCAAACTCCATTTTAATTTTAAATCGTTCCTTCCGCCCCAAAGACGCGTTTTTCGTTTTATTTTTGCCCATATAAAATACTAGACGTTGCTGTATTTATTTTCATGTAAGTTATACTTTAAGACTTTAAATAACAATACTTTAACAAAAGAAAAATAATATAAATGGAAATATAAAATATAATAGAAAATGTTAATGAATTATCGTTTATGGATAAATTAGGTAAAAACTAAAGTAATTTATTAGTTGTATATATTCAGAATTACCTTGAATACATAGATGTGTTGTGTGTCAAGTAGTTTTCATTTGTTTTCAAGTCGCAGGTAAAAGCTAACCTATATTTAAAACTATAAGGAAACCGACAGACTGACAGACTTCTGTATCAGTCAGTTTATTCACTCAGCTTATCTCGAGATTAACGTGCAGTCCAAACTTTGACAATTTGCAGACTAATTCTTTCCATGATGTAAGTGAGCATTAATAAATTAATATTGAAAATCCAAAATTTAAAGGAAAATTGTATAATATATAACATGATAGAAACTAAGTGGTGTAAAATTCAAAATCTAAAAAATTGCGGGTGAACGATTTATTTTTATTCCAATAATATAGGAAACCATCCAAGAACATATATAAATATATACACAAAATTTGAATCAAATCATTATAATAGTACAAGAGAAGTAAAATGAAAAGCATATATATAAATAATATAGGTGTATAAGATAATGTATAGGGATAATGCAAGTCATGTGGTAGATACTCGACCGGATGTCACGGATTTCATTTCCTGTACTAAGCAAAGGTTTGTGTTGACATAACAGGTGTTTATCTTACTTACTATGGGTGTATAAAAATACTGTATATATATTTAAAATATACTTGTTGTTCTGTTATATAGGAACTGTACTTGTGTATGAATAAATTATTACTATTAGGAGATTTCTTGCAATTTCTTGGACTTCTAGTAGATTCCCTCCCACAACTTTGTTGGCGTCGATTTTATGATCGTCGCCACCAGATTTTCATTTATAATCTAGCTTATCTATTGTGATTCTACATCGGATGTTCCGGTTCCTTGATACCATACGTACGTCAATGGGAAATGCTTATCATTTTCAATCATTTTCGTTATGGCAGCATTTCATTATTTCTTATAGTTAAGTTGGTCTACTGCAGTTCTGCAGTCTTCAAAATAAATTATAGCGTACATCCTGCCCAGACCCAACAGGTTTAACCACAATTTTTTACTATTTTATTATAGTATGGAAGATTTTATCTTATCATCTACATACTGTATCCCGTATATTGTAGGGTAGGCAGAGGAAATCTCCGTTCCCCGCTTTCCACCTTTTTGGGTAAAATTTTGGGTCATCGCTCCTGTAACAAACGGTGTGTTCCACCACTCAACACTCAAAGTGGGAGACGGAGGGTTTTAACCTTAGATCTTTTTAACCTGAAGGATAAAAAAAATATGTTTAATGTTTCAGTGCAACCTTACTGATGTCTCAATCCAGAAGTCATAATGTTGCTAAACGCGGCTTAATATTTCCACCGACAAGTTTATACGGAGTAAGTATTTATGTGTTCCTGATCATGATTTAATAAAAAACCGTATATTATTTAATATAAAAACCGTATAAGCTTCTTTATAATAAAATATATATATATATATATATATATATATATATATATATATATATATATATATATATATATCTATATATATATATATATATATATATCTATATATATATATATATATACATACATAACATATGAGCTACAATTTATAAAAGCAATTCACAATACTAATAAATAAATAATAGTTTAGTTAAGCGAGCGAAGCTGCAGGCAAGTCACTAGTATGTTATTAAGAATCTGAACTGTATATTGTGGTATATATTCCAGACGTTCGTAGCAATTGCAGTGCCACTCGATATACCAGACAAGAATGTGTTCGTGTCGTACAATTTCGAGTCTAACTACTCAGTTGTCACCAATATCACGCAAATCGACGAAGTTATATTCCCCAATTTACCCGTAAGTAATATATAATGTATATTTTATAAAAAAATCACGCTGTATATAAAACATTCTTCTTAAACATTAAATATACATATACATTGTACTGTCTTTTGTATGTGCATTTATTCTTTAAGGAAAAAAACTATTGTAACCATACTGTAAAAAGTTAATGCAAATTTCTGACCAAATGTCAATATCATTTGCTTAAAAGCACTTATATTGAAACGTAGGCAATCGAATCTTTTCTTTTCTTACATATATATATATATATATATATATATATATATATATATATATATATATATATATATATATATATATATATATATATATATATATATATATATATATATATATATTATATATATATATATATATATATATATATTCCGTTTATACTCCGTTCTAGCTATATTATAATAAAAAATAGAATAGTGTGTTTTATCACTTGTTTCTCGGATGACAGAAGTATTTTTATACTCCTTAAATATTCTAAAATACTTTTACAGGTAATATCAGCACGTCACACTCGCAGCATCACTAGAGAGTTGGCGTATACAGCTCTTGAAACAAAATTCAAAGAGTAAGTTACTCTCTTGATTGAAAACATCGAACTTTCAAAAGAAGCACGTTCTTTCAAATAAATATATGCAGTTTAAGATTTAAATCTTATAAATGTTAACGGAATGTTGAAAGTCTATCTAAATAGCGTTGAAAGTTTTAAATTTTTTTCTTTATGAATATGACACCAGTAGCATTTAGCGTTGTTTATAATACAAACTAGCTTTTACATGCGTTACTTTGCCCGTTTGAACTAACTAACTTGAACTAACTACCGAGTTATCTATATAACGACTACGGAATATAAATTAAACATCAAACTTTTTCTTTTTTTTCATATAAAATAGTAGTTTAAGTGACCGGTTACTGTGAAATTAACGTGTTCAATCAAATTCTTTGGCTTTACCAGCTTTCAACTAAAAATGAACAAGTCGCCAACAAACAAGTCGGTCTAAAAGATCACCATCACATATTATCAAATAATTTTAAAGTAGGGTAAATTGGTTTAGTAAAGTGTGAAATTATTCTAAAATCATGTAAAAATGTATGTATGTGTATGTAAAAACTTTTCGAAATATTTCCAGCAAAAGCAAAGAATGTTGCAAGAATTTATTATTTCAGACATGGCATGAACGGCAAGGAATGCATGCTTAGAAACATTTGCGAGGCCGCCGAGACGCCGCTACATCATAACGGACTTCTAGGACACATTATGCACATAGTTTTCACGTAAGCTTCAGCTTTTTTATAGTTTTTCGCATATAACAGAGAATCTAGTGTTAAGTCACTCATTTCTCTGGAGAGCAGAGAAATGAATGCCTGAATTTGCGTGTTGAGAGGAGGAAACTAACGCAGTACTCTATTACGTTGGACGTTGGAGGCAGGAAATGAAAATACATCGCGTTTTTATTTCAATGTTATACCATTGCGCCACAACGGCCTCCTTTCCTCATCCATTTTTCGATATCCATTTTTAGATATAACAAATATTGCCTAATATTTTAATTATGTATAATAATAATAAGTATGAGTAAGGAACTCTGATTGGGAACATGACAATGGACGATACGTACAACATAAAAAACAAAGGATATATATATATATATATATATATATATATATATATATATATATATATATATATATATATATATATATTATATATATATATATATATATATATATATATATATATTTATGTCATATATGAATTTTATGTTTAATCTTATATAAATGATATAGTAATATTATATTATTTTCTTTATAGTATTTGTAATGAAATTTAAAAAGGAAATTAAAGTATAATTCTTAATAAGAAATATATATGAACACTTTGTAATTATTTACTCACATTTACATATATTTACAGGCCATCGTCATCAAAAGACGAAAATTTGGACGATGATTACTATGAAGCTGAATTAAATGGGCAAAAAGGCAATTGTGACCGATATATGGAACTCTGCCCATACAGCCTCTTCGATATTATTACAAGACTAGTTGAAATAAAGCATTGATAAAAAAACACATTTATATTTTACTGTTCTTAAAAAAAATTAAATAATAAATAAAACTAGCTTTAATTCTAACCAAATGAAGAACAATATTAAATTCTGATATATAACGAAAATTTTAATAAGAGAAAATGTGAAAATCTAAGTACTTTTATAATAATAGTAAAAATGCATGTTACATGCGATAGATGTACCTATCGGAAGAGTTATTAATAACACAATAATTTTAGTTATGTCAAATCTATTTTCAAATTATTACTAGTGTTGGTATTTCTTTTAATTCTCTAGCTGGTAGACTGAGGGCGTAGTGTACAACACTCCGTTCCCCAAATTTCGTGTGTGGAACTCACCGCCATGAAGCGGTGGAACCCACCGCCGCATTTTATCATGCCTGAAAACGGATATCAACGAAAATTAAATATTAATAATTAAATAAATAGTTCTGGTTTCAATTTCGAAGCAATTAGCATAAATTTCCCGAAGCTGTTAAGTCGTCACCACAACGTACTCGTAGTACAAGACGAATAGCAGGTCATAACGGTTCAACGTGCCTCTATCGAGATTGAAATATAACTTGTTCAGCATACTTTAGAAAACACTAAGTGATGTTAATTAAGCCTTTCTACTGTTTAAACAACTTCATGCTTAAATTTTACTACGATTTATTTAGTTTTCATATAGTACTAAGGTACCTTATTCCATAGTGCTACACTTAAAGATGCCGATTAAAGTTTAACTGTTATTAATAACTAATTTAAATTAGTAGTAATCGAATAAAATTAATAAAAAATATTAAAAGATTACACACAAAATTCCACTGAATGAGAATCGAACCCACAACTGTCACTTGTAAAAGCAATAGGAATAACGCCGGTACTCTAATTTATTGAAACTAATATAAATAATACAAACACAAATAATTTATTCATTTAAATTAACTAAACTGTTTCATAAACATGAAACTTTCGCTGTACAATGTTGAAATAAAATTCGTACAATGAATACAAACTCTATTATAATATAAGAAGGCAAAAATTCCTTAAATCTAAAGCCGTCGGGTGAAAACTTCATTTTAATTTTAAATATTTCCATTCTCTTCTGTGCCGCTCATATTTCACGACTTATATATTTTTGTTTTTACAATTATATTGTGTGGTTGATTTTAATTAATTTATATTACATACTAGCCTTTACAAGCGACTTCGTCTCCTTATTCAAATGGAAGTAGCTAATTGAGGTAACTAGTCCTGAGTAAAATAGAGCGAATCTCATACAAAAAATTCCAAGAACAACTCTGATCTGTAGTTCCAAAAAACCAGCGCATTTAAACAAACGAATTATCCAGTTCTTTTAATATTATTACAAATTGTGATTGGATTTTGACATTATCATAGTTATTTATACGACTGGACGCAATTTAAGTGGTTGAATAAGGACCGTCGTGGCGCAGAGGCACAGCGTCTGCCTGTAATCGCGACGGTTTGTGAATTCGATTCCCACTCACAGGAATGAATTATTTTCATTTCTTCTGGCAATAAGACGGAGAGCGGCGTTAAGTTCCGCCACTCAATACGCAATACCTAGAAAGGCAGAAAGTAGGGAACGGAGTGTCTTAACACTTGGTTCCTTCAACCTACGGTTCCCTCTGCCTATAGCAGGGCTATGTGCGCGATACAGCGTGAAGCTAAACAGCAAGAAACAACATAATCCACTCTTACGATTTTTTTTCAGTGGCGGAATTCAACACCGTGTATTATCTTTATACCAAAGCGAGATATTAAAAATAATGAACCCCTCCGATTGGCATTGAACCCACGACTGTCGCGTTTACAATCTGATGCTAAAGTTTAACCTAAAGTTTTTCTAAAGCGGAAAGCCTTATGGTCTAATTTATTTGCTTATAATAAATAATTATGGAATATTCAAACAGACTATAAGAAGCTTACGTAACTTAATGAACTTACCACGAGCTTAAATTAACCACTATGTTTATATGAAGCCCGATAATGAAGACAAATTTCAATACTGCCAATATTTAAAATGATATTTACATTACACATAAAAACTTTATTTTTTTTATTAAATACTTGAATTATGCTTTATACAACGAAATAATTTGTATAAACCATATAAGAATTTCGACGCAGTGAGGAAGTGAGGAAGAACGCATGGCTTAGTGGTCAGAGCGCTTGGATGATATCCTAGAAGCGCGGGTTCAAATTCCGCTGCATTAATTTTTTTAGGTTTTCTTTACGTACTATTATTTATCGTTTTTCATTTTAAAAATGGTCAAATTAAATAGAGAATAATGTAATTTCAAATTAAATAGAGAATAATGTAATTTATTCGATAATGCTTATAATTTTCGTTTACGTTATATGTTATTTGTACGCGTCTGTCTGTTATTTTAATACGGAAAATGCATTGTAAAGTAGGATAATAACTATCCTATATGTTGCTTAATGCTTTAAGCTATTACCATGCCATAATTCACTTACTTCTGTTGACTATTTTGTACGGGAACTATATTATTATATGCTGGGTTTAAAGCAATAATATTAGTCCAGATTCTAAGCAATTGTTTTACCAATTATTCATTTCTATGAATCCATTAGAACAAACAAATTGCCAACAAATAACCAGAAGACAGACAGACCAAAAATTAACTGCTTAACTGTCTTATTCATAAGCCTAATGCAAATAACAGCGAAAGAAATATTTTTTTTTTTTTTTTCGCGTATATAGACAGTATATAATATATATATAGATATATATATATATATCATATATATATATATATATATATATATATATATATATGATATATATATATATATATATATATATATAGATATATATATATAATATATATATATATATATATATATATTATATATATATATATAGATATATATATATATATATATATATATATATATATCACTTATATATATAATCTCAGAGGTGTCTAAGCCAATATCTGTCCGATATTGGGTTCCGGCATCCGGTACGCGACCCCGGGACCTCGAGCCACCACTTTCATAACCCGATCCAATCCATGTAAGTGGTGTCCCTCCCCTATATTCCAAGTCTTTCTGCCTCTTATTCCCTGTCCTTTCTTGGTTTCTCCCAGTAATGGGTTTGGAGGTCAGATGGCAATCGCTCCACAAAAAACCACTTCGCCACTCATATGGACCGATTGGTCTTAGTCGGAAGGCAGACCCTGGCAAAAAGCCGGGACTAATGCCAGGAAGAAGAAGATATATATATATATATATATATATATATATATATATATATATATATATATATAATATATATATATATTTATATATATATATATATATATTTCGTATATATATATATATACATATATCATAATGAGTTTGAGCTGGATGAATAACGGCGCGGCGGTTGAACGATCGCACTACTACAGTAAACCGATTATGTCGGCATAATAAATAATAACAAATGAACAAGAAGAATAGACACGTAGTCATCGATTTTGCAAGGCATATTGTATCGAGAAAAAATATTTACTTTTTGTGTATAAATAAGAAATTACCTAAATTTTAAAGTTTAATTATATAAGTTTTTAAATTATTCGCTCGGAATGAAGTGTCCTAACATTAGATTCCCTCTGTCTCCATTGTTGTATGCGCGAAAAAGAGTGATGCATTTTTTTATTAAAAAATATAAAATTAAGTACATACTTTTTAATATTCAAAATATCTTTAGAGATCAAAAAAATATTCAGTTCATTATAAGAAATACTAGCATTTCCTAAATAACTAGCATTTCCTCCGGCTTCGCTCATGTGTGAGCAATATTATTGAAATGCTTAAGGTGATGTCATATACATTATATAAAAATAATATATTATATAATACACATTGATAGAGAGATTACTATGCCGTAACTAAATAAGTGAAATAAATTTGTTCACATCATAACTTTTCAACGTTGAAATTCTACGGTTTCCTTTTAAAAATATTATGCTTGGAGCTTTACCAATTGGGTCATATGTCCAAATACGTTACCGCAATATACATTTTTAAGCAATTGCCTGGAATTTAATGAATATTTTATCAGTAATAGAAAAATACTTAATTAACTACTACTAGCCTGCTCTGTCTGCCTACCCTGCTACGAGTATGTGCGGGATAGTGCGTGAAAAAGCGTGAAACTGTTTTCTATTTTAGAAATGAGCTCTACTTTATTTTTTTCACACATTTAAGATAGTGTCTCCCCGTTGTTTATTTTATAATTATTTAAGGTATAAAATTATATGTTATTGAATTTTGGCACAATCACATAAGCCATACGAATACAATTCTAACGACTTCCTTACTATATAAATAACCAATATACTTAAATAACTATAGTATAGAAGTTTTTTTTTTTTCACGCTGTATGTGGCATATAGGAGATTAGACAGAGAGAATATAGTGTCAAGGTACTCCGATATTCAAATTAGAGATACAACGTAACTCAGCGCCGCGCTTCTTTCCTCCTTTCCATATAAGACCAAGTACCGGAGCGAAGAACTAAAAATAATTAATTCCTCCAAATGGAATATCTATCGAAACCATAACCAACGTGAGTTTACGTAACTCAAATTTTGCATCACCGGGCGCCTTATGATTCAATTTTGTAATTTATATATTATTTTGATTAAAAACTCAATTGTTAGCTTTATAAATACAAATAAGTAATAAATTAAAGTGTATTCAGTTATTAAGGTAATATTAAATTAATTTGTATAACTTTTTACAGTTCACGGAAATTGTACATTTAATTTTGCATATTTTATGATCGCCGATGATACGGTCACGCCAATTAATTTAAATTGATTATTTTAGTAATAATAAGTATATTATTGCAGTAATATTCTGTATAGAGGCCATAGTGGCGCAGTGGAACAGCGTCTGACTGGTTAGGCAGTTGTGGTTTCGATTCGACTTGAGGGAATCAATTATTTAATTTTCCAGCTATGTCTCGAACTCGATCGCAAAGTTGAGAACGGAATCTATTGTTCACAAAAAGCCTCTTTTATTTTTTTTAATTGGTTCAATGAAACACTTTGTTTAATTAATTTGGTACGTTATTTTATTGTAAAAATACCATTCTTGCCATCAAACTACACGACAGTTTCCAAAAATAAATAAAATAATATAACTACAATTTTTGTATGCTTTTTCTCCTTCTAGGAGTTATACCTCATAACCATTTGTACCTGTTACATATTGGCGAAGTATTTTTTTTAATTTAAGCCTTTTCATTTTTATTTGAAAACAGAACATAAAATAATATTTACAAAATAATTACAAGCGGCACTGTTCCACTATGGCGTTAGCATTGTTAATATTTAAAGCACTAAATTACTAGCCCACCGTAAACTGAAAACTTTGTACATTATCTTAACTTTAAACAAAATTCGTCTGCAAAAGTATTTCCAGACACGACATAGTGGAGAATCCACCTTAATATTTGCGTTGCAACATAACAGCATTTTGAGGCATTTCGTGCATCCTGCTTGCAAGCTTAATATTTTATAATACTCGGCAATGTTATTTGAGTACTTAAACGAGAAAGATACTAAAAAAAATAGTATTAAATGTCAAAAAGTAAAATATGTATAGGTAACTTTCTAGCTTTGTAAGAATTTTCGTATAACGATTTGAACGTTTAGCTTAAATGAATAAAACTTGTAAGAGTTTTAGTGTGCGCTTTTAGCTTAAACTTTCCTTTGTTCTACATACATTTTTTCTAACTTCACGCTGTTCCCCACTTAGGAGTATCCAGTATAAACCTAGTGTCAAGACACTACTTTCCTTTCCTTTCCTTTACACTCCACTCTCTACTCATTATTTTTGAGATGCAGAGCTTAATGCCACATTTCGTCTTACCAGAAAGTAGTTAAAAAAAAATAATATCCCCAAGTGGAAGACACACTAAGTCACATACTTATTTTCTAATCAATTAAAATCTATATTTGACCTGACAATTGCATATCTTATTTATATTTAACGTAACTTAGCTAAAATTTAAATTAAATTTGTTTTTAAATGTTTTTTTTATTAATAAACGTATTTTTTTATAATTAAAAAAAAACAATAAAAAAATTTGATAGTCATTCAGTAGGCGTGACTACTGACCCTCAAGCTGTACTTAAATTTTCTAACACAATTTACTTAAAGCTAACTAAACTGAGATTTAATGTTGTTGGATTTGTATAGCCATATATTTTGAGTACTTAGTAATAATTATAGATCTTCAAGCAGGCGGGTGGCGGGTCATGATAATGCCAAGCTTGTTCGACTCCATTTCTAGGTTCCTCTAGCCACAAGAGTAGTATTTAGTGTAAGTGTTCCATTCGATGAGTGGGGGAGCAAGAGAGACTTGAACTCTATATAGGTGGACAAAGTGGATCTTTGGTCCTGACGTTTATGGGCAACTTGATTACTTAACATCAGGTGACAAGTCAGATTGTTTGTTTGTGTCTCGCAGACTAAAAATATTATTGAGATTTTTTTTTATTAAGGTAGGGATATAATGCAGCTTAGGAAATCTAAATCTAAAATTGGCTCAGAAGAGCGTTTACATTATTTAATTTACTTAATTTTTTTTAACTTATTTTATCATCGCATTCATTTTTAGCAAAGGTATAGACTCGGAATATCAAAAAAATAAAAAACAATATTATTTGAGCGTTTATTATTCATTATAACATCCATATTTACATTTTATAACATAAAATCAAAGCAGGTGCTTAAATATATTTTATATATTGTATATATAAAAAAATATACTCGTACTTTAATTTTCAAACTCACAGCCGGTATTATTAATTATTTATAAAATATATTTAATTATAAAATTAAGTAATCAAATTTAAGATATTTAAAAAAAAAACTAAATTAATTAATTTTAAATTATGTTATATTTGTAATATATAATATTATTTCGTATAATATATAATATAATACAACATATAATCTTATGATTACTCTAGATTCATTAAATCTTATGATGTGGTGTTCTAGGGTAATTACGTATTATTTTTTCTACATGCATAATATTTATAGGTACTTTTAAAATACGAATTAGCGAAAGAAATTTTAGTGAATTACAGAAACGGATTTTTAATCTGTTGTTTTTCACGGAAATGGAAAAACAGATTAAATATGTGTACAATGTGAGATACAAGTTAAAATTACTAATTTTATTCTATAGTACAGGTAGATAATATAAACTACATAACTTAGTTCACAACTATATAAGAATTACATTTAAAAATATGTGTGCCTTGTACAGGACTCGAACTTACATCTATCAAATATAATGCTAGTAATTTCATAAACATAATCTAAAACATTATTTAAAAAAAGATCTTCTCAAAAAAAGTAAACACAGTAAATAAATATATTAAATTTTTTTTTAAATACAGCAGTAAGTAAGCAGAGAGAAATTCAGTGTCAAGACATTCCGTTCTCTACGTTTAAATAGTCGGGCATATTTAAAGTATTTTAATGCTATATTTAACTAATTATACCAATAGTTTCAATATCTTTTGGATAAAAGAAGTTGTTCTTTCGCATAGGAATGGACGAGATCTGCTGGTCTACGGGCACTCTAGTGTCGTAGAGTGATGGCGATTGAAATATAATTCCGAAGGTTCCCACGAAGCAAGCAATGGTAAACAGCCATAGAAAGAATCTGTCTAATACCATAGACATGAATTTCCAGTCCTCTACTACCTGTGAACAAAATATTTATATTAATAATTTATATTGACAAACTATAATTATGACGTCATATGCCTTGTTGTAATTCGGACATAGTGATTATTTTTAATTCTTTGTTTACAGTAAATATATAGAATATCTGTTCACGGGATAAATAAATAATAGAATAATTGAGATTGATGAGACATATACATTTCTTTTCCTTATAAAATAAAACAATATCACAATAAAAACTAGATAGGTACAAAAAAATATATATGGTTAAACAATTCCAAAATTAATAAAAATATTTAAGATTTTTTTTATATAAATCCGCCATTACTATGTACTATCACATACATTACTATGTACTATCAATACTACAGTACAATAGTACTACTAACATACATTACTATGTACTATCAATATACTTATTAACACCAATCTGATTCAGTAAGCAAAAAACAAAAAAATTGTTTATCCAAACAGGATCGTTAATCGGATATCTCCATCGGATATAATTGTATATAATATATGTGTGTATATATATATATATATATATATATATATATATATATATATATATATATATATATATATATATATATATATATATATATATAATATATATATATATATATATATATATATATAATATATACTCGATTAATGTGTATAAGTGTTTTTAAATCGAATTATGTAAAATTGGCAAAAATCAAAGATCCTATTGCATAACACAATTATTTCCAAATCAAAAAAAAGATTAAATCAAAATATACCGGATTTAACTTCAATTTACACTTCACTGTAGTACCGGAGAAGGAAAAGAAGTATTATTAGCATTTCCTTTAGATATCCGCCCCAATAGCTTTATAGAGCCTTGATTTGATCAAGCTATAGCGATAAGTTAGAAAGAATACACTTTTATTTAACTTTTGTTCCACACTTTAAGTTTCCTACAAATGATATAAAGGTTGTATTAAAATCTCGTTTACTAGTTGTCAAAGGCTCTTAATTTTACCCCTTCTTGACGTAAATTGTGAAGGTTTTTTCATTATGTCGCCGCTGGAACGAAATTCGTTCAACAATTTCCTGCCAGAAATTAAGCGTTCCGTGAGAGTAGCGGATCTTGTTTACGTTCTAGTTGATAGAAATTATACAATAAACATATATATATATATATATATATATATATATATATATATATATATATATATATATATATATATATATATCTATATATATATATATATATATATATATATATATATATATATGTATATATATATATACAAATGTATGTAAGCTTACTTCAGTACTTATTTCGATATTCAAAATTTTAAAACTATGAACGCAAAGACGTTCTGTCTAGAACATTCTATATTTGACACTGCTATATTTGTAATCCAAATATAGATTTAAAAATAACAAATCCGATATTCTTAATTTCACACTGGTTTATAGAACAAAAATTCACTCAACCTTTTGTTTACTTGTCAATTATAATGAAAACAAAAATAAAATATAAATAAACCTACAAAGCTTAGTCTTAGCTTTGGTTTTAAAAAAAATGAGAACATTGTCATTTCTATGCAAAACAGAGCTTTCTCTGAAAGCGCCTTTGAGCCTGCGATATTAACGCCTTAATGTAATATTTTCACATTTATAATATTGCCAGTGTTACTGTATTATTTTAACTTTACTACTATTTTGATAGTTATATATCAAAAATAAAGTTAATATATATATATATATATATATATATATATATATATATATATATATATATATATATATATATATATATATATATATATCCATCCCAATCGAGGCGTGGAAATCGTTGGGCTCTCTTGTTGTGCTTATACTTACTGACCTGTTTAACCGTATCTTGAATACTGGAAAGATGCCACATCAGTGGCGGCAGAGCTTTATTATCCCTATTTACAAAGGAAGGGGCAGTGTTTCAAGATTGCGGTAGTTATAGGGGCATTAAGATAATGAGCCACACCATGAAGCTCTTCGAGCGCATGATCGGCCTCAGGCTCCGCCAAGAATGTACTGTCTCTGAGTCTCAGTATGGGTTTCAACCAGGATCAGGCACTATGTATGCCATTTTTTGCCCTCAGAACTTGATGGAGGCTTACAGGGAAAAAAGGAGAGCTCTGCATGTGGCCTATTTGGACCTGCAGAATGCCTTTGACTGTGTGCCACGTCAGTGTATCTGGTGGGCATTGCGATCCAAGGGGATCCCTGAAGCCTATATTGAGGTTATCAGAGATATGTACAACGACTCCGCTTCAGTGGTTAGGACCGCTGTTGGCGACACCAAGCCCTTCCCGATTACAGTAGGGGTTCACCAGGGCTCAGCTCTTAGTCCGTTCTTATTCAATGTAGTGCTGGATACTGTCTCGGCTCACATCCAATGCCAGCCCCCGTGGCTGATGATGTGAGCCGAGACATAGTACTCATCGACGAGAACCGACTGATGCTGGAGCGTAAAGTGAACGCCTGGAAGGGGTGCGCTTGAGAACGGTGGTCTCAAACTGAAATGTGTCGAAGACCGAGTACATGGCTTGCGGGAACCCGGACTCGAGCACCATCCATATCGGGCCTGAGCCAGCCGTTAAGTCGGAGAAGTTCAGGTACCTTGGAGCCGTTATGCATGAGTCTGGAGGCATCGACCACGACATCCATGCCCGTATAAACGCTGCCTGGGCCAAATGGCGGGAGGTCACTGGTGTAGTCTGTGATAGCAGAATACCGCCCAAGCTCAAGGGACTGATATACAAGAGCATTATCCGACGGTTCTTTTATACGGCAGCGAATGTTGGCCAACATTATCTCGGCACACTCAGGAGCTTCACGTCACGGAGTGAAGCTTTGCTGAGATGATGTGTGGCGTTTAAGCGGTCCGACCGCAATACGCACCACAAGTTCATTCGAGTCGTCTTGGGGTCCTTGACCTGGCCGGATAAGCTCCTAATAGCGTCGCCTGAGCTGGTATGGCCATGTTATGCGCTCGTGATCTGAGAACTATGTCGGAAGGAAGTGCCTTGCCATGTCTTGTCCCTGAGTTAGACCACCCGGACGCCCAAGGAAGGATGTTCTTGGATGTCGTGACACAAGACATGAGAGCCAATAGATTGTCCACTGAGGATGTTATTAAATACCGTGCAATGTTAAAGACAGTGCAAAGTGGAGTAGGCTTAGCTGGAAGGCAGACCTCTGGCAAAAGCCGCGATAATGCCCCGGAAGGAGAGAGAGTAGTATACTATTATCTAATATTATATATATATTGATATATATATATATATATTAATATATCTACGATATATATATATAGTATATATATATGATATCTATATATATATATATAATATATCCCCTTTGGGATATTTTTAATATATATTAATATATAGTAGTTTTATTTTTTATTTAAATATTTTTAATTTTGGTTAGTTTTTGGCTTGAATATTACATTTTTAAGATGTACTTTAAATTAATTTAGTTTACATATCCCCGCATATTGGGGGGGCTGGGGAGTGCCAAAGGGGAATATTTAATGTAACAATTAGTAAACGGGACTTTTACCAAAATTGTCACTAATAAAAGGGAATAAAAAATATTCTATAAAAATACAAAGGGAAATTGGGTATTTTGCGATGGAAAAAAAATTAAAACCCCGGGTTATAGTATAATTTTAAAAAAAAACTTTTAAAAAAATTTTTTTAAAATTTAGAACCCGCATCGGTTTCTATCCCTTTTTAAAACTAATTTAATTTTATTGTAAAAGTTAAAACCATTTTAGGCGCAAATGGAAAAAAGTCACGGTTATGCGATGGGTTTCAAGGTTTTAAATATCAATATGGGAGCGTGAATTATTTGATTTCTTTTTCTACCCGGGTAGCCCAAGGGCCACCGTGTTTGATCGGTCGGGTTTTGTTCGATTTGGTTCTTTTACACCAATTTCTTTCGTGCAGGAAAAACGAAAAACGCAAAATTTAATCTATATTCTCTCCCCCCTTATCCTTCTTTAAATGGGGGGAAAACGGGGTTTGCCCAAAAAAAATCTCCGCTTCACGTTTTCAAAACATTAGCAAAACCCGCAAAATTAAAGCATCAAAAAAACTACGTTTCCCCTCTTTTCCCCGTTTTTGGCATAGTGTTAAAAAAACCCTTGGGTTTTTAAACAGCCTTTATGAGCGGTGGGTTTTTTGCCTTTCGCCTGTCTTGCCCGTACAGGGGAAAATCAAAAAACCCCCGAGATCGCGGGGGTACAGTCTCTTGACTCAATATTAAAAAAATAATTATTATAAAATATTTTTAAAAAATTAAAATTTTATTAATATATATATATATCCCCCCATCGGGCGGGGAAATCTTTGGGCCTTTTGGTGTTTTAAACTTACGACTTTTAAAACCGTTCTAAATACGGGAAAACCAAATCATGGGGGCAGAGCTTTATTATCCTATTTACAAAAAGGGCAGTTCAAGATTGGGTAGTTTAGGGGCTTAAAAAGACCACACCAAAGCTTCGAGGAGATCGGCCTCAGGCCCCGCCAAGAATTCTGTTCTGATCCAGTAGGGTTTTCAACCAGGATCAGGCACTTGTATGCCTTTTTTCCCCTCAAATTTTGATGGAGGCTTACGGGGAAAAAAGGAGAGCCCGGGGCCCTTTTTGGCCTGGAATCCTTTGCTTTGCCCTCAGGTTTTGGGTGGCATGCGTCCAAGGGGACCCTGAAGCCTATTTTTGGGGTTTACAGTATGTAAAACACTCCCTTCAGGGGTTGGGGACCGCTGTTGCGAACCAAGCCCCCCCCCCTTACGTGGGGGTTCCCGGGCTCAGCTCTTGCCCGTTTTATTCATGTAGTGGGGATATGTTCGGCCACCCAAATCCCGCCCCCGTGGCTGATGATGTATCCCGAGACATGTCCATCGAGGGAAAACCACTGATCGGGACAAAAGTGAACGCTAAAAGGGGTGCGTTGAGAACGGTGGTCTCAAATAAAATGTGTCAAACCGAGTACGGCTTGGGGGAACCCGACTCGAGCACCATCCATTCGGGCCTGAGCCAGCCTTAAAGTGGGAGAAGTTCGGTACCTTAGCCTTAGCATGGTTGGGGCATCGCCCAGACTCCTGCCCGTATAAACGCGCGGGGCCTGGCGGGGGGTCATGGGTATCTTGATACAAATACCGCCCAAACTCAAGGGAGATATAAAGACATTATCCGACCGGTTTTTTTACGCGCAATTTTTGCCAACATTATCTCGGCACACTAAAGGGCTTACGTCACGGGATAAAGTGCGAGATGATGTGTGGCTTTACGGGTCCGACCGCATACGCAAACATTCTTCGGGGTGTTTTGGGGGTCCGTGACCTGGCGGATAAGCTCCAAGAGCGTCGCCTGAGATGGTATGGCCATGTTATGCGCCGATCTGAGAACTATGTCGGAAGGAAGTGCCTTGACATGTCTGTCCCTGGAGTTAGACCACCCGGACGCCCAAGGAAGCGATGGCTGGATGTCGTGACACAAGACATGAGAGCCAATAGATTGTCCACTGAGGATGTTAAATACCGTGCAATGTTAAAGACCGTGCAAAGTGGAGTAGGCTTAGTCGGAAGGCAGACCCTGGCAATAGCCGGGACTAATGCCCGGAGGAGAGAGAGAGATATATATATATATATATATATATATATATATATATATATATATATATATATATATATATATATATATATATATATAGATATATATATATATATATATATATATATATATATATATATATATATATAGATATATATATAGTAGTTGATTTTTTATTTAAACTATTATATACTTTTTAGGCTTAGTTTTAGGCTTTGAATATTTACATTTTATATTATGTACTAATATATAATTTATATGTTTACATATCTCCCGCATATTGCGGGGCTGGCAGATGCCAGAGGGTAATAATTGATATGTAATCAATTACGTACACTGTACTTTCACCCAAAATTTCATCTAATAAAAGGTAATAAAAAATATTCTATAAAACATACATATGAACGTGACTATTTTGCGATGGAAATAAAATTAAACTCGCTGATTATAGTTATAATATAAAAAAAAGCTTTCAAAATTTTCTTTCAAATTATTAGTAACAGCATCGGTACTATCTATTTATAATCTAATGTACATTTTATTGTAAATGTAGCCATTGAGGCGCAATGGAACAGTGACTGCGTATGCGATGGTTGCAGTTTCAAATATCTAATATGGGAGCGTGAATTATTTTGATTTCTCTTGTCTGCCAGTGGGTAGACAAGTCCACCAGTGTTCGATCGGTCGGTTTAGTTCGATTCGGTTCTCTACACCAATACTTGCAGTGCAGGAAAAACGAAAAACGCAGATCTTAATACTATATTCTCTCTCCTTATCCTTCTTTAAGTGGGGTAAAGCGTGTAGCGAAAAAAATATCTCAGCTTCACGTTTTATCAAGCTATTAGCAAAGCCCGCAAATTAAAGCATCTAAACACTACGTTTCCTCTCTTTCCCTGTTTAGGCATAGTGTTAAGAAACCCTTGTTTTCAAGACAGCCTGATGAGCGGTGGAGTTTAAGCTACGCATTGTCTTGCCAGTACAGGGGAAAATCAAAAAATCCCACGAGCATCGCGTGTACAGTCTCTTGACTCAATATAAAACATAATTATTATAAACATAAAAGCTCACATACAAAACGTTCGACAGTTATAATCTGATAAAGTTCATTAAGTCCGTTCAGGTGGCGCTATAATTGAATATTGTAATGAGAGTTCATTTCATATATACGGAAATGTCTGCTGACAAATATAATTTTAACTGTAATGAAGAGCTACAGTTCACTATTAAAGCTTTTGTTGTTTTAAACAAAATAACAGTATAAAATATGGAGCTTTTATCGTCTTAAGAGGATATTAAATTATAAAATATTTATTTCATTAGGAAAATATTTATAGACAAATGTTTATATTCATACAGCTTTAAAAGAAGTAAATACAATATAAAATCTTCTGTATTTGTATTAACTTCACGTGTACCCTGCATAGAGCAGGGTAATCAAAGAGAACTTTCCGCCCAATTTCCGGTGTAAAGTTTTCAATGGCGGCACTTAAGGCCACGATTTGTCCACGCACTGATTGGAATCAAACTCACAATAGTCAGGCGCAGTGCTGTTTCGCCACAGCCTTAATGCCTCATTTTTTATCTAAAGATCGGGAATATAATAAATATGAGAATATGAAACTTTGGCAGCGTAAGCTTATTACAAATAATGCAATCAGTCACACCACAACACTAAAATGGTAATCACACACACAATAGGTAATAGATATAATCGAAATTATTTATCCAATAAATCCCTTACAAATGTTTACACAAACATGTTATTAGTAAACACAAACATTTGCACAAATGTATCAGATTTTGGCAATTATAAAATGTAATTAAAATACTAGCTATTAATTACTAACGAACGGGTGTTTGATTTGCTGTATGTATGTCCTCGTATGTTTACACTTTACATTACGTATAATAAATAATGTTTATATATATACATATTTAAAGTAATTGTGGTGATAAGTATAATTCAAAAAAGTATTAATAAATATCTATATAACATATAGATATTTATTAATACTTTTTTGAATTATACTATATTCTACTTGTACACTATACTCGTACTTCAATTTATGAAGTATGTTAGACTGGATGCACTTATCTTAGGAATTACGATTTTAAAAGCTCATGTGTCAATTTTAAGTATCTCAAATTGACAAAGGTACCAAGATGCAAGTAAGTGCTTGTTAAATATATATTGCCAGTAGCATTTACTGCATATTTATAAACAGAAGTTGTAACAGATTTAACTACAATACAATACAATACAAATATATTTTATTGTACAACAGAAATATATACATACAATATATAAGAGCTAAAAAATTACTATCAAATACTAAACTACAAAATATTTAAAAAAATAGCTACATGTATATAGGCATTTACACAATAACGACACTTCGGCTTCTAGTTTTCGTATTTTGAACTTCAAGACATTCATGTCTAAACTTTGAATGAATCTGTTTTATTTAGGAAACTACTGAGTACGCATTTAAAACAAAATATATATTTCTAATTTATTATCAAATTATTTAAGTTATTTGAGCCGTCTGCCATAAAAGGCTGTAGTTCTTAAGATTTATGGAATTTAAAAAAATTGAATAACATGCTGTCGAGTCGGTAGTAACTTGTTTTATATTATATAGATACTTTATTAAAGTACGCGTTTGGTGTATAAGATAATTTCATACCTAAAATGTATATATACAAACGAATACCAAAGACTAAATCGCTTAAATAAACAACATTTACAAACATATTATAGCTGGGAATTATTCAAAATATTTTGGCCCTTACATGTCGTACGATTAATACTGACGTTAAGTGGCTTTCGCCATGACACACATGTCTGACACGATTTGCTTCAAAGACACGTTTTTTGTTGCCCTGAGGATATTCCTTTTTCATATACTCCACCTTTGATTTCGCCGTCTGTGCCTGTCTTTTTTTATTTTAGAGTGTTGTTTGTCGGAAGAAATGGGTCAGATTGTAAATAATATACTGTTGACATTTTATTTTTTTTTTTTTAAACTAGTAAGGAGTTCATATAATTTTTAGTTAATATTCTATTAGAAATTTTATTTCTAATTCTAATTTAATATTTAATTATTTAAAAAAAATAAGTCGTTGAAACGTATCAATTTTTTTTAATATATTCGGTTCAGTTATGGCGTTCGAACGTGGTTTGAATTACTTAGACATTATCACGTTGTATGGAACACTGACGAAGGAGATTGTACGTGAAAAAAGAGATTGACAGAATAGAAGGAAGTATGTTAGAAATAAATCATTTATTTTAACAGCAATATAATTATATATTGATTAAACAAGTAAATTAGGCATTCACATACTATATTCTTGATATATATATAGTGTATCTATAGTTTAATCTTGTTTTATATAATATGTATGTAAAAAAATGACACAAATGCTAATCTCCAATATTAACAAACATTGAACGTTTATCGGACTTTTGCGTTCGTTACTTTTGAGTAATGACATCATATCAAAGACGATACGACTTAGCATAGCTCACAATATGTTTTATGTTTCAACAAAATACAACAAATCTAGTGAGACATCGCATATAAAAGGTAAGTGAGCACAGAGGGAGACTAGTGTTGCGATACTTCGTTCCTCGCATTTCGCTTAATTCTCGAGACATTATATACCCCTTGAGTGGGAATCGAATCCACAGCCGTCGCGATAACAGTCACATACTGCGCCATGACGGTCTTATATATACATTTATATATAAAATGTTAATAAAAAAATCAGTAGTGGCCCCAGTGACTATTTTATCACAACCTTTCAAGAATAATCCGTATCTTCAATTTTTATTTTCACCATGTTAAAACATGTTTGTTATCACACCACTATGATATATAATATACGACAGTCTCGGTAAATGGGATGTAAGTAAGATCCCTGGAGAACGCTGCACTCAGAGTAATTCCAGCGTTGCTTCGTTTACCACAACTTTGTAATTCCTTTGGGTACGCCTTTGGTGTTAATTTATACTGTTTTCGAACCGCTTGTGTAACTAAGAAAGGTCTGTAACATATAATTTGAGTAGAACTGCAATTAAACAATAATTATGGGAATTTGATAGCGATTCACATGATTTTTCTATCACTGGCCTAGAGAGAAATGTGACAATGTTTATATAAATAATGAGTTAAACTAACTTTTTAGCATTGTTAAAAATGAAAGAAATGACATTCTTGAGTAACATTTCGTACATTCATTATATATATATATATATATATATATATATATATATATATATATATATATATATATATATATATATATATATATATATATATATATATATTATATATATATATATATATAATATATATATATATATATATATATATATATATATATATATATATATATATATATATATATATATATATATATATATATATATATATATATATATATATAGATATATATATATATATATATATATATATATATATATTATATATATATATATATATATATAATATATATATATATATATATATATATATATATATATATATATATAATATATATATATATATATGCAGAGGGAACCGTAGGAACCTAGTGTTACGACACTCCGCCCACCGCTTTTCTTTCTTGCCTGCCTTTCGTAGCATTGCGTGTTAATTGTGTTAATTGCGCGGAACTCAACGCCACGCTTTTTGCCTTGCTACCAGAGCGAAGAAAATGAAAATCGTTTATTCTTCCCGAGTGGGATCGAACCAACAAGCCGTCCCGTTTACAGGCAGAGGCTATGCCTCTTCAGTTGTTTTTTATGATTCACCACTTGCCACTTGTAAGGAAGAATTGAGCTTCAAAATATCAAAAATAATAGTTATAATATTTAAATAACCCCTAGATAGCGTATACAAATAAGTTATACGTTTTTTTACCAAGGTTTTAAATTAATATTTATTATTTCATTAATATTAATAATTATTATAAATTAATACTTATATATTGTTCAATTTCAAGCTGTGGCCCGCATGTGCCAGGGAAGGCAGGGAAAATTCTAATATTCACGAAATCACTCTATTTACTGCTTTCCACCTCGATTCAAAACAATATATATTTACTATATATTTTAACCTATTTTAATTAGCATAAGTCTGTGTAGATTTGGTTTTTATATTGCTCAATGACATTATTAATACGTAAACTCCATTAGAAAAATAATAGAAATAGATTGAATACAGGTAATATAGATCTAGATTTACTTTATATAAAATCATTTTCTAGATTTAAGCAATATTACATTTCTTAGAGTTTATTTTACACAAAAATACTAAGTCCACGATATTTCGCACTTGTGGCCGGGATGAGAGTAAATCGAAATTCAATATCCGTTCTAGCTGCAGTTCTTGTAATAGGTTCGAGGTTATTCGAGGACAACTGTTATCCTTTCGGCCAGCATATTTATACTGCTAATCTAATAGAACTATTATAAATTTACTTATTTATTTGTACTGCCATTTATATTTCTATTTTATTATTTTCTATTTTTAATTATTTATAGAAATTCAATATTTTTTTTTAGATAAAGAATTTGAATGTGTCGTTTGTCTTCTAGTTTCATCAGCCTGTCTTCGTCCATTACTGGACCCAGGCTTCTATAATGACACTCAACTAAGCTCAGCACTTAGCTTTTCTGATATTATAAAGCCTACAATGTTTAATAGGTACTATTTGTAACAAAATTTATTCCTTGAGAAATTTTGAATAATTTGTTAGACTTATTTTTGCTTATTACAATATGACGTTAAAGGAGTTAACTTTAACTATTTTCATTTTCATCATAGATTTGTCTATGAATAAAAAAAAAGAAAGAATAAGTTGAAAAATAGTTCCCAATCATATAAATTTGTTGAATAAGAATAAATAATATAATAATATTCTTGAAATTATATTCCGTTTGCTTTTATAGAACCACGTCGCGCCATTACCCAATAGAGTCCAATTCAACATTTAAAAGAAACGTTAAAAACTTTATGATCACAGCTCAGTATTAAAATAGAAATAGAATTGACTGTGTTTAAGCTGGCTGGATACCGCTCTAAGTGGATTTCTCACAAATATATGCATTTCATATTTTTATAGAAGCTCTTCGGCCAACTTTAAGGAATAAAAGCTCCAAGTAAGTTTTCTTGTTGGAAAACATTTTATGGGTAAACTTAGTGGATTAACAAATTATCTTCATTCCGTTACATAATTTTGTTTGAGGACCGCAGAATTGTTTCTGTGGCTAAAATAAAATTGGCGTATAAATTTGTTCTTTTCGTGAAAACTATGTACGGGTTGAAGTAACTTGTAAAATGTACGATATTTCAATGTATTCGTAATAATCCTTTTTTTTTTACTTCAGGCTTTATCATGCATATCGTAAGCAGGGAGAACATACTGCTAATACTAATTCTTTTCTATAAGCTATTGTGATGTGTCAAAATCATAATATTCTTTATTCAATTAAGTCATGACAAGCACTTCTGAATTGACAATTACATAAAAAATAGACAAAAATTTCAGTCTTGACAGTCCTACAGGAAGCTGCCACTGGCTCTGAAGGCAGGTTCTACCGAGAAGCGTCAGCAAGAAACTCAGCAGTTGTTCTTTTTTGCTATAAATATATGTATAACAAATATTAGCTTGCAATGAGTATCACGAAACTTCACTAAAAACTAAAATTAAATGATGCAAATTGAACTTCAACAAGATAATTGAATATAATACAAATAAGAAGAACTTTTCTTCCTTGAAAAGGTAAAATTAAAATGGAAAAAAAAACTCGCTTGAAAACTTCTGCTAACTTTTAACTATCGATAATATTCATTAAGTTTGAATTGTTGAAGCTTTTTATTGATAATTGAATGGTTATGATATTGAATAGAACTCACATTTTATTGTATATGCATTTTAAATGCAAGCTGTCGTGGCGCAGTGGGAGAGACTTGGATGAAGAATGGGGCACTAAGTGTCTTGACACTACATTATTCCTGCCTTGATGCAGGATAAAGCGTGAAGGAAGGGGGAAGAAATATATAAATAATATTTTTTATGTTATGGGATTGGAGTCCGCACCTCTTGGCTTAGTGCTCAGAGCTTGGACGGTTTCCAAGAGGCATGTATACAAATTTAGTTACATTAAAAAATTTATACGTATTCTGAAAAGATTTAATTTCCCGAGTGTAGATTGAACCCACACACATTGCGTTTACAAACAAATGCTATATCACTGCACCACGGCGCTTAAATTCATAAAGTATAATTATTTAAGTAAGTATTTCATTCATAATATAAACATTTATTAGACTTCAAAGTGATTAAAAAAAATATTTCATTTTGTTCTCGTCTATCGTAGAACATTTATGAAAAAGACAACAGCATTCGTTTTATTTTACCAAAAACGTCAAATTTCTACCAAAGATTTATAATTCAACCTAAATTTAACGAATCCAACACTGTCCTGTCCGTTTAGATAAGGTACGACCATTAATAAAGTGACAAACAAAATTAAGTATATTAATGTCGAGCGTCATACAAGAGCCGGAAACAGCCGTTCCTATGTATTATATAACATTTTCAGTAATAGTATTTATATTTATTATTTTTTCACCGGAATTTAAGTCACTATGTGTTTAATGGCGTAACTACACGCCGCGCTTTATCTTCTCAAAGCGGGTAAAAGAATCCCCGACGCTGTCCCGCTGCACCACAATGACCCCGGATGTATTAATATCGCTATAGAATATTATAAAATTCTATTAAAACTAACTATTATGTAATACATTTCATATAAATATTAAAAATACGTTATGGTAAGTGAAATCTACGGTTGTGGGTACGATTCAAATTTGGGGGAATGAAGAGATTAATTATTTCCTTGCCCTGGTAAGAAAAGAAAGCGCGGCGAGTTCAGCCACTCATGTTTCAATCTCTCTAAAATGAGGTAGACTTCGAGTAACGGAGTATCTTAACACTAGGTTCCCCCTATAGCTACTTATTTTTTATCATTAAGACAAGAAAAATTAAGAAAATCAAAAGACAAAAGACAGCATAATCCTTATTGATTCAAGCGGTGTGCACTGTAACAGAAAAAAGTAGTTAAAAAGACGAGTGTTTAAGTGCGCAAGATAAGAGCACATCCAAACGGGATTTCTTGGTTAATCCACTGAAATGGTTCTAAAATTTATTCGCCCAGAGGGTGCTATTTATATCGGCGTCTCAAAAATGAACTCGATTATCTACAACCGCAAAACGTGTTCGGAATAACAATTTCTTCTCAAATTGTGAATGTTCCAGCCTGATATGGAAGTACGGATAGTTAATAAAACTGAGTGTATAATTCAATAGTGTTTAATGTTGTGCTGCTCACAGTACAGTATATAGTGTGATAAATCTGAATGTGGCTAGGCTTGTTTGTAATATTGTATTTGGGTCAGAATCCTATGTCAGAATAGCATTTGTAAGTTAACAAATTTTAATCATTTGTAATAATTGTATAAGAATTTCGCCGTTTTTTATTGGATAAGAACGTATGGCTCAGCTCCTGGACGCCTGGGTTTGACTCTTGTTAGGTATATTTTTCTTTTTTCAGTCCTAATATTAACAAACTTTTTTCGGCTTCACGTATAGCAGGATAGACATAAGACCTAGTAGTTCTTGACAATTTTTTTTTTTTAAATATAACTAAGAGCCCGGTTTAACAGTTTTCATCTTTACCTTCATATAAACCATCACTATATTATTTACATAGCTTTCTTTGTACGAGTATAGTAATTACCAAAATGCAACCCATAAAAAAAGTTAATTTTTAAGTTTTTCGAAAGAATGAATTTCAGTTTTGATAGAAAGAATTTCAACTTTAAATCGAATAAATAAATAATAAAATGTAGAAAGAAACTAAAGCGACTAGCATCGGACGAGGCTATACCAGAAGTTTTAATAGGAAAATTGTAAGCACTCCAATGTTTCCCAAGTAAAATTTAACAATGGATGAATTTTACGAAACTTCGCTCATACATGTATTTCTTTATTATATCTTGGTTTTATAAAAGTCACAACTATTAAATAAATATTTTAATCTGCATACATATGTATATATTTCTATATAGGTTTTTTTTTTACCTTTAACCATGTTTTCTTCTCTATTTGTTATTCATCATGTATAGTTTTTTTTTTGTTTCAAGCAGCATTTGAGCAGTCTTCCTTACCTGTCAGTCAGTCATTACCAACACAACAAAAGGACTTTAGACTAAGGAATAATTTGTCAGCGACAGAACCACACCCAATTAACAATATCAATCTGTTTAATGTTCACAAAATTACATTCACTCATCTCTTATAAGACAAGGGCGGCCCGTTAATTGTCGCCGTCTTAAATTCAAATTAAAACAAAATTTACACGACGTTTTATTTATTGAGATGTTGCTACGCTTCATTCTGACGACGTTTTATTTAAATGTTCGAATAATGTGAAATGAATGTATGAATGAATGAATGAATGAATGAATCTATCTATTTATCTATCTATTTTCTTTTAGCTCCGCATTGTATCCGGTATTTAAATACGGATCCATATTATAGCCGCCCTTAAACAGAGGTGACGTAGCGTCAAAGTACTCCGTTTCACTAAGTGGTAAGTACAATGTCGCCTTTTTCAACCTGAGAGGGAAAATTAAAATAATTCATTCCGCCAAGTGGGTCCAGACGTGAAGTAAATTATTATAATATTTTACTATATTTTCAAACTTGGCACACACGTATACAAATAAGAAAATATCTAAAAATCAGACCGTGTATGATTAGAACGTATAGCTTGATTAGGTAGAGCGCTTGGCTAGACTCCAAGATTCGCGAGTTCTTCAACTTATTTTTATTTGGTTTCAAGAGATAAATTCAATTAAAAATTATATAAAATAATTTAGTTGCAGCCTAACGGCGCCTGACGCGACGACGCGACGGTGCGCACCGTCAAAGCGATAGTTGTGAATTTGATACCCACTAACACGGAACAGACGACGAACTATATTTACTTCCCCACTCCCTTCCAAGGAGTGCCTTGACACTAAGCTCTCTCTCTCTCTCTCTCTGTCTACTGCCATATGCAATAAAGCGAAACACTAAAAAAGTCAATGAAAATAAAATAAATATATACTTTGCGTTTAAAAATCATGAAACGTCCATCCAATTAATACATAATTTAAATGCTGACAAAAATCACACACACACACACACCCTATATATAAAACCAGCATACGGCACGATTTGATCAACTGCCTTCAACCAATAAGGATTGAAGACGAATGTAATTACTTTTATCTCATTACGAGCGACGATATCAGCGGATTTAAATTGCCACCATCGATCCTCACTCCCTGAGGTACAACCATCTTACGCAAGCTCCTCTGGGTGTACTTACAACTGTTGGCCAAACTCTAATAGTCTATTCGATTTACGGTTGTTATAATGCAAATGAAATTTAGTGTGGTTCGCTTTTGCAAATATATATATATATATATATATATATATATATATATATATATATATATATATATATATATAATATATATATATATATATATATATATATATATATATATATATATATATATATATATATATATATATATATATATTTTTTTTATTGTACTAAAAAAATACATATGAGTAACAACATTAAAAAAAGTAATACACAAAGGTGGACTTATCCCTATAAGAGATCTCTTCCAGCCAACCTATGGTAGTGGATGAGTTTTTAAGCAGCGGGTAAGAATATAGTACAATTAAATCTATAAAAAATTAGAAATACATATATAATTAATTATATGTCACACATAAATATAACTTGATATATACAAATATGGAACTATAATATATACTAAATACTTACTTATTACAAAAACATAAATATTCACAAACATATAAATACACCATACAAACATACATACATACATACATATATATATATATATATATATATATATATATATATATATATATATATATATATATATATATATATATATATATATATATATATATATATATATATATATATATATAAAATAAATAAATACATAATACATACATACATAAGTGAGCTGAAAATAAGGTTATCACATTGATGACTGTCCGAAAATCAATTTACTCGTTATTGTAAACTTGCGAGTAAGTGCTTTTTTAATTGACATTTGAAAGAAATGATGGTTGGACTATTTTGGATGGATTTAGAGAGTTGGTTCCACAGGGTTGCAGCATACACTGAGAAGGATTTCTGAAGGTATTTAGTATTACTCTTAGGTATGTCTAGTGTCGGTATGACACACGACCGCCTAGAGAGTGTGGGAGTGGGAAGTATGTTAAAACGAGAGCGGTGATAAGGAGGGAAATTTTCATAATTAAGAATTTTAAAAAGGAGTGTAAGGATGTGCATATCTCGGCGAAGGCGGATAGGAAGCCAATTAAGCTGAGCGCGAAATTGAGAAACGTGGTCAAACTTACGCAGACCAAAGATAAATCGTATGGCGAGATTTTGAAGACGCTCTAGCTTGTTTAATAGCTTTAATAGCTCCTCGGTCACATCCAAATAGCAAACGTCGGTGTAGTCAAGAATTGGCAGGAGAAGAGATTGCGCAAGCATAATTTTGGTTTTGTGAGGGAGGAAATATTGGAGACGCTTGAGAGAATGGAAAGAGAAATGCATGCGTTTGCTAATATCATTAATGTGTGAAGTCCAAGACATATTACTGTCAAAAATAAGGCCTAAATTTTTTATGTTTTTACAGTATTTAATTTCAACTCCCGAATACAAAATTTTCGGCGTTGAGTTCCGACTGATTCTACCTCTAAGCTTGTTACTACCAATAATAAGAGTTTCGATTTTTTATGGTTAACTAATAAGCCAAAAGATTCAGCCCAAAACTGAATAGCAATACATAAATACATACAAAAAAAAGTTCTTTCTGGATATAAATAATATAAAAATTACGCTTATAATATTCAGCTTCATTCTTCAGTAATTATTTTATATATGATAATTATAATACTGACTTATACAAGAAGAGATTTTGCGACTAAGGTGGATAGGTATATGTGGTACTACTAAAAAAATTGTGAATTAATACTCATAAAGTCTTGATGTTTAAATATAAATTAAATATATAGTAACATAAAATAATAATTTTATCATATCTACAAAATGTAATGCAATATTATGCAAGCTCCTCAGGGTGAAATTAAGCGTATTTTTTTTTTATTTGACAAATTTAGATTTTACTACGAGGAAATTTGTTTAGCGAGAATGTAGAGTATCTTTGTCTAACAATTTATATTTCCATACAATATAATCGTTTGGTTATTAATTATTTTTATATATGTATGTATAAAGTAATACTTATTTAAATTCTAAACAAACAAACTAATCAATAAAACCACAATATATATATTATTCATATATCCTGTAGAACTAATTCTACATCAGCATAGATACATATTAAATAAAAATCAAGACAAATCAACACATCAAATATGTAAACATTCACTCATTTGTCTGTGTCGCGTTGAGTTTAATAAAACATTCATTCGTTCATTACAGTTCAGTGGGCCTTTGGGATAATTCGCTCACTCAGCTTTCCCAGCTGAGTGAGCGGATTCGTTATAAGCTCGGTAAATATACCGTGATTCTGTAGAATGTGGCATTACTCACGTAGACACCTCAATAGATTTCAAATACTCTAACTAGGTTGTACAAACGACAGTATGTCGTATGTCGGATATTTTGTATTCGAAAATTGTGCCAATTAATGCCTTTTTTTGTGTATAAGTTTTAAAAATACGGAAATATTATCTTATAAAATATTGATTATTGTTTGTGTGATATTTTTTCGTGCATATCGATTCGTGAGTGAGACGAGTCGAACACGTGACCATGGCATTTACAGTGAGACGATGACCCACTGCGCCTCACGATGTATGAAATTATTATACATTTACGAGACTATTGAAGAATTTGACCAAATATTAAATTTTTCCTTCTAAGCTTGTAACTCAATTGACTACGTTATAATCATATTTAATTCAACACTATGATTGTAACTTCCAACACTAAAGTAGAAATCTCAAGATAACAAAAAAGTAAAAAAGGAACCATAATTTTACTATATATATAAATAAATTTTATTCATAAACGCCCATAAGAAAAGGTTTATTTGAATAACAAAAACTTATCTCTGTCAGTTTTAAGCTCGAGCTTTAAGTTCAATAAGCTCGATTAAAGCGTACTCGCAACATTAACAATAAAGTGCGACGGAATGACATGATATTTTAAGACTCCATCCCCTAATACCTTTTGAATATTTAATATTATGATTCTTTAAGCGTGTTAACACCATAACTTTCCAAGTTAACATTAGAGTATAGTATACGGTATCTGACTTTACGGTAAAAACGATTTTCTATGTTACATGCTTGCTTTTAGCACTTAAACAAATTATTAGCTATTTCATTTTAATTTAATTTACTAAGGGAACAACTGACAACTAACTTAATATGTCATAAAAAAAATGAAGTGCATTTTTATTAGAAGGAATGCTTAATAAGATTATTATTATTATTAAATAAAAAATTAACTAAATTAGCTTCTCGCTGTCCTGATCCCGCACATGGCAGCACTTGTTAAGACACTCCGTTCCCCGCTTTTCGCGTTTTGAGGCATTGCGTGTTCAGTAGCGGAACTCAACGCCGCGCTTTGCCTTGTTATCAGAGCGAAAAAAAATGAAAATCGTTCATTCTCCCCGAGTGGGAATCGAACCCACAGACTGTCGCGTTTACTGGCAGAGGCTATGCCTCTTCGTCACTACAATTATCATTTTCATGTATAATAAATACAAATATCGATAGTAGTAATAAATATAGAAGTGGTAGAGCGTATAAATTCGTGGTACAAGCGCGGCGTTAAGTTTCGCCACTCAATATACATGACAAGTTTTTAATCGGCTAGAGAACGGAATCTACACACTAAGTTCCTTCCGCCTACCCTACTATACTTTTTCGTGATAAAACGTAAAACTGAAAAGCCAATCAAAAATATATTAAAGTGTAAAATAATCTATACGTTTCAATTTAAATGATAAATATTCGTACAATTTTATTACAGAACGAGCAGACCAAATATTAAACACAACTTGTGTTCGGTAATACTTTGTTGTCGTTAATATTTCGCCGTGCCAAGCTCGTAAGTAATCCTACGCTCACGAGGCGGATTTTAATCAAGATCCTGTACACGACTCCAATGTATGTGGAACTTCAACATGAAGCACCGTTCAATTCCATACATAAATTTTACATAATGTTACGAAATCACAATAAAGTGGCGTATTTTTGAATTTTATAAGGTTATAAAAGTTAAATGAGGCCGATGATGTGCAGTAGTGTGATAGACAGTGTGTGGCTGTAAGCGCGATGGTTGCGGGATCGAGTCTAAGGTATCTTATTACTAAAGTATAGTTAATCTATTTGTTCAATGTGATTTAAAAATAAAACCGTAAAGAAATAACAAATACATTTTAATTATAATAGTAGGGATATATTTATCGGTTATTCGAAGATAATATTGTACGTATTTTAATAATAAATCTAATCTAAAGAACATAATTTTTACAACTAAATCAAAATCAAAGTATTCTTTATTCCATTAGGCCATTACAAGCACTTATGAATCGAATTACATTGAAATGTCAGTAGTGTCAGTCTTTCAGGTCTGTCAGTCTATCTAACAACAACTATTACAAGAATACCGTAACTACTTACAAAAAATATAGTATTTAGATTTATTTGTCCATAATATCGAAGGTGGAGGAAATACTTGCGTTTCAACAATGAAGAGTCGCAAAATCAACTGTACAGCGATGTTTGAACAATTTCACGAATATCTGGCTTTCGAGATTTCCTAGATTTCCTCTTCTAAGGCACCGATTTATTTGCGTCTCGATCACGACGTATTCTCCCCTTTTACGTTTACACATTTCATATTTTCAGTTCGATGAGTAGAGATTGTTTGGACTATAGTTTTAGTTTTATATAGATATATGTGTATATGTTTTATGTAATTTATATTAATATTTGATAAAAAAATTATCTTAATATATTATATTAATAGTAATGCAGTAAAGTAAAGCGTGTAAAAATGATAAATTTGTCTTTTTTATTTTATTTGGTCCACCAACAGTATGATCACACAACGGCAACATACAACAAATCCAGATGACACATCACAAGGTGTTATTCCACTTACAGGTGTACTGTGTGAATTTTTTGTAGGTTGGCAATTTTAATATTCAATTAACCTATATAGCAAAAAGAAGCATTTGCCCATGAATAGACACTGCGTGTTGAGATGCGTAACTCAACACTGTAATTTTTCTACCGAGAGATAATTAACACATAAAAATTTCCCCAATTTGGCATCGAACCCACAACCGTAGCATAGCGTTTACAGTAAATAAAAATAATTCATTCCCTCGAGTGAGAATGGAACCTTAGACTATCTCGCTTACAATCACACTCGGTTTCACTCCAAGACGATCAAGATGATAACATTTCATTTTAATTTTCAATTTCTACTATAGATATAATATTTATTATTATTATATTTTTTTTACTATAGTAACAAAGGTACATAGTATACTTGGAAAGTGAAACGATCATACTTCATCAAAGGCGCAAGTCGTTGACAACAAGTATTTGTTGGGTAAAGTTCGGGACAAGTTTGATGAACAAACAAGAATTATGTATTGTGTAAGCGTATCAGATATTCCTGGGATTAATGACCTTCATATAAGTATATATAATGTCTAGTAGAATTATAAAAATATCTTTTCCAAATTTCTATAAGGCTCGTCATCATAAGCCATCGTGGCGCAGTGGGGGAGGGGGGGCAGGTTCTGACTGTAAGAGCTATGGTCATATCTATGGTCATATACCTTCTCGGAGGATTGATACCCTCTGAGGATAGTGTGACGACATTAAAATAATTATTCATTCTCATTCCGCTCTGCCAGAAATCAGAAGACGGAGAGATTTGACACTAAGTTCTCTCTACCTACCCTACTAAAGTACAAGTTAAAAGTTTACAAATTTAAATGAACTACACATATAAAATTATAATGTGTTGTTCTGGAATACACCAATATATTTTACTTGTATATTTGACATTAATTTCAGCTTGTTACATCAACGCCTTTTCGAGAAAAATGATTGCAAAACGAACTGACAGACAGACAGACAGACACAGACAGACGGACATCAAATTGATCATATAAGAGTTTTGATGTAAAATTGTAACAACCAAATTCCACCAAGTAAAATATATGCAGTGGCGTGGAATATTATTAAAATCATAAAAATCCAGAGCAAATATAAACTTTTACTATATAAGAACGCTAAGTTTGTTCACAGTACGAAATTAAGCAAAAATGACTCGGAATACTCTGACGTTTATACAAGAAGTTTTAAATTTTAAAGTGATTTATTATCTTTCTTTATAAGTAAAACCTTCTATTTCTGGTAATGGTATTATCATAATGAAAGTGGCATAATTCAAAGATCTGAAATATCACTTACACAAAAAACATTATTGTATATTAGAATAATTTTTTACGGCTTAGAGTAAAATGAAACTGGAGAAATATTGAGTTATACCACTTTTTTTAAGTAAACAATATCATGTTTGTTATTTATTTAAAATATATACAATTTTGTTTAGATAGTAAATACGTTGCACGAGGATTGAACCCACGATCTTTTCACATGTTGTATAGAATAATTAGAAATAAGTGCTGAGTTGCCATACAGCTAACAGGGGGAAACAATTGTTTTGTATATGAGTATCTCTGAGTGGAATATACCCTTAATAGAACGAGCTACACTTGTCGCTTGAAGATGTTTAATATGAATTCATCAATCTTGAATCTTGATCCATTGCTATAATATATTGATTAATATAATATATTAATTCTTAATAATAATAAATTAAAAAAATAATAAAAATAAAAAATTAAAAAAAATCTCTCCTTATATTATCTATATATTAAAAGGTGAAACAAAAACTTTGAACCTCTTTTTACGAAGATTACGCGATGGAGTATGAAATTTGGCACACTTACGTGTAGGTAAATTGCAGAACGCTAATATTTTTCAATTATAATACTTACAAAATACATTAAATCAATAAATAAAACATTACACACACTTAAATGCTTAACAATATAACTTTTGTATAAAGTGACATACACGTTGCTATGGCAACGAGTATATCACGCGTCAACGGGTCCTATAGCATATAATAAAATACATTTCCTTACAAAACTACGAACTTGTTAGACTATTAACGCAATCAGAAGCTCGTCTGCTAATGAGAGCATCAACGCAATGGAAGCTTAACTAATAAAACTTGCTACTTTACGATCGCACGAGTGCTTCGGCCTTTTGCTTGATAACTTGAAATTGTCTGGAATCGGCCCTTATAAATATTAATTGAGATACTTTTCGTATTATATATAATATATATATATATATATATATATATATATATATATATATATATATATATATATATATATATATATATATATATATATATATATATATATATATATATATATATATATATATATATATATATATATATATATATTGTTTGATCTGTATTTATTTTATAATTAATTTAAGAATATCTTATAATTATTTAAAAATACTCCATATTTTATAATTATTTAAAAACATATATTTTATAATTATTTAAAAATACTCCATGTATTAACTTTTGAAGACTGCTCAGAAATATTTTAACGGAGTAAAACGAGGATGAGGGTTAACTATATTAATAGAAAATTGGGCAATTGGCGTCACGTCGTCCAGTTTGACTAATATATTTTATATTTTTTTTATATAAGAATTAAAGTGAGGTAATAACCTAGGCACATACACTAAGCTTACAGAATTTTTCACAAAAAAAAAACGATAATTTTTATACAACCGTTAAAAAATTCTTAGATATTTTAATTAAAAATAATAATAACCGGCTAAATTCCGTTTGTGGGTGGACATTGTTGCTATAACGTTGTTTATTTACACTACCTTTAAATATTCACGGTTTGACCGACCAATCGCGTTTCAGAAGAAAGATAATAAACAGATATAAATTGCACTTTTGGTCACCTTGTGATAATATTGAATTTTGTGTGTCCTGCGTTCCAATTAATTTGTGCGATTTCGATTTGAATTTTTCTTTCTTTTGAACAAAAACAATGTTTAATAATGATAATACTTTTAAATTGAATTTCACAATATATTACTTATTAGTCATTGTTTATGTTTGGGCTAAAACTAAATAGTAGTGTTCTAATACTATATAACATGCACTTGTAGACTAAATCGGCACAAATGTTTGATCCCGATTGCTCTAACAAGGCATCAAATAATCAGGTATTTTTTTAGACTTTATCCTGTAAAAGTACCTATAGTGAATGTTAATCCAGTCTATAAAATATTTATTTTTCAATACTCAAAATCCGTTCAACCAAATACAGCGTGATTTTATTATTATATTCAAGAAATCTATTCACATTTTACGTTCATTTCATATTCAATACCAAGAATACGTAAGTGTTTATTAGCGATGGAACTCCTTGGCCAAATAAAAGTAAGCTCCGTTTTAAAAGCAAAGCTTAGTTCGTGGGAATATTTTCCAGATTTAATGCACTTTGCACCTATTGTTCCTAAGCGCAATATTTATTGGACTCAACGAACACAACGTTCGTGACGGTGCAAGCCGTTATAGAGAAATTTTCATTTTTCATTGTTCAACCGCACAATGTATTTGTACGGTAGCGTGCACGATTGGTAAAATCATAAAAATGTAGGGCAAATATATTTAGCGGTTGGATTGTGAAGGAAACCGTTACGTGTTACAGGAACGTGTTAGACGGAAAATGAAAAATATATATTAGCAATAATTTTTGGTGGGTTTCTTATATATATTTTATTTTTAAATTTAAATTACACATATAAATAGTACTAGTACTAGAAACTAATAAAAAATTATTAGCTTTTTTAACATGACATATTTCATTAAACGAAAAAAAGAACTCTGATAAAGGAGGTGAGTGTTAATGCGTATTTCAAAGGGGGGTTTAAACCTACAATTGGTTAGAAAGTCCCAGGCACTTCTCTCCTCTCCCTACAACACGATTATCACCCATGGAATACTAAGTAGATTCCTCTCTATTTCTTTTTAAATATTGTCCATAAATTAACACATATTATTTAAGCCATCTTACCATTTTAGTCTTTCATAGAGATAAAATAGTATTAATAAGCAAAGACTAAAATTTTCAAACTTCTATACCATGATGAAGAACATAAAGTATTACATTACCTTCGATACAATAAATTGTATCGACACCAGCAACTCTTAATTACATTTATACAATATAACTTTAAATATTAGAGTTTTTGTATTATTATAAAATAATTTAATACCATATATGTATATGATTCCTCTGAATATATTGATTGTCACCGTACTTTTTTAATGGCATAAACGATTTATATATATATATATATATATATATATATATATATATATATATATATATATATATATATATATATATATTATATATATATATATATATATATATATATATATATATATATAATTTTGTGTGTATTTCAATAGGTAATCAGATTAACTATAAGAAATCATGTATAATAATATTATTTATTCTTTGTTGCACTCTATTATAAAATATACAAAAGGCGGGCTTAATGCTAAAAAAGCATTCTCTCCCAGCCAACTTTATTATGTGGGAGAAAAAGGTGTGTGCTAATAATAATATATATTATAATAGATATATACATATATACATGAACATACATACACAAAAGCTCAACTAATAAATAAACTATAATATATATAAATAAGATATAATAGTAATAATTCATATATCCCTAATTCAAATAAACTAAATTAATAAGCTAAATAATGTTTATAAAGACACTTTTTAGGGTAGGAAGGTCTCACCAGGCCCGCATACATATACATACATATGTTATATATGTTATGTATGGTAAAAGGTTGATTTAAGCTACACTCAGCCAAGTCTGCCAGATCCACAATATATAAAGATAATGTATTATTTGCACGTTCGGAAGGAAAGTGGCTTAACTAAAAACTCTACCTGACGATAAAAAAGCCTAACTCGGCAATGATTTCTCACAAATTTTATTTTTGTAGTTAGGTCACTTCAATTCTTCGGCACTTTCATACAAATAGTTATCGTCGCTATTTTTATTTTGACGGTTTTAACCGTAAATAGATATATTATTACTAATTTATGTAGTGTGGGATAGTATTGTTTCATTTTTTGCCTTCAATCCTGCCCAAAGTAATTAATTTTATTATAAGTGATATATAGAATATGAGAAAATATATATAACATTGTAATAATTCGACGTAACAACGTAATTATCTTAACACTGAATTCCTTCTGTCTTCCCTACTTTTTCATTAAAAACCTGAAGCGTTTAAAAAGAAACATTTTCCTTTAAATCATACATTAAAACCAAAAATAATATAAATTACATTACAACAAATAGTAATTTAAAACTTAAATATTGTAAACGACTGTACAACAAACAAGTGACCCTACAAAACGAGAAGGTTCGTTACTGATTCCCGAAAACCTTATTTATCCGCGGAACTTTTTGTAACTTCTGTCAAGAAATGTTTGAGATGTCGGCGCTTGTACTTGTCTAAGTCAGACGATTGCCTTTTGTATTAAAAATGAAACTTGGAAAACATTTGTAAATGACGCATTTTCCGATTCGAACGTTACTCGGTAACATTATTTACTGTATTGTTGTTATGTTAATAAATAAATAAAAAATAAAGTTAATATTATCAATGATGTCAACATGACAAGCAAAATTATTAGCATACTTTACTTTGATAAAACCACAAATTTCAAAAACTAATACTTATATGTAATAAGTAAATATGAATCAAAAATAAATAACATTGAAGATATATCATATAGTTTGACGATTCCACATCTACAAGTGATTTAATAATAATTTATTCCGTATACAAGAGGACCAGTTTGGCGTCACGTCGTCCAGTTTGACTAATATATTTTGTATTTTTTTTATATAAGAATTAAAGTGAGGTAATAACCTAGGCACATACACTAAGCTTACAGAATTTTTCACAAAAAAAAAACGATAATTTTTATACAACCGTTAAAAATTCTTAGATATTTTAATTAAAAATAATAATAACCGGCTTAATTCCGTTTGTGGGTGGACATTGTTGCTATAACGTTGTTTATTTACACTACCTTTAAATATTCACGGTTTGACCGAACAATCGCGTTTCAGAAGAAAGATAATAAACAGATATAAATTGCACTTTTGGTCACCTTGTGATAATATTGAATTTTGTGTGTGCTGCGTTCCAATTAATTCGTGCGATTTCGATTTGAATTTTTCTTTCTTTTGAACAAAAACAATGTTTAATAATAATAATACTTTTAAATTGAATTTCACAATATATTACTTTTTAGTCATTGTTTATCTTTGGGCTAAAAACTAAATAGTAGTGTTCTAATACTATATAACATGCACTTGTAGACTAAATCGGCACAAATGTTTGATCCCGATTGCTCTAACAAGGCATCAAATAATCAGGTATTTTTTTAGACTTTATCCTGTAAAAGTACCTTTAGTGAATGTTAATCCAGTCTATAAAATATTTATTTTTCAATACTCAAAATCCGTTCAACCAAATACAGCGTGATTTTATTATTATATTCAAGAAATCTATTCACATTTTACGTTCATTTCATATTCAATACCAAGAATACGTAAGTGTTTATTAGCGATGGAACTCCTTGGCCAAATAAAAGTAAGCTCCGTTTTAAAAGCAAAGCTTAGTTCGTGGGAATATTTTCCAGATTTAATGCACTTTGCACCTATTGTTCCTAAGCGCAATATTTATTGGACTCAACGAACACAACGTTCGTGACGGTGCAAGCCGTTATAGAGAAATTTTCATTTTTCATTGTTCAACCGCACAATGTATTTGTACGGTAGCGTGCACGATTGGTAAAATCATAAAAATGTAGGGCAAATATATTTAGCGGTTGGATTGTGAAGGAAACCGTTACGTGTTACAGGAACGTGTTAGACGGAAAATGAAAAATATATATTAGCAATAATTTTTGGTGGGTTTCTTATATATATTTTATTTTTAATTTAAATTACACATATAAATAGTACTAGTACTAGAAACTAATAAAAAATTATTAGCTTTTTTAACATGACATATTTCATTAAACGAAAAAAAGAACTCTGATAAAGGAGGTGAGTGTTAATGCGTATTTCAAAGGGGGGGTTTAAACCTACAATTGGTTAGAAAGTCCCAGGCACTTCTCTCCTCTCCCTACAACACGATTATCACCCATGGAATACTAAGTAGATTCCTCTCTATTTCTTTTTAAATATTGTCCATAAATTAACACATATTATTTAAGCCATCTTACCATTTTAGTCTTTCATAGAGATAAAATAGTATTAATAAGCAAAGACTAAAATTTTCAAACTTCTATACCATGATGAAGAACAAAGTATTACATTACCTTCGATAAAATAAATTGTATCAACACCAGCCACTCTTAATTACATTTATACAATATAACTTTAAATATTAGAGTTTTTGTATTATTATAAAATAATTTAATACCATATATGTATATGATTCCTCTGAATATATTGATTGTCACCGTACTTTTTTAATGGCATAAACGATTTATATATACATATATATATATATATATATATATATATATATATATATATATATATATATATATATATATATATATATATATATATATATATATATATATATATATATATATATATAATTTTGTGTGTATTCAATAGGTTATCAGATTAACTATAAGAAATCATGTATAATAATATTATTTATTCTTTGTTGCACTCTATTATAAAATATACAAAAGGCGGGCTTAATGCTAAAAAAGCATTCTCTCCCAGCCAACTTTATTATGTGGGAGAAAAAGGTGTGTGCTAATAAATAATATATATTATAATAGATATATACATATATACATAAACATACATACACAAAAGCTCAACTAATAAATAAACTATAATATATATAAAATAAGATATAATAGTAATAATTCATATATTTCTAATTTAAATAAACTAAATTAATAAGCTAAATAATGTTTATAAAGACACTTTTTAGGGTAGGAAGGTCTCACCAGGCCCGCATACATATACATACATATGTTATGTATGTTATGTATGGTAAAAGGTTGATTTAAGCTACACTCAGCCAAGTCTGCCAGATCCACAATATATAAAGATAATGTATTATTTGCACGTTCGGAAGGAAAGTGGCTTAACTAAAAACTCTACCTGACGATAAAAAAGCCGATCTCGGCAATGATTTCTCACAAATATTATTTTTGTAGTTAGGTCACTTCAATTCTTAGGCACTTTCATACAAATAGTTATCGTCGCTATTTTTATTTTGACGGTTTTAACCGTAAATAGATATATTATTACTAATTTATGTAGTGTGGGATAGTATTATTTCATTTTTTGCCTTCAATCCTGCCCAAAATAATTAATTTTATTATAAGTGATATATAGAATATGAGAAAATATATATAACTTTGTAATAATTCGACGTAACAACGTAATTATCTTAACACTAAATTCCCTCTGTCTTCCCTACTTTTTTCGTTAAAAACCTGAAGCTTTTAAAAAGAAACATTTTCCTTTAAATCATACATTAAAACCAAAAATAATATAAATTACATTACAACAAATAGTAATTTAAAACTCAAATATTGTAAACGACTGTACAACAAACAAGTGACCCTACAAAACGAGAAGGTTCGTTACTGATTCCCGAAAACCTTATTTATCCGCGGAACTTTTTGTAACTTCTGTCAAGAAATGTTTGAGATGTCGGCGCTTGTACTTGTCTAAGTCAGATGATTGGCTTTTGTATTAAAAATAAAACTTGGAAAACATTTGTAAATGACGCATTTTCCGATTCGAACGTTACTCGGTAACATTATTTACTGTATTGTTGTTATGTTATAATAAATAAAAAATAAAGTTAATATTATCAATGATGTCAACATGACAAGCAAAATTATTAGCATACTTTACTTTGATAAGAAAACCACAAATTTCAAAAACTAATACTTATATGTAATAAGTAAATATGAATCAAAAATAAATAACATTGAAGATAAATCATATAGTTTGACGATTCCACATATACAAGTGATTTAATGATAATATGGGGACCCGTTGACGCGTGAAATACGCGTTTCCATAGCAACGTGTCACTTTATACAAATTTATATTGTTAAACATAATATGATAGTTTGTGTAACGTTTTATTTATTGATTTAATGTATTTTATAAGCATTATTATTTAAAAATATTAGCGTTCTCCTGCACATAAAGTATAAGTGTGCCAAATTTCATACTCCTCCGTCCGCGTATTTTTCGTAAAAAGGGGTCCGAAGGTTTTGCTTCACGTATTATTAATATACAGATATATTAGGATCGGATAGGCAGTAATAATCTAGCATTAAGACACGTCGTTCTCCACTTTACGTGGGAATTCAGCCATTTTGTATTGAGTGGCGGCGCTCAACGCTGCACTTTGTCTTACATAACGAGAATACATAATTATATACGACAGGTTGTATTATAACATGGATATATATATATATATATATATATATATATATATATATATATATATATATATATATATATATATATATATATATATATATATATATATATATATATATATATATATATATACGTGAAATGTACCAACGCTTAAAAATATATTCAAATATTCGGGAATCAACTCGCAATCAAGCGCACTTCGTGTAATAACTAAGATTTATTCACCCTTGTTCGCTACTCGCTTATTTTTCGTTTACAAAGTGAATAATTATTGATATAGTTAAATTATACATTTTTACTAATTAATCAATTTACTTCTTTCCGCATATATATTTTTTTATGTATACTAATATAGTATATATAATAAATACTTTGTTTGGTTAAACGCGCTTTCACAAACTTCTGGTATGAATAAAAAAAATTTGATCTACGACTATGTGTTGGATTACCGTTGTCGCCTTACCTCGCGCTCTCAGAACCTGTACCATATGACAACGAAGGCGAAACCGCAGCTAAAAGCTATAACAATTCTCTAAACAAATAAATTTAATTATATTATTAAAGATCCGTTCTAATCTCGAGCAATACAAAGTTTATCAGAGAGAGCGCGAAAGAGATATTATTAAATGAAAACTTAGAAGTTCCGATTGCTTCGCTGATGGTTCATCGCGTTAAGATGATAGGATTTTGACGTGAGGATATTAATACAAATATTCTATGAGAACACTGTTCAAACACTGTTTGATAAGTGTCTGTTAGCTTATATAATAGATATTTATCAGAAGTATTTATATAACAACTTGATCTAAAATGTTGTCTATTCATATGTATTTACATATAGCTATATCTTACAAATAAATTAATAGCAAGTTTACTTATCGGCTCTATTGGTCATAATGTATAGCATGTGGTATTGGTAAAATCTTTGATTTTGGCTATTATATTATAGTGGGAGGAGCTCGGACAGTGGAAGTTAGTGTTAATGCATTATAAAAGAGCCCCTTTAAAACTACACTTGGATCGCAAGTCCCAGACTCTACTCTAAGCTATAAGGCGGCCTGTCACCCGCACGGTGAATACATTGAATGCTAAGTAGTTTCTTTAAACAATTTTACGTGTGTACTTATGACAAGTAAAGTGGTCGAAACGTTTATTAAAATTAATTTGACTACTAATTATTTTTTAATTACATTAATATATTATTAACAAACTGTACGATTTTATATTTTGATGCCAGTTCCGCTCGCCGCTTCGCCTGCGTGGACTAGAGAAAATATCTAAAAAATGAGAGATTTTAACCCACAGCAGTCTACACAATATCATAAGCAACTTTAAAGTTTTCCAATTTCCATAAAATCTAAAACACATTTTCACATTACTTCACTAAGTATCACATACCTCGTTATCCTTATCTGCGTCCTTAATATGCTGTGCTATGAAGCGTACACTTTGCAGCGCTGCGGCGACTTCCGGTGAGAGGTGGCGAGGTAGCATGTTCTCGGATTCGGTTACTGGAGGACAATGAGCGTGATATTAATAGAGGCCTAGGTTCAAATCTGATATAACTAAAAGTTCAACTTGCAAATTAATTAATTTGTACATATGTACAAATTAATTAATTTGTACATATGTACAAATTAATTAATTTGCAAGGGCAGGGCACGTAACAGAGCAGGCTTTGATTGGTACAGTAACATATATATTACTTTACCAATCAAAAGCTGCCCTGTTACGTTTGCGTGTAAAACTTTTTAGAAGTCAAACTCTCCGAAATTAGCAATTTTTTTTTTTAAATAAATTACTTTTTTCAAATATGTTAGTTAAATATTAGAACCAAATTAAAATTATTTTAAGTAATCAAACAAATGTAATGAAATTTTTATGAAGCCACTTAATTCTCGTGTCGAAAAAGCTCTGGGTAATCAATATTATAAGTATTTTTATATGCTAGTCTACGAAGCGTACACTTTGCGACGTTGAGGACACTTGGAAGGTGACGGGAAATGTTTTCCAAGATTTAATTACTGTAGACTATTTACGAGAGAGATAAACTAACATAAACTAATATGAATTCGATTGTAGAAGAGTGTATTAAATTCAGATGTAGCCAATAAATATGTGAAAAGATTAAGTGACATGTATATTTATTCATATGATATAACGATAGCTTATTTTATTTTTTCGTTTGGCTAATATATGTTAAGTAGTTACCCATTAAATAAAGCATCCTAGACAAAAAAATCTACAACTTTCTCTTCTCTTACGTACTTTTAAATATTATAAATAACCATTTATACCTGAAGGTCGTTGATGAACGCCAGCACCTAGCATATCGTCCTCAGGTGCCGGGGACTTCCTGTAGTCTCCATCGTCGCCTTTGGTGCTTCCGAAAGCATCAGTAAGACTGTCCCTGCAATATTACTTTAGCTTAGTCAATATTTACGTTAGTTAATATCATTATTATTAAATAAAAACTTTTTAAATTTTTGTGATAATTTTATTTTTTAGTACTATTTTTTTATTATATTAATAAACAATATCAATAAAATCGTCATAGAAGATGTTGAAAAACATATTTGTATATGTACCTCTATTTATATATATATATATATATATATATATATATATATATATATATATATATATATATATATATATATATATATATATATATATATATATATATATATATATATATATATATATATATATATATTTATATTTGAGATACAGAAAATGCTATGTGGAATCTATCATATAAGCTACGTGAAGCTAAGCTATAAAGTATGCTAAGTCGTGTTGCAAAAGCGAAAGCGTCTGTCTGTAAGCCCGACGGTTTGTGGGTTCGAATCCCACTCGAGGAGAATGAAATATTGCAAATTGCAATTGGCAACAAGGCAAAAGAACACAACACGCAATGCCTCGAAAAGCGGAAAGCGGGGAACGGAGTGACTTTACACTAGGTTCCTTCAGTCTGGTTCCCTCTGCCTACCCTGATTTGCGCGGGATACAGCGTGAAGATAAAAAAATAAAAAAAATAAATTCAATCTACAATCGCAGTAAATTAGAGAGCAACGTGTTAATGGCATTAGTATGTTCCTTTTATATTACAATTCAATGCTTGTATAAACTGTCATAAATGTGCTGTTGATTATAAAAGAGCCGTCTAAAGCTGTCCAATCTAAACCAACTTATTAAAATATTACGAACTCCCTAGAATCCGGTTAAATAACGTAATAGTTTACAAGATCTAACTTGAACTAACACTTGAACACAAGTTTCTATATTTATCAAAAAAAAATTACATATATAATATAGATTATATGTTATATAAAAACCATAAACAATTAAAATATCTAAAATAAACCATATTTTCAAAGTAACTTCTGTAAATTAAACAATATATATCGATATATAATATATCGAGTTACAATACTCGTATATCATTCTGAACGCAACCAGTAATTCTCAGTACGTTCGAACTTAGCTCACAAATAATTTTACTGTACCGACTAAAATTATCGCTAATTCATACTATAGCATTGCCTGCGGCGTAAACATGGCGTCCCATAAAATACTTTACATTTTACGTCTCATAAACGTTTACGATAAAATGAGAAGCTTATAAAGAGAAATAAAGTCATGCTTCAATACTTTCATTATTCACAATAAAAGTAAAAATCGTAAAAAAATTTCGCAACGGCCTTTATTATTCATAAGTATCGATTTTGACGTTTGATTTTTATCTACTTCCGCAAGTTAGAGCCAATGGCTTTGTTATGTAGAATACGAGCGCTTGATGAGTTGCTATCGTAATAAAATCTAATGTTTTTGTGTTTACGCATATTTTATTGTACATATATATATATATATATATATATATATATATATATATATATATATATATATATATATATATATATATATATATATATATATATATATATATATATATATATTTTATTATTTACACTGTACAGGTTCTAGGTTATATCCTGCATCTAACGGAATAGGTTGTGTTAAGACTCTCCATTATATATATATATATATATATATATATATATATATATATATATATATATATATATATATATATATATATATATATATATATATATATATATATATTTTATTATTTACACTGTACAGGTTCTAGGTTATATCCTGCATCTAACGGAATAGGTTGTGTTAAGACTCTCCATTCCTTACTTTCCGCCCAATTTGAGACATTGGGTGCTAAGTGATGTAACTCAACGCATCGTTCGTAGAATATATTTTTTAAATTTTGCTTTATTTAAAGTATGATAACATATATTTTTAATAGTTTTTTTACCTAGAAACATTATATAATATATTAAGGTCTAGATTAACTAATAACGTGATGTTGTTTACGAAGTTATACTGTGTAACTATATTCTATTCTATATATATATATATATATATATATATATATATATATATATATATATATATATATATATATATATATATATATATATATATATATATATATAGATAGATAGATAGATAGATAGATAGTGAAAACGTAGTGTAAAGTCAACTAATTTTCGGCTTTCCGCAGAAATACGCTATACTTCGTGAAGTTAAATATCAGAAATTTAATAAAATCTTTTTACAAACCAATAAACTTGACCTGACCTGTTGATGTAAAATGATTGATAAAACAAACAAGGCATCAGAATATGGCATATTAATTTACCAAAAGACCCTGTATGCGTACACATAGGTACATATTATGACATTTATATAAAAAAATAGTACTTATATTTTCTTGCAAAACAATAATCAAGGTTCACGCTGTATTCCTGCATTTAGCAGATGATATGCTGATAGGGTGGGCAGAGACTAGGTTCCCAGGGTATTTGCTACAATCGCCACGCTTGGGTTAGCGATCACAGTTTGGCCTAGATTTCAGGAGAAGTCTACAGATTCGAGTGCTGTCAGAAATCTATCAAATCACTGACACTCCACTGCACCGAGGAGTTCAGTTTCAAATGTATGATTGTGGGTCAACGAAAAATAGAATTTATAAAATTTGACAAACGTCAATGTGCTTACATACTCGTTGTATATTGTAATGATATTTTTTTCTAATATATATCTACAAATTTCAAAGAAAATGGGCAAAAAGGAAGTATAAATGCTCATATATTTTAATTGCGTTCAAGTACTAACTTCCAGGTCTAACTTCCAGGTCCAGGGGACCAGACCTTCATGTTCAATGTTACAGACGTACGGACAATAAAATATTTTTACATTTTAGGTACAGATTTTTTAAAAGAAAAAAAATTTCAAAATAAAATTAAAATAAAGTGTTTTGACACTCACCTCATTTCAAGCTCATTTGTATAGCCATTCGAGACGAAGGTATCGTCGTAGTCCGGTAGAGAGTACTTAGTACGTCTCATCATAAGGAGTTTCGGCATTAGTTGAAGGAAAAGCTTCTTCATCCATGGGGACATGGTGTGAGTCGATGGAGACCTATAGTTATTTTGTGTGATATATAAAATGATTAAAAAAAATTTAAAATATTTTAAAAGTTGCATATATTATATGTAGCTGGATTTGAACCCAGGATAAAAAGAAAAAGGTATTATTTTTACAATGTATTTAGAATTAATATGTTTAACATATGATTTTATATATATATATATATATATATATATATATATATATATATATATATATATATATATATATATATATATATATATATATATATATACTTATTTTTTTCTATATGAAAATATATCGGACTCTGAAAAGAAGTAAACCTAAAATTTGTTATTTATCTTCGTTATCCTTTTACTTAACTTTTTTGTATCATTCTCTATAAAGAATATATATGGACGATGAAACTATATATTTGCATTTATTATTGACTTAGTTTCTTAGACACGTTACTTGGACCATCTCTATATGGATCATCCATATGTGTGTAGTTTAGTAATATTTCTTTTTAATAATATTGTTAGCCTACTTGTAAGTAAAAATTTTAAAAACATATATAAAATAAATATATAAATCTTTCCCTGAACCTGACTGTATACTTTATTCATGGATGCAAATCAATCAGTACATTTTACATTTGAATTACATGACAATGGTTACGCAAAATACGAAGTTCTATTTTATGAACCAACACAAAAAATTATTCCATTAACATATTGAAATCTTTTTAATGAGTGAAAACGAAATGATCGTAAAAATCTCTCTGTTTGCCTCATCCTTTTTCACCAATTATTGGATGGAGAGTGGAGAAAGGAATGTCTTAACACTAGGTTCCCTTTACCTACCCTGCTTTATAAGAGGAACCTATTGGCCACAATTATTCAAATTTCAATTATATTTCCAAAAAATCACCTATAACTATCCATAACGTCCTATTTTTCCACGTCCAAAACCACTATCCAAACATTCGTAGCTAAACAAGCACATTCAATAAGCTGCATCGCCATACTATATTTCACACGCCATTGTCTCGTTATCGGATCGTTACAATGAGACCGTAGATTTATGGGCCTTTATGCCTGAATTTTAGACCATCCATTTTATTTTGCAATTTAAAGCTAGCGATGATAAAACGCTCGCCGTTGTTGTAATCGAGTGTATTATTTTGTAAATTTCAACTTTTATATGCAGTATGCTTAACAATTTTGCGCAATTGAAAGTATGTTACGAATGAATATGTATATGTTATAGTAATATTGTCTATGCGTATTGCTTTAAAGATGTGAGTTCAAATCAATTTAATATGTTTGTATTTACAATAAATAAGTATGATGTGAAGATATCTCGGATAATCGGAATATTACTTTGCCCCGTGAAATAACACAGATAATAAAATAAATTTAAGGCCCAATAATAAGTTTTTTTTTAAGGTAAATAATACTGGCGCCATGTATTAAGATGCATAACGCGCTTTTTCCGCATAGAGCAGGTAGGCAGAGAGAACAGCAGAGGAACCTTGTGTTAAGAAACTGCGTGAATATCGAGACGTTGATGGTAACGTAGAAATAATTTATTTACCTGAGTGAGAATTGAACCCACAACAATTACGCTTAAAGTCAGACACTGTCCCACTGCACCGAAACAAAAAATACAGAAAGAAAATGTAAAAAACCTTTAATTAGCATGTATGATAATAGTAATAGATGCTTGTATATGGAATATTTTGAAGAAGAAGCTCTATGAATAACATAGGATTTTTTTATTGTTTAAAGCAATTGGCTTTTATTAGAGATCGTTGTGATTCGTTCAACGTTATAATTTAAAACTTATATAGAAAATATGTAAAAAGGTAATTTTAAATATTTTTTTTACTAAGTATGTATAAAATATATGTACATGTAGACTTACATTCCTTAATATACAACACTTAAAAAAATTAACCATAACGTCTTCAGGTTCTCTTATCGACTTACTTTCTCATATAATAGTATGAAAAAAATTTGCTCCGAATCACGTATACCTATATAAACACTAAGTAAGATGAAAAAATTAAAAACACATCCAAAAACAAAAATACACAAACACACACACACACACACAAAAATATATTAGGCACAACATTACACACAACTACAAACACAGAACATGAATATTTTCCGAAATTTGTAAAAGAAAACCAATAATTAAAAACCGACGAAATGTGAATGAGACCCGCGCGCCCAGGTTTCCAGAGGTCAAATAAATTACCTATTTTCGGGATTTCAGCTTTATTTGCACTGTAATATATTCCTATCGGTACTGTATACTCTCACCTCTTTCCAAATTTCACAATTCTAGGTCAATTGAAAGTATCCAGAAGTTTTGATTACGAGTGGAATTTCGTATAATATGCGGCAAAGACTTTCCAAGGGACTACAAATTTATACGAGTATATACTAATTTCAAGTTAATACCTTGACGAGTTTTTGAGAAAGAGGGTCTTGACGTCATCGTCATGAAAATCATGAACCCGTTTTTTCTTTTGCGGTACGGAACCCAAAAAAAAAGAAAAAAACAAAATAACACTTACCTGAAATGCACGTTCAGAACACACACCGTCATCCAAACGCTTAGCGACACCAATATCATTGTGAACAGCAAATACTTCCCTAAGAGCGGTATAGCCAGCGACGTAGGCGGTATAATTTCGGCGAGCAACAGGAAAAACACGGTCAGTGATACCAAAATCGAGATGCTTAACGATATCTACGGGGGAGAAAAATGATTAATTTACCTGAAATGTACGTTTACAATGCACACTGTGACCCAAACACTGAGCGACACTAGGATCATTGTAAATAGCAGATATTTCCCGAGCAAAGGGATCGCCAACGACGTTGGCGGTATGATCTCAGCCAGGCCAAGGAAGAACACTGTGAGGGACACCAGGATGGAGATGCAGAGCGATATCTAAGGAGAAAAGTCTCTTTTGAATGATTTTTGTTAATTATATTATATTATCTATTGTCTTTCCACTCGTTGATTTAAATTTTAGGACTTATGTTGTAGGCGTTAATGCTTATTGATGTTGAAGCGTTTTGGTATTCTTCTTTATTTAATAAATCACAGGTTAAGGGTTGTTTTAAATAATTTTATGTCGTTTATTTATATATGTATATATATATATATATATATAATATATATATATATATATATATATATATATATATATATATATATATATATATATATATATATATATATATATATATATATATAATATAAGCTTATAATAAAAGGTAAAAAAAGAAAAAAATAACACATTAATCTAAAAACAAGTTAAATTTGGAAGGAATTACGTTTACATCAAATATAATATCAACATATAAGAAGGAAGGAAAGAACTAATTGCTACATAGAACTTTAGAATCAAAATAGAATTAGATATTTATTTAAATTTGTCGTTTTAAAATGTGGAAAGACAACAAGTAAATGATAAGCAAATCAATGATAGCACACACACATCTAGCTAATGGATCAAAAAAGACCGTCACTGGGCAGGCACGGGTGGATGGATGACGGGTGGAAGGATGGACGGATGAATAAATGACTGTTACCCTTAAACATCAATCGTGCAAATCTTATGAACGAATGGAATAAATAAATAAATACTATTTGGCGATAAATTTGCTGAATATTATAGCAATTTATTCAATTAATTTTAACTATTACTAGTCTACTCTATGTAATTTTAATGAATTTCATTAACTAAATTTAGTTAAGTTGAAACTACCAAAACGTAAATCACTTTTCATGCTCGTCTATTTTAATATAAATGTTCTTATAAATATTCATTAATAGTTAATATTATTAATATATGTTTTTATTTTTCAACTGCAAAACCCCAAGGCGGTCTAGAAGAAATAGCTATGCGTCTTAACCGCTTAAGACCACTTCTTGTGCTTCACATATTAATTAATCCTGCTTGATTTCTACTTATGAATCTCCAAGGACTTTTAGAATATTGAATAAAAAAATAAAGTCTAAAAAAATTAACATACATATAAGGCATTCAGCAAATTTAACCTCCATTAACTAGCACACTGTACATTTTGTATTCGTATACATATAAATTTTGATAAAACTTTACTTCACAAGACAATGGTATGCTCAAATCAATGATTATTGCCAATAGATGCATAGCAAATATATAAAATTTCACACTTACCTTTTCCCCGGAATCCGATGGCAGGTAAAACACTAGTACAGTTAGAAATGTTAAGCCGACACACGGTATAATTAAATTCACTGTATAGAACAATGTTTTCCTTCGCATTGTGAGCTTGAATGTTATATCTAGAACAAAAATAATTGATGGATCCTTCCTTTACTCTATTGGAGATGGTGAGGTAAGGTAGATATGTTTAGGTTAATAACTTTTAGCAATTAAAATGCTATTCCGCATTAAAAATAAAAAAATTACAAATATAAAAATTTCAACGTATTTATTTATATGGACAATATTATTTAAAGATACACCGTTTTCTACTTTATACGATTTATTTGTAAGACTGTTTGAATAAATTGGCAAATGTTAAAATAAAATCTAAAAAATATTTTTATGGATAAAACATACAACATTGGAAAGGATATATATATATATATATATATATATATATATATATATATATATATATATATATATATATATATATATATATATATATATATATATATATATATATATATATATATATATATATATATATATATATATATATATATATATATATATGTATATATATATATATATATATATATATATATATATATACTTACCTGAAAATGGTTCTGGACAGCAAGGGTAATATTCCTCGTTTCTAGTCGCAGGCACTTCTAGTATATCCCATTCAACGGATAGATAAAATTCACTTAGATCGATGCCGACGTGTACCAAACTACTGCCTGGCAACTGATCCATGTGTTTCAGATCGACCTACAAAATAAATATTACTGAGTATTAAAGAATAAAGTAAAATTATGGAAAGTAAGGCCAAAAAGCTATACATTAAGAAATAGATATCTATGTAATTTCAGCCACACAACCTAAATGCAGGAAAAGCAAGAAATAATAAAATTTAAATAGAGATCAATAATTTATATATATATATATATATATATATATATATATATATATATATATATATATATATATATATATATATATATATATATATATATATATATATATATATAAATATATATATATATATAAATATAATCCATATAATCAAACACACTCGGCAACAATTTAAATTAATTAATATTATTAATACAATAAATTATTTACCATAGCGGGACAGCGTCTGATAGACACACATAGAGTAAAACTATTATATGCATTTAGCCTCATTTAGCCGTGTGTGTGTTACGTCTTGACTTCAAGTACAAAGCAGAGAGCAGAGAGAATTAAAAATAGATTATACCTATTTCCTGCTATAATATGAGACATAAGGCGTGAAGCTTAAATAAATCAATTAATTAAATATACCTGGGCACCATTATAAGTCCACGAGCCAAATTTCATGAAGCATGTTTGTTCATCAAAAGGAAAGTATTCCACGTTAATTTCACAAGACGATTTGTATATAGCTGGTGGTTTCCAATTAACTTCTCCAGTGTATTTTAGTGTAGCTTTAGTCATTAGAGTTACCTGTAATTTTTTGTGTGTTAAGACCGAGTAGTATGTTATATTATTATCTCGATTATACTGGTAATGATTCTGAATTAAATTCATTTACCATTAGCCACTAGTGTTAGCCATTTAGTATTATTTTTCTTTGCACCTGCAATAAAAACCTGCCTAATGACCTCATTATGCAGGTTTTTATTTAATGAGCTTTTTTAACATATTATTTTGTATATTGAATAAATTCCAAAATGTATATTTATCCAAAATGGTGACCACACAAAAATGGTGCACTATCTACCCAATATTACTACCAAATTAATGAAATGATAGTCTTATAGTCCTAGGACAAAATTGTAATTCTTTATATTTTAGTTAGCTGAAAAAAAAATGAAAAACTGGTCGGTTTTTCTGAACCCTTTTATACTCGTCGTTTTTCATTAAGATCTGCCTTCCAAATAACCGATAACTTTCTCTACTTTGCATGGTCTTGAGCATCCTAATTGATTAGTTAGTTGGCTTACTGTAGAGACAAACATATCAGGGCATTTCATTTTGACGATTTTCTCAGTTGACGTTCGTGAAACTCTTGAGTATGTCGGGATAGTTATAACATTAGCTATCATGCCAATTCTATGAAAAAACCGATCAGATTATGCTTTTGTTTATCAGCTCCTTGAGCGTTGCTGATATTCTGCGATCACAGACCACATAAGTGACCTCACGCCATTTAGCGCAGGTAGCGCTAATCTGGGCTTGGATGGATGTAATGGTATGGATTTTGGATTATGGCTCCAAGGTGTAGGTACTTTTCCCACTTAACGGGCTAGAACCCGGGTCTCCCCTATTCGAGCTATCGGTCATTGACACATTTCGTTTCAGACTGCCGATCTCAAGCGTAAGCTTCTAGCGTACCGCTCACTTTGCTAAACAGCATCAATTGGTTCTAGTAAAGTAGTCAGTAAATATCATCAGCCGTGGAGGCTGGTCCTGTAATTGTGAGCCGGAACAGAATCAGTATAGCACTACATTGAATAAGAACGGACTAATTGATGAGCTCTGGTGTGCCCCTAGTGTAATCAGAAGTCGTTGTACATGTCTCCGATGATCTCAATAAAGGATTCCATTGCATTGTAGTGCCCACCAGATTCACTGACAGAACACAGTTTTGACACAGTCAAAGGCTGGCTGTATGCAGGTCTTTTTTCCCTATATACCTATGATATGACTCATAATCTTAATGTCACTATGACTACCACAAAGTAGTATCCTTCCAGTATTCAAGATACGGTAAACGAGCACAGTAAACATGAGCCCACCAAGAGATTCTAATGTTTGCACGTCTATTTGATAGCCTTTTTTTAGAAATTTCCACGTTTCGATAGGAATATCGGCGTGTACCAATAAGCTCTAGATTGGGAGGTAAATCTGATGGAAGACATTCGTGTAGGTTGAGTGCTCAGTAGCTCAATGCTTCTCTATTTCTCTTACGCAGGCATAACTACAAAGCAGCTAGCCCTGGGAATCTCTGACAAGAAAACGTTTTGCTATATCTTCCGTCGCTTTATCTTAGGGACTTGACAATTTGTATGTGCGCTTCTGCCCCTCTTCAGTTTCAGGCTTATCATGATATCAAGTTATAGTATTTAGTAATGAGTAAATTATTTGTCTTCAGGTGAATTGTATTGTGATGACATCTTAAATAGTGCCCTTACTAGCATCAGGTGATCGCAGCTGAGCATTTCAGATATAACTATTGCTACACTACTTTTACCGGAAGGTGACCCAATATATATAAGCTGGTAGCTCTGTGCAATGTTACTGGACTTATTTCTATGCCAGCATGTTTCTTATAAGAAGACACTTCTTCTTTTTTCTATCCATTTGAATGACAAAATAGCAGTTTTAAATGGAACGATGGTTTTTATACGAATTTGGAAAATGCTCCTCTTATATTCTTTGTAATTTCCCGTGCCTATAAAAGTTATGCATGACGTGTTCCAGACCTTGGACTTTTATATTTCACTGGAAAATGCTCATCATGCTCAACAACTTTTGCTCATGTGCTATATTCCCATATTTAGTTGTTTTACTTGTCTCTTCGAGTTCAACATAAGATGTTCCAATCCTCAGATTTTAATATATCCTGGAAAAAGGTCATCATATCCTGTTCCAATTGACAGCTATACAATAACAAAAATTTTGTTTAAATCCATCCTAATAATAGTTCTTGAGATATGCTATACGTACAAAAAGACAAGACAGATGGACAATTACTTCGATTTAAAAATCACCGGGTACATGATAAAATTTCTTTGTAAAATCACCAGTCAGCAAAGTGGTACTTTAGTATAATAAGGCAGTCATTGCACATAATGTCAATTTAAGCAATTATGATTTTGTTTTTCGCATTTGTAAATTTGTCAAATCTTATGTGTAGTAGAATATTATTATTAGGAAAAGGTTAATGACAGTGGACGAGGTGAAAGAGGTGTGCGGAGACCGTAGTGTTTGGTGCTCCGTTCTCTCTGTCTACCTCGTCAGAGATAAAACGCGAAGCTGTATACATATTTAACTATGCAAATTAATTTCCAGGGAAATGATTGTATTAAATGTATACATTTTTATTCTCTGGAAAACAAATTGCATCGTTGCGTTCCACGCCTAACACAATGTCTCAAAAATTAAGTAATAAATGGAGTTTAACACTATGTACTGCTCTACCCTGCTTACCTTGCTTACCCTGCTGGGTCGGAAAAAAATGTGAAGCGGAATATGAAAAATTGTTATTAATATTTTGAAAAATAATTGTTAAAATGTTTATTAATCGCACTTCTCTTATTAAATAAAAATTTTAGAAATAATCTCAGTTAGTAACGGAAGTGTGTTAAAATCTCTCTACAGAGATGCCAACAAAATTTTATACCACTATGTCCCTGCAAGGAGCGGGATTTGGAACCGTCCAAGTTTTCGTCGTATAAGTATTTTTTAACGTTAACAAATATAAGTTCCATCATCGTAGCGTTTTACTTTTTCGGACAAGGAAAATGTATCTATTATGATATATAATCATTAATTTTACTTACTTCGTAATTTCCGTCCCAATTGTTATATAGTACGATATCTGGTAGCCATATATGTTCAGATGGCACGTACAGCATTTCTACTCCTCCGTAATCGTCTGGGTTCCATTGCAACTTGTAGTCAAACCATTTCTGAAATCATTATATACAACCATCTTTAATTTTTTTTTAAATAAAATTATAATCGAAATTTTCATTTTAAGTTTTTGAAATATATTTTTAACAAACGTATAAAAAATTTAAGAAAGCAATCGAGCTTTCTTTCTTTCAACGTATGGATTAATTGGCGACGAACACGTTCAAATGTTTATACATTGTCTAAAAGTAAACAGTTTAAAAAATTGTAAAAATATGATAAAAATCATATTTTAAATAAATATTTTAAATTCGAAATATTTTAGTATCAAAAAATCGCGTTTGAATTTTTTTATTGTCACTTTGGAAATATGGACGATATCAATTCAGACGTTTTCGTGATTATATCGAACAAATATATCTTTTTTTTACTATTTGGAAAACAAAATCCTTGCAATTTTATGTAACTTAAACCCTTATCCTTACCACGTAGTTCCTTATAATCTGAGCAAAATAAAAAAAAATAAGTTTAAAAAAATTGTAAATGAACAATCTCACCTGTTCCACCCACAGATTCGTTGTCATAACCTGATTCTTCAGATTCACCTCCATTAATTGTGAAAGCTTCAAGCCGAGTCGTACTGTCAAAATGTCAGATACATTCGTCACCGGTCGTATCAAACGATTGTAGTTACTTAACAGGTCATCATACAACCTCTTTACATCTGGATTTGCTTCCAGAAGCTTCACTCCTGTAATTTATGTGAAAAATATATACATATAATGAAATTGTCTGTATTTATGTTTACAATAACATAGATATGTCACTGACCAGTCTAGCAGGATTCGAACCTCTAATATTATTCCTTTGAATTATCGTCATATCTCTACAAGAGGGTAGCTCTTGAAGTTTTCTTGAATTGTATATACTAATATTGAATATACATATACACATATGTAAATTAAAAAAAAACACCAATCTAGGTATTTTAATGAGTAAGATACAATTGCTCGAAATTCCTACAGGAACGAGTTAAAACTAGATTCTACCTTTCACAGTTCACACAAATGAAATCGTAAACTGCAACTAGTACTGACTGCTAGAAAATCAAAATAATTGATTTATCAACGTAACTGCAATGCACTTAACACCTAAATGGAGTATGCAACAATATGTAAATAACAAAGTCGGCTTACCTAGACAACTCGCTGTATAACTAAACAATATCCATAATATATATAATTTCATCTTGGCATTAGAGCTTTACACTCTGCTCTCAGCTTTACACTGTGTACAGAGATGCTGTGTTGAGATGAAAATGTATGAGATCAATACTATACCAAAGCGATAGTAGCAATGCGGAATTTTGTGGAACTAAATGTTTCCTTGTTAATTAATAGATGGCGTTAATATATTTTAAAAATTAAATTTCTATTGATATTTATTACAAGAATTCAAAATATTTTGTCGTTATTATTATATATTTATGTAATTGTAAGATAATTTTCTATTAATAAACTCTATCTACACTAAAGGCATCATAAAATACCTATCTTTACATTACATATTATGTAGATTCATTGAGAATATCTGCCAGTTCTTTTCGTTTTATTTATTTATTTGATTTTTTCTAATCACTGGACTTGGTCCAGACCTTATCTTGATTTCCTTTTGGTGCTTATCTCAAGGTATGCAATTTCTAACAGAGTCCAACATATAATTACATACTTAATTTTCTTTCTTCTCTATATCTTTAAGTGTACAATTAAGAAGTATGTAAGTAGTAATACTATATAAGAAAAAAAAAAGTCCCACTGAGTTTCTTGCGCCGGTTCTTCTCAGGTTGAGGCATTAACTTTAGTGAACCGGTGTTAATGTATTTGACGTTCAAAAAAATGAATCATATATTTTTACTTTGAATACAATTATTTGAATTTGAATTTAAGTAAACATCGTGTATCACGATTCTGTATGTAGTTATGTAGTTAACCGTCCTCAGTTGACCATTGTATCTATCAATTATTGCTTGGTCGACGGACGGACGGACGGTGGACGGGTGACGAGTGATAGGTGACGAATAGCGGGTGATGGGACACAGATGATAAAAAAAAATTAGATGTCTACATTACTTTAAATTATTTATTATAGATAGGTGTAAAAAATTAATCAATTCAAAAATATTACATTTATTTTAAAAAAAATAATTATTTACAATGTCAAGAATTTGGAAACTCCACAATTAAAAATAAGCAACCGTAAACATTTCTTATTCAATTAAAAACTAATTCTAAATTTAATATTTTTTAGTAGAAAAAAGTAAGAAAATTAATTACCAACTATACTTATATATACAATTACAATTTGTTACACAGCTCAAATCTTATATTTGAAATTGATATATACACAGATCACCTAAAGATTAAGAATTAAAAAAAAATCCGTTATTTATCTGTCAATTTTAAATACACTACATGCTTGGTGACGAATAATAATAGATTTCAAAGTGTTATTCTATATTTAAAAAAATTATTGCAGCTTCGATTCCCGCTATACAAAAAACCGTATCACCGTGGAACCACAATTATCACGTGATAAAAATCTTCGCTTTACGTTGTATCCCGCACTTTGAAGGATAGACAGCCTTAGTTCACCGCGCAATTTTGTACCCAATAAACAATTCACACAACGACGAAATTGCCTTAATTACACAATAGTATAAATAACAAACTAATTAAAGAAATCGAAATTATCTTATCAATAAAAACACAGAAATTAAAAAATAAATCTTATTATAGAGTTATAATGCACATACGGCGAATGTAGCAGTCATCTCTTGTTCCAGTCGCTGTGACGTTTTAAAACCTTGCCGTTGTAAGTGTATTCAACCGTCTGCTCCTCTAAAACAGAAATATTTACTTTATTGTTTCTTACAGCATCTGACTATAAATAAACACGATTGGTGTATGTTTGATTCTTACTCAAGAAATTTATTTGAGCGCGCCATTCAGCAGGCAATATCTCGAAAATTAGGCGGAAACTGGCGGAATGTAGCTTAACTTCCGTTCGTTACTTTCTACATACTTTACAACTTAAGGTACTAGTTTGAACTAACGTCGCTCTAAAGTAAATCATATCGCAGTAGCTAAAACATGTGTGCATATAGCGCTTACAAATACATATATATATATATATATATATATATATATATATATATATATATATATATATATATATATATATATATATATATATTCGAGCATCGAACTCATAGCCGTCGCGTGCACTTCTCATTTTTTAAAGGTAAAGTCTTAGTTCAATGTTACTTTATCGTCAATTTCAGTAGCTTTTCTGATTATTTTTACTTCACACTATGTTCCTCACTTTGTGCACAATGTTTGAGACATAGTATGTGGAGTGATGGAAATCAACATCGTGGATACTTTGTCTTGTTACTAGAGCCAGAAATAAAAGTATATTATTTCCCCAAATGGGAATAGATCCCACAATCGTCGCGTTTACAGTCATACGCTCTACCTCGCCATGGTGGCCCCGACTGCGTCATCATTTATATGAATATTTTGTTTTTAAAATGTTAATGGCAAATCACTACTTACTATATCACTACTTATTATAAACATAACAAAGCTAAAGATGCAGTTCACAAAATATACTTAATATATATATATATATATATATATATATATATATATATATATATATATATATATATATATATTTACCCAAATCATTGCCATCTATTGAATTAAATGTAAAAATCACCTTTTAAATAATAAATACTTGTAATTAAAACAATATTTACCTCTTACTGGATATCTCGGTATCGGCCATAAGCTGAAAGGGTAGACGTATGCGTTGGGTACTCTCCTCACAACTATCGTCCGTTCTGGCACCATTTTATTCGAATCTAAACAGAGAAATTGTGGAAACTGTTTTAAGCAAAGATTTATAAATTTACTAGGAAATATTATGGAGACATCCACGCGCAGTGCCTCACTCTGATAAAACAAAGCACTACAACAACAAATAAAACCTATAATTACAATGTCTTTAATTTGGATGGAAAATAAATCTCTCTTATTCTCCTCTGTTCTCTTCTCATTCTGCGCTGATAGGCTTTTTAATTATACTACAAAAAAAAAACATATATATATATATATATATATATATATATATATATATATATATATATATATATATATATATATATATAACTGGGAAAAATATGAGAAAATAAATAAAAACCGACAAGCTAAATATATCAACATATACATTAGCACAAGTTCAGTGTATTGCATAATCTTGAAGCGTGTCAACACCTAACAGAGTTCAACAACCAACGAGGAAGGGACGCTAACGCCTTCCTTGTACCTAGGAAGAGAATCAATGCCAACGTTACGCAATATGTGTGTCACGTTATAGATGTATATCTGGAAGATAACTATGTTTTATTCCATAGGCCGTTTAATTTTTTTTATTTATTTATACTATACTTTTGCTTGTCAAGAATTGATAGTGATTTTGTAATGAAATGTACCTACTTCTTTAAAAATCGTAAGTAAAGGATTATATATGGAAAAGATTTATTGGGAAAATAGAAAGATCACTTACCAATTAAAGAACATACCGATAGTACCAATAGTAATAATATTTTTTTGTTCTGTGCTCGGTTCTAGGATTTTGTAAGGTAAACTTAGTCTAGTAGTAAAATTTAAGTAACCCTAAAAAAAATCAAAATCTCATACTCGATTATAGGACTCGAGCTTATAGTTATTCTATAATAAGTTTTCATTCTTTTGTTTTCTAATAAAATCAATGACGATTGCTTTAATGAGACTGACTGACTACTTGACTGGACAATCGATATTTTTTAAATGTAACATATACATGACCCCATATGGCTTCACAGTCAAATCTATTAAGTATCGAACCCTAAAATTTAGTATGTTGCATTAACGTTGGGTATTGTAGAAGAACACTAGGAGACGATTACCCCAAAACAAAATCTTACATATCCATAGTCGACACAAACAAAGTAGCGTGCTACAGCATATGCGTTATAGCTCACTCAAAAATAGTACTTAGAAGTATATTATTAGTATATATAACAAACACGTCAAGGGGAACAAGAATAAATCAACAGCATGTCTTCATAAATAACATACCCCATCTAACGTCCCGTTAAACGCATGCAACCCATTAAACGCGTATAAATACTTCCTGGTAAAGATAAGTGTGAAATTTTTCACTTAAGGCCAGTGTAAAAATGGCCGATACGTCACGGATGTATAGGTGTAAACGAATGATTGTTTTTCTTAAGCATTGTATGCAACAATGTCTACCAATTTCATTGGAGATCCTTATGTCACAGCACGATACAAGTCTACGCTTTGCTTTACACTTATCTAATGGGAGTGGAACATTTTTCCACTAACACTAAATTTTCTCGCGTCAAATTTTAAATTTGTCTGTTATAAAGCTCTTATAAATTATGTTTTATATGTATATAATTACAATGTACATATCATATAAAACATAGCTGATTGCTATCTGTATATGAAATATATATACTCGGAATAAGGAAAAAAGTATTGGTAGCACATATTAATGTAAACAATGATTTTTACTATTTATGTCTGTTTGTCAAAATTAAAAACAAGCACTTTCGAATCGTCAATTAACATAAGTGTCAGTATTGTCAGTCCTACTAGAAGCTGCCACCAGCTCTAAAGGCAGTTCTGCTGAGAAAATCTGGCGAGAAACTCAACAGTCGGTGAGTTTGTGCACAGTAGACGATTTAATTGTACTTTTTACTGGCTAAGCCAGAATAGCGGATTTCTTAACTTTTAGTAGTTGGTTGACAATCGGTTCACAAATGAATAGTTAAGTCAGTAGTAAATGAAAATAACTGTTGTATTTGGAAAGAAGTTGCTATAAACTGCAAATGTTATGAAACAAAAGAAAAAAGAAAAGCGACAAATCATAATTTATCGAATATTGCTGAAATTTTCTTTTCCACGCAGACAAAGTCGTTGGCACAGCTTATTGTAAATAGATTATACACGAATCTAGCTTATATTTGTAGTATAACTTTTGCTTCAGATTTATTTTTTATATATATATACTGTATGGAAAACAAATTAAGTCTTTTCCGTAACCAATTTCTTGAACAAAATATGTAACAACTAAAAAATTAACGTGGCAAACTTTTATTAAAATCTTCTACAGATACTTACAATACAACTTAAGTTATTGTCATTGTTAACATCTGTGTTTTTACATGAGATTGTACTTTTAATACTTTTAAAATTATATATTACGAAACCCTCTACGCGTTCAATTCTCACTTTAAATAATGACAGACGGAGCTGTAGGGAAGTACAATTTATCACTTGTAGGTGGACGCGCTAAGAATCCGACCTATTACACTAACCTGTTTAGAGATTTCGTACTTACTATTATATCTTTACTAGGTGCTGCCCGCAATTTTGATAGTTTCGTTATTTTCGACATTCGTTATTTTTTTGAATTTTAACTCTTTTACTTCACAAAATAAATATTAGTCAGGTAAACCAACCTCTAAAAAGACGCTAATTTCTTGCCTTCTTGTCTTAGACTTCACATAGACTCTTTTAGTCTCAGACTCGATTCTACTATGGTAAGATTATCTCAATATTCAATTTTATTTATCAACTAAAACTGCCCACCATACTCATCACATTTTTAAATTTTAGCTGGTCTATTATGGGTCTTCATCAGATGTCCTGATATTTTTTTATTTTTATATGTTAACGGAAATTATGCTGAAAAACTAAAAGTAATTAAGGTGACATTCCTACATTTCTTAGTTTAGCTGGTCTGTTGCGGATTGCCTGTCCTGTCTTTTGACAGATTTTAAATCTTTTAAATCTGGTTAGAATATAGGGTACAATCATTTTTGATTATAAACTATATTCTAACCAGATTTATTAAGTCTACAACTTTCCAATCACATTTAGATGGATCAAGCTTTAAGGCTTTTGAAAGGATCATTCTTGATTGTAAATGTTTGTAACATAGAAGCATGGGTCAGTAACTCATAGATGGCTAACACCACACCAAACCATTAATAGTCCACTGCTGACGTAGGCCTCCCCCAGGGTACGCCACAAGGCACGATCTCTCGTTTTCGCCATCCTGTCACTACCAGCCGCCTTTTTTATATCATCGGTCCATCTAACCGGAAAACGTCTAACGCTACGCTTGCCGAGACGTGGTGTCCATTCAAGACCCGTTTGGCCCATCGTCCATCGGTTGTACGACAGATGTGACCAGCCCACTGCCACTTTAATTTGATACATTTCCAGACTATATCTGTTACTTTGGTCTTCTGCCAGAAACCATTAATGCGGTCGTATAATATTAATATTGTCCTTTGATCCATTTGAGAGCTATTATAGATTCTTTCCAGTGCTTCTCTTTAAGGTTGCATGTCATGGCTTAAGGTTCTTTATTCATTTCCCGATATATAATATTTTGACGAATATTACGCGGATGGTCATATTTTTATCGGTTACAAGCAGGTTAGGTTTCATCATACTTATCAGTGGGCCCGATACACAAATCTTGTCACTTAAAGCCAATGGAAAGTTTCAAAAATTGTATTTGTTTCCTTACGTCAATAAGTTTTCTTGATTACTCCATTTTAAGATTACAAAAATATTCAACAGCCAAAATGAAATAAAAAACAAATATTATTCGAGAAATACTTATATCAGAATGGCAGATTCAAAATTTGAAATATTTATTTGTGTTTTTTTTTTTTAATTGTAACAGACATAAAAAACTAGAAGTAGACTTTTATACACAAAGGTTGTGAAATTCAAAAAGTTAAAATAGGCGATTGAAGTGTCCGAAATAGCAAAATGTAGTGTTAGACACTACATTTTGCTGCAAATAGCAAATCATATGGTAAAAAAAAGAAACTTTCAGATAATGTATTAAGAATTACATAGCTCTTTTAGTAGTCGACATCGTAATACTATAGTAGGCGTCGATTTATTATAGAACAATTGTATAAAATTATTGTTTTGAATCTCACGCATACGGAATTATGAAGCCCATGTGTTTTATTTTTATTAACCGAAATCGAACTTGCGGCAACCGGCTTAGTATACAATGACATTCTTTGATAAATAAAATCAATCTAAGCAGATATATCGAACGTGAAATGTCAAATTAAAAAAAATCCTTAGTATTACCAAATAATACAAAATCTATACCTTGAAAAATATTAATATGCTATTACATTTATTTAAATAGAGAAAATAATATATTAAGCTATATTAAAGTGAATATAAATAAAAGTTATAATATTACAATATTTTGAATTTTTCTTATCTTCGTAAATTCTATATTTTGTATGCAATAAAGAATTATATTTATATATCTGTATTTAGAGAAGAGAATTATATTTATATATAGAGAATTATATTTATATATATATAATATATATTATGTTAGTAATAAATCCTTTTTTTATAAAAATGTCCATCACAAGGATATATTAGATAGTTTCAGATCCAATTTTACCGTAATGAAAAACATAAGTAATTGAAGTCATTTGAAGCAATTTAAGTAAAAATATGTCCTAATGGTCCTCTTATAAACCAATTTGTATTACTCAACCAAATACTGTTCACTGACCTACGATCGATATTGAACTTGAGGACGGTCAAGAGTTACTGAAACGTCAAACAACTGTCATATATTCATAAGGTAGAGAAACACCAACTTCACGTTTTTCTCATATAGCAGATTCAATATAAATATTCAATTGAATATATAATATGAAATTTAATACTGACCGTCGTAGCGAAAATTGTTTTATAAAATTTCCTTACAATGTGGAATATGAAGTGGAAAGCGGAGAACGGATTGTCCTAATACCCCCCCCTAAGGTCCCCTCTGCCCAGCCTGCTATATGCAGGGTACAGCGTGAAGATAAAAAAAAATCCACAATCATCGCGTTTATTGTCAGACATTGTCTCACCATATTACCTCTTTAGATAGAATCATATTTATTTATATATCTGGTGTCATAATTTCTGTAATAGAGTTATTAATTAAATCGCTAATAAATTTCTAGTCAAAGCCAGAAATATGCTCGTGTAAAATGTCTTCGTTCCATAGCTTTTTATTTTTTTTTTAATGTAAGAAATCATATGATTTTCATCATGAATTGTCTCTTAATGTATGTATAACAATATCAAGGAAAAGTGAACTAACCTAAAGTCTTAATTCAATGTTATGACACTAATACTCTTATAATAGAACAATTATTTGATAAAACAGGAGCAAAGGAAAAAACGTGTAAATCCTTACTAAACTAACTTGAATCAAAATTTAAAACGCATTACGGTTATTTAATTTTACAACGTTGGTCAAGGATGATGTTCTCAACAATTTATCCAGCAACCGGACATAAAAAATGGCAAAGCAAAATGAAATGAGAGAATAATTTCATACTTTATTTTATGTATCACAATAGTGGGCTGAGCTAAAATAAGGTCACAGTAAAGTGATATAACAGTAAAAATCTCTAAAGGGACAATTAGAAGTGTCAAGACTATCAAAAAAATATCGGTCAAGTGCAAGTCGGACTCACGCACCGGGGGTTCCGTAACAAATTCGTCATTGTAGGTCAACGGGAAGTATGACTTATAAAAGTTGACACACTTACTTTGCGGGCGTATGGACTCATTTTTGTATCAAATATAAGTTTGTAATGATATTTGTCTATGATATACTTAGAAATTTCCAATTTTCAGAAAAAAAATCCTTTATATTTACTAAATGCACTTCTTGCCTTATTCTATATTGGGATTTGGGAAGTACCATGTATGTCGGATTTAATTGCGCGGTGAATTTCATACAATATGTGGCAAAAATTAAACATAAAAACCTCGTATCTTTCCATAGCGTTGACTTAGAAAATTATTATTTGTTGTGTTCCAACCTCTACGCGTTCTAGAGAAAATTTCTTGACAGACAGACAGACAGACAGAAGTGATTCTATAAATTTTGAATATTTTCTTTCGAGTTACGGAACCCCAAAAACGTATACAATGAAGCAAATCTATTTCTCTCTCATATTCTAGAACAGAGAGATGGTGATATAACGTCAGCCCGCCCTGTATGCTTCTCGTATTTTAGGTGAGCTACTACTTTTGTCCAGACAGTTCAAGTGAATACTACCATTGTATTATGCTGCCAGACAGTATGCATATCTTAATACGTAGCAAAGTTCAAGGGCGATATGATAAGTGAAATTGCTGGACAGATGGAAAAATATGTTTTTTGAAGGCTGTTTAAGTTATTATGGACTGATTGATGTATTGTAATTTCTTATGAAATAAAAAAAAATATATATATACATATAGGTACTCTTTAGGGATATGTTATTAAATATTAAGCATTTTGTTGATTATTAATAAATGCTAACACCATTTCTACAGCTAACAGAATTTCATTCATACATACATACATAAATTAAAACAAATTAAATTTGAACAAATTTGTTGTAGCGCTACTGAATAACCTAAGGACCTCGTTAAGCATAACTTTATACACATATATATATATATATATATATATATATATATATATATATATATATATATATATATTATATATATATATATTTATATATATATATATATATATATATATATATATATATATATATATATATATATATATATATATATATATATATATTATCATATATATATATATATATAGATATATATATATATATATATATATATATAGTATATATATATATATATATATATATATATATATATATATACATATTATATATATATATATATATATATATATATATATATATATATATATATATATATATATATATATATATATATATATATATATATATTGAAGTCCACTATTTCATATGTATATTAACTATCGTTTATACACGTGCCAAACGACCTAGATATAGTGCTCTCATTTTTTATTATATATACAAATAAAATATGTTGTTTAATAGAGCATACAACGTTTTGCGAGGAAATGGACAATTATCTGCGAGAAAAATGTTATTTTACAACTATTACTATTATATTTTAGAATGTTGAACTACAGCAAAAGCTTGAAGTCGACATGTTTTAATACTATTCTTTTTTATTACATAAGGTAAATTTGAATTTATGTAATATGAATTAGCATCACACTGTGTGTTGAGAGGTGGAGCTCAACGCTGCACTGTGCTTACCAGAGGTGGCCAGAGGCCGACACTTACTGCTTAAAAAACACTTATAAACTTACTAACTTACTTACTCACTTACTACTCTACTAACTTACTCTCTTTCCTTTACATGTGAAATAACGGAGGAAGTCTAATAACATCATCATTCAAAATCGCACTGCTGAGCGGAACAAAATGTAAAGCGCGCAAATTATACCGGGATAGTCAAAATACTTACTTTTCGACATAAAAACATGGCGGAATACCAGCGACCTGAATGGTTTTAAGCTTATGATGATAGATTTTTCGTTGATAAGTTTTATATAGAAGATAGAAGGAACTAAATAACATTGATAAGCTCAGCAATATCTATAATAAAACGACTTGTCCCGTAGTTTCAACGAAATTGGTGAATTGTAATAATAATCTAGCAACTAGCAATTATAAGGGAAAGAGCGGCTAAAATCTATCATTTCCCCTCTGGTCCCAACCAGAACCATCACATGTGCATAAGCAAGTGTACCTATTTTTCATCAACAATAGAAACTTATACCTCACTACACCCAAAAAGGATGTTAAGTTTAATATAAAAAAAATCACTTGAACTAATGCGAAGTCGGGAAGCGACTACTTGAGTTTTTAATGTAAGGCATAAAATAGGGTGTGAGCGGTCCGAGCCAACGGGGATGTGGGTCATTCGTATCTGTATCAAAGGCGCCGCGCGGTTTTGGTGTCAATGATCCATATACATACGGTACGTACGAATGCGGGGACTTGAACCAATTTCGTGTACCTCTGCCGTAGATTTAGACTGAAATTGCTGCTTATTTTTATATTGGATACGTTCTATTATATTTGTGTATGTATATATAGGGTATTATAATTATATATCGGTAATAAGTGGATATTAGTTAGTTTAAGAACTACTTTAGCGTAATTAGCCTAGGAATAGCCAAAAAGTAAAGTTATCAGTAACAATTAACACAAGCTTTATAGAAGCAATAATGCCAATCTATCAGAAGATAGATTCAGAACATAATATATATGATGCTAAAAATTAAATGAATATACAAAAAGGTTTTTTACAAAATTTTAAGGGATAAAATTAAGAAATTACGATAACAATATTTGCTAAAACTCATTACTATATAAAGAAAACTATTAAAAATGTATATTATAGAAGTTATTTAAACAGAGTAAAAAAAATAGAACAGAATAATTATTATTATCTGTAGAATATAAAATCTCAACTTTAAAGTCATGTTTATTTTCAAATATAATTATAACATTGCTTACTCACGTTTATTTTCCTTAGTATTATTTGGAACATGGAAAATCTTTCCGTCTGTAAAATCTATCCAAACATTTACTCTAGTTCTATATACACTTTTAAATTAAGTTACAATTGCTAAATTATTTAATGTATTTTGCCGCCATTTTTTCAGTTTATAATCGTTATACTTATGAGATACACCCGTCTAAAGCTATATAGAGCTTATTTTAAAAAAACTTATTGCAAAAAAAAAGAGCAGAACATAGTAATAGTATATATATATATATAGATTATATATATATATATATATATATATATATATTATATATTATATAGATATATATATATATATATATATATATATATAGTATATGATATATATATATAAATATATATAGATAATATATATAATAGATATATAATATAATATTATATATATAATATTATATATTATATATATATATATATCGAATATATATACCTATATATATTATATCTATATATCATATATATAATACATAATATATTATATCTATATCTATATATTATATATTATATATATCTTATATATATATATATATATATATATATATATTATATCTATATATATACACATAATATTAAAAATATATAATTAGTAAATAACTACCTTTATCTCTTCTCGGTGGAGCGGGCATGGCAAAAACGCTCGCAACTAGCGCGCACGCGCAAACTAAAGCTACGCGCGTAAACATACGTGCTACTAATATGACGACTGGAGTGACACTGTTCTGTCAATTGTTGATCTTGTACTGTGAAAATTTCCCGCCTTCGAGCCATTTAATATTATTTGTTATTTATCTCGTAATCCTTGTAGGAAGCGTTATGTAAGTACGTGAACACGTGTACGTTATTACAGTTGTGGTTTCCTCTAGCGATAAATGTAAGCGAAGTATCTGATTCGATGAAAATTTTCCGCACCCGTTGACAAACTTCCTGGTTCCTCGTTTTGTTTTGCCCTTTTTTACTAATTTTGCCCTCTCCAACTAGTGGTAGCTTCGTGTGAAATAAGAGATATTTTATGTTATTTAACGATTTCAAGTTGCTTGTAGGTAATATCTCTTATTTTAGTAAAGAATATTTAAATTTTACCTCATCTTTAGATGGACGGTGGCTACGGTAACTATATAATTGTTTAAATGGTCAATTGATCATCTTAATAGAAGAATCCGGGAGGATTGTATAAAATATTTCTAAAGGTTGGTAACAAAGCTACTCAATAATACAATTATATTTTTTTTTGTATTTAAACGTAAAGTATTTAACCTATAAAGTAGCGAGCCTAATTTCAACACACTTCGTTCTCCGCTTTCCGAATTCGAGACAGTGTGAGTTGCACAATTTAAGTATAATCAGACCCCTGAATGCCAAACCACTTTGAGCCACCACTTCTTAAACATATCACAAATTTCTATGATATTTATTTGTCAATTAAAACTGACCAGCAAGCCAAATATCTGCTAAGGTTATACATTACTATTTCTTATAGTTGGGCTAATATGGCTCTTCATCAGATGATGGATCTGTATTGACTTATACTTTTAAATATACTCTTTTTAATACTTTTCACCATATGCTGATAAAGTATGTAGATAGGAAATATGTTCTTTATCTGGCAGATAAACAACAAATTTTGGTTTCACAGGTTGCAGATAATATCTAGCAGATAGAGAACTGTTTAAAATATCCGCCTTTATCTAGTAGACAGCATTAATTACCGATGTACTATCTGACACTTTATCCGTAACCGGTGAAACTGCCCCTTAGACTTTAGGTTCTACACCAGGTCTGTCAGACGTTAAAACTAATTAAAGCGTAGACCCTGCCCAGGCTTAAGCCTGGCTATTAATATCTTCACAACAAAAAAGTGTCATTGAATTACGTCAAGTACTTCCAAAGATACGTGTACAAATAAACAAGCAGTCCATTCCAATATTTTACAATTTCTTCATAATTCTGCATTATCTACAGCAAAAAATATTTTATTGTAATTAAATATTTCATGTCAAGAAGCAAAATTAAATGTAGATACGTATGTAAGTAAGCAGTATATATAATATACTAGCTTTCATTTAGCTTCATATAGCTTTAGCTATATAAATTGACTCTGGTTTCCATTCAACACGTATAAATCTTTCGCCTTTTACTAAAGATTTCCGTGGAGGGGAACACATAAAAAAAAACTGTAAATTATCCTTTTTCGTTTTTCATTTATTTATATTTGTATGTAGGTGTGTATGTATGTATGTATATAAATTTATTTATTATGTTACATATTTTATCAATTATTAGATGTTACATGTTCTTGCCCTGAGGTTGCCTGGCAGAAATTGCTATTTGAGCAATAAGGCCATCTTTTGTACATATACTTTTTTATTTTTATATTTATTTTTGTTTGTTTTCTGGGTGTGCAATAAAGAGTTATTATTATTATTATAAACAAAAATTTAGCGTCCATCGTAAATGGATTGGCAAGTATGCTATGAAATACACCAACATTTTTAAAATTTAAATTAAATATTTTGACAAATGTGTTTCGCAAAGTCTCAGTTCGTGCACATGCCAGCAGCTTAAGTCTTACAAAATTTAGTATAAAAGCACAAAAAAAAGTAACATATTTTCTTTTTTTTCTTAATTATGATACCAATTACAATATTCGTGTAACAGAGAATTTTTTTAACATTCTAAAACTCGTAGTTCATTTTGAATTCTTGTTAGAATTTTCTCTAAATAATAGTTAGCTTCCGCCATTTTTGTGGCGTTTATTCTTGCTTCTTGTCTTCTCATTTTCGATATGACTATTTGATATTTGAGATATTCATTTTCGCGTTGTATATAATTTAATCTATTATTAGTTTTGAACATTTTCTTTTGCTATAAAGAATAATATAATATAACATATATAATTAATAAATAAAGTATATATACTCTTATCATTTTTATCAACACAGCACAGCTATACAGCATGTTGAAAAAATATATGTTGAATTTAATATACCTACAAAATCCAAACACCCAGAAAAAACGTCTACAGTGACGGTAAGCGTTCTTTCTCATCACATAAAAGAAATACAGCCTTGGACCTACTAAATAATAAGATCTTTGGTTTTTGCATTCTAAAATTGTGTAATGTTTCTAAAATTGTGGTTACAATTTGGTATTTTCAATACTAAAATATAAGCGAACTAACCGGTTAAAGTTAATTTAAAACTAATACCTTTTCAACGCACACGTTTCCTCTTCAGCTTTATGTATTAGTTTCTTCAATTTTGTATTCTTAGCACTTAACTCGATAGCTCGAGACATCTCCTGGTGCTGTTTGTTAACAGCGTCTACTAAATCATTGCGTAATTTCGTATTATCTTTTAATACTTTATTTAAATTAATTCTTAAAATCGAACTGTTTTCATTACACCTAGGTTTAAACGGTTTCATAATATTTTTTTACTATTATTGTATTTTTTTTTTGACGTTTTATTACTCTGACATAATTTAGACATTATTTTAATAGTAACATGTCAATTAAGATGGCGGCAATAACTTAGATGCCATTAATTTACCTAAATAAAAAATATAAATTATAGTTTCAATATTAAAATTGAAACTTCACAAAAATTGCTAAATTAAATACATTTAATTATATAATTATGTTAGCAATTTATAATATATATTATTTTTTTATAATTTTTATTTAGGTAAGAGAATACTGAAACCTTACATATTAGATAAGTTTATATTGTTATAATACATATAAGAAAACTCTTAAGCAATTATGCTTAAAACAACAACAATATGTTCACAATGCTTACTTGAATTTACTACTTTACTTGCTTTTTTTAAGCAGGCATGACTGATTTACTTTTCATCCAAACATTGCAGACCAAATCAAGAAGAAAAAAAAAATAAAAAAAAAGAAAAGCACAAAAATATTTAAAGTCATTTATTAATAATCTATTCCCTCATCATCTTCTCCTTCTGGCGGGCCAGCTTCTTCTTGGAGAGTTTCTTCTTGGCAGGCGCGTCGTCAGCGGGGGCGGCGCGCGCGACCGCGTCCTCCCTCTCACTGAGGCACACCTCGATGTGGCAGGGGGACGACATGTAGGGATTGATCCTACCGTGCGCACGGTATGTACGTCTACGGAGACATGGGGCACGGTTTACCTGGAATTAGAAAGAGGTTTCAGATATAATGAGATGAAAACTCGGTTTTTTCGATATTTAAAAAAAAAAGCATACAGATAAATATTTGTTATAATGAGACCAAAAATTAAATATTATTTAAATCTGAACATTCTCATGGATGGATGTTTAAAATCACAATTTCCCAATCATCTGTCATTTAATATTTTACGTTTACTTTGACAAATATAATATTGCAAATAAAATTAAATTTATTTTAATAAAACAAACACTTAAAGCTACCTTCAAAATGTTAAATCCCTAACCTTTAAATTATCTATCAGTATGTTGACATAATAAAACAGTATATACTGAATATTTATGCAAGAACTGCTTCAGAACTCCTTCGTAAATTGTAGCTAACTATACTTATTACTACACATAGAAAATTTAAAGAAGATAGAAAAGGTAAATAGCCAAAGCAATTCTCTATGACAGAATTGGAAAGATCTAATGGATATAGCGATATTTTTCTATTTAATAATTATTTTATTTAAGAAATATTAACAATAGTCAAACATGTGCTAAAAGCTTTTCATTGGATATAAAATAACGTAATAAAACATAAGATTTGTATATGATCTGCTTAAAGTCACAGATATGGAGACAGAGTTTTTCTTATACTACTGATATCTGCAAATACAGATATCCTGTGTCTTTTGAAATCCATCCAAATATTTTAATAACTTAAGCTATATATCCTTATTGAACCACTTCAAAGTGTGCACTATTGTAAACGATAGATTGGTAATACTTAAGATGTACATAAAATATTTAATAGGGGTTATAAAAGATCCAAATTGATAAATATAAATGTATATGTCTTGTTCTAGGCATAGCACTAAAAAAAATCTAAAATGCAAACTTGTCATCTTTATATGGAACAATAATTACAAGTAAATAAAACTTACACAATAAATAATATTTACTCAAAATCTACTAATTCTTGGACAATGTTTACATTTTAGGCAAATAGAATAATAAACAAATTGAAAATTTAAAAGTAAATATTTCAACAATGACATTTCTTAGATTACAAATTAAGTTAACTTAATTGAAAAGAAATTGTAAGTAACAAATAATAAGAACAATTTGGAAATAAATAGTTCTATATAAAGCTTGTAACTATTAATATTTGCCTTCAGAAAACAGAGAATATAATAATGTATATTCTGTCAAGCAAAAAAGGCAAGAGGCACAATTGAAATCTTATTTACAAAAAACACTTTCACTAAAGGCATATGAAAATATTTCTATAAAAAATGTATTAACAAAACTTTAATGACATATATGGCAATATTGGGGTTGTCCTCTTTTAGTGTAGTGTATTTTCGAACTACTTTTGCCCTAATGAAAAATTTAACCATGTTTAACAGCATTTCAATGTCAGAAAACCAACCTGAATGTGATCAATGACAAGCCTGTCAACGTCCAAGCCTTTGTAGTCAGCATTAGATTCAGCATTCCTTAACAACTGTAAAAGGAATTCTGCGGATTTCTTCGGCCAGCGACCTTGTGTGGTTCCAAACTGCTTGGCTTGAGCACATCGGCCAACACCTCCATTGAAACGACGGAATGGTATGCATTCTCTCTGATCTACTACGTTCTTGAGGTAACGTACAGCGCGACGCAGAGGCAATTTTTTAATAGCCATAGCAGTTTCGTATGTGTTCTGAAAAAGAATAGAAATAGGTTACACGTAAACATTCCATGTGGATAATTGTATATAAATCGTATGTTCTAAGTAAATACCTTAAAGTGAACGCGAAGGTTTGATCCGCGTGCCTTGCATGACTTCGCTGGATTATCCGGTTCCCGAGAATAACGACCCATTTTTGTTACTGAAACACAGAGCGGCTTTATGTCACTATCGCATACTGTACGAACTGAGGTTATTATTTATATTGTACGATAATTGTACAAAAACTCCAAAATAAGCGCGTAAGAATTTAGAACACATCGCATTTATGTATATAGCAATCATTTTTATTTATTATTACAGTACTTTATCAGATTAAAACAGATTTCGTTTGTAACAAACCAACCTCTCAAGAGAATATTTTAACAGAAAAGGACATAGACAAACACGTCTGACATTTATTGAACGTTGACAACTGACATGCAGTGCAATGTTGCTAGCTCTAAATTCTAATAATATATTTTTCCAACTAAATTCAATTCAAGAAGTGTCCACATGTAAATATCAAATTTTTGCAACTCGAAATATCAATGTTTCAATTTATACAGAGTAAAGTGAAGTAATTTGAAACATTTAATATTTTTTGTGACTTGTGTGGTAAAAAAATGTGGTAAAAAATATGCACTATTTAAAGTCTTAATTATTTACTTAGTAGTAACCAAGCAGAAGTATGTTTCCATTTTTGTGCTTGATATCCTTTTTTAATAGATTTAAATTTTACTATTTTCACCATATTTACCTATCCATATTTACACCCTTTCAGCGAACATGTTTAAAAATATAATATACTGAGTTGGTCCTCCTTACTTCTACGCTCTATACTAATTTATAATATCTTTTTGGTGATAATATTTGGATGTGTATAGCTGTTAGCAATAGTCAAAGTCAAATAATTTTATATAACAAAATTAAATTAAAAATATAAAAACAATTAATTTGAAATAAATAAATTCTAATAAAAACATATATATTATTATATATATAGCAGATATTATTATAGTAATATATAATTATATCAGAATGGGAATGGAACCCACAATTGTTTACAGTCAGACAGATGTAGTGCCACTGCGCCATGATGGGCCCATAATATTTTTGTTTTAAAATTCCAAAAACCAAATTTCTGTGGGTTGCCACAGCAACTATTAAAATTTAATGAATTGGTATAGGAAAGATATAAAAAAAATTGCATATTCTATCTTTTTATTAGCTATATAATAATTATTTAGCATTACATTTATAAATAATAAATTATACAATAGACTAGAAATTCATGATATGTTTTGAAGTCTGAAATGATTTTATTCGTTATTAAAATTTTATAATAACACTCGCTATACAGTTTTTGACTTGTATGATTAAACAAATTAATAGATTCTATATAATATTAAGAATTCCGAAGCCTTTGGAATACAATAACTACGACAATTTACATTAGTGTAAGCAATTAAAGACTTCTTAATAAAGAATATTACATTTTATGTACATTACAAGATTTTATTTTGCCACACATTTATAATTTTTTTTATTGCAGACTTCAGTTCAAATTACATACTTTTAGTGCGTATAATTATTAATTAAGACTAGTACTGTAATTTAAGTTTTAACTGACAAAATATGATATTGAATAAAATGTCTAATGTGACCTGATATTATACATTTTTTCATTAAATATACATCAACTATAGGGTAAATGGAAGTAATTACATTAAATTAAATATTCAAATGAATTAAATTCATTTTCATTGCTTTGATACTCTAGACTAGACTTGAATGTATATTAAATTAATATCTACAAATATGTCTACAAAACTTTACATTTAGACTAAATTAGTTTAAATTGTGTGAAGTTTTATTGCGATTTTCATAGCATAGTGAATTAAATAGTTTTTTTGTTTTCTATGAACATTATAGCATGTAACAACTTGAAAAGCTTATAAAAAAAGAGTTACAAATTATTAATTAACAAAAATATATAGTAGTAAATTTTTTTATTAATTAATTTAAAAAAAAGAAATGTATGAAAACCGTTTTAACTATAAAAATTTTAAGCGTGGCAATACTATCGATATAGCGCCATCTATCGTCGGCCATATTTATAACTTCACGTTTCTTATTTTTAGTTAGTGTGGCGCTGGTGCAGGTGGCGGTAACAACGAAAGAGGCGCGATGCATGCAGCGCAACTGTCCCGTTCTGAAAATTATTAAATTAATATATTTTAAAAGAATAGAAATTGTGTAACTCTATATTATGTATCTAGCATATAACATTCAAAAGTCATAGATCTAAAATATTAAGTAAAATACCAGTAATACCACGAACAGTAAGTCAAGATATCATTTTTATAATATTTTTATTTGGAGCCTTTTTTCACTTTTTAACAAAAAATGTTTATGAACATCTTTGATTTTACAAGTTTCATAAAATCTAACAAGGTAGTTTGTCTACCTAAAGATATTTTTCCTTGTAAAATTTTATTGTAGCATACTAATATGGTTAAAGAAGTTGTTAGCTAGGCAAATATATACTACGATTAAATTTTACAAGAGAAAAGTTTGGGTAGTCAAACTTCCTTGTGAGTTAAGTTTGGAAAATGGACATCTTCGTAAATATTTTTTGTTAATATTTTCTTTGGCTTCCGGCTCCTATAAAAAACAATTTATGCGTATTTATATGAAAAATTAGACCCCGTCTTTTCGAATTCCACTTAGTCGGTTATAGCTCAGTTCCACCTATCGGGTAAGTCCGAGGTATCACTGTACATGTAAATGAAAACAAGCTGGAAGCTGGAAGACCTTCTTGTGGTAAAAGTAATACAATAAAAATGCTTTTAATTGGGTATAGTTAATATATATAACTAAAAAGAAAATAACATATACCTAAATATATATAACTAAAAAGAAAATAACATATCAAAAGTCATTTCTTCTCCCTACCATTTGTATGCAGATGACCTGCAGTTATATAAACATTGTAATTTGAATGAATTACCTAAGGCTATCGAAACTCTAAACAAGGATCTTATTGCTATTCAGTTTTGGGCTGAATCTTTTGGCTTATTAGTTAACCCTAAAAAATCGCAAACTCTTATTATTGGTAGTAACAAGCTTAGAGGTAGAATCAGTCGGAACTCAACGCCGAAAATTTTGTATTCGGGAGTAAGAGTTGAAATTAAATACTGTCAAAACATAAAAAATTTAGGCCTTATTTTGACAGTAATATGTCTTGGACTTCACACATTAATGATATTAGCAAATGCATGCATTTCTCTTTCCATTCTCTCAAGCGTCTCCAATATTTCCTCCCTCACAAAACCAAAATTATGCTTGCGCAATCTCTTCTCCTGCCAATTCTTGACTACGCCGACGTTTGCTATTTGGATATGACCGAGGAGCTATTAAACAAGCTAGAGAGTCTTCAAAATCCCGCCATACGATTTATCTTTGGTCTGCGTAAGTTTGACCACGTTACTCAGCTTAATTGGCTTCCTATCCGCCTTCGCCGAGATATGCACATCCTTACACTCCTTTTTAAAATTCTTAATTATGATAATTTCCCTCCTTATCTCCGCTCTCGTTTTAACATACTTCCCACTCCCACACTCTCTAGGCGGTCGTGTGTCATACCGACACTAGACATACCTAAGAGTAATACTAAATGTCTTCAGAAATCCTTCTCAGTGTATGCTGCAACCCTGTGGAACCAACTCCCTAAATCCATCCAAAATAGTCCAACCATCATTTCCTTCAAATGTCAATTAAAAAAGCACTTACTCGCAAGTTTAAAACGAGTAAATTGATTCTCGGACGGTCATCATGTGATAACCTTATTTTCAGCTCACTTATGTATGTATGTATTATGTATTTATATATAGAGATATTTATGTATGTATGTATATATATATATATATATATATATATATATATATATATATATATATATATATATATATATATATATAATATATATATATATATATATATATCTCAGAGGGTGTCTAGCCAATTATCTGTCCGATATTTGGTTTCCGGCATACGGGTACGCGACCCCGGGACCTCGAGCCACCACTTTCATAACCCGATCCAATCCATGTAAGTGGTGTCCCTCCCCTATATTCCAAGTCTTTCTGCCTCTTATTCCCTGTCCTTTCTTGGTTTCTCCCAGTAATGGGTTTGGAGGTCAGATGGCAATCGCTCCACAAAAACCACTTCGCCACTCATATGGACCGATTGGTCTTAGTCGGAAGGCAGACCCTGGCAAAAGCCGGACTAATGCCAGGAAGAAGCCTAGATATATTATATATATATATATTATATATATATATATATATATATATAATATATATATATATATTATATATATATATATATAATATATATTATATATATATATATATATATATATATTTATACATGTATATGTATGTATGTTTGTATGGTGTAATTTATATGTTTGTGAATATTTATGTATTTGTAATAAGTAAGTATTTTGTATATATTAAAGGTCCATATTGTATATATCAAGTTTTATTTATGTGTGACATATAATTAATTATATATGTATTTCTGATTTATTTTAGAATTAATTGTACTATATTCTTACCCGCTGCTTAAAAACTCATCCACTACCATAGGTTGGCTGGAAGAGATCTCTTATAGGGATAAGTCCACCTTTGTGTACTACTTTTTTTTAACGTTGTTACTCATATGTTTTTTTTTAGTACAATAAAGAATATTTATAGTTGGAAAGGGTCATAAAATCCATACGAACAAAGTTACAGGCGGCAAGGGTTTTGTACAAATTGGACATTTTAAATATTTAATCTCTAGAAAATGTCGCATAACATTTTATAATAATAACATTTAATACAAAACGTTAGGATATTACGTAATATGTTAAATATAAATATAAGGTATATTAATCTAAATGATTTAAACTGAATATTATTTTGTCCTTCACATGGCGTTTCAAGTGTGCAAATTGAGCACAATTCTTTTAAATACCTAAACTAAGCCATAACTTTTTTATGGTATCATATAAATATATTATTAGCTTGTAAATGAAGTATATTGTCATTATTCTTTCCGTAGATAATGTAATGAGATAATTTATTTAGTATATAAATCGTGAATGATAGGCCGAGTATAGATTGTGTTAAGACACTCTGCTTTCCGCTCAATTTTCGAGACATTGTGTGAATATGAAGAATAGCGGAACTCAATGTCGCGTTGTCTGGTTACAAAAGCAAAGAAAGGAATATAATTAATTCCTGAGCTTGGAATTCAAACCCACAACGTCGTCGCGCTCACAGTCAGACGTGTGTCACTGCGCCACGGCGGGCCTGTAATATTTTTGTTTTAAATATAAAAAATATATTCTTTTAGCGACGCAACTATCGAAATTTATTTAATTTAACAACTTAGCAATTACACATTCTTGATACATAAATAAATTTAATTAAAAGTTTAACATAAACATACACATATACACATAGGCGTTAGATAGCTTTTATAAAGACCTCTACCTAGATAGCTTTTATAAGTTCCGCTGCACCTCCACAATCGTCGGTAAAGCACTTACTCACTCGAATATGTGTACATTATTAAAGGCCTGTGTCGACTTATCGACCGTCGTAGAGCGCCTAAGCCTTGTTTAATTGCGTCAAACGCAACTGGCAATTAGTCTCACAAGTAAACATAATAGAATTATTAATATATCATATACATTGAGTTAATACGGTGGTCGTGGATTCGGATACCACTTGGGGAATTAATTATGCTTATAATACCTAGAGAAGATCGATGTTACTTACATACAAAATTATAAATACATTTCAATACAAACAAAGTTATAAAAAACGTTTTTTTTTACCAATACGTATTGTATCTGATTACCTATTTAGATACGTTACCACGATCATGCATGTAGTGTATGGGAGGGCGTAGATCAGGCAGCCTCCACGGTTCTCGATCTTCTTCTCTTTCGATCTTGGGCACCAGACCACTCCAGCAGTCCTCCGGACGAGGAGTGGGAGCTGAACGGCAAGGCCAGGAACACCTCTGTAATGTTTTAGAATGTTACATATAAAACTTTAGGCATATAGTCCATTTTTCTATAGGTCTTTTAATTTTTTTTTTAATTTTGAGATTTAGAAAATTAGTAGGTTACCTAGGTTAGGTTAGGTAACTATAATAATATATATTATTATAATATATTTAAGATTACTCATTATGCTTTAGATTTTTTTTATAATTTTATTTCCTTCTTGGACTCATATGAATTTCTTATAATATTTTTGTTCTGTCTGTGTTGAATTCGTAAATATAAAATATATAAAATAAATAAAAGAAACATCCACAATATGCTGACTCTACATAATGCAGCTTGAATTCAAATCGAGGTAATGTTTACAATTAATTATAATAGTACACATCAATTTTTCCACATAATCCTAACACGAGTAGCGCTATCGTGGCAAAGGGTCGTACGTTCGATTACAGTCACGACAAATGCCATATCAGATGCAACACGAAGCGGCGATTAACGTAATAACCGAATATTGTCTATCACTTAACTAATAATCATCGAAAAAATCACTACTGTACGCGTTTTTTGTAGCTTCTGATACTTTAATATTGCTGTCGGTATAAATAAAATGTTATATGGGTTGGGTACCGCCACTCAGCTGTTTAAATTTGACCAGAAAGTGTAAAAGATATAATTGTGAAAAATAAGAATTAATTACTTTTTCTTATTGATATTATACAAGTTATAATAATGTTAATAAAAAAAGAATGTTAGGAAAATTAAAAGAATTATCAATGAGTCAACAAGCAATATTTCGAAAGGTGGAAAGTGAGAAACGAGGTGCCTTAACCCTAGGTTCCCTCTGCGTACTGGTTCCCCGATCCCCGGATCTCCCGCACTTATACAGCGTCAAGCAAAAAAATATCCTTTTACTATCAAGTCGGGTAAAGTTTTAAACTGATAATATTTTCATAAATTTATTAAAAGCACTTGTCCAGTCGCTGATAGTGATGTAACATACAAAGCTCGCAGTAATTATTATTGTTTAATTTGAAAAGCTCACATAGAGTTCATGAAAGTATAGACAGGCCAATTTTTTTTTAATTATCAAGTTGAACGCGTTCCGTATAGAGAATCAAATTTACAGAATTTTCATAGAATCTGCCTTCTTGAAACAATTTATGCTATCCATAACAGGTAAAAAACGGAGAGTAGATCCGTAGAGATATTAAACAGTAAATTTATGGGAAATTCAATATTTGTATCAAGGTGGGACACTATCTGATTGTAATACCGATGGGTTTAATTTCAAATTATTTTCATTTATCCGTTCTGGCACGACAAAGTGCGGCGTTGAGTTCCGCCGCTCTGCTCAAATTCCTACGGAAAGCGGAGACTTGGTTATCCGGTTGTTACAATACCTAATAATAGATCGTGAGGCATTATTCATACACTTTTAGCCGTTATAAAATACAAAGTGTCTTTAAATTTTTTTTTTCACTATACTGAGATTGCCGAAATTAAATTTGGTTATAAAATATCCATCAATTTTCATGTCCACTATTACTCATTCTGTAGTCTATCTCATGAAGTATTCAATAGCGCTTCCATATAATTATTTAGGCGTCGTTCGCGTTTATTCAATAAATAAATCCGGTGCTATTAACTCACGCAATTATTGTGTGCCACACGCCATTTTTATTTAACGATGATAAGAGCTCTGTGATTTTTAAATCAACAAAAATGACAAGTACTTTAAAACTTGACATCAAATAATTACACCTATATATCAAAGTTTCAACAACAAGTCCACTTTTAGGACTTAGGATATATGGAATTTCAATATTCTATAGTACGAGCTTGTTCTTTAAGTGTTTGTTAGCAAAGTGAACTAATCTTCAGGCAAAGCAAAGATTGGAGAAGAACGGAATGATACTCACTTTCTGTTGCATTTTTTTATCTACAAAATGCAGAAGAGATAATTATTTATTAAAAATAATTGTACAAAATTTAAAATATACATTAAAATCGAGGCAAATGATGTATGTAAGTATAGCAGAGGTAGGCGCTCCGTTCTCCCTACAGGGTTAAACCGTACAGGTACCTATGTGATAAAGAAGCACCCGCAGACATTATTTAGGTATAATTTTTTAATACTAAATCATATATATCATTGAGTGAATGGCAAAATTAATGTTCCGCACACGGCGCGACGCGGCCCGGCCCCATCAATAAAAGGAAAAGCAAATGTCATCGAAATGTAGGTAGGTAAATAAAAAATTAAATGTCAAACGTCGACATTTGTGAATGAATTGTACGCATATCTGTAAAAGTTAACCAAACGATATATAATAAATGGGGTGAATCATAATGGCACTTTAATACTAGTGCATAGTAGCCAGTGAAAGCTATTGTATCATATCATTGGAGATCAGTGAAACTCTATTGAGAAGGATTGCTTGGTAGCAGGTTCGATCCGTTGCATGTGAACAGTATTTATACTTAATATATAATTTTTTTAGTTATTTTCGTTGTAAAATGTCGCACTAAATCTCAAATGTATTAAAATCTACATGTAGGAAACTCTTCAGTTAGTGAGTGGGGAGAGAGTTAAGAAGTGTAGGGGGTGCTCCCCCTTAAAATAGGAGATTTTATCCAGAAATTTCGGGAACGGGAAACCGTCGCATTTTCGCGGCGAAACGCGACGGTTGTGGGTTCGATTCCCACTCGGGGAGAATGAGTTATTTCAATTTTTATTGCGCTGAGAACAAGACAAGTTAAACAGTGAAGCTAAGCTATCTTTCCAAATTTATATTAATGAAATTTGTAATAACTAAATTGTAAAAGGCATAATTTTGTTATTTTCATGTATTTCAATAAGAACGTATGGCGCGTGTTCATATCCTGGTCTGGCAAATTTTCAAATGTTTCCAAAAAGTATAGTTTATATCCTGTCCAATTACATTTTTAATTAGATAAACAGAAAAAAATAAAGACGGTGAATTTCGTTACCTAGTCTCAAGTCTCGATTTAGACGGAATCAACTTTTTAATAATAACTACTGTGACTGAAAATGTATACATTTGTAAACTAAATAAAAAAAACAAAGTTCTCATAATAATTTAATATGTATTGGAAAACCCATATTCCTCTTGACTGATAACATCTACTAATGGTGTATGTAATTTGATTGTGAAAATATCTACGACAATGGACTACTTTTGGTGGTACGTTTTGTTTTACTTATTGTGCTTTATTACGGTATAGTTTATTGTTTACTTAAATTACATTTATGAACACTTAGTATAATAAAAAAATATCAGTCAAGCGCGAGTTGGATTCGCTCACCGAGGGTTCCGTACCTTTCATAATTATTAGGTATTTTTATGAGGTATTTTTCTTTGAAATATACTACTTATAATATTTTTTTGTTTGAGAATTTGAAGTTCTTACAAAAATTTGACAAGCTAAAATTTGCGGTCGTATCCACTCATTTTGTATGAAATGAACTACAAATATAAATTAGTAATAGTTTCTTTCTGTGTTTAATTCATTAATGATCAACTTTGAGATTTTCTCCTTTATATATATTATTAGTTCGCGCTTTGCATCAAATTTAATAAGTCTAGGTCAATGAAATACAAGTAATAAGAATCGAAACTTAAGTTTCCGGTCGTATGTACTATTTTATATGAAATGAACTACAGTATGAGTTTGTAACGGTTTTCTATAAGGTTCCAATTTTTGGATTTTGCCCTTTGTTTGTACTGCAATATCTAACTTATTGCCACATTTCATAACTCAAGGTCAACGGGAAGTACCCTGTAGGTTTTGATTACACGGCGATTTTCATACAAAACGTAAAAAAATTAAGCATAAACGCTCATATCTTTTGACTACATTGTCTTAAAAGATTGATTTTTTCTGTGCTTCAAGAGATTGTTGACTTGGATATTTGATATTAATTTCAGCTTGACTCTTCCACGTGATTTGGAGAAAATGGTCGTGACAGAAATACAGACAGACGTCAACGTGATCCTATAAGTGTAAAAAGGAAAAAACGCCTTTTGAGGTACGGAACCCTAAAAACTACAACATTCTGTTTCTGTTTATAATACACGTTTGTGGCTATTTCGTACTTTAACAGTAAAATATAAATTGTAAAGTTGACAAACTTAAACTTGCGGTTGTATTCACTCATTTTGTATGAAATGAACTACACATATTAAATTTATATAGGTCTTTATTGTCATATATCTACTGGTATATTCTAAAATTTCAGATTTTTCTTTCTTTATATGTACTATAAGTTTAATTTCTGGCTAACTCTTATTTTAACTTTAATTCTGCATTTTCTCGTTCTGCATTGGGCTAAGTATAAAAAGAGTGTTTCTCTTTTCTCTCGTTCTGTCTCTGTTCTCAACGTTTTGCTCGTAAACAAAATAAAATCTTCCATTTCCATAAATATCTTCATATATTTTCGTTGAACTTAACCGATATTTATATTCCGCACAACAGACATTTTCTTATAATGTGTACTACATACATACATACTCTCTTCTTCTTGGCATTACTCCCGGCTTTTGTCAGGGTCTGCCTTCCGACGAAGCTTACTCCACTTTGCACGGTCTTTAACATCCTCAGTGGACAATCTATTGGCTCTCATGTCTTGCGTCACGACATCAAGCCATAAGCGATGGCTGGATGTCGTGACGCAAGACATGAGAGCCAACGCCTTGGGCGTCCGGGTGGTCTAACTCCAGGGACAGACATGTCAAGTGAAGTGACTTCCTTCCGACATAGTTCTCAGATCGGCGCATAATATGGCCATACCATTTCAGGCGACGCTCTTAGAGCTTATCCGCTACATCACGGACCCCAAGACTACCTCGAATGAATGTGTTGCGTGTGCGGTCGGACCGCGTAACGCCACACATCCATCTCAGCATCTTCATCTCCGTGACGTGAAGCTCCTGAGTGTGCCGAGATAATGTTGGCCAACATTCGCTGCCGTATAAAAGAACCGGTCGGATAATGCCCGCCCAAGCTCTGCTATAGCAGACTACACCAGTACATACTGTGTGTATATATATATATATATATATATATATATATATATATATATATATATATATATATATATATATATATATATATATATATATATATATATATATCTTAATAAATCAATAAATAAATAATTAGACCGTTATTAAATACTCAAGTATTAAATAAAGGCGCTAGAGTAGAAGCGGGTATAATTAACGCGCCCCGAGAGCCCTCGACGGTAATCCCTTCAAAGGAAGGGTTCATTTAATTATTTAATCGTTGGTAATCACTTGTTCAGTGTCGATCATGTTTATTTTCATAATCTGTGCTAAATATTATTACTATAGGTATATTTAATATCAAATGAGGAAATATTTCGTTTTCTTTTCTTTTTTTGACTTTGTCAAACAAAGCGCGACGTTGAGTTTCGCTTTTAAATACAAAGTACATATATGTTAATAAAGTATAGACCGCTTCATATTACCAATAAGTTTAGTTGACATATAAAATAAAAGTCTTGTTTTCCAACGTCCCAACGAGATAAATTCTAAATTTAAATCAAAGGTGGAGGGAGGTACAGTGAATATCACAAGTGACTAACTATAGTTTTTTTTTTGTTGTGAAGAAAACGGAGTGCCAAGCGCCACAATCCATGCATAGTGCATACCTTCTACACCTTGTCCTCTGTTCTAAGCCTCTCCATATATGGTGTGATTTGATGTGCCCTCTTTATTCGTGACCTTTCACCAGTGTCATTAATACTTGACCTCGAAGTGACCTGTTAACCGAGGTGTCCGCCTATTTCTCTTACTACATACAAGAGTATGATATAAATATATATTTATTATTCATAAAGATATATATTTGTTATTCTTATTCATATAAATATATATTTATTATTCATATAAATATATATTCTTATACAAGAGCATATCTTTTTCACCACACTATAATCACTAATCTGAAGTCATCTGAGCACGTGCTTCTATTTCAGTATTTATATAACGACTTAACGAACTAGAGTAAAAATAAATATATACATATTTTCAAGTTATCCTCAAATTAAGTATTTAATAGCTTAATATCGGTTTATTCAATTACTTAGTCGAACGATAATAGTCAGATGAATCAAAAAGGTGGGGGGAGGGGTGGGGGGTCATTGCTAAACATAATACACGTTGTATCTAGACTATAATCGGCTTAGCGCTGTGCTCGAGGCGGTCCATTACACAATATAGAATGAGCTAAATTTTTATATTGTTTATGTTTTTAGAGTACTTATACCTATGCTATTATTAATAAACTAAAGAGTTTGTTTGATTGAACGCGCTAATCTCGGGAACTACGGGTTATAATGAAATTTATTTTTTTATCAAGGAAAAAATCACTTAGGACGTATGTATGTATTTATACATTTATTAACATATTATAGAAAAGGGAAATGCATATATTTTAATAAAATATAAAAAGAATTTCTCATGAAAATCGTACCCACCTCGTTTTAAAGCAAGACATTCCAACTGCGCAACAATGGTGCCAACTTAAGTATAAATGTTTTATAATATATTAAAGCCTCTCAACACAATTTGAATTGCTGTCGAGTGATACGGACGCGTGTACTGTTCAAATTAGGGCGTGTGTACAAACACTCCGACAAGGGGACACCCGATTTTTATTAAATTAAAAAAGGCTACTACAAATTAACTATATCTATTTTTATATTCACACCATTCTCATATTCTATGGAGAAAATAGAGAAATTTATTATTTATTTATTTATCAAGATATTTAATGGTTTATTATACCAATACAAATATTTAAAAAAGACAAAAAAAATATTATGATTTTGGTGTGAACAACCTTTTCAGTGGTCAAAGGTGGTCTCCTACAGGCAACCCTTACCATAAAAAGATCGATGAATGGATAGATGTTATACAACACAGCAGCGGTTGGTACACAAATTATAACACTAAGTAAAATATGCATATTTAGTAATTTACACACAGTTACAGACTAACTTACATCAATAGCTATATAGTCTATACATATATAATCGTATGATATATATATATATATATATATATATATATATATATATATATATATATATATATATATATATATATATATATATATATATATATATATATATACGTATGTAGACGATGATTACAACATTATATATACAACATTATTTACACACAATAGAGTTACCAGAGCATCATATACTGTTCCTCTGTGACACGATGGTATCAAATATATTGAATACTAACAGTTGCATAATTATTAATAATATAGAATTTAATAAAAAATTGCTTATTTTTTCTTAAATTCTATATTATTTAATTTATAATAATTATATATTATTAATCTTTTCCATTAACGATAAAGATGCATTCGAATATGACAATTTGAATCAATCCAATATCGGCTATATGTGAATTGACGTTAGTAGTTACGGCCGTATGAGAAAAGGAAAACTTTTTAAAGCGCTTTTCCATACTAAAGAAGGAAAATATTTTTAGAAAACGTATAATAGTTTGAAAAAAATTAAATTTGAAACCCATGGTAAACTTCACTTAGTCAATATTAGTATCCAATAGAAGATTAATGCCGCTGGAGATTAAGTTCATGGGGGTCAAATATGCATCCCACCATGACGACGATCTTCTAACATGAAAAACCGACCACACAAAGAGAGTATATAATATAATATATAATATAACGTAGCTTATTTTATATATTTATCTTTTTTAACTTCTTCTTTTCACCTCTACATTTAATTCCCACATAAGCCTGCTTTTTGTATATTTATTGTGCAATAAAGGATAAATAAATAAAATAATCAATTAATCCTATTTAACTAAATATTGTATCAATTTTGTTAAAATCTATAATCCACCATTAAAGAAGACAGTGTGTATATATTTTTTTTGTTTTAAAAGACGACACTCTGTTGGAAACAAGTTCAAAATAAAAGCAAACTGCCATATATTTTTTAACCGCCGCCTTGAATACAAACAGTTTCAATCTTGGAGACGAATCACCCTTAATCCTCAGGACGTTAAAGACAACAGCCACTACCCTTGGTTTACAAAGAATAGGAAATATATCAGAAGTGATATATTATTTTATGAGTTGTAGTCAGAATTTTAATTTAGATAAAACCACTATTACTATTAGAAGACTCATACTCAAAGTACTTATTGTAAATAAAATTTTAGTCCCATAAAATAATGATAAAAGTAAATTATGATCTACTTTTTACTCTGCATACGTCATATGCCTGTACATTTTTCATTTACGTCATAAAAATAATGTCTTGACAAAAGGTAAAATTAAAAAATATATTATAGTACTTTACACAAGTTTAAAAGCTACATTTACTAAAAAAAAAGCTTACGAACACAGCCTACGAAAATAAATAAAAGCTCCAATAAAGCTTCGCACGTAACACTTCTATCTCCTTTACCTAATGCCAGTCACGTACTTAATAGATACTTTGTTAGACGATTCAATTGTACCGGTTGATGTTATAATAAATCAGTGCTCGCGTTAGAGGTCTTAGTCACGTTTGTCGTTTAAACGATCACAAACACACTTTTTTATACGTTTCCTTACCTAAGGGGGCAACTTTTATAATGGTATAAAGAAGGGAACTTAGTATTAGGACATTGCATCTCCTCACTGGAGAAAGTAAATTAAAATAATTCATTCCCCTAAGTAAGAATCGAACTCACAACAACCACTTTTACAGTCAAACGCTGTGCCGCTTCGTTATGCCGACCTGTATTATATCGTTTATTTACTTTGTAAGCTTCTCCTTTTTTCCATATACCTACAGCAAAGTAGATAAGGAATCTAATGTAAAGACGTTTCACCTCCTCCCGCCAACTTTAGAGATATGGTGAGTTGAGTGGCCGAATCCAATGTACTACTAATTAGCATTGTCAGAATCAAAAAAAAAAATTTATTTAAACATAATAATTTCCTCGACTAATCATCGCCACTATACTATGCCACAACGGTATTTTACATATACATATTTGAATAGATTTACATATACACAGACAGACCTATACAACCAATATAATATGACAATAAACGACTGTCCTCAGGCTACAGTTAATGGAATAAGCAATTCGCATATAAATCACTTGACATACGGCGAGGTAATTATACGCCCTGCGTCCGAACAATGCGGTAGAACTTTGATATTATAGCATATATTGCGGGTTCTGATTCTGCCTTACGTTTAGATAGTGTACTTTAAATGAATATTATTACATATTTAAGGAAATTGACTTAAGTTGTTATATTTGTTATTAATATACAAAGTATGTTATAATTTTTGAAATTAATATTTTTTTCTTTCAGTTGATAAAAATATTCTTAAAAAAATATTGAAAAATGATAATTAGTAACTTTCGTGAGACCAATGCAGAAAAATATGGAACCTCTAAAATTAATAACGCCACCTTATGCAAATGTACCACATATAAACAAATAGGTAGGCTATGCGGCGGCTCTTAAATGAATCGGCAGAAAAACATTTAACGAAGGTAGGTTAATTTTACAAACTAGGATATTACATGAAGCTAAAAAAAAATATAAAAATAAATATTTTTTTAGCTTCATGTAGTATCCCGCATATAGCAGGGTAGGCGGAGGGAACGTAGTGTTAAATCCACTCACACGCAATGCCTCGAGAGATGGAAAGCGGGGAAAGTAGGGTTAAGTCACTCGATTGAGTGGTGGGACTCAACGCCGCGCTTTGCCTTGTTACCAGAGGGAGGAAATAAAAATAGTTTATTCCCCCCTCATGGGAATCGAATCCAGATCTATCGTATTTACAGTCAGACGCCTGGTAATAAACTCTAAACGAATAAATAAATACCAATGACGATAATTAATGTCCACCAAAATGCAACAGTTTCATACACCAGAAAGGAAACCAAAAATAAATAAAATTTCCATTTAATTTCATTTCACCACTACGAAAAATATATATAGAAAGCTCTATCTTTCATGACCTCTTTTCCCTTTCATAAAACCTTTAAAACAATGCCTTCGCAAAACGAATTTGGGTTACTCCGTAAGCCATATGGCGTACCCACATATTTTTCTTCTTACAAATTTTGCGACACAAAAAAATCTATTTGAAATTCCTTCATTTCATCGTAATGGTAATTTTTTTTTTTATTTAATAGATTAATGTAGTTGGTTTCAATCTGAGTAATATGTATATTTATAAGGAGCTGTAACTCGCAATTGTTTTATATTTATAAATAAAGATTGGGGATAGAGTGGCGGATCTCAACGCAGCACTTTTCTTTTAGGACAATGAAAATAATCCATTATCTTGAATGGGAATCGAACCCACGACCTATCGTATATTTTAGAGTGTCGCATTATATAGCACTAGGTTAGGTTAGGTTAGCTATAGGTTCTATATAAATTTTATTTGTCCTTTAATTTAAGATGTGTAAAAATAAAATAGGAATATGACATGATAAAAAATATATAAAAACCCTGTATCATTTACTAATTGCCAAAAATATGTAATTTAAAAAAGAAAATTATAAAGTCAACTCACTGCCTGTCTGTGAATAAACGCTGGATAGCAAAAAGTTCGGTTACCAAATTGGAATCCACAATTAATTGGTGCGAGATTACCGATCGGTACTAAATTAAACATTTTCTCTTATTTAAGAGCGAAATGAAGTCCATTTGAATTCACCACGCCAGTAATTACCTAGAGTTTACGACGTGCTACGTACGGAACGCTTCTAAAATGGCGGCGTCTCTAGGGGCATGTCTGCTTCAAACTTAAATAGCAAATGTTTTGAAGTGAATTTTAATTAATCAATGGTTTTGTTACTGTCTATAATATTATTTAGTATTGATAGGTATATTATTTAAACTGAAATATTATCAAAATGACTTAATTTAGTTCATTAATCTTGTAAGTATGTCAAAAGAGTGAGTGGGGAAAATGGCGGACGAAGATGGCTAAGGAAAAAACATGAAAATATCATTTTCGAGTTTTATTTTTTATATCAATAGACAATTTTATTTAAAATAGGGAAGTAAGTTATTCCTAAAACGCAATGCTTATTTATTTAAGTATATTTATTTATTCTACACAAAACGAATGTGGTCAATAGCTAATGGAGTTCAAATCGATCACACTGGAGCTAGTACAAAAATATAAGCTATAGCATATATAGCAGTTACGTATAAAAAATCCTATAAAACGCCACTAAGTAACTCAAAAAGGAGACTAATCGCAGATTACATTGGGAATGTGATTGGAAAAATTTTCCTGCAACTTTTTAAATTGGATCCAATTCGAGCTCGGTTTGGCTCGAATGTCGGCGGATAATACGATTGCTTCAATACTTAGGTATTAAATTGCATCTTTGAGAAACGTTTACGCGGTTTATAAAAGGTTTCGTACTAAAATTGAAAACTGTCTACTATATATATACTATGTATACTAGTAATATTAAGTACTAGTAATATTAATAATAGCTGATTTGTTTAGTTAAAAAAAATTAAATTATTTTTGCCATCGTGGTGCAATTATGCAATTGTATATTTAAATTACCATACCATGTTATATTTAAATTACCATAGGTAATTTCCCTATTCTGGTAGGTAAAGCGCAGCATTGTGTTCCTCCACTTTGAGCTTACAAATTTGTATATGATGGTCGTTAGTTCAATTCAAGTGAAGAAATTAGTTATATTTTAGTCTTTAGTGTAAAATATCTGTTTAAAAGAGAATTGCGATGCGGATTTGAAGCTATTTATTAGTCATCAGTCAGGATGACGTTAAAAGTGTTAATAGTTTCTTGTATTCTTAAAATATCTTATAGTTTTTAGTCATAATTGAATATCACTCACCACGTCCTTAGCTTGATCTTCCTCAGTGGTCTCAATGTCAACACTTTCATCACTGTCGCGATCGCTTTTGGTGGATCTCGCGGGCGAAGACAGTAATGGAGAACGTACTGGTGACCTTGCAGGCGAACGGAGCGGTGATCGTGATCGTCTTGGTGATGTGGGTGACCTATCCCGACATATAATATATATGTTTAGTGTTTGTAGATTGAAGATAGTATAAGTATGGGAAGATATATTTTTGCATTTCATGGATTGGATTCACCATGCTGGTATCTGGCCCATCACGTTGCAGGGAGAGGAGTTCAGAGTAGTAGAGCCTCGGAAATGCTAATCAAGTGCAGGTTTAAGTGGCCTTTTGAATGCTTATGAACGTCCGCCTCCACTGTCCAAGCTCCTCGTTCTACATTTATAAATTCCAATTATTCTACAAGTGCCTCCTTCGAAGTACGTTCTAGTAATTAATTGATGATAGTACTAAAGAGGCCGAGTAAGTTCTAATTACTACTTCTTTTAACTGGTAATTGGTTTCTTAATATGACATTTAAGTTGAAAAAAATTTTGCTTTAAAGTATTAGTTTTATTTCATAAGTAATGTATGTACCTACGTAAATATTGATATAGGTAATATATTTTTTATTTAAATAATATCAATAAAAAAGTAAAAAAATAAATAAATAATATATATTATTTTGTTAATATTTACCTATTTGGCGATCGTGATGGTGAAATAACGGGTGACAGCTGTGGCGATTCCAATCTGTGTGAACGCACCGGGCGGAACGCGCGGGGCTCTTCAATAGCACCAACACTGCTTAATGCTGTTAAGGCACCTTTGTAGAAAAATGGTGTATATTTTATCATATATTTTTAGACGCTTCACACCTTATCACTAATTGCACGGTTAAAAGCCTAGTGTCATGACACTCGTTTGACAACTTTTCGCCCAATTTATTGAGTAAATATTCAATATAGCAACAACCAAGAGACAGTACGCTGTACTTACTTACTTAGTTACTTAGCTTAGCTTCTAATGCTTACCGGGTGACCACAGTGTAGGTTTAAGCCATGGTAACGCATAAGGTAAAGGTAACCTCGCCCCCCACACGTAGTCAGCGAGACGTGGTACTGGCGTGTGTGATGGAGGACTGGCCGCCACCCGCTTCACTTCAGTTTCCACTTCTGGCCTGCGAATTGGTACCCTTCTGTGGCACAATTTTAAACCGAACTTTCTAAGAGAATATGTAAATTTATGATTATTAATTGTAATTCGATCGTTACTCAAGTTTACAAAATTCTTTCAAATTATATAGAAGTCTAATGTAGCAATTGAATATTTTCATTTAGTTCAGGGGCGGCTCATATATATAATATATAGTTTTATCTGTTACTAAGTTTTATTAAGCGCAATTTCTATGAAAAAGGCTAACTACCATTTCGCCGCCATTGCTACTGACTTACCTAGCAGCAGAAAGCATTCTCTTTCTAGTCCCTCCATTAAACATGGCCTTCACGTCTTCCCAAGCATGTATAACCTCTACAGGAGGACTTCCACTTAGTTTCATGTGTCGTCTCCAAGAGTTAAAGTTAGCTGCATCCGGCTGTACATACTTGTCACCAGGACCCACACGATGTGAATGGAAGATGAATTTGTTTGGCGAAAAGAATAATCCACAGTAGGCGCATTTGATACATTTAGCTCTGGACGAATTATACCTAAGTAAAAGAAATAGTATGTTATGATATCACAAAATTTTAAGCTAATTTCGCTTGCGGCTTCGTCCGCTTGAAATTCAATAATATACTATGGGACACTGTTATCACTAACAAGTCCGTTGGTAGCTCGAAATATCCAAGTGCACATAATATATAGATAAATGGGTGATAAAAAGGGGCATTAATTGCAGTGAACAATTAATAATATTTTACTGTATTTAAATTTAAAAATACGCTTACATTTATATAAGAAAATGAAGTAAAAATAAAAAATACGCGTTAACTAACAACACAAGTGGGAATCAAACCCACAACCGTCGCGTGTACAGTCAAACGCTGAACAGCTTTACCACACTACAATATATGACATTTTTAAATAAAAAAAAACAACTTAAAATAATACCTGGCTGGTAAAAATGCGCCTCTACACCCCCAAGCGCACTCATGATGTACTGCAAACGCAAAATCATCGGGTAACCTCGGCGGGGCGTTGTCGCCTAGAAACGATTTGCAAAGGCGTTCCGCTTCCCGACGAGTTATCATACCTAGAGGAAACCATGACAAGCTTAAATACAGCAAGATATATAGATATATTATTAAGATTTACCTATAAGACGAATTCAATGTATTCTATAGGTAATTATTATTCTAATAGATTTTGCATAACTTATCTCATTATATTATATTTATATAAAATAGTTTATCCGAATTAATCGCAATATTTTGCAGTAATCCGTGGTCACGGGTAGACCTACCCGTATAGTGTTCTCTAGTTACGAGACAAAGCGCGGCGTTAAGTTACGCCACGCCTCAATGTCTCAGCATTGGGCGGAAAGTGGGGACGGAGCGTCTTAATACTAGGTTCCCTCTGTCCCTGTTCTGTTCCCTCTGTTCCCTTATATATATCGAATACATATTTAATATATATTTTATACTTTGCTTATAAGTAGCACTTTTAAATTTTAAAATATTTCAAATATCAAATATACCTGTTTTCTAGCACGTTGTATGAAAATATATCGGAAAAGTTTAATCAGAACAAGTGTAGCGTATATGAGTATAAGTACTTCACCTGTCAATACACAAGTGATTATGTCTTGGAAAGCTTTAAGTGTTGGTAATCCGTTAATAGAGAACTGCTTTAACGGGTATATTCGTTGCAACTCGTCCTCGTCCTTTTATATCATTTAACGGTCGTATTTTTTTTTTAAATGTATAAAAATAAAAAAAGTAATGCTGTTCATTAAATTTCACTTTGTATTAATATAATATATAAATGGGAATGTTTGTGATGATGGATGTTTGTTCCGGTTTCAAAATAACATATGGACTAAAATTTCTGTAAACAAATGCAAGTCACATCACTACAAAATACATAATAGTGTAGTTCAGGTGAGCAAAGCCACGGACGGGTCGCTAGTATTGTATGTATAATCATTTTAAAAAATGTAAGGTATCTTTTTTACAATATGTAGGACTAAATAAATATTCATATACTATATTTAAAAATGTAGAATAAATATCTACATCTTTAAATATAGTGTAAATTTAATTTTACGATTACAAATAGTAATTTTAAGTTTCTTAAACAAAATTTGTTCTTCATACATCAATCTAAATATAAATCACTAGTATTACATGCGACTTCGCCCCTATGTCTTTGCGAATAACTAAGATCTATATGAGACATAATGCATTCAGCAAGTACAGATATACTATAACCTATAGCTTTCCTTGATAACTGGACTATTCAGCATAAAAACAGTTTATTTTTAAAATTTCAGTACTTCCTGAGATTAGTGCTTTCAAATAAACAATAAATTCAGCTTTATAATATTGAATATATATATATATATATATATATATATATATATATATATATATATATATATATATATATATATATATATATATATATATATATATATATATATACACACAAAAATATATAATCTAGAAAAATATTTTTTTCTTGATAACATTTGTTTTCTCACCACATCGCCGCGAAGAGACCGGCATAGCGCCAGCCCGACGGAGTATTTCCAATTGTACGGGGGTGCACTGTACGCAAGTTATGCCTAAAGCGACACGTCGATTGTGGATTTCATTGTAGGAGAATTGCTTTAGTAGCGTGTTCGATATCTGAGCGAGGCACAAACGCTCGTTACCCTCGATGACCAGCGAAACTATGGGTACGCCGTATAACAGAACTGTTCCGACCTAGTTATGAAAATAAGATTATTATATTATATTTTTTTCTACGTTTTTTCTACGTTAACACTCAGGTTTTAAAGTTTCTATTCCATGAAATAATATTTATTTATACTGGGATTATTGTTATTTACTAAATCATTGTTATTTACTGTTTATTAATATATTTATAAGCTATACATAAGATGACCCGACGGGAATCATGTACATATGGACACTTCGCTATATATATATATATATATATATATATATATATATATATATATATATATATATATATATATATATATATATATATATATATATATATATATATATATATATATATATATATATATATATATATATATATATATATATATATATATATATATATATATATATGTATATATTAGCTTAATTATAAATATATTGAATTACTTACTTGATTAGGTTTACTATTCATTTCTAAAGATTTATGTTCAGGGCGAGGCTTTAGGGACTCACGTGGTGGCAGCGCCAAGTTCGTCGCCTCCATTCTATATAAAAAAACATTAAAAATAACTTGTATTGTAAAAGTAATGCAAACACTATTAGAATAAAGATCAGAAGTTAAATTTGATTTGTTGGATGATATAATAAAATATACTGTTTTAAATAAAAAAGCTTTTTAAAATATTAAACATTTATATATAAATAAAACTCTTCCATTACTTAGTAACTAACACACAACGCACAGTCGAAACTACGTAGTGTAGAAACCTACCTGTGTACCTGAAATTTGGCATGTAGGGTTTCTGGTGGAGTGTGGGGAAGCACTAAGAGAGGATTTCCCGAAATTTCAACGGAAACGAAAAAGAAATCAAGATTTCACATTGTATAGTCTACGATAATGAAATGGTATACAAAATCTTAATACCATATCTTCATTACGCCCAATAGACACAACTGTGCTATACATCATTAACACAAAGTAAGCCATTATTATAATCTGGTACATTTCATCGCCCAATAAACCATAGAGCCATAGAACTAGTGGAACAAATATATTCGGCAAATAATGCGTGTGAATTTAGTGTATCGAATATCAATTCAATATTTGGGGCAAGGGCAATAACGTGCCCACTGTGGGGGCATTACCCTTAGGTTTTGTTAGTATTTTTTTTTATATAGGTAATTTTGTGTCATAATTGAAAAAATATTTTTTGGTACCACAATTATCTTTGTGTTAACTTTTCTCTAAAAGAATTCAAAAATGAATTTATATCGATGCTTATAGATAAAATTTAAGCTCAAAATTTCTAGAAAAGTATGTATATAATAGATTCCAAATATTGCTTTTATTCCGCTTCACACTGTATCTTCCATATCGTAGGGTAGAGAGAAACAACCTAATGTCAGGACGCTCCGTTCTCCGCTTTCCACCGTCGATATATTGCGTGTTGAGTGGCGGCACTCAACGCGGCACTTTGTCTTACCAGAGATAGGAAATGAAAATATTCCACCGTCCGAGTTGGGATCGTACCAACAAGCAATACGTTTACAAGCAGACGCTACTGCACCACGACGACGGCGAATAAGGCTTTTGAAATAAAAAAGAGAAGCTACATCGGCTCTCTGCGCTACCTATTTATATAAAATATTAACAATGTAATTAGGATTAAGTGAAACAATAAAAAATTTAACTACATCCACCCTCGCTCATTCAAAAAGACATCATTTAAAAGTTAACAAAATATGTCAGTTTGTAATAAATCACCACTTGATATTCTCTGGTCACCCCCAATGTTAAAAATCAACAGAGGGATGCTCATCGTTTTTGAAGTTTAAGGGCTGACTAAAAACTTAAATTTTATTTATTTTCAAACATATTTCCTCTTTTACATGTTAAATAGTATTAAATTTATTCATTTTTTGAGTGATTGTGCGTCAAGGGACTCTGATACTTGCATGCAACATATTTTATAATTTCCTCCTCACTTTGAATTTATTTCATTTAAATTCTATATAACAAAAAATTAAGCTTGTTAAAATTAACAAAAAAAATATGTATACAAAAGAGCTTCTTCAATTTTATATTGAAGAATTTGTTTACTTGTTATTATTAATCTCAAGAATTACTGGTTCGAATTCGACGACGTTAATCATTTCGATGTAACCCACAGCTCCTGCGGCTTTTTTATATCCATTCGAAAATACGATGGAAGTTTCAGATAAGAGCTAGTAAATTATAAATATTTATAAAAATTTGAAAGCATCTAGCAAAAACCTTTGAAATTATGGATATCACTCAAAAAGTAAAACAAAGGATATGAACCCACAACAACCGATGAACTACTGTGCGACAGCAAAAATTATATCCAACAGTCACGATTCATAGCACAGTACAAAGTCAACATCCCTACAGAATAAGAGGCGATCATTAGGGGGTGTGACTGGTAATTTGCCACCCCAAATGTATGGAGAAGCTCAAATTGATTACATTAAATGGCATTACATTATATTAATGATTGCATATGTTACTTTCGTTACGTATTATTTTGCTGAATGGAAATTAGCTGCGACGGCGTGATTTTGTGATACTTTTTATCGACCATAACTGTTGTTATTTATAGATTTGTAGATTTGGTTTTGTAATGTTGGTTTTTGGAAACTGTTTGTTTTTGTAGTTCTTATATGATTTTCTAATTTATTTACCACAATGTCTATAAGAAGATTATAAAAGTCATCATAATATGACGACGTGGTGGAATCTGCCTGTAACATGATGGTGGCAGGTTTAGGGTTCTCTAACTGGACACCTTCTGCTTTTCTCCATATATGGTGCAGTGGAATGTAGCGTCTATAATGCAATTGATGCTGGTTTTGAGAAATGAATTATTTTCGATAAAGGTCCGCTCCAACGGAAACAATTACTAAGGTCCGCTTCTCAAGCGTCGTACTGTCCCGAAACTTTTTTCGTGTCTTTTGCTTCCTTTTTTGGGTTTATCATGATTTAGAGTTTAATCGGTCACAAGATTTTTTTTTGTTTTACGAAACCTTACATTAAAAAATCACAACCGGTTTATGTTTCCCCAGCAATACTTTTGTTATTGTTAATAGTAAAGTTAACTAGTTTGTATACGCCTAGTGTCAACTGGTAGGTTTACAGAACCTGATGATAATTCTCTCCATTCACTTCTTGCGGCATTACAAGCTAACAAAAAGCCTACGATCACTCAGTCATATGTAACCATACCATATAAAAATATTTAGTAATTTATATAAAAAAATTACAGAATAGAATACGCTTCACTATCAACACATAATGAACTTGGCGAAATTTTTCCTCAACATTATTCAAAATCCGACCACACTTTTGAACAATAAACTATATTTCATGGTACAACTGGCTACGAGATAGTGAATCCCAGTGGCCATATGGCACCGAGATAGTCCCCTTGCTCTAAGATGAGCATGTGTAGTCGTAGAACTAATCGTATTGGAGGGCCCTTAGTCGGATACGCTTCGGATTACTTTAACTTTCATTTTATAACATGTTATGATAGCGCAAATTTGATACACTTGTCTTAAATGCTGTTTTTGTATAATATATAATAGAAATATACTTATTGTAAACTTTAATGTTAGATTTAATGATACTTTTTCTGTATATCTAGTGTTTAATCATTGTTTAGCCTCAGCCTTTTAATGACAAATAGACCACATTGGCTTCCCCTATAGATGGAAATTTTAGTAATTCATTAATTATTTTTTTTATTCATCAAATAAGACATAAAAAGATAGGCACTCTTTTTTTTAAATATAATTATAATTCTTCGATTTATATTACTTCGAGGAAAGAGGTTTTATCAAATTTAAATATATAACGTTAACATATTGATATAATATTCTCTTAATACTCAATTACAAATACCTTATTCACTCTACTTAAGTGTAAGGATGTACAATCTCCTGTATACATTTTTATTCCGATAAATCGTTTTCACTATAACCAATTATTTAATTATCTTTATAAGAATAGTATGCATATTGAAATCCTTGTTTTCTTTATTTACGTATTATAATTATTTATTGAGGCCGTCGTGGCGCAGTAGTTCAGTACCTGACAGTAGTACCAGTCGAGTAGTAGACGAGGATTGTGGGTTTGATTCTTTTCATTCCTTCGGTTTACTAATATTTCAATTTAATGGCGTTGAAATACATAGTTTAAGTTTAAAACGTAGTGTCTTAACACTAGGATCCCTCCGCCTTTGTAGGACAATGGAATATATTTTTATTGACGTATTTTCTTAGTGCACGCGATAATTTTTGGTGTATTACCCACTCAGGTAGATGATTGTATTGATATATTAATAATCTATATATGTGTAAAGTTTTTCGGTATGTTCATTTTTTGTTCCGGTCTGCGGTTCCTTCACGCTATTTCCTGTATATAGGTACCTAGCAGGGTAGACAGAGGGACTTCGTGTTAAGAGACTCTTGTACCCTACTTTCCGCCCAATTTTAAGACACTGTTCACATTGAGGTGCGAAACTCAACGCCGTGCTTTATGAGCGAGAAATGAATTAATTCATTCTTCCTCGTGGCAATTCCCTCATGGCAATCGAACCCACAACCGTTGCGTTTACAGTCGGATTCTGTACCGCTGCGCTACGACGGCCTCAACTTAACGAAACGTAGCGTAACGCAGCATTTCACCAGACAGGGGAAATAATAGCTATTATTAGCTATTATTGCCTTTCTGGTAAGAAAATGAGAACATTTCAGACTTCACCGCCAAAATAGCACAGATAACGTAAAATAGATACCATTTAATGTTTACAAAAGTGCTTGTTTACAAAACTATTTGCTCGCGCCTAACCATTGCAGTGTCCAAATAACAAATAAATACAACCGCATTGACAACACACTGTGCACTTCTGCGGATAATCCGTAACTAAGGGGGCATTGCCGGTATCGACTATTGAGTAGGGTATCTATAGGGTAAGTATTGAATGGATATGTTAAAATATTATTGAAATTAAATAGGATGTATAATATTATGTATAAAAAATTTACCTGTATATAATGTGTTTAGTTGCTAATGTGTTTAATTAATATGTTTTCTACAAATTATATATATATATATATATATATATATATATATATATATATATATATATATATATATATATATATATATATATATATATATATGTTTATTTTAGCTTCACTAAGTAGCTGTATCCCATATGCACATAGTAGGGTAGGCAGAGGGAACTGTGGACAGAAGGAACCTAGTATTAAGACACTGAGTTCCCCAATTTCTCCCTTTCAAGGTGTTGAGTATTGAGTTGTGGAATATTTCAAACTATTATCATACTATGATATTGTACAAAAACTCGCTATGTTGAAGATTTAAATATACAAAAAAAATGGCATTAAATCTGTACCACACCATCTTAATTTGCTATTTAATAAACATACAACTATTCCGTCTTCATTGAAAATTAAAATCTATAAAAAATATTATTTGCGAGATTTGGGCCCATGACACTTTTATTAAAACGTTTAGATAAATTATAACTAACGATTTTTTTATTTAACCGTTTCTGTTACAGCATACCAGGTAACAACAGGATATGCGGAGAGAAACCACTTCAAAATACTCCGTTCTCCACTTTTGGCCGCATTCGAGACATTGCGTGCTGAGTCCATCCATTCCATCCATCCAGTCCAGTCCATTTTACCATAAGAGGAAAACGAAAATGATAATTTGTTCCTCCATCACATAAATAATACAAATATTTAAATATAGGAATCAGTACTAAAATAACAAAAAAAGAAAATCTTTTACCACATTTGCTTGCATTAGGGTTAAGAATATCCTAAAATGTCATGTACTTATGGACGCTCTACGGAACATACTAAAGTCCGTTCGACGTATTCAATAGAAGTGCTCCTTTGAGATACACTACATGCGAAATACTATTTAATCGCTAACATAAGACCAGTTGCCTGTTCCTACTTCAATTGTTACGCTTCGCTGTTTGTTAGATAGTTTGGGGATGAGATTTATTGAAATTTACATTACACTAGGTATAACTGTTTGAGTAATAGTATCTATATTCTTTTTTTGTCGAGGTTAAGGCGGAGAGCTTAGTATCGAGTACACTCCGTTTTCCACAAGAGACAGGACTTGAACCAAAAAAAATATTATATAAAAAAGAACGAATCCAAATATGTATCGAATCCACAATTATTTTCCCGCTCTGGTAAAATAATATGAGACGTTGAGTTCCGCTGTTCAATATTTTTTAGTCTGGAATGAAAAAATCGGGAAGACTGAGTACTATCTACTTCATTTTGTATCTACCTACCCTACTTAATGCAAAATAGAACGTAAAGCTGAGATCTTGTTATACACAAAACTTAACAGCCATTCTCAAAGTAACTAGATAACTTAAATATTAAAACATTACTACCATAGAATAGAAAATGTTTAAACAAACACAAATGTCGAATGGAAGTACAAAATTAATTTACACGTTATTTACTCTAGCTCTGTACACTTAATTGGTGTCTGCGAAAACGGAGTTAATTCGTCTTTAATATTTAATCGACACTCGACGAAACGTTTTCGGCAAGTTTGTAAAGATATAAAGATTTGTTAGCTTTGATAATTGTTACTTGTTAGATGTATACTCGTGTGTGTGTGGGTGTGCGTGTGTGTGTGGGTGTGTGTGTGTGTGTGTGAGTCTTGCCACAGATTATGTTGTGTAATTTTTTTGTAATATTTATTGTGCTTTATATATTTACCATTTTGTAATGTAAGAACGTTAATATATGCGAACGTTAATTCATTGAGAAGAATGTAGGTATTTATTAAACGAATTAAGTAATAAATTAACTCAGTCTTCCACTACTATTCAAAAACTGTGTATGTGGAAGTGAGACTGTTTTTACTATACCTTCCGTGATGTCCGTGTCTCGGGCAGCCTGGTTTCAAGGGTCCGAGGCAAGACCGAAACATGACTAACACCTGACACCAACCGAGACCTGACATTCCGGGGGCTCAGAACTGGCCTGTACACAACCTATAAAGTATAATAATTTGTCACTAATAACTTTCATACTGGACCCCAAAATCAAGTACGCCTAAAGGCTCCCGACGTGCTCCTTAGACGGCACTGTTTAATGTTGTCATAACATACAATTACAAATTATTGACACATGAGTATAAATAAGTGATAACATTAACAAAGTATCTTTATATGTACAATGATTTTTAATCCATAACTAGTATCAAGACATCTCATTCTCCACTTTCCGCCTGAATTTTGAATTAGTGCACTATGTGTTGTGTGGCGGAACTCAACTAAGCACTTTGAGCTAACAAACGGCAAAATGAAAAAAAACCCGAGATTCTGCCTTAAGGAGCCGAGAAATCGATTTTTCCTTTCAATTAAAAAAAATACAGATGCATTATGTCGAATTACCAGTAAGTTTTATTGCATTCATTTTCTTGTTTTACACCGGCCCGCGTCATTGGTGCGCGGCCCCCCGATGTTGACAGACGGTCTCTCGTCGAATTTTTCGCACAATTGAATTTTTAACTAATCCCGTATCTATTGTTGGTCCCTATAAATTAATCTGTATTCAGCTAGCTTCAAATTAGATTTAATTTTTACAAATTATAATTTTTAATTGTCAGTTCATAATATTTATATAATTGGTCCTGGTGTCTATTTGGTCTGTATAGAAACCCCATGGAAATGTCTATAGTTACGTTTCTGAATTCTATTGTAAAAAAGAAACATAATTTTTAACATGGAGCGTCTACAGTCTACAGAAATGAATAGATATTGAAAAATAAGTTATATTTTTTTTAACTTCACGCTTTATCCCGCATGGGAACACTCTGTACTCCACTTTCAAACCCTTATGTTAACTTGCCAAAAAATTGTTCCCCCGAGTGAAAATCGAACCAACGACCATCGTGTTTATAATCAGAAACTGTCCACAAAAAAGATTACCTAATAAAAAAAATTAACTATATAAATAATTTCAAAACGCAAATCTTACAACACCCTCCATATATATTCACTCACCATAAAAGAAAACAGACCAATATAATTTAAATAGACAGATGAGAAAAGTCAAATTCTTATATTATCTTATACAAAGAAAGTTTAACTAAGCAGCGAGTGGAACATAACAAAAATCATAAACATGCAAATCTGGCAATTTACTTACAAAAGTAATTGAATAGCCGCCTGCCTTCGGAATGACATTCTAACTTGATTTCGCGTAAATTACTTCGAGGCGTGTCGTTTTTATTACTATATATAAAAGTTGGATTGGATGTTATGTTATTATATTGCTTTTTTTTCATATCTCTCCTATGTAATATAGAAAAAAAATTATAACAAGGTAGCCCAATTTATAATAAGGTAGCTGGGTATAATAAGTAAGGTAGGCAGGTAATTATGCATACGATACGCATATGTAGCATACGATATGTAGGTATGTATATATGTAGTAGATACCTTGCATGCTTTAATAGTAAGTTATCGATGTAACTATCAGTGTACCAATAATAGTACCATTATTGGCTTAATAAGGAACAGACTACCCAATTTACTTGACCAACATATCAAGAGGATATCGCTTGCTGTTGGGCTAAGAATAGGATGCAGAAAGTATAACTTGTGACGATCGCGTAACGCGAAGAGTTAATTAATACGTACTATGAAGTACTATGGAGCTCTAACTAAGGTGGACCTGAGTTCTAGCCCCACCATTGGATTTTTTTAAAATAGCTTTACCCTGTATCCAGCATATAGAAAAGTTGGCAGAGGAAACCTAGTATTAAGACAGTTTTCCATTATCCACCTTTCGAGACATGAGTGGCGGAACGCAACGTCTTGTTTCCAGAGCGAGTAAAATGGAAATAATTCATTCTCCCCGAGTGGGATTCGAACCTATAATGCGTTTACAGTCAGACGTTGTGCTGTTGCACCACGACAATCCCTATCTATTATGATCCAAATTTATATTATAAAGCTTAAATTTACGGTCGTATCCATTCATTTTGTATAAGGTTAAACTACGGTATAAGTTAGTAATGGATTTTTTCTGGGATATATCTAAAAATTCCCGATTTTCTTATTTTTCCCCTTTGTTTTACTATGAATTCTAACATACAGCCAAATTTCATAACTCTAGGTTAACGGGAACTACTTACTTAGAAATTTGATTTATTCAGTGCTTCAAGAAGTCATGGACTTGGATGTTAGATATAAAATTCACCTTTATTGGTCCCCGCTATTTTGGGAAAATGGTCTTGACAGACGAACAGACGGCCAACAAAGTGAGTCCTATAAGTCCTATCCTATATAATATTTTTTGGGATACGAAACCCGTAAATATAAAAGAGAACGAATAAAGAATAATAATAATTTAAAATAAAAAGTATTTTTTTTATTTCAGTAATATTCAATAAAAAAAACCACCATGACTATTTTTAGGTCTACGGTCTAAATATACAGCACCCAGCAATGTATTATATCACACATATATATCACACATCATATACAATAAGAAATAATACAATAAAAAAATGATTGAAAGTTAGAGATTTATAGAGAAACTTAAATATTCCTTTTTTGCCAGAAAGTCCTAGAAACGATTCATTGTTAAGAAAATCTTTTTGAGTCTTCATCATCTGGAAAGTCATTAAAATACATTAAAACTGTCAAATCTAAGAAAAAACCGCCCAAATCTGAATTAAAATGTATAAAAATCATAATACCATGAATAATTAATACACAAAACAAACACACCAAATTCCATAGGACAAGAGATGAGCTCAAGATTTAATTTGTACGCCTCGTTAAATATACATACCGCTGTTGTTTAAACAGGGCGCTCCCTCGGGCTCTTTGATTGAAAAACAAATAAGGGTAGATTCGCGGAGAATACATTATTGTAGCATTAAATTCATTTCGCCAGCCAATGTACACCTGTACATTGAACAGGGTATTGAGACTAGAACGGACTAGGCGGCTTAGCACAGTGGTTGGTTTTTGTACGATTATACTTATATAATAGTATTCTTTTATTAACTTAATCTAGGGTAATAACATATGAATTTGTATTAATGAAGCACTCTACCTGTAAACGTGACGGTTTGTAGGTTCGATTCCCACTAGGAGATAATGAGTTATTTTCGTTTTCCTCGTTCTGTTAACAAGGCAAAGCGCAGTGTTGAGTTCTGCCACTCAAGAGGCAATGCCTCGAAAGGCGCAAAATGGGGAGCGGGAGTGGCAGAGTGTCTTAACACTAGGTTCCTTCCGCCTACACTGCTATATGCGGCAATCTAAGCTATCAAAAAAGGCTTGTAATTATTTGAAAGTATTTTACTAAAATATCAAGATGGAAGTCATTTCTTACAACCAATGACGGCCATCTTTTTATTTTAATATATTGATAGTTCTCTACTTTCTTTGATTTTTAGCTTTATTAAACTAAGAAATTTTGTCAAGCGCGTAACGCCGCGCATTGATAAACTGAGCTGAACTGAACTAAAGAATGTGGTTCATACAAAGAAAGAAATAACTTACGTATTATTTTTTTGCTAGTTTAGCCGGCCATTTATGGTCACCTAAACTAAATAAAATATCTACATTTTCCTTTTGTTTTACCTTAGCAATGAAAGCTTCATCTGACAGTTCCTGACTTACTCATATTAATAAAGCTGGCGCTTATACAATGTCTAACAGTAGAAAGAAAAGTAATAACGGAAATGTACTAAGAAAAAACAGAAGAAGTGAAAGAGATATGCAAAGACTCTCCATCTCATCAGAAATCTGCCAAGTCCAGTTTTTTAAAGTACAACGATATTATAATTTATTCCAAAGATAGATAGATAGAGAGAGAACACTGATGTGTAAAAGTACCTACCTCTAGATGTTCAATTATATACTTAAATAATAACAAGTTAACTTAGTTTAAGAAAGAGAGTAATTTTTTTCGTCATAGTACCTATAGTTTAGAAGACCTGTCATTTTAATAAATGAAGTGATTTATTTAACAAAACTATCCTAAAAAGATAAATTTACAAAACGTATTTAAGATATACGTACAATTTGTTAGATAAATAAAATATAGTAAGCGTAATTCAAATACAAATAAATTTATTTAAAATAAGAATATATGAGGAAGTTGTAATATATATCTCTCAAATCCTACATCCAATATGGCCAAATTCTTATATAGTATAGTTAAGTATAATATAAGTAAGCGTAAATAGTATGCAAGTATATAACTAATATATTTTTAAGTTTTTTTGTAACTACTAACCTGAGCAACATAGTCACCCAGTGACTCAGCCTTTAAAATGAGAATAAAAAAATATGATTTAATTTTTGAGCATATATGATTTAATTTTTGATCGTCAAAAAAGTTACCACCGATTCACTAAAGTTAATGTCTCAGACCTGAGAAAAACCGGCGCAAGAAACTCGGCGGGATTTTTTTTTATATAGTCATTTAGAATTTTTTATAATATTACACCTACTTGTATTAGGTTAGTGTAACGGAAAAAAATAGACGGCATTTCATATAACGTAACGATTGAATAACTTACGATGAACGCAACGGTTATAAAAAACCACAAATTATTATAAAATTTGCTTATATGAAATAGGTTAAGTATAAGAATATAAAGGTGAAGTAAGCCCAGAATTTTTAAGAGATATCTATTTTGATTTCTTGTATATGTATTTCTTTAGCGCGATAATAATATTTTATACAAAATTTACCTACTATAAAATATTTAATTTTTTTTATTTTATTTTAAGAAAACATTTATCATACTATTTGGGTTATAAATAACTGACCATTAGGTGAATAATGTTAGATTTAGTTGAGAAGTAGGTATTACGCGATTATAAAAGTGACACAGGTAGAGCCGACGGTCACTCATTGATATCGTAAAAACCTATTTATATAAAAGGATTTTTTTTAATATATATACTAAACAACAAGCCTGCCTTTTTAAAAATGTTGCTCATAACTCAGGAACGTGTAAAATGGTATAAAAACCAAAAGTTTTAAGCTGAAGTTTCTGACACCAACATTTTTAGCACACATTTGTTACATGGATGTATAATATTAAATGTAATTTAAAATTAAAATTTTAAATTTAAGAAAGAAAAATAATATAAAATGTCAATTTACTTAAAAGTTCTAATAATCGATTTAAGTCACCAATTTCAAAGATTACTTATTAGAGATAAAAAAAGTTAAAATTCCATTTAACATAACCATTCAAAAAAAGAACTCCAAATTAAAAACAATAAAAACTCACCTGACGTAACAAATCAAAACATAACCGAATCGCAACTTAAAAGTCAACACAGCGGTATGGCTGACAGGCCGGCACTGACAAAGCTCTGCGACCAATAAAATCCACCCCCTCAGACCACGCCTTTTACTTAAACTCACCAATCAACGGTCTCCCATAACTTTATTTACCGGAAACACCCCTTCCCGCCCAAACTTATCGATTGGACGAGCCCAGCTTGTTTAAGGCGGGCAGAATTAAAGCTGTGATTGAAATAACCGTTCATTTATAACATTATCGTTTAAAACGCTGCGGTTTTGTTTATTTTGTAATCATGTTATAAAATAATAGTTGTTACGTTTATATCGGAGTTGTACTGGTTGAGTTTATTATTTACATAGAGATATAACGAAACTAGCGCTGTGCACTAACTTTGTCTATCTTGTTTAAACACGTTTTTAGTTCAATTTGATTTAGTTCAAAGTTCATATATATCAATAATCGATGTCGTTCCTTTTCAAAATTTTGTTTTTTTTTATTATTTTAAGTCTACAATAAAATTGCGAGGTTTACATTTATAAATTAATTTATTATCTTATCTTTTAAAGAAAGGATCTCCCTAAGCTCTAGTCGCAAACATTTTAATACTAACCTACTGACCTTATTTATTCTCCTAACGGTTCCAATCGTACAGCTATGTTTTAAAACTAAATTGGATTGTATTCACTTCATACTTCGTTGACTATATAAAATCTACTTACTTAGAAATATAAATACTAATTGCTCAAAAAATGTATATATGAAACGTATTCGAATAGGTGTCCTGCGATGTACTTAAAAATATTTACTCTTTACATTTGACCCTTTCATATACAATCTAAGCTTAACAAAATTAGACATACCTACTTATAGCTAATTGGTATAAAGCATTTAACCAGGTCGTGGTAGCACTTTATTTTAAAAATATAAAAACTCCTTCGAGTGCAATAGAATAATGGCATTCCAGCACTCGTAGGTTCAAATTTCATATAGGTCTATGCAAAATCAGTCCTAGTAGTAGAAATACGAATTACTTAGTATAAAATAATTGTTTTATTAATTGGATGGATATTTAGGTTGTAGCTAGGTATATTATTTGCGTGAAGGCTCTAATCTCAAGAACTACTTTATTTTTTGAATTGAAAAAATCTGCTTGTGTTGAATAGTCCATTTATTTAGGAAGGCTATAGGCTATATAACGTCACGATTTAAGAGTGGCGAAGCACTAAAAAATAGTGTGAATAAAAATTTACGTGGGCGAAGTCGCCGGCGGTCGCTAGTTATTAAATAATATCAGGCTGTCATTTATTGTTTTTTAGAGTCATCAGGCTGTCATTTTACAAGACAGATGAAATTAAGTGTGAAACTCTATTCTACTCCATAATTTTTCTCTTATTCACTTTCTCTCAGTTACATCCCACAAAGGAGGCAAAGAGAACATAGTACAAAGACACTCCTTTCTCTGCTTTCCGCCTTTATTACGTAGGTTAGCCCCCGAGCAGGACCAGTTTGTAGCAGTTTCATTGTATAATATACCTACTTGAAATTGATATAACTTTATTATTTATGAACCGATTGAAATTAAACAAACTCTAAATATTACCTTAGTGAATTTTACCATAATACGATGTAGAGAATTACATTTATGAGTGCCCCAAATATATTTTTTTTCAATATATCTTCAATGCAGCGATCAGTTAAATTTTTTTTTTACGCTGTAGCCTGCACTTTGCAGGGCAGGCAGAGGGTAATGTTGAGTCACTCCGTTCCATGCTTTCCGCCTGGTGGAGCTCAACGTTGCGCTTTTGTCTTGTTACCAGAGCGAAGAAAATGAAAATAATTCATTCTCCCCGAGGGTGAATCGAACCCACATACCGTCAGGTTTACAATCAGGCAACTATTGATAAATTTCTAATTAGGAATGCAACGGTGCATAGAACACCACAATCACATATAATGTAACTGACCTACGTATACATACCTTGTCTTACGTCTTCTAGATTTCCATACTTTTTTTATAATGCTTTACCATAATGCAGAATGCAATCGAGTCTTGAACTTACAACGCGTGATGGTTAATTCTTATAAAAACCAGAGATGTGACATTAATATATATATATATATATATATATATATATATATATATATATATATATATATATATATATATATATATATATATATATATATATATCTTCTTCTTCTTCTTCCTGGCAATAGTCCCGGCTTTTTGCCAATCCAATCGGTCAATGCCAAGACCAATCGGTCCATATGAGTGGCGAAGTGGTTTTTTGTGGAGCGATTGCCATCTGACCTCCAAACCCATTACTGGGAGAAACCAGGAAAGGAAAGGGAATAAGAGGCAGAAAGACTTGGAATATAGGGGAGGGACACCACTTACATGGATTGGATCGGGTTATGAAAGTGGTGGCTCGAGGTCCCGGGGTCGCGTACCCGTATGCCGGAAACCAAATATCGGACAGATAATTGGCTAGACACCCTCTGAGATGCCAACGCCACGCGGTGTTCCCAGGCGGTCACCCATCCAAGTACTGAACGCGCCCGACGTTGCTTAACTTCGGTGATCGGACGAGAACCGGTGTGTTCAACGTGGCATGGACGTTGGCGTATATATATATATATATATATATATATATATATATATATATAGATATATATATATATATATATATATATATATATATATATATATATATATATATATATATATATATAATTAATTAGTCACCTATTGCCATTTTTTTCAACATCAACATTTTGTCATCATCATCATATCAGCCGGGAGACGTCCACTGCTGGACAAAGGCCACCCCTATAAAGCGGCATACGGACCGATTCTGGACCGGACCATCACCAGGTCATCGGTCCACCTCGTGGGGGGCCTGGCTACGTCTAGCGGGTCGTGACCGCCACTCCAGAACCTTTCTGCCCCAACCGCCATCGATTCTACTAGCTTCGCAACTCTAATTTATCTTTTACTTCTTATATAAATAAAGTTCAACGTTAAATTATAAGAAAATAATTATATGTAAAGGTAAAAGCACATTTTAAATTCTAAAGTCTAGACATGTAAAAGGATTTCATTCGAATGAAACACACACACATATAAATATTTGTTTAAAACGTCTGAGTATTTACGCTATTCAATTTAGCTTAATTGAAATAATATAGTAAATATTAAAAATACATATTGTATGGAAATACTCGTATATTGATTTGAGCTACTAGCTTTAAAGCTGTAATCTAAATCTCAATATAAGCTGTATTAGGTATATGAAAATTGAAATAAAATTTATATGAGAATTGAAGGAATAAAATGTCAGGCATAATTTAAAACAAATTTTAATTATGAGGACTGTCGTGGCGCAGTGGCGCAGGTTTGTGGGTTCGATTCTTACTTGGAGAGAATTAATTATTTTCATTTCTTCGCTCTGGTAACAAGGCAAAAGCGGCCTCGACAGCGGGGAATGGGTTTCATAATACTAGGTTCCTCCGTTTGTTACGGTACCCTCTGCCAATCCTGTTATACGCGGGATATAGCGTGAAGCTAAAAATATATTTAATCTCTAAAGTATATCCATTATAAAAACGTAGGAAAAACAATAAAAATCAAAATAAAATATTATAAAAAAAACTATAAAATAGATGTTTATCTTTCAATCACATGGTAACTCTACCTACTAAATAGTTTTCTATAGAAATGTCATCGCGATAACGGCGAGAGGAGTACGTGGTGTAATAAATGAGCTGCCCGTCTGTACCGATTTAACCCTCAATTATGGAATTAAGCTGCGCTGAAGGGTTCGCAACCCCCGGCGATAATAGTGATACGGTGATAACATATCGATGTTCTATAACGCTGATCTATAGAATGTAATAATATTTTTTTTTTCATGATAATGACGATCCCGTATTGATTGCTTTTTAGCATCACGCTTTATCCCGCATATGGCAAGGTAGGCTGAGATATCTTTGAATTAAAACACTCCGTGTCCGCTTACCGCTTTGCGAGCCATTAAGTACTTAGTGGCAGAACTAAATGCTGAGCTTTGACTTGTTACCAGAAAGAAAATATTTAATTTTCTCTCAGTGAGAATCGAACCCATTTTCGTCTAGCTTACAGTCAGACGGTGTACTACTGCACCACGACGACTTCATAATTTAAAGATTAATAAATGTAAGCAAATAGGTACTACATTTTCTTTCCTTTCACTATTTTAAAGGTACCTAAAGCAGACACCCTATTGATCAGAAACTTACCGAAACCCACATAGAAAATTATATCGACAAGTGAATAAAAAAAAAATCGATATATTCCATAGAAAATTTTCCATCACTACTCCACTCAAATCGTAACTGAGTAGCAACATAACAAAGTGTTGTCACGCTTTATCATATCGATATTGAGACCCCTTCGCGCTCACAGATTGATCATTACTGCCGGCAGGTAATTCAAATTTAGTTCGGCTATATATTAAAGTTTAACTAAATAAAATATTAATTTTAAACAGGTATATATAATATAATAGATGCCTCAGAAGAAGAAAGCCCGCTTCAATAAAAAAAAAATGGCGTTGGCGTTGTTGACAACTTAATGCGCAATATTGGAGTATTACGCCAAATTTGTTAGATCAATCTTATGGAGACGTGGAAAACTAAATAAGAGTGTTTCAATTAGTTCAATATCCAACAATCAATCTCAATGGACACGAATTCTTTTTTTTTTACCTTAATTCTTTATCCCGCAGGTAGCATAGAAGGTATAGAGAATTTAGTGTCAAGACACTTACTTCTTCGCTTTACAGACTTCTTTCCGATCATTAGTCAGTATCAGTAACGTAAACATTGAGGTGGATCGTAAACATCATCAGCATCATGATCAAACATTCTTAACCGAGACCAGTAAATCGATTTACTATACTCTATTGGGGTTATAGGACTAGAAGATTTTGAATTTTAATTTCTCTCTCCTCTTTTCTCTCTTCTTAAAATAAAAAAATGAATTGTAAACATATGAATTCTCTTTCTTTTAAATAAAAAAAATGAATTTTAAAGATAAAAATTTCGATACGTTAAAAAATATATTTTCGAATTACAAAACTGTGTACAATAGATATAATATTATGTAAAATAAGAGTCGCTAACGAATTATTAAAAATAAAAATCCCAGACGATTAAGCAAGCTTTACTTATTTATCCAACATTAGTTCACGTATACATTATCAACAATAAACACGTGTTTTTTGTGTTTACCACAATATCATTGAGCCTACTTAAAATTGGGGTCATTTTAATATCAATTCTCTTATAGCAATATAGACTTTGTTTTTTATTTATAAGGTTAAAATTCAAATGATATTTTTAAGGTGCTTAGAACTTTTTAAGTAGATCGATTTTTTGCTTTTGAAATATAAAGACATAATCTTCTTTAACATTTATAAGGTACCAATTAAATAAGGATTTTTTGCGTGATTTCTTTTGAATGAGCAATTTGAAGATTTAGCATAAAACAGATAATTAATATGATGAAATTTATTTATGTACGAGTATATATATATATATATATATATATATATATATATATATATATATATATATATATATATATATATATATATATATATATATATATATATATATATATATATATATATATATCTATATATTATATATATATATATAGGTATTATTTTATTTTAACGAGAACTGGGAAAATGTTCTAAAAAATGCTCTATTTCTTCATAATAAAGTAAAGTAAAAACAAAATATTAGTCAAGTGCGAGCTGGACTCGCATTCCCAGCTCCTTGCCAGAATACATAAAAAGCATTGCAAAAGTATAGTAAATAAAGTATATAAAGGCCATATCACTTGATTGCATTAACTTAGAAGTTCAATTTGTTGTAATCTTGGTTCCGCTTTTTCCGCGGTTCCGCCTTACGACGGTAGTAGTTTAATTTGGTTAACCAGTCAAGACACTTTCTTCATTAATAACATCTTCCCAAAACAAAATTAAAATGATCGGTCAATCCGTCTATATTGCAAATATATATTTTTATGTGTGTACCGATTACAAAATTTATTATATCAATTAGGTACTATTCAGTATTAGGTACTTTTCATAAAATTCTAGGCTATTAGGCTGGAAATTATTATTTCTTTTTGTTTTTCATTTATTTAAATTTTATATTTGTATGGATTATATAAATTATTGTTTAACTAGTTTTAATATTGTTATTTAAATTTTTACCCAAAACTTGTTGGCGGACAGAGGAAAACGGATCTATATAACTGAACACCATACATTTAATTATCATTATCAATTTAATTATATATTTTATAATACTGACTTGCAGCAGTATTCAAATTAACTATTTAAAAAACAAAAATGAGCTCACCTTTCCGACCACACGCCAAAATTCACCTTATACTAAACCAACAGATTAGTTAATGAAGTGGCCCAACCCTAGTTTAGGGTTCTACAAACATGTCACAGCCCTAGTAATTAAGCTACCATCAAATATGGCAGAGCAAATATATTAACGTTGATAACAGTATGTCAATTTCCTTTGTTATTTAACTATTATTTAATTAGAAGCTTTGGTCAACGACTTTTTGTATGTACATATGTTTATATGAATTCTAGAGAAATACGAAAAAATTTTAACCATATAAAAACGATGTCCCTTAATAAGATTAATGTAATATGAATCCCTAATAGAAAACGTAGTGATTTATCACTAGACAAAGAGATTATGAAACTGTAAGACTATGAAATAGATATTATTTTAGTTATTAAAAATCACGAAATTCTATTATGAGTCCAATCCAAGCTCTTTATGTAATATATGGTATTTTAATAAGTTGAGCATTTTTTTAAAATAAAACAGTTTAACAAGATTTAAGAGGAGTGTTCTCAAAACCTGGTGACACGACGAATGGGTTTATCTTAGTGGTTAACGTGAAAATTTGAGTCTCCGGGGGGTTGAATTGAACTAGGTTCCTTTCACCCCATGAGGAGACATTACGGAGATGCCTCGATAGAAGACAGTTTTCTTTCGCCAATTGTCAACGTTTTCCCTGCACGGCCGGAGTATACGGCGTATTCACTGTACTATCATCTGCATAGCAATGAATGCTAGAATCCTTCAACATGCATTGCATCCTGCAACAATTTGATGCTAGATCCTTAATTCAACATACCTTCAACGTGAACTGCCACGAAGGAGACTATGAAAGCTAATAAGACTTTTTTCTTAAGTAAGAAATGAGTATAAAACCCTTGAATAGAGATTAATTGTAATTTTCGGAATTAGAAGCTATATATATCATACTTATGGAATTTATCCTGTTGTATCGGGCCTCATTAAAGATAATTGCTTGATAAGATTTTTCTTTTTAGCAAATATTATTAATTTTATGCACACAATAGTAACTTACTATTTAATAATAATTAAAAGATTTTTTTTGCTTCTGTAATATTAGTGAGGAAGCAGAGAGAGAACCTAATGTCAAGTAAGTCCGTTCTCCGTCCAAATTTCGAAACATTGCGTTTAAAGTAGCGGATCTCAACTCCGCGCTTTCTCTTGCCAAAGTATAATAAGATTAATAATATTCTTTATTGTACTAAAAAAAAACATAAGCGTAACAACATAAAAAAAAGAAAAAGTAGTACATAAAGACTCTCTGCCATTGCGCCACTATGGTTTCACCACAATATTAAAACATAAAAAATATAAATCATATCACGCCAAAATATATTTACAATATACTCGTACATATATAAATAAATAAAATATATAAATATAAAAGTAAAAGTTCTGAGACATGGGTGGGTAAAGTGGAATAGTCATAAAAATGTATGAAGCACACGAGATGGGCAGCTAACAAGAGCTTATTGTTACACTTTGTTTCACCGCCCTGTTATTCCGCGCCACCGGTAATTTTGATAAATGAGACCGCTTTATTTACGAAAGAAGACCAACCAACGAAATAATAATAACGAAACCATTTCTATGGATTGTGATTTGTAAGTATTTGCTTATATAAATACACCCAGTATATATATATATATATATATATATATATATATATATATATATATATATATATATATATATATATATATATATATATATATATATATAATATATATATATATATATATATATATATATATATATATATATATATATATATATATATATATATATATATTATATATATACATATGTACTTTTGTATGATTTAACTTGTTAGATAGAATTAGTAGTTATTATATTAGTATATATCTCTATGCACCATACTTTTCGCCGCTTTTAAAGACTTTCCAAAAAGAAAAAAGAGACGATAAAATCTAGAGAAGAGTCCAGTGTTTTTGAAAATGTATTCATAAAATTATAACATACCCATACTATTCCTATTAAAATATTCGTATTAATGTTAAAATTAAAGCGCATAAAAATATTGAAATTAAATAATTTTTCATCTGATCTGGTTGAATGCTGGTTCTGGGAGCAGCGTTAAGGGGATATCGTTAGAGCGGGGTGTTAGGACACTGTTTCCAGCTTTCCGCCCAATTTACGTATGTTCGTATGTATCGTATTTTTATCTCTCTCGGTTAGTTTGACCATTTACAATTATTGCTATACCAATACTATAAAGCTGAAGCGTTTCTTTGATAGAACGCGCTTCAGAAACTATTGATTCGAATGGGAAAGCTCTTGTTGTATGGATAGTATAGGATTATAAGCACATTTACCCTTTCGTATTTGTCTTTGACCACATGAACCGAGCCACAGGTAACAGCTAGTGTTAATTTTAAATCCAATTTTAAAATTGACAATGACAATATCACAACAAATGACAAATCAATTACAATGCAACAAATAAAATTGTAATAGTATTATTAAGTATTAACCCATTATTGCTTATTACAAAATAGTAACAAGGTCCACGGGATGGGGTATTGAAAAAAATTGTACACGAGCCATAGAACTACGTCGTTAAACAAAAAGGGCTATTGTAGGTATGCTCAATGTTCCCGGGTGAGCACTTATTGTACAAATATAGCTGATTCCAGGAATTCTGAGGGAGACGCTTAAAATTTGCGGAAAAAATGACGCGCTTCAGCGAACGATCGTGTCATAGGGTTGTGATTTTAGATAACTTATGGGAAGTTGGGCGTTTTTTTTTAAAGTATAAACAATAGATACTAATTTTTATATTGGGGTGCAATTTATGTGTCATAGAGTTAATGCTAATTACCACCTGCGGCTTGAAATATTCGACTGTTTGTTATTGTAGTAATAGCGTTGTATTTTTGGTTAAACGTAAAATTTTATAACGAGGACATTAAGAAAACACACATCATAAGTAATGTGTTGTGATACCTTCTTTGTCATTAGACAAATATAAAATAGTCTAACATTTATTGTTCTATAATTGGTTTAAAAGACAATACCTATATTTCAGTTAGTTCATAACTATAAATGTGAATTGATTTCGTATCCCCATTCTGGTGAAATTAACCTCGGTATTTATACTTCGGGTGGAACGCGGAGAATGGAATATCTTGACACTAGACTCTCTTTACCTACCTACCCCTAATATAAGCTATGTTATTAAGAAAGAAATATGTTTATGCTACTGTTGCAAAGTAGCTAGAGACTTTATCAAAGTAATTGTGGCTTCAAAACCTATACGTATTTAACATATTTCTATTTACTAAAAGGCTATTTTTCTCAAATTATCCATATAATAGGTGGAAAACTGTGAAAAGATCTACACTAGGTACTCTCTTACTTATTCTCTCTCTTATACTCTCTTACCATGAAAAATTTAAAAATATTATTATATTTTCCCAACATATAAATGAAACAATCAACCCTAGAACAGCCCGCTGTTATTAATAACGGCATATTACAATTCAATTTGAGAGGCCGGCGGGCGTCCATAATCTCCTCGCGTAATCCTCCATCAGATAAACTCTAAAATTACGTTCAATGTACATTGTACAATTTACGAGTACGTTACATAGTCGACGTAAACACGTTAAGTTGTGCTCTAAGCGTATTGTCAGCACCTTTATAATGAAATTGCTTATTTTTGATGAAATTTATTACGAGATTGTTTATTGAGTTAAAATTGTTTCTCGTATAGGTATTTTTATATGGTGGGTATATTATTAAATTGTATACTTTTGCTGTGCAGTAGATACTTATTGTTGTTGTATGTATGTATGTATATATATATATATATATATATATATATATATATATATATATATATATATATATATATATATATATATATATATATATATATATATATATATATATATATATATATATATATATTATATATATACCTTAGAGCCCGATTGTATAGCGCATTCTATTTATTATTTTTTTGTTCTTACCATTTCTTCTTATATTTATTAATTTGACATAATTTGCATAAAAAATACTAGATGTTATTGTGAATGAAAAGATGTAATAAGTTATACGTGTATGATTTTTCAGTTTCTAAAATTTTTACGAGTTATCCTTTTATGGGAGACAGGCAAAGACGTATTTATATTATTTGTAGTGGGTATACCCACGTATATATCTATATAAATAAATCCAATTAAAGTCGCAGATTTATTTTTAAGTAAGTGATTAATAATTTCCAATATATAAACCATCTGTTGAAGTATTTACTTACTTAGGTATCTTAAATTCTGTTAAACTACTTTGTTCTTAAATTATACATTTACAGTTCGTAAAAATAATTTATATATTATCATATACTAGTTCAGTTCATAAACATTACCTAAAGTAAAAATCTACCTAACACATCCATATTACAATTACATATATACATACACAAACATATATAAACATACATATATAAGCAGGTAACTCGTAAGTAGGTACGAATATTTGTTTGCGCCGCGGTTCAATATTGAATTGTGTTGGTACTGTAATCGGTTTAACACGAGTAATGCTATTTGCCGGTCTAACAGACCCCTTCCAATAGCAATAGCGGATAAAGTAATTACAGACGTGATTTGTTTGTTTGTCTTTTATTTTGTTAAGTGTTAATATTTGTAGTCATGAAAAGAGAATTGAATAATATTTAGGCAAAATCCATGTACAGTTATGAAGAAAAAATTAGAAAGTTAAGATTACGTGTCTTTAATATTTTGATATTTTCATATAGCTATAGTAAATTAAACTATGAACGTATAGTTTATAACTAATATAATTTATAACTAATAAAATATACATGATGTTACTATAGGTAACGTTTATACAAGATCAATGGAAAGATTTATTTTAAAGCTTCCCCAAAAACTTGAATGCTACTTCAAATATTTTTTATATAAATAATGTTATTGATCAGAACCTTTGGCTGTTGTCGTGACAGTTGTAAGTTACTTATTTAAAAAAAATACATTACGTTAAGCTTAACTTGACAATGCTTATTACGTATGGAAAATAACATAAATAATATTTTGTCATTTTGTCTTTCACGTGTTAATTTTTTTTTTAATAAGAACAAGTCTACTACTGTTCCTACTAATTCTTGACTTCTGCTAAGCGACTTTGACAGTCCAGAGAAATTTCTATTTCATTTTCAAGAACTTAAAAACACAGAAACGTTAATTAATTCCAACATTTTCAGCGGCAACTGCTTGGGGGAGGGAGGCTCGTTTTAACTTTCCGGACCACTGCCCACAAGCCCCTACTACTGTCGCTATCGAAATGTTCTTGAATTGTAGATATTTGCGTATTGTGTGGCAGAGCTCAACGCCACTGTTTTGTCAAGTCAGATCGGAATTGTGATTTTTTAATATGAGTGCAGTTCGGAGTCCACGTCAATAATGCTCAGACGTCCAAGTCTCACTGCGCCAATGACCTCAATTCAATAAAATTCCTGTGACAACAAAAAAACGCGATATTACACTGTTTTTTATCACAATTTGTCAATTTTTTTTTGAATAGCAGTACAAATTGTGTCTTTCATAATACCAAAAATAACCAATGTACAAATAAAAATGTCAAATGATAATAATATTTATATTTTATATGTCAAGTTCTACTTGTTATATTATTAATTATTTTCAAGCACATGTTAAAAAAAAGTCTAAAGTGATCTACGGCAGGTACGTGAGATACGTTAGGTACTGTTAAATTTCCTAGTCGATACGTAAAGATAAAAAACTTAATAAAACAATAATTATTTAGGATGTTTATAGTGAAACTGAGCTGACCGCATTCATGATGCCGCAGTTATTCATTATTTAAAAAAAAATCGCGTAGAGTAGTGTTAGTATTAAATAGGAAAGTTCGACATAGTCACAATACCAGCATTTAACTATTTTTATTTAAATGCGTTCCAAATGACTCTTCCAGATCGAGGTAATTTGGTAAGTTCAGAGTGAATAAAGCTACCAATAAATCTTGCTACATATGCAAGGAGGCAGCTAGGAACAGCTTAGCACTTGTGGTAGGGTGTAAGGTACTCTAAAGTACTAGAAATAATAAGTGAAACGGTTAGTCTTACAGTAGCAAGAGCACAGAGAAACATAGCAATCAGCAAACGATCGATGGAAGGCTCGTCTAAAAAAGACATTATCAATTTTAGATCCAGCTCCTGATTGGAGTCTTACGTATGAAACACAGCGCAGTATAAGATTCCTGAGGACATTGGTATTTCATCATCCAGGTGGGATATCTTTGTTTGCTCTAGAAGCCTTAAGCGTGTAATACTGGTAGAACAAACAGTTCCATGGGAAATCAATGTCCCTAAAAATCATAATTTCAAACTTAATAAGTATTTCGACTTTACTAACGAACCGACCAGGAATAGGTTTACAATTAAATTGTATGCGTTAGAAGCAGCAGCGAGAGATCTAACAGCGGAATCTTTATATAGTTGGCTAAATGATATCATTTCTAGAACGTACTTTGAAGCTGGTACTAGTAGAATTATTCCGGTTTTGGTTAGGTAGTTACAAATAAGTGTTGAATTCGAAAATAAGAAATATTTGAAAATATTATATAATAGGTATAAAATACAAATCGATAAAATTAAAGAAAATTGATTGTAGATAACTGTCTAGCTGTTTAAACATAACGTTTAACGTTATGTTTAAATAAAATCAATTCAATATATATATATATATATATATATATATATATATATATATATATATATATATATATATATATATATATATATATATATATATATATATATGTGTATATTTCTGCAACATAAATCTCGAAAAATAGTGGACAAATAATTGTAGCAGTGAGTTTTATTAGTATGGGCGAGGTATTCAATTAAGTTGATCCCCGTTGTTACAGTGCCTTCCCACTTTTAGTTATGTCTGACTACATTCCATCAGACTTGCTCGGATAAGTATATTGTTTTAAATGAAACAATTTACGTTTCCCGTACGAAATATTTATTTAATATTATATTTAAGTAATTGAGAAGGTCGTGACGCACTGGGAGCACAAGCACGGAAATTTCGGGTTCGATTCTTGAATAGTAAGATTACTAAGTGACGTTATTTTGTTAGTTACTTTCAATTTGAGTGGCAAATTTAAAACATATTGCAGAATTTTGTACTAGATACATTGTCGGATAAACAAAATATTATACTAAAATATATTATAGATCGTGAAGTAACTGTAGGTACCTTTTTGTTTGAAAACTTCTCGCTGCCCCATAATAATATTCCATAAGATAAAATACAACAAAAGTAGCTAAAATAAACTCGTCGGGCAGTATCAACGTTCTTCATTTGATCCATTTATTTATTTATATACTCTTTATTGTGTAAAAGAAATTTCAAAAGGCGGCTTTAACATCTTTTTTTAATTTTTTTGGGCATTCTCTTCCAGCCAACTTTGTCATGTAAAGAAGAGATGAAAAATAAGTGTGTTAGTGTGCAAAATAATAATTATAAATACATATACACGTACATCCAAGAAATACACAGCAATATACATACAAAAAAAATATATACGTATAATGGCAATATTTTAACGCTAACTTAAATAAACATACTATAAAACAATATTTAATAATATACAATTAATAACTCAATAGATAGATAAATATCTCTTTGTGGTCGGTTCTTCATGTCTGAAGATCGTGGTCATGGTGGGATGCACATTTGGACCGGATGAACTGTCTCCAGCGAGCGGCTTCTGTCTGTAGCAACGTTAAAAATTTAAGCTGGTCAGACCATCTGGTTAATGTTCGTCCTCTGGGCCTTTTCCCTTCTGTATTTTTAACGGTGGCCAATTTTTCGAGTTTATTGTCTCCACACCTCATTATTTGTCCAAAGCAGCTCAAAATACGATTTATAGAAACATGCTCTTTTCTCTTCAGGTGTTAGATAGGATTGACACATAGGATAGGACTTCAGATAGGATTGACACATATGTAGCACCACAGTTCAAATGGATCAATCCTTTGACTCTCTCATGCTTTGATGGTCAATGGGCCTTAGCCCTTACTAGGCTCAATTTGGTTCTGTTGGTGATGTCTCTGTTTTTCCATAGTCCATTTAGCTACGTCATAGAGACTTTTGGCATTGCAATGCGTCTCTATGTCTCTGGTACACAGCTGCCATCGTTATATATTTAGGAGCCCAGATATATATAGTTTCGAACAAGATCCAAAACTATGTTATTGGTCGACTATCGTCACTTTTGTTTTTATTTTATTGAGCTATGCAGGAGAGATCTCATATCTTGATTAGGACAGTACTGAGGTACTGTCCTATTTCTCCAAGCATAGTCGATAGCTTGTTCCATCTCACACAGTCGAAAGCTTAGTATAGTCCACGAATCAAAACACTGCAGGGCTGTTAAACTCTCGATTTTTCTCTATGATCTGACGAATGTTGAAAATCTGTATTTAATTTCTGTTTAAATCTGTTTTTAATTAATTTCCTTTAAAGAAGCCTGCCTGCTCTTCTGGTATTTGCCGATCGAGATAGTAATGGAGCCGGTGGTTAATTATATTCAAGATCATTATACTAACGTGAGAAATCAATACATTTAAATGCATTTTGAATGCAACAACTATTTCTATAATTATTTCATTCAAAAGTAGAACCCTTCTTATGTGTCGGTATGAATATTGACTCTGTCTATTATTCTGGCCACTGTCCTGACTTCCATATTACGTTGAATATGTTAGTTAACAATGCTATGCCTGTAGGACCACATCTGCAGGGATACCATCTTTGTCAGAGGTTTTTTTTTAATTGCACATGTCTTAAAAGTGCTAGATTGGATGAGAGCTTTAACTTTTTGAATAAACTCTTTGGTTTCGTGTCTTACGTCTCTCTGTCTCTAAAAATCATCGCAGATATTATTGATTTGGGTTGTTTTATCTCTCCAGCATCATCGCTCAATTTCAACGCTTAAGTCTGAATATACTTGTTGATCCTTCTTAAAAGATATTCCCTTTTCCTTCACAAGCCGTCTTTTAATAATGTGTTCAATTACACATTTTGTGTCTTTTAGAGGTATATTTAAAGGACCTATCAAGTAACGGCTCAAGTAACGGAGACTCCATGGCTCATGAAGATGACTTTCTATTGGAAAACGAAATATTTTGGTATTTTGGATGAGGATTAGGAATGTATAATATAGTATATTAAATTAAATAATTTTAGATAATGCTTATTTTTGAAAAATAAAATATTACAACCAAAATGCATACAAACTGCAGATTTCATCTTGTTTTTGACGCATTTTTTGGTTTGTGTAACGAAAGTCATGAAAATTCCAAAAAAAGAAGCGGTATGAATTTCAATCAGAACCCTTAAATTTTTTTTGAGTCAATCCGAAGTTATGCGTGTTGAAATAAAAAGCTAAGCTAAGGCTTTGACTCATCCTTTTCTGCATTTCTAGTTAATCATTAAAGTGGCCAACACTCACCGGTTCTAATTGTGAGAATGACTCTTGTCATGATATTTTTGTCTTAATTTAAAAATGAAGGTGAATGTGAGATTGCAGAATTTACAGATTTTAACATAGCTGAAGTATGTCTAAAAATGAAATCAAGTGAGAGTAGTACTCGCTCGCCGAGGGTACCGCTCCCATAGCTAATTCACGATTGTAGATATTCCGCTGATGAAATATATTTTTTTTATTTTTAATATTTGTTGTTACACCGGCAACGGAAATACTAATTTGTGAAAATTTCATGTTTTCTAGCTATCATTGTTTATGAGATACAGCCTATTGACAGACGAACAGACAGACATTGAAGGCTTAGTAATAGGGTTTCGTTTTTACCTTTTAGGTACGGAACCCTAAAAAGATAACCCAAAAATATATACGCAATTGCAGTACGTTACCGGCTAATTATTGCGAAAAGCCAAAATAAAAGTATATAAAAATTGCATAAATTGTAAACAAAATTATTAGATAAATACAAACAATATATTATTTAACATATCTAAATAGAAACTTGATAAATACATTTTCTTTAATACAGGATGTAATTACTCATATTTAAAAAAATCGGCCTGAAATTAATAATATTAAAGTAAAATTTAAATTTTATGATTATTTTTATGATAAGCATAGACAAAACATTTATGGTAATTATAGAACTTGCAACAATTTTTTTTATTTATAATTAGTGCAGGGACGTCATTTAAATAATGAATGTAGAATTATTGTTAATTGTGATTAAGATAATTTTAAAAGAAAAGCTTTAAATTGTTATAATAAAAAAAACTCATCAAAAAAACTGTCAACTACAAGAATGTTGTTTTATTTATTAACCTTTTCAGTAATTTTTTTAAGCCAAATAAATTTTATTTGACTTTTGATTGCCAAAGAAAAAATTATGAAGTATTTTGAGTTAAAATAAACTCCGTATACTTTTTATTAGAGGCGTCATGTTCCGATAGATGGCGCTACTTCTAAAGTTATTAGTGTTGACTCTAAACACTATAAATAATGTACTCTGTAGTGCGGTGTGGGTAGCAAAAGATTTGTGAGATACCTATCATGGAAAGAGAAAAGGAAGGAAACATAAAATAAAGCGAGCAAAGGATCTAGGCTTCCAGGGATCGGTTACCGAAACAAAAACCAAGCGGTCACCTACAAGACGATACACGGTCATATACACGGACGATACACATATCAAGGAGGTTCCATATAAAGCGCAAAGCTGTAGATGTTGAGTCGCCTGTTTAAGCTTGTTTATAATATTTTTATTCAGATATTCTTACGTATTCACTTGGCATGTGGTCATTCAACTACAATTTGAAATCTATGGTTATACATTTATTTATTAATAAAATGAATATAAGATAAACTATGACGACTTCATAGTATACTCAATTGATTTAATACGAATTTATTTCATCTTATGATCACACGCTGTTGTTATAACAAACATTTTTCTGACTTGCAACACCAATATAAGTTTTCAACTTCAATCACTAGCAGCACTCCCGTCAAAATGACAATAGCGTAGTTTCAAAACTTTGGAGTTGTGGAATGTAGACCTAAGTAGGACCAACCTTATTAAAAGTTTCCTCTTAAAGGGGACAAATTAAGGTAGCGCCACAATAACAAGTAGAAGGATTTTAAAACAGCGCCATAACTATTAAGTAAGATAATAAAAGGAAAGAAAAGTTTATTCTTCGTTAGTATTACGTAAATAGTTGAAATTTTAAATGCCGTATTTAATCAATTTACTATTTTTGATAACACAAGTCACGTAAAATATTTTCAACCTAAAGCATTTATTTTATGTCCACTTGTTTTTAACGGAAATTATTGCCGCCAGTATAATAAGTACACTACTAATTTCCTGTTTGGACACTTTTCCAACTTGTCCTTTATACAAGATTGTTTTCCGAACCTTACCTTCCATAAATGAAACATTTTGTTGATGCGATGTCATATCAATTCGTTCACTTATATTTAAATTTTCTTTACTTACGTGAATTTAAAATGTCCCGTTAATTTATTAACTGGTTTCCTAGCATTTCATTAGACTTTCTCGATATCAGATCCATTACAGATTAATAAACAGTCTAGCACTTATTATGAACGCGGCCAAAAATCTATAGTCCTAAAGGGTATTCCCCGGTTTTAAAACTTTACTGTATATCTATAATTGCTGTTTGTGTACAAAAAATCACACCACTAATGTCTCTTTGTTTCGTTGTTTAATTGAACGTCAGAGTTCTAATAGTCAAGTTAACTCTATCATATTTCGAAAATATATTATATGTAATTTAATTTTTATGTTAATTCTGTTGCAATAAAAATGTGAATGTTATGAATAAATATTGAATGCCACTTTTTAGTGTCTTGTAAGTGTTTTCAGTATCAGCCATAAGTACGTACGTATATATACCCTTTGAATCACTTTTAGGATTTTTGTAGCAAAGCGTAGTGCAAGTGAGTAATCTTTTATATATGATAAAAATTGTGAAGTGTCAATAACTTGGATAAGGTAACTTAATAAAGAAACCATAACCACAATGATTCAATTATTCACATCACAATCACATTGATGTTATTTGTTTCAGAACAATGAAAAAATTCGAATTTACATCAAAACACAAAGAAAATTCAATATTTTCTGGAAAAATATTCTATGAAGTGTATAAAGATTCGGATTTTTTAAGGCACAGCGATAACATTAAAACTATATTATCAAAGGGATATGAATTACGACAATCACTTAAAGATATTAAACCTGGTGATGTAGTTGCAGTCAAAGGAATGTACCTGGAAAACAAGTCAGTAACATATAAAAATATTAATTGATATATTATTTCTTTGTTGTATTTTAAATTATTAATCCAACTAATTATAGTCTCATTACATTTTATTATTCTACTTATTTTATGTAATTAGTAAATGCTTAATACATTAGCTATAATGACTTAAGATAATATTCCAGCACACCATTAATAGTGAAAAAAACTGGACCCAATGTTTTGATTGAGAACTTTGAATTTACCGCAAACCGGCTGGCTGGTTTGGTAGCAGCGTATGCCTTTGAAAATCGAAACAGATTTCCTGCTTTGCAATCTTCTGAAGCCCTAGCATTGGGACTCACTTGGAATAATAAAAACGAACTTCATAGCAGACTCTTTCTATCAGCAGTGACTGGAACAGAACATTTTTATGAACAATTCTTGTATTTTCCCTTAATTTGTGCCATAAGAAAGTTTCAGCTTAAAAAGATGCCTATTGAACCAGTGGTTAAAATAGCAAAAGTGAAAAGTCCAAACAATGATCAAATGGCAAAAGTTATGATGAGAAATTTGGTTACCGTAAAAAGCTTGTGGAGTTGCTTCCCTAAAACTACAACTAATGAATTGCACGACTTACTTCAATCGGCACCACAAGAGTTAAAACTTATTTTCTTTTCTTAATGAAAATATTAAATTGGATATTAAATATTAATTTAAAAAATCGCTTATTTGAGCAATTATTCAGTAAAAATGATATATTTTCAAAAGCTTGTAGAAATTGCATAATTTATTATTCTATTTCTATGAGTAGAATATTTGAAAATGGCTGAATATGCTATTTAACAATGAAAAAAATGAAATTGTTTTAGTTTATAAAATTTAAACAATTTCAAATAAAAAAAAAACATGAATAAAATGTTTTACTTTATACTTTTTATGTTTATTATTGTATTTTTAAAAAGTTATTTCAATATAAATTTTTATTAATTTATTAATAAATAAATTAATGAAATCTATTACTGTTTTATTTATCATTTATGTAATTGTCACACACTCATGATATACAGATAAATAATATTAGCTCCTACCTGTTGCTTCTCTTGTGTGGCGATAAACGGAAAATCCTAAGAATTATGTATGACGCATTACATTTAACAATAAATACTATACCTGTGTCCATTAATGAGCTATCGAACAAATTAGTGGTTAGGTACTTAAATTATCAATCAATCCACAAAACAAATTTTCCTGCTTTAGAATATGAGTGTGTGTACAGCAGGAAAGAATTTCAAGACACTATTTACTATTTTCCAAGCATTTTAAACATAGTATACCTCCATTTTATATGTGATTGGCAATATAATTTTTATGTTTTTAAAGAGAAACTTCTTTGCATGAGGGTGAAATGTGGGACGTTTTTGCAGTGGCGAAGCGACCATGTAACACGATTCCCATCGGGATTTTTAATAATTTATTTATTTACATTATCATTAGTATGTAATCAGTGAGTTAAATATATAAGCAAACATTTTGTGATAAATTTGTGAATCAGGTCAGAGTAAGTAATATAATATTTGTTTATTCTTGATAATTTATAATATTTTTGTTATTTATTAAAATTAAATATTTCATTTGTATTAATTTTAGACACTTATTGTTTTAATTACAATTGTATAAATATAAACGAGATTTAAAAATTTGTTTGCTATAGAAGTTTCACTTCTAACATGTGTACTTTGTACACACGCCATATATTTCTTATATTTGTAATGTTATAAGCCGTTTCGGACACAGCACGGCAATATTTATAAATCCGCAATTCCTTGTTCTGTAAAACATAGAATAAAATTAAATAAACTAAATTCTGAAAAATGGGTGAAAATAATAATAACAGAACAACAGTAATTTATTTTAAAGCAAATTTATTAATTTCAAATATACCTACAATAGTACATAATCACGCAGTACTACATTATCACTATGAGAATACACGACTAACATAACACGTGTGAAAATTACAAAACTATACTAACACTCGCGATTCAATTTCAATAGTCCATATATAAATGTTTTTTTTTTATAATAAAACAATAAAATAATCCATTTAGTCGTCATCATAATATACACAGAAATTTAATTTAATATTACTTTCATATAAACTACCTACTTACACTATATTTTTACACTGACAATCCTCATTCACACCGTACTCGGGAAAACCAGTCAACAATAAGCATAATACAAAATATATTTGAAAATCTGTACGGTGTGATGGACACTTTGTTACAGCTCAAATAATAATGGGGAAATGGTCACATAAAATAAAAGACTAGTCAACATCGTACAAAGATACCTGGATCACTGAAATATTATGAACATATTTTATTACATAATATTTCAACATATTATTCACACAATAAGTTATCGATATCAATAAGTGGCGTGAATTCGAATCTTGCTAAATTACGAATATCGAAATCCAATGGGTCATATTGTTATATAATATCTTTAATTGATACTACATGCATGTATACATATAATAATATGAATAATAATAAATCAAAATATATAAAATGATGCAAATAATAAATTTCTAAAAAAGCGTCACAACCGAACCTACTCATGCATTTGAAGAGAAAATATAAAACTTCCATGATAATACCAAAAAAAAAAAACAAATATATGAACACAAATGACTTCAAAAAATTGATTGAGCTCTTAATAATTGAGCTGAAATATTAGTTAATATTTTTTATACAACAGTGATTGCTAACAAGTGATACTAAGTTAACCAAAGAACATAATTATATAATTTCTATACACACTAATATCTATCCATTATGATGTTTTTAACATTCAAATATACATTACAAAATATAATTTTTTCATTTCATTTCAATACTAAGAGAGGCGTTCAAAAATAAATATTGAAATTTACAATAAATTCGTTAGAAGGCTATCGAGACTAACTGAAACTACTAAAACGTATTGCTGTGAATCCCGATGAAAATCGATCCGATCTTTTATAAAGATCTTTAGACATTATTTATGTATAATTAATGCTGCACAATTATCAAATCACACTAGGTACACTATAAATATCTAAAAAGAAATAAAATACGATAAAATCTTTAAATGTATACAGAATTTATAAAAGATCCAAAAACAAATAACAATATAACATATACATTTTAAAATTTTATAAGTGATATCTTTATACATCCGTATTATATTAATAAAGTTATGTTATGTTCACTCGGGGAATAAATTATTTGTATTGTCCCGCTCTGGTAAGACGGGAAGCTGAGGATGTAGTGTCTCAACACTAGATCTACCAGTACTTTCTATAAAGCTGAAAAATTCATCATATGCGAGATAAAACCTAACAATAAGAAATATCACACGTCTATTCTATTTCGTTTAAGAAATATTTACTTTACAATTTTATTAAATTTTCAATTTATTCAGAAAATCAATTATAAAAATTAAAAATGTACAAAAATATATCGTCATAATTATTATATATACAAATTGATCACCTCTTTAATAATAATATTAACCAATAATAAAGTAGAAAAGATAAACATAATATAACTTTATATAAATATGTAGAATAAGTAAAGTAAAAAATGTATGTATATCACATCGTTATTCTACATTTGTTACAATTATTATGGCTAGAGCTTCTGTATGACTTTTAAAATAATATTGATATAACTAATGTCTAAAAATTTTATTTTCATCAAAAGCAAAATATCAAGTCTATTCCAGTGTCTCATAGAGATTTCAAAAACCATCATGTTAAGTCACTTTCAATCTGATATATATATATATATATATATATATATATATATATATATATATATATATATATATATATATATATATATATATATATATATATATATATATATATATATATATATATATATATATATCTAAATAATTAAAAATACTATCACAAATGGAAATTTACTTTAGTTATATAAATTACAAATTATACATTTTTTCTTCAAAAATAAGCAAAAGCTACTGTCATATCGATATTTTATTTAACAATAACAAATAAAAATCTAAGCTCTTATTTTTCACGTTTTGTAAAGATACTTTTTTCAATAAAATCTTCATGCAAGTACTATTTTTGTTATAATATATTTGAAAAGGAAAGAAATGTGACATATATTTCGTTTATTTATGAGATAAATAATTTTGTGTTATCTGTTAAATAGCAATTTAATTAATTAACCTGTCTAGTTTCTTATCTATTTATTTAAAAGTGGTTTCCTGTCAATTTCTTAATAATAATAATTAAAATTTAAAGTCATTTATTTGTCAACATAAGTCATGCTACCATATTATAATACTAAACATATGATAAAAAAAACTACCACATTTAAAAGTTTTTGTTAGTAAATGCACACATCGAAAGGTAACATAAAATGGCGTTTACATTTATAGGTTAGGTTTGACTCAGTAATAACATATAAAGAAAAGATATACATACAGACCTTCATTTAATTATATACAAATATTATATACATACATACATACATAAATAAATTAATGCGTAATAATAGTAGAATGGAGACAGTGTGGCACAACGTGTCTGTAAGGCAATCTATAATTCTTCACTGTTCTAGCTGCTAAGCATTTTAATGTTGTATATTTTAATGGATTTACTATAGAAGTGAGATTTTGTTGGTTAGTTTTAAGTATTTCTTCGGGTGTTTCGCCTTCATAGTTGACTGTGTCTATATGGGCGCCGTGGGAGAGGAGCTCGCGTACAACTTCCGCAGGACACGGGTTCAACTGGAAAGAAATTTAAATTTTAATAAATTTATTATATCTATTAGAAGTTAATTTTAATAGTAAATAAGTGATGAATTTCATAATTTGTATAAAATTTTCTTAAAAGTCAAATATATGTATGTACATTATATACTAGAAAAAAAGCCAATTCAAGGCTTCGTTTTTAAGTTATAATGATAATAAATAAAATAAATGTTACTAGTACTAGTTTGTAACATCATTTGCATGAAGTTTATGATTGGTACTTTCATTTACTTAAACATTGAAGTATTATTTGCCGAAGTTATAGTTGCCGCTCACTCACCTTGCACACGAGGTGCAGGGGCGTGTTCCCGTCGGCGTCGCGCGCGTCGGGCGGTGCCCCCAGGCGCAGCATGAGCCCCACGAGCGCGGGGCACGCGTCGCCGCCCGCGCCCCCCCCCCCCCCCCGCCCCGCCCGCGCCCGCGCCCCGCCCGCGCCCCACCTCCGAGGAGCACGCTATGTGCAGCGCCGAGCGACCTTGGCGAACCTGGAATTGCGGAAACATATTATACTAGTGTTATATTTGCGACTTCGCCCGCTCAAACTACACATAATATTAGTAAGATTAATAGAAGTTTATGCATAAACATGAAACAGTGAAACTAAGGCCATTGTGACACAATTAGACAGTATTTGATTATAAGCGTCGTGGTCGTGGGTTCAATCCCTAGCAAAAAAATATTAGTCAAGAGCGAGTAGTAATCAAGCACCGAGGGTTCAGTACTAATTTTACTAAATACTTTTAAAGTTGACAAACTTAATTTGTGGTTGTATGGAATGAGTTAATTCGAGACATTTGTTATGGTGACTTTCTTTATATACCTAATACCTACCTTAATTTTGTATTTCTTTCATTGCTTGTACTATAAGTTCTAACTTACAGTATTACAAAGGAGAAAATGGAAAAATGGAAACGAAGGAAAAAATGTATATAGCTCTGAATATTTGACATTAATTTCAAATTATTTTCACGCGATTTTGAACACGCAACGACTATGAATTCGATACTAAGAATAAAGGAACACTTGCATATAATAAAAGCATTTTTAAAAAAAAAAGCCTGGACCAACCTTAATATCGAGCTTGACCAGAGCGTACACAGCCTTATGTATCTCCCTTGTGACTTGCGGCGTACATTCCGGTGTATCCAGTAACCTTGCCAGCAAAGCCGCTAAATGCAGAGAGATCACTAACACGCGCTGCAGAGTGGAGAGTGTGTGCTCTCTGTCTATCACTTTGGAGGTTAACAGTTCCATGCCACGGTTGATCTCTGAGAGAGCTTTGCGGAACACTGGGTCAATGTCTTCGAAGGTCACTGGTGGTACAATGCGACCTGGAAATGATATACTTATTTTTAAAACTCCCATCCCTACTTGAACAAATATTTAAGCTTATTTTTATTTCCCTAATTAAATTGTCTGTTTCTATCCTGTTAAATAATAATAAAATAAAAAAATTGGTAAAGTGCGAGGTGGACTTGGGCATCGAGGATTCCGTACCAATTTTCTTACTGTGGATTGTAAATGGGAAACATAACTTAAACAAAATTTAACTTAAACAAAGCTTGTGGACGTCATTTTGTATAAATTAATTTTATACAAAATAAGAGCACTACTAATAAATACTTTATAATGTTTATTTTTTCTGTCATACTCTTACAAATGACTAGATTACCATATCATTTTTATATTGGTACAATAAGTTTAAATTTTTTATAAAATTTTATGATTCTAAAGTACCATATAAGTTTTCGCTTTAATCTAGAAAACTGTGAAACAATGGTGGCGATGGTAATGTTCGCGGTCATTACCTCTGAGCGGCGGGCGCGCGCGCTCCGCCAGCATGTAGGAGAACAGCTCCGCGAAGCTGTAGAGGCTGGACTGCGTGAGCGGCGACAGCGGCGGCAGCACGGCGCGCTGCATGTCCAGCGCGTGGTGCCACAGCTGGCGGCAGCGCGCGAAGCGGCCCGCGTCCGCGTACACGGCGCCGCGGTAGCGCACGTAGTACGACGTGTCGGGGTGCGCCGGGCCTGCGCACGAGGGCACACTTGTAACATGGCACGAGCACAGCCTCCAGCAAATGCTTGAATGCATCTATACGCTATTATAAGCACTCACAAACCAAGCCATACACCTCGTTTTTATATTTTTGTTTGTGGACGCTTGTTGAGGCTTGACAAGCGTGTAAATGCATCATAAACTTCATTCGCTCTCCAAGTAATCCGCTGTAGAAGCTTTGAACAAATACAATCCTCATCAGCTAAAAAAATATGTGAACAACCGAACTTAACTCACCTAATATCCTCTCCCGTATGACCAACGCCTGCATCCTCATGGCGTCGGGGTCGGCCAGCAGCTCCTCCAGCTGCTGCGCGTTGCTGGGCTCCACCGCGTAGTCGTACGCCTCTATGCGCGGTATGTCCTTCGGCTTGGGTATCGGCTCGCTGTCGTCTGATGGGAACCTGGAATTGTCAATTGAAGTATTTTATGGATTTTTTGGTTTTATATCTTATACTGCATATATTAGAACACTCTATTACCTCTGTTAGAGTGACTGGCGGAACTCAAAGCCTAGCTTTGTCTACCAGACCGATAAAATGAAATGTGTTATCTTAAAATCAACTGACCTGTCATCCATCGCTCTTTTCCACAGCGCTAGAGCTCCCACCATATCTCTTCTCTTGTCTACATAAGTTGCACCTAACAATTCTAACGCGTCGATCCTCTGCTGACGCGAGACGAGACCGTTGTCAGCGTTGATTAAATGCTCTACTATGTGAGTGTGGCCTGTTACTGATGCAGCTAGTAAGGGTGTCATACCTGAGGGGAGAGGTTTAGTTTTATTAATATTATTGTACTGTAATAATACAGCTGAATGATAAAATTTTATGATGTATAAACTTAACATAAATCATGTCCACAGTTAAAACACAGTTATAAAAAAAACCACGAACCCTATCCTTTATAGGGTTCGTGGTTTTTTTAGCGTCATACATTATCCATATCTGTTATAGGATTCCCTTCTCCGCATTCCGAGACATTTAGACAGTATTCGGGACATAGCGTGTTGAGTGGTAAAATTTAACGTCACATACTAATAATTAATTCTCTCTAGAGGTGATCTGACCCAAACGCTTGATACACACCAGTGGCGAAGCGTTCATATAACACGATTCCCATCGAGTTACCTTTTGTAAAAGCTTACAAAAATCATATTATACAACAATTATATTTATTTCACACAATACATATCACAAAATATCTGTAGAGTAAATTTCGCAAACTAAGCTCAATTTTTATATTATTATAATTGTTTTTATTTTACACCAAAATAAATAATAAAACAATCAAAACAATATACTATATAAATGAATGTCAGGGTCCATACCATAAGAATCCACATCCATTGTAGCTCCATGTCCTAAAAGCATCTTAAGTATATGTAGGGACCCGCTCTCAGCGCAATCGTGCAGCGCTGTGTTGCCTTTCACACTTTTCCTATTGACGTCCGCGTTTAAAGACAATAAGTATTTAGCTATGTGTATGTGACCTTTGTAACAGGCGATCATGAGACAAGTGTGGCCGTGACGATTCGCTATTTCTATATCTGTAAGAAATACAAACATATATATGAATATATAAAAAATATAAATAATTATAATTAAACAAATAGATTTTCGATAATTTAAGCCTCATTTCATTATATTATAAACATTTAATGTATAATATTTTGTCTGCTTTACTCTTTCTTTATCTGGCATATATCAGTGTTATCACATAGAACTCAACGCCGCGCATTTTTTACACAGCGAGAAAATGAAAGTTATTCTTTCCCCGAGCGGGCATCGAACCCACAGACGTTATTGCACTGAGGCATAATGGTCTCAAATTAATAATAATACATTATTATATAATAATATTTAACCCAGGTTAGATGCCTTACCTAGCACCTACTACTTGAAGTAGACATTTAAAAACCGTTTCAATGGGTATTTTTTTATAATTTAATTATGTTTAAATTTGGAATTATTTACAAGCATTATAAACATTAAATTTAAAAAAAAACTCAAAGTTACACGCAAATATTCGTGAACAAAAACCACTCACCCGCGCCGTTTTCAACTAGGAACTTAACAATATCGTAATGCCCATCGAAACACGCGGCCCTGAGGGGCGTGCTATGGGTCCTCGTAGTTGAGTTGACGTTGGCGCCAGCGCGTACCAACAACCTTACTAGCGGTAGATGCCCGGCGGCTGCGGCACACCACAGTGGGGGCGCGCCTTCTATTGTTTCACCGTCGAATGTTACTGAAAAATGAAATTACTTAATAATAAGTGTGTGAAAATAATATTGATGACATACATATGTTGTAGAGAAAAACAGTTAACAGTTAGCGCACGTTTATTATATCATATACTATGTGGGAACATTACATAACATATCCACTTAAAAACATATCATAACGGACTGTACATAAGTGTACAGTGTTCCATTTAAAAGTGTAGATTTAAATTTTGTATACATTATCCAGTCTAGTCGCACAAAGTACGACATGCTTATTCATTTTTTTATCTTCACGCGCTCATCTTTATATCCAGCATGTAGTAGTCCACTTTCCGCCCAAATTCGACACATTGCGTGTTGGAACCCAACGCCGCGTTTATAACCTCACTGCTTTATAACCTCATATTCTCTAGGGTTTTTATTTGTTTGATTTATTTAGAAACAGGTTGTCATTAGTTACAGCCACGCCTCACAAAATATTTCTAGAATGCTTTTCGACATCCACTAACGATCTTCTACGCCTACCACGTTATATACGGTACATGCATGTAATCGGTCAGCAAAATAGTAAATATACCTAAAGATATATGTTTATATCATAGACTATTCTCACCATATTTAGCTATGTCTCTATATTTTAAATATATGTAGGGATATAATAATATATATATATATTATAGAGGCCAGAACGGCTTTTGACTGTAAACGCTTTTGTTGTAGATTCGATCTCTAATAGGAAATAGATTATTTTCATAAATAAATAAATCTTCCCGTATCTATCTATCTATCTATCTATAATCTTCCGTATTTTTATACAATTATATATCAAAGACTTAAACGTTTTATATATATATATATATATATATATATATATATATATATATATATATATATATATATATATATATATATATTATATATATATATATATATATATATATTTTTTTTTTTTAATTTATTTTTGTTCAAACGCAAAGCAAACGTAAAGACTGTATTAACACGCGAGGTACAATGGCATAAAGCCAAGCAAATGACGCAATGGGAAAGTCAATGCGGAGGTAAAGACATAATGCTCACGTTCCACGGAAAAATGCTTACTTGGTAACGTATTGCAGATTCTTATTTTTTGTTTAATACAAGCTATCCGCTCGTGGCTTTGCCCGCCTCATTGGTGTTCTCTTATTTAATATAATATGCATCAATATGTTTGAAAATTAAAGTATACCTATGTATGTAAATTATATATATATATATATATATATATATATATATATATATATATATATATATATATATATATATATATATATATATATATACACATGCATAACAAATTGAATATTTTTTCTTTCTGGAATGTATATATGCTTTACGCCCACGATGACATGTCTGCGTGCCATGATTGGGAGTTTCCAGAAACTCCCAATCATATCATATCTAACCAGATAGCCCAAATATCTACATTTAAAATATAATAAATCCTTAAGGGGCTTAACCAAGAACCGTTTCGTTGCATTAAAAGCTTTCCAATTATGTTATCACTATAAAAGAAAAAGCCCAAAGCTTCTTACATTACATATTATTACAACTGGATCAGGCCAGCTTTTTTTATTTCAATATATAAAAAATACTGTAACTTGTAGTTGAAGTATTTTTCCCTACATTATATGGGATTTACAGAGATAGCGTGTTGGATAGCCGAACCAAAGATTGAACCCGCAGCACAGTAGGTACAGTTCTTTCTAATTATCTAAAATATATAATAGGGTACCTAATCCAAATTGTAGCTATCTCGCGTAGGGGACGTACCTATCTATTTTACTGATTATTTAATATAAAATGATTCAGAACATCATATATCATTTCTTTACAATCTTTCATAATTCATCATCGCAACGTTTAAATTACACAACAACGACGATCTGTTGATCTATTAAGTTCAAATTTTACTACTTAATTCTATTCCCTATCTCACGACTCCTAAGAAAACGTTTCCCTGTGGTGGTCACTATTCGGTAGTAATGATACTGTATTATAAATTTTCGCAATTTTGCGAAATCCTCTAAAGGCAGCGCCCTACATTACTCTAAGATTTTCTTTCAATAAAAAAAGAGGTGTATATATAATATAGGTCGCACCTATATAAATGAAGCATAAAGCGTTTATAATTTAAGTGTGACATATTTCATAATAAGTAATGTTATCATAAAATAATTCACATTTGAATTAATTATTCAGTTTTAAATAAATTATGAATACAATTTTGGAGGAAATAATTATAGTAACTACCTACATAATATATTTATATTTTATATCTGGGAATTTATCTAAGCAGTCACCATCCACATTGTGTTGGATAACATATTATATTCGCACGACTTGGTAATTTCCTATGTGTCAATAAATTACCAAATACTAAATATCTTAATTTATAATTTAATTGTTTAGATTGTTTAGAGTTGTATCAAATACCCTATATAGGAATCATCTTTCGCGTATATATAAAATAAAAACAATATATTTTACTTTATCTGCTAAACTTTGAAGTTTCCGACATATAATTTAAGAAATAAGACATTTTTTTAGACACAAAGCCGATTAGAGCTTAGTTAAATCAAAAACGTCGGGTTAAAAATTCGTAAGTCATCATTTAAAAAAAAATATTTAAAAAATCAGACAATCCTGACGCAGTAGGACAGTCTTACTGTAAGCGCGACTTTATACGGTATAAAGCGTGAAGCCATAAATAAAAAATAAAAAAAAAATACCTGAGCCAGGCTGTTCAATATCCGCTTTACACCTCTCAATGAGATATTCAGCAACATCGTAGTGACCATTCCTGCAGGCTATGACCAGAGGCGTAGCGCCTGTCGTTTTAGCACCTACCAACATGCTTAACTCGTCTGAGCGCCAACTGTGTAGGTACATCTGTAACAAGTACATTTTTATATTAAAATTTAATTTTAGTTAAAACTGAAATTTTAAACGTTCATCGTAAATATTAAAATAGTATAACTTAAATATAAACATTGAATATTATTTATTTATTTGTATATAATTAATTATAATAAGTATATATAACGAAGCCACGACCTAATGGACGCTGGTTTAATATAACGTCGCCTACATTACAATTTACACAGGCACGTACACCTCCTGCGGTTTCTATACAAACAATATCTATTAACAAAAATCACACAAATTAATATTGTAGAGAAATTTGATAATTATCAAAATTATACGAACACTCACAGCCTCGAACACTCGAGAGCCTTAACTTAAGAAATGACTGAACAAAACAAAGTATGAATTAAATCGTCATACACTAACCGTTTCTAATATAATTGTAATTTATAATTTTAACTATTCGGACATAAACCAGTCATCATGATCTTATATTTAAACAGCTTCTAGAAAACAATATACATATTTACAAGATAAAATTAAAAATACGTAAATAATTATGGTGGTGTTTTTTTTTAATATATAAAGTTGAAAAAAATAACAAAACAATTATAATATATATGTAAGAAAAAAACTTCAAGTGCATTGCATTATCCAAATTTAAATAAAGATTCTCAGCAGTTTCGAAAAAAGCGTCAAATTATATATTAATATTCAACCAAACTCTTCATCTCTAGGTATATTGGAACGTACTCTATATCTTTAGGTTAATATAGAGTACATTCCAAGATAGCCGGAAAATCATGCAAACGATTAAGAACCTGAAGTTGAGTCGATGTCGAGATTGAGTCGCAGTCGAGTCAAACTTCGAATAAAAATAGTCCTACTTAATATAATAAAATAGAGAATCTTTATCATACACTAACGTAAAAAAATTTCCTTCCTCAACCTATAAGCAAAATATTTTTCAAATTTCCAAAGAAAAAAATTAATCGAATTCACAAGTATTTCTGCGAAAAGATACATTCGTCATGTAACAAATTACAACACACCATATTAAAAAGATATCTGTATCCGGTGGCGTCGACGGATGACCTGCTTGCTTACAGAACCTTGGCCCTATAAGGTTGACTATGATTCCTGTAACTTGAAGAGTAAAATGCATTTTGCACTAATAAATATGGTTAAAAACTATAACTATGTAATACTAATTCTTGATAAAGATAACCTAAAAATAGTTTCATAATATTCATAAAAAAATATTGTAAATATTATTGCTAATTCAGAAAGCCCTTTTAATATTATATAAAATTTATGGTACTGGGTAAACGATAAATCTAGTAGAAACATTCCCCGAAATATTAGATTGGGAACCATTCAGCATTTGGTTTGTGTCAGTCAGGGACATGCGAAGCCAGGGTGATGACCGTAGTTGCCGAATTATTTTTATTTATCATACATATATATGCATAGGTACAATATATCTTCAAAAGGTCAACTCCTACAATATAAAATTTAAAACGAGTTCACGCTGCCTTTTTTGTTAAAGTATTAACGTAAATAAATTCAATCTTTGTTTATAAACACGATACAAATCGATTTGCGAAACATGTAGTGCAATACCTACCTCCACATGCCAACGTAAACACTTGATCAGTTTGTAATATTTGATTATGAATATTCTGCACAAGTTACGTGGGTTCTAATATTTTATGTATTTATTTATTATAAGTAAATACAAATATAAAAAGACATACCATTAAAATATTTACTGCATAAAATCACCTCGCAATACATAATACATAATAAGTTAATAAGAAAATATATATCAACAGAAATATATAAGATACGACTATGTAACTAGTACAATTATTGTTACTGTTGTCATTTTTTTCCTCTTGTAAACTTAAGCTCCGACAGTTAGCTTCGCCACTCAATACAAATATCAATGTTTTTATATTATCTTTATTCTAGTCGCAATTAAGGCGGAAAGTGGACTCTAGTAATAAGTGTGAAGTTGAATGAATGAATTCTATTTGCCAGTTTTTACTGTATGTAGTTTAAACGTTCATTTATTCACAAATTTATTTATAAAACTAGGAATCTATACCTACTTCATATATGAAAGTGCCTTGTTTAAATCCATATATAAAAATGTATATATTTAAATTATCTTACAACATTTCTTAATTATTTTATAACAAAACCTTTATTTCATCGATATCATTTAGTGAAGTAAGATAAATAAATGCAAAGTCATACGCGTAAAAGTGAAATCCAAGCATAGGTAATAACGGCAGTTTGGCAAGTGGTGTCGTAACGCTTGCTACACCGCGGTCCAACCTATTCAAACTGATTGACTGAACAATAACAATAAATATAAAGTCTAATCTCTATAAAAAATATCTGATCATATAAAATATTACATTACATAAATTGAAATTAATATGTTAAATATAGTTTCTTAAAATTTTAAAACAATTTCGTAGAAAATTACTATTGTTATATCGTTTCGTACAAACAGAAAGACTTTATTTTGAATGGCGTAGCTTATCAACATTCTTGACTGACCAGAAATATTAAAAAAATAACCTTTCAAGGGAAATATGTAAGTTAATGATAAAAATATTTGCCAGTTTCACCTGTTACGGATAAATATTCAGATAATAAGCTGCTGAATGCTGTTTACCAGATAAAGGCTGCTGTTAATTTTTTTCTGGTTCACCATCGAACTCTCTGAAAGTTTATCTGGTAGAAAAATTTACAAGCTGCTAAATATTTGATGGAACGCGGCAACAGCGCAGAAGTGGGATTTTTGCGTTTTGCTAATACAACGTAAATTATAGATACTTAAAAAAATACATTGTAGCTTAATTAATAGCATACTTGTTATTCAAAATAATCCACATCAACCTTTTATAATATTTTCAAGCAAAAATTTTAATATTAAAGTACGAAATTAGCATTATTAATACGATGTTAAGTTTGTTACATATTAACATTCCGAATATTTATAATTATAAAAACAAAAGGCAATAGTAATTTTTTTTGACTGAAAGTTTTTAATGTAAACAGATTTTTTTGTATTAATTTCTACGTTGAAATAGAGAAGCAAAAACGCTAACGAAAAACTGTTGAACATCAAGTGATTCAAAATAATCTAATTTAGGTCTAGGGTTAATTTCTAAGGAAATAATGTTTGACACCACTATGATCGTTGACACCACTTTAATTATCTGTCAGGTACCGTCTCCGTCCACCACGTGATAGTCGGCTGATAGTTTTAACAGGTCGTTATCTGCTAAATATTTCCTTCTATCTGAGACCTGTGAAACCAAAATCTGTTGTTTATTTGCCAGACAAGGAACCTATTTCCATCTGTGACTTTATCAACAAATGGTGAAACCCTACGATTACAATATTTTATCTGACAGATATAGTCGAACAATTTATTAAAACTTATGATATAAAAAAACATACCTAAACATCTTGCATATTATATGTCAATAAATAATAATTATCACAATCATTTTATAGATTAATCTAGTATTATGCCGTTTTAAGGCTTCTTATTTTTATGACGTATTATGAAACCAATATTAATGGTTTGGAATGGAAATTTTTATGGTTATATTATCTGTTTCCAAACAACGTTTAAACTATAGATAGAGAGAAACCAGTGAATAGATGATAAAATATTATAAACTTCAAAATAGTTCTTATATATAATAAAAGTTGTATAAATAAGTTTTCAAAAAAAGTAGTAAGTAGTGGTAAACTTCCAAAAAGTCTTATTTTATATTTTTTTAATTGTTAAAGAGCTTTTGAAGTTGAACATATTAAAATAATTTTGAAAACTTGAAAATAGTGAAAAATGTGTAAATTACTATTAACGGTTATCATTAGTAAATGGAATAAGGACAATTTTGTTACATAAGCGTTGTTTTTAACATTTAAAATACTCTAATCACAATATAATTTTTAAACGGACTTTAAATATCTATTGACAAATTATTTATACATATAAAATTTATATAAGATAACTAACTACACAGATAAATAATTTGATTTCGAAAAATTCTGACAAACTTACCAATAGTTATAGCTTAGCAAAGATATGCATTTCCTTACAATAGAAACAATACTAACCGTTAGGATGGCACCGTACACTTACTTTCTAGGTCATGACATAACGGAAGCAAACCTCTAATTGACTTAACAAAATATCATCGATATTGTTGACGCAAATCATTAGATTAACCCGAAATGTAGGAATTTTCCGGTATTTAGGTGTTAATGATTCTGTTATATAAATGGAAAGTGGATTTTATCTTTGAGTGAATCACCTGCATTGTATGTGATGAAGAAAGAACCTACTACCTAGTGATAAATTCATCTTAATAAATAAATGAATCTTTGGAAATGCAACTACATTAGATATTTAATTTTAACTTTAGCGACGCATAAATTATTAAACGTTACGGGACTTACGCTTCTCATAGAAACCGTCCAAGCAATGCTAATAAGCCGTACGCTATTATATAGAGTCAATTTTTACTTGCTTCCATGTGTGTTCTTAATAAAGCGATAGACGTAAAAAGATAAAAATATTGTTACCAGATAAAAAATGTACCACTCACTAAACTTATCCAAGCAAGATTATACCAAGTCACACGCACTGACGTCCCTAAGATACTAAACTGATGAACAATATTAAAACACAATAAATTACTTAAGACAATGAGCCCTCGGGAACTGTTTCACAATATCTATTGTCACGAACCGAGTGAGTATTTCACAAAAGCGATGGTGCATTTTCGAAACTGGGTCGGTTCAATGTCGATCAAAAATAAATAATCGCGTCGTTTTTTGCATTAAAGTAATATATATTAAGGAAATTCATGACATATATACAAATAATATGTACAAGATATATTAATTTGTTGATATATAAAATAGTTGGGAAGCAATATTAATATTTAATTTTACAATTTATTTTTATTAAACATTGTTTTAAAATAATCTCGTGATTCCGTAATATTATTAAACTATAATAAAATGTGTACATACAAGTACAATATGCACATAAATAAACAATAACATAAAAGAATACGTAAATGCTTACGTAAATATAAATAATTATTACTTAAATTATAAAACAAACCGGATAATATAACTAACAATATATTCATTCTTACATCATATTTTACAAGAAAAAAATATACAGGATATTGCGTTGGAGAGCGACACAGATATCAACTATACGGGATCAGTCGATGTCAATGAACTCAATGAACTAAACAGCTGACCAGCCTCTAATACAGAATTACAATATATATACATATATAAGCTATAATGATAGGTAATTAATAATTTTCACTTCCGTTAACGGAAAACGGAATAACACTTGACACTAGGCTCTCTCTGCCTATCCTATAGCAAAATAATGGGTAATCTAAATCTATGTAAATAAAGCTAGTAGTATTATGATGTCATATCTGTCTACTAGAAGCTCTACTACTAGGGTAGAAGCAAATGTAGCATTTAAGTATTATGAATTACTGTAAAAATGAAACATAATTTTTTTATTGACTATAAGAATATTATATGCAAGACTAGTCAACAGAACAATGTTAACATACGAGTACATTGCCTACCTTTATATAAATGATGTATTATCAATTGCTGTATATTTATAATGGTATTCAATAATACTATATTGTTATAACATAATACATATCATGACAACCAAAGTCATTTAAAAAAAAACCTTATTAAAGTGCTTCCTACCTAATTTATTTTTTTTTACTTACAAGTAAGTTGCAACATAATTAATATAAAATAAAAAGATACTAAAAAAGTCTATGAAATTAATACAAAGTATTGAAAATGAATGCCTACTGTAACTGTAACATGTCATAAAGTGCATCTCTTCCACACAGTCATCTAATGCTATAGAATTTCAGTATTTTAATTTATATCTACATTAAAAAAAATGGCAGTAAAAGGGTAATGCTCTTACTATGAAACGGCATAAAGAATGATTATTTAAAGCAAATACAAAGCTAATAAATGAAGAACGGAGTGTCTTAACAATAAATTTTGTTCCATCAACCCACATCATTTAAAAAATATATACCTTTTTTAGTCGTCGTATAAGTCTCCGCTGTCTCCTTAACAGCGTCTTCCCGCAGTGTCGCAATCTCTCTATCCATTTACATCTCATTGGCACTAGGTCCATCAGATCCCACACGCACACTGACATTTTCACATCACAATACACATATATATATGTAGGTGCACAATAAGCACGTCTTGTAATTTAATTTACAATTTTTTTTATAAATATCGGACTCTATGGAACATATATTTATTTATTTGTATATTATGTTTATAAATACTGAATATCACTTATAGTGTGTAAGTTTGTCTTTTTAATTATGAAAACTCTAATGAATTATATGATAAGCATTTATGTTTTACTAAGGGCTCGTCGCGGCTAATCCTATTGCCACGACCTGTAAAACGGGACATGTTGATGGAGAATCAAGCTCCTTGTTTCATTTAAAAATACTTATGATTTTATATTCCATTAGTATCTATGAAATATTTTCAATTAGCGTTAATTTATCCGTTAAATTATAATAAAAACAGATTGAATAAAGCGGATTGAATAAAGCAGTAAAGCGTTAATTGGACTCCCTGCGTGCGGCTGGACTATTACTATATATTATTATATACTATATTATATATTATAGCTACTATTTTAAAATTCAATGGGAACGTAAAATAATATCGAAACATTTTATTAAAAAAAAATGTAAGCGATGTTTTGTATTTGTTATAATGAAACGTGACTACATTCCGCACAAGTCACGCTCAGACCGCAGTTTCATTTGCTGTAGAAAAATACATTCTCCTCAGCGATTTACGTCAGTGTAATAAATTGGACTCATTAATGGTACAAATATATTTTTAAAATATTTAAATAATCAGTATCTCGGTTACTAAATATAGGATATATATAAACGAGAAATAACTCCATTATTGAAAGTAACTGTATTTAATATATATAGGATAATTGTAAAATATAAATTTGCATACAAATTATTTTTATAGAATTTCATGCACTTGTATATGAATAAAAAAATCGCAAAGTAATTCTTAAAGTAAGAATTACGGAAGAATTAGATCTAGGATTCTTTATTCTTTATTGCTTCACGTTTTATCCCTATCGGGCTAGCCAGAGAGAACCGACCACTAAACGCTACCGTTTCCTACATACCCCATTCGTCCATTATCATTAACCTTTTTATACATGCCCTTGGGGGTTCCTCGTACTTTGGGTCTGTTATCATCGATACTGTGTTCTGAAAGATCAAAAGAGGTCTCCCTGCATCTTGCATCATATATCTTTTTTACATTCTTTCGTCACTCGATCTCTCGACGTGCACGTTCTTCTTTATTTTTACTGTGACCTTGCTAATACATGCGATTCTGTGTATATCTTCATTGAGGATTCGGTCAGTTACGCTGACTCTCTCCTCCGAAGAGATCGCATCTTCATAACATTAATCTTTCTGTCATGGATGACAAAGCACCGTTAATGCTGTTACCGTCAGCAATACGTCTTTCCATATCCATTTCATATCTTCTGTCTCTACTAAAAATATACTTCCCAGATATTTATTGCCTTTCCATTTATCCTGATCTTACATTTTGTCCCTTATTTATATCTTTCAAATAAAAGAAATTTCTTAGTCGCATTCAGGCTTATACAAATTGTACTTCAATCTTTTTTTCAATTTACGGGTAATCTATTAGACTTTACGAGCTGTATCATAATAAGTATATACATAAATAATTAGTATTTATACATAAAGTATTTACGTATAATTAATAATGTTCAAAAAATAATCCATAATCATCAAGTTACATAAACTCCACGAAAGTAATTACTCTATAATATACTTAACTTATACTATCAAGTATAAGTTAATGTGATATTAGACACACATTAACATATTATGTATACGATTATATAATGATTTTTATTTATAGTTATATATATATATTTATAAATGGTGTAAGAGAAAGTGGCCAGTTATGTAGGTGAAAAAAAACGATAAGAAAATTGGACTATTTGGTTAAAAAGGGACGAGAATAACAAGTTTAAGTAGGTGCATGTAAATGGCGTTGTATTACGTTGTATTTCGAAGAAGAAATTATTTTAAATATATATAATGAAAATATAATTCGAGACTGATATTTCTTTTGCTGATAATATTCTTCAAATACAGAAACAAGAGCTACTTATAAAATTAAAAAAAAAACCTATTTATATTTTATAGTTATATCTATTATAAATATAGCAAGGTAATGAGAAAATCCCTTGTATCAAGTATCAAGAGTTCGAGTAATAACTCGAACTAGTAATAACGTGTTGTGGGGTGGAACTTAACTCCCCTTATTTTAGCTTTAATAAGGAAGTGGATATTATTAAATTAGAAAGCAATAACAAAAAGGAACTAAGACCTAAAAATAATCTTAGAGAAATCTGTTTAATACTAAATAAATAATTAAAAAAACAAGTAAGTATATAAAATTACCATAATTCTACCACACTTAATAAGTTTTTTGTTATCAAGAGTATTGTTTATTTTGCTCAATTATTCGGAATATACACTTGATATTCGGAATGATTATTCGGAATATACACTTGATATATAAAAAATCCCTTTCTGTTATTGATTCGAAATTATACAGCGTAAAAACCTGGAATTTGTCATGTAGTGTTCTTGGGGAATGTAGGGCCGCACTAAGATAGGATGTCCCGAAAATCAGTAAAGGATTTTTATAGTACAGTATTTATACGCAAATGGCACTGAGGGCTACAGCCCATTTTTATATATTTTCTTTAATTTTGTATGAACAGGACTTTTCAATTATCTCCATTAACCTGATCATTACAAACATACATGAGTTAAAATTATTATACTACACCATTAAAACGATATACAGAAATTAATCAATCGTTACAAAACATCGCTTTAAATAAGAAATAATGAATGAGATACGATAAACCTGTGATAGAAACCTTATAAAAAGTAAACATATTTTATTTATTAGAGTCGTTGTTAAATATTTAAAATGACAATTAAATTTAAAATGAAGAAGAACCAAACCAGTGCATTCTCCCAATTCAATACCAGACAAATAAAAAAAATATAGGTTTTTCTATGTTACATAAAATCTTATAAAAATAGGTTAAGCTTGTTATAAACATATAAACATAAAATATAAATATGAGACGCACACCACAATTTCACAAGTCGGTCAATACTTTCAATGTACGGCCGCGTACGCGCACGTCGGACCGCGTCGACGCCGAGTGCAACACTGCAAGAACCTCTTTCACTTGTTAGTTGTTACGCAATACATTGCGTAATTACACTTTTGCCTTTCCAACTGCAGTGTAGCAACGACCGATGTAGGATAAAGAGGATTCGGTGTTATATTATTATCATTCCGGTTGTTAAGTTTGTTCAACTTGACAATTAATTAGTAATATACATCATAGCATATATAATATATATATATATATATATATATATATATATATATATATATATATATATATATATATATATATATATACATATGCATCATATCAACGCGATGGTTGCGGGTTCAATCCTCACTTTAAGAGTATTATTTCCTCGCGTCGCGTCAAGATCCGCTATACAATAAAGTGTCTTAACACTACTTCACTCAGCCTTTATTCTATATGTAGGATAAATCGCGGAGCTTACAAAAAATAGAAACTTAACGTGCGTATATTTTTTTTTTTATTATAGTGGAATGAACTTCAAGACGCTAAAAACAAAACAGGTAGGTTACTTTAAAACATTTCATGTATACCGATTTTATATATTTCAATGACATCGTCAGTCACCGTCATACATTAATCGTTTTTAATTTAAAGGAAAAGCTATGAACAAAATATTAAAGGCCAAAGATAAACAAAGGTGAGTAATATTTCATAGTAATTAACAAGGTTGATTTTTTAATTCTAGCAAGTATCATTAGTTTATGAAGTAAATTAATATAATAATAATTCATTGATACAGGTTTCATTACATTAATATATTAACCGCGATATTAATGGAAAAATATTTTACTATTTTTAAAATTATTTGTACATAGAATTTATTCATAAATTTTTTTAGTTCACCACCGTGATGCCTTATCATGATAGATCGGACCAAACCCGTAATGTCTTGAATTCGGACGGAAAGTGGAGAATCGAGTCACCAAAGAGTCAAGTTAAAAACAATAATCAATTATAATCATAGATCATTTTAAAAATACTCCACTCATTCATTTTATGTACAGAATTCAATGTACTTATAATATTATACAATTGGAAATCTGTATAAGCAGTGGAACGGTATTAGATAACGACATTTGCTCATTTTCATATAAAGGACATTACGATTGTATTCATTATGTTTTCACGACAATATCAATTACACAACCAAAGCTAGCAAAGTTTAAAATTCAACGTTTGAGTACCGTTTATTTTCGATGGTTAGTCATAGCTATATTTATAAAAATATATATTCTGTTCTTGGGTGGTTATAACTTAGTTATATACATACATATTTAGAAATATAAAATATATATGTATAAGAATTTAAAAAAAACTTAACCAATCATAATTTAAATATTTTGAAAGAAGAAAGAATTCCAAAGAACACATTAGTCCATACACGATTAAAAGTTAGAACGTACAAACATCGCAGTGATATGATATCAAAGTTTATAGTATGGTGTATTCGTAATATGGTTACGAAAGTCCATTGTTACATTGACGAAACCCAGTGCTATATCTAACCTGAGCAGATCTATACAGTTTAATATGGAACGATAATATTAATAATATTATAAAAATTGTATTAAAAGGAGGAAAAATAATATAAATTCATTATTTAATAAACAGTATTTATTTACAAAAAATCTGTCTTACGTTTTACTCACAATGGCCACTACATAAAGAGCTTAAATCTATTTTTCCTGGCTAAATTTAGTTATTGTATATTAAAATAATATTCCATTCGATTAACAGCGTATCAGTATAACTCAAGGCTATATTAAATTTAAATAACCATGTGTAAACAGACTCAGCTTTTCCTTTATATTGATAAAATAAAAAATAAATTGTATTTGCATAATATATCATATACATATTACTAACTAATGCCAGGCAGAAGAAGATATTACGTTATTAATGTGATACATTTATTTTATTAATAAAAACCTATATTAAGAACAATTTGTACAGTGCAAAAGTAAGGAATGCTATGGATGGAATCAAAAACGATCAATTAAGAGAAATATAGTAAAGTAAGTTTAATTTTAAGAATAGGTATGGTTTTTTCAACGCTTATTAAACATAATAATTTCGATAATAGTACACTCTTAGTATAGAGATGGATATTATCACGCACATGCGTGTGAGCAAATTTTAATCACGTTTAACACTTAAGCGATTCATAAATATTGTAACGACAATTAATGTCACGTTTCTTTAGAGGAGCTAGAATTAAGGAGAAATGTAGATTAAAATATTTGAAAATAACTATCTAAGAACGATTTTGCTAATTTAAATAAAAAATAAAAGCCTAGCTTACCTACCGTTTTTGCTTCAGCTTTCAAATTATTTCTATATCTGTCCTTTCTATATTTTTTTATTGTAATAAAAAAAAATAGAACCGTTATATTGGTACAATTTATTATAAGGTATCAATTTCACTTATTTACGCAACAATAGAAATTAGGTAAGCCCAATCATAAATACCTAATTTAATAGAACTAAGCCTTTATAAACTAGATGGTCGTATCTAAGACATAAAAATATCGTATCGTTTTATGTATTATAATACAAAAAAAATGGCCGAATAAACTGAGATATGTTACTTATTTAAATATATTAACATAAGAAAATATATTTTTAAACTAGTTTAACATTAAAAGCATCAATTACAAATCCTTATTAAATATTACCGTTAATTAATCTCTACTGTGCCATAGCTATAATAAATCGGTAGGCGTTACAGTAAGAGAGAAATCTATTTCGCTTATTACTTTAAAGTTTAATTTCCTGTACCATAAATGGTAAAATATATATAATCTCGACATGATCGCGGAAAGTTGTAATAAATATGAAATGTTATACATCTTATAAGTAGGTTGGAAGGTCCGAACCAGTTCGACACGGTGGCGCGCCGTAGCTTTCTCTAAGCTTAGGATACTATAATAATGCAAATGTAACATCTACTAAAACTGTAATAAAGTACTCACACAGTATAGTAAAAGCTTCTTCGTTTCAACAAACAGTAATTTGTACCTTTAGGTATCGTGGTTTTCTTTTATAAAATCACGAACGATTTATTAAATTGTATTTGAAATTTGAATGTCATATTGATTTACTACTGATAATCCTCATTAGCATACTCAATTTAATCATTCCGTTTCTATTTTCTTGGCTCTACTGTATTATGTAAAGTAGGTAAAAACTCTAATTCAAATCTTAATGATGTAACATAATTTGTGCCTGAACCATTCAACATTTGTTTTGAATATTTTTATAAAGAGCTAACATTAAGAAATCATAATATTTCAGAAAACATGTTAAAAAATTGATGAACACTGCGGGACCAGACCCGCGTCTCTTAAATTTTGGAATCCCTCCAAGGGACCCTCCCTTACTAAGTGTTTACTTTTAGGTACTTGTCGTTCAAAAGACGCGGGTTAGACTTCAACTACGTTCATACGTTTTAAAAAATATTTTACTAAAAATATAGCTGATGCAAGTCGAAATCATTGCGTAAACAGTCGGATACATTCCAACTGCGTCATAATATGAGACTGAGACCCATAAAACAAAAAGACAAAAAACTCTTCCTATACGAATTTCAAAAAGGTAATTTCATGGAAACATACATTAAACTTAATTACTTGTATTATCGATAATAAAGCGGGCCTCATGTATTAAACAACAAATATCAGCAATAAATTATCACCTGTTACGGCTGTCACCTTGCGCATCCAAATTTGCTCGAATGTCGAATATTTATTGTAGGTACATAGTAAATATATATATATATATATATATATATATATATATATATATATATATATATATATATATATATATATATATATATATATATATATATATATATATATATATATATATATATATATATATATATATATATATATATGTAAAGTACATCAATAGTATATGTAAAGTACATCAATAGTATGTTAAATTGTTTTTGTATGCACTTTACTGTTCTAGAAGCCAATATTGAATCTGTACATAATAATAATAGAAAATAATAATATAGTGGTGAGTTACTAAGTTAATATACAAAATAATAGGCCATAAAACCTCATTATTATTTGTACATCTAAATACAATGTACATTTGTATAAAAATATGTCATCAATCAATTTCAGGGTCAGAAAATTTATATATTTTAATTTAATGTTAACATAAAAAAAATTGTCTTATTATGTAATTAGATGTGACAATTCAAGAGCGACTTGAGTTCAAGTTGTTCTATGAACATCTAACATTTAATACACAATTGTCTTTTTTTTTATTAAAAGTCACTTTAATATATAACAAAGTAGGTAACCAGGTAATTTGTACCCAGTGTGGGCCGAATTCTCGTTACCCAGTGGCCTGCTTTGGTGGTCAGCTTTCGCGAATCTCACGTTTCGGTTGCAACAACGCGATATACCGATTCATTGGTATTCGTTGTTGTATCAAAGACGTGTTACTACGTAATTTTGACTCTCACTTTTGTATTAGTCGGCCTAGTTAACTTCATTTTATGGTAAATAATAATAATAACAATAATCAATACTATTATATAACATTTTTTAGAAATCGTACCTTTAAAATTCTAAGTTTTAATAATTTTTCTATTAAAAAAGGGATCGTTAAAATTGCTCCATACAAATGTTTTAGAATAAAATACAATATTTTTAAAATAAACATATAAAAATACCTGTTACAATTATCTTTAGAAAAATCCTTGCATTCAAATACAATCATTACTTACGTAATCAACAATTATATAAGTCCTTATAAGTAGTACTTTTCGTTATCATATACCTACACAAGGTACTCACAACGCATAGAATTATAGATTGCTTAAACGACATGCAATGATGTGCCAACAAACATTTATAAAGTGCGATAAATTGGATCAATTGTTCCAACGTAATCTGTTTTTATACAGACCTTTTTGCTAGTGAAAGTGAGATTGATTATTTGAAATGACGGAACACGACAAGGTCACTAGGCAGTATTGAATATTTTAAGAAAAAGTTAAAAAGATCTATGACACCTTAATATTTTTGCTTCCATTAGTGTGAACAAGATGTACTTATACAGAGTTGTTTGTATTTAATTGAAAATATATAGTTAATTATTTTTACTAACTCATATAACGTAATTTGTGCAAATATTATTATACTATTAACAGGAATATTTAAAGACTTAAAAATAAACAATGTTACTATTTTTTTTTAATTAATACGCATGTCATATGAGTAAGATCTATTAAGACTACGACTAAGACTTCTTCAGTAGGAAGTAAATCTTTAAATTAAGCTTACTTTTACTATTCGAAATACCACCTTTGGAAAACTTGACTCTTTCGAACACTTTACAATAGCCCAAAGTAAACAGTATCATTTGACAACAAACAAAAACAAATTTTATTCTAATAAAATGAAATTCACAACTAGTTATGGTTGTACAACCATGTAGGTTATACATTTTAACGATGGCGCTTAAACACATTATCAAGAAAAATACTCAAAGTTCATTAAAAATACTGATTTATTTCTGGGTATTTCACAATAACCCAGAGCCATTGTATCATGAGTCATATGTGAGTGAAAGTGACGTACTGAAAACAATAGACCGTAGGCTTATGCTTGCCTCTATTCAAATGATGATTACTGAACGTAATGCTTTCATTTAGATCATTTGTGATAAAGTATCAAGAGTACTGCTATTGATAGGAGATAGGTGAAAAAATATTGTCTCATTCAAAAGAATATAAATACCATCCTGGTATAATCGAGGCAGGTCGAGATAAGAAACTTAGAACTGTATTATATTTAAGAAAAGTTTACATTTAAAATATTTTCATTTTTCAGTGCAATTAAGGAAAGCCTAGCTCTGGTTAACGGTAATAGTAAAAGATTTAAAAAAATAATAAGAGCTCGTTTATTTTTGACAAAATTTTGTACTGTTTTGAAAGTTAAATGGAGCAAGCATCTTTTCATGACAATTATACATCTACCTAAAGGTACTCGGCAAATAGAAAGTAAAATCTTAAAGACCCACAAAATGTAAATAGGTCGCACGGAAATATTCTAATTATCCGACGAGTAGGGTTGTCATTTCGTTAAAACGTATATAAACGTGTAGACGCGTTTTTATTTATTAAGTTATTTAGTTTTTATTTTGCCTGCTTGATTGATGGTCTCAGATGTACTCTAATATTATAGGCATGTATTGTACGTAAAAGTAACATCATTATTTCCCGAATCATTTTGAAAAGTAATAGAAATGAAAATGATAATTTTATATGCAATTTTTCTCTTCTAGGGAACCTAATTAGGATGGTGGAAAAATATATAAACTAAATATATCCAGAAATGTAATAATAACATATATTTATAAACTTAACACCAAATACTATCTTATAAATTACATAGAATACATATGTATGTTAGAAAATTATATAAATATTCATATATAATTGATAGTTAGATACATATAAATATGCAAAATACGCTACATTCAAAGATAGTTATTTTTACATGGATAGTATATGATTGACTATATCGACGGATACGATACAAAGGTATTTTCAGGACATTATCATTTTGGGAGCGGAGATTTAGTGGAAGACGGGAGTTGAAGCCGAGGGCGGTAAACCTCTTTAACAGCCAATATAATTCAGTCATTTTAGTAAAAAAATCATGTGATATAATTTATTCCAGACAGATGACTTAAACTAGCATACACTTACAGTTTTATATAGATTGATATGATAAGACTTAAATATTACAAATGACTCTATTGATGTTTTAGATAAGCACGACTATGATATAATATTACAAAAATATCCATTAAGTGTTGACCTTAATAATGTAGACGAGTTGTCATTCAATGTTGCGTAAGTTTTATGTAGAAACAAACGGTCTTAACCGTTGATTGTTTATATTTCCTTGATTTCACAGTAGCTATTGGGGCAGCTAGAAAGTTAATACTCTCGAATTACGCTTTTACAATATTAATTTAGCAAGATTAATAGAACAGTTTGCCATAGGCAACCCTAAGAAGTTGGCGAGAACGAGACGTTTCCTGCTTAAAACGTAGCAGCTATATTTATTATTACACCCTTAAGATCTTAATGAAGCTGTTTCAGACGAATGCAGTAGTATGAAATCAAGTCTAGTTTTTCTATATTATTGAACATAAATAAATAAATAGAATTAGATTGCAATTGTCAATACATTTAATCGTAACTTTAATATTTATATAAAAGCGTGCTACCGACGGCGGGGGTCAGGGCAAATATCCAGTATTATAAAAATTATAAATAAAGCAGGTCAGTGATAAAATCAGTTCATAAATTAATGAAAAATGCAAATTTTGTGGCTAGTAAGATGATTTGCAATTGGCAGGCAGTTTCCAACTGCGCCATGATACTTACATGAGCTAAATTATATATATATATATATATATATATATATATATATATATATATATATATATATATATATATATATATATATATATATATATATATATATATATATATACCGTTGTTTGACAGTCATCCACTTCTATTGGTTGGCTAGAAAAGTCTTATTAAAATAGATTTTCCTATTACTGAGTTAAGTCCCATTATTGAGTTAAATCGACCGTCTGAACGGAGTTACTAGAAGATAAGTTTAGAAGTTAGCAAATAGCTTTACGCCTATTCCTGTATAAACCAGGGTAGACATAGGGAACCTAGAGGTAAGACTGAATGTCTTATCTCTAGTTTACAATTTTAAAGGCTTTACGTGTTGAATGGTCGAATTCAACGAAGCGCGTTGTCTTCGTACAAGAGCGAGGACATTCATGAATTCATTTTCTCTAACGGGAATCGAACCCACAACCGCTGCGGCCTCAAGTGGACAAACTAAAATGAGAATACAGTTCTACTTTCTTAAAGATATGAAGTTGTTTTTTCCATAATTAATAAGAAACAAAGCGTAGAAACAATCTATTTAGGAATAAAAAATAATAACAAAATCTAGACGCTGCAGCTGTTAAGCGAGCTATAAATGTTTCTTTCTAAGTTATATAAATATTATGAAAGCATTATACAAATAGTTTATAGTAAGTATTTTAAACTGATGAAACTTGTGATATTATTGCACTTGTAGAAATAGTCTATTAGCGAAGCGACTATTTCCTTGAGAGAACAATGGTGAATTTATAATTGTGAAGCTATAGCTAAGCGATAGCGCCTTTTAATTGTAGTAGTTTTCTTTACTTGTGCGTACTTTTATGTACTTAGCAGCTAGATATTGTTCCAGCTAGATATGGTTCCTAATGACAATTAGCTGTGGTTTTTTTTTATTTTTAATGTGATTTTCTTTTTAGAATGTTGTATAGTGTTTTATACCTTCTATATAGTACGTATATTAAAGGTGTAAATATATGTAATATACATATATTCAACTCTTCCGTCAATGAGTCACTGACAGACTCCAGTAGTCTTGCAGAGTACGGAAATGCCAACCGAGGATTTCTCAAAATTCCTACGGGAAGTGATAAAACAGTATTTTGTGTAAATATGATGAAAAGATGAAAGCAATTTCCCGCCATTTAATATTATATCAATTTTATTATTTTGAAAAAAAAATAATGTGTATTAATTTCATAGTTATATAAGTCACGAATAAAACAAGTACAATTAGTTTTAAATATAGTTCTCCAAATACACAAACTTCAATGACATCAGCACGTCCAAAATTTCAAATACCCACTAAAAATACTAGAGAAAGTTGGTACGCACTGCAATCCTTACCTTAGCAAAAGTAAAAACTTACAGTAATAATGTTGAAGCAAACATTCTGAATAAATAGTTTATGATGGCATTCGTAGTATGTATATAGTCTACTTTTTCCAATAAAAACTACTCAAGCTTTTATATTACTCAAAGAGCTTTAGTACAACATTTTGTCAAACAGAATTCTGACTTCTTAGATATAATATTTTTATATTTAACATCTGAGAACATCGCAAGACGCAAAGTCTTTCTATAAACGTTATTTATAAGTTTGACATCCAAGTTTGGCAAGGAAATAATTAATTTCATTTCTCGCTCTGGTAAGACAAAGTTCGTCGTTGAGTTGTGAAAAAAGCGTAGTGTTTAAACATTAAAAATGTTAGATTCTTTCTGTCTACGTTGTTATATAAGTGATACAGTGTGAAGGTGATTAAAAAATATTTTATCAGTAATAAATAAATAAATAAGGTAAATTTCTTTATAATTTAAAGTTCTTTTGCGGTACGCTAAAATTTATTATCAAAACCGAACCGATCCGAAAGTTTTTCATACAATACTTCAACCTTGATGTCATATAGAATATACTTTTTACAAATATAACGGCTCTAGGAAATTTACGTTCTTTTCTATAATTTTCTTTTTTTTAGTATTCTGCTTTAAGCTTAAGCTTCAAGCTTTAAGCTTTCTTCACGAAAATCTCAGCAGCAAAGACTAGAACTAGATTAAACAAGTTCACTGAACTAACATTTAAAGTACACGTGACTCACTTGATCAAGGGAGTATACAATTTTAAAATTAAATTAAAAATAAAAATTAATAGATAGATATAAATCGCACTTGGTAATGAAGCAACTTGACTGAGAATGGCAGAACTTTTCACTTTAAAAAAAAATATTGAGGAAAGTAAAATACATTAAAAAGTATAAAACAATCTTCAGATAGTGGGATAAGGTTCCAGGTGTTTGTTGACTATGGCTAAGTTAAGTTAGCAGAGTTAAGAACTCTTCACGACACACGCCGTCTCAAGCTATAGATACTACTGCGTCTGGTGCTTGACCAACAAGAGCTAAGCGACAACCTCTTAAAATATTGGTCAAGGCTTTTCGCTATAAAATCTTTATTGAAACTACTATTCCTCATGGCATTCACCTCATGGGCCATGTCGAAATATTCAAATTTTCTATATTCACGAGATTACCAATTAAATGAAACTAAATTGGATTAATAGCGTACACGCTGAAAAAGATTAAAACTGCAACCAATTTTAGTATTTAAATATAATTATTAGTTATTAGTAGTAAATACGTTATCTAACGGAGCATGTAACGCGGAAACCTTTGCGGTTTGTCGGCTTTGTTACGCACATTTGTTATATAAGTGGTGTCACCGTAGCCGTACGTAGTTTGCTATTTATTGTATTTAGTACTCTAAAATGCAAATTAAATTTTTCAGTTACAAAAATTATTAAATTAATTTCTGCTTAGAGTTGTTATTTAATAACTTTTTGTTTTTGCTTCTTTTATATTTTATACTATGGAAAATATTGTATTAATTATTATATACATATTAGGTATTTGAGTCGGACCGGTAGTTCCTATAAAGGTTGTGTACATTCATTAAAGCTTTATGTGCCGCCGAATTTGTTACAAAATTAAAGAGACACAAGGTAAAAAAAAATAATTAAAGATTTACAAGGTAAATAATAAATTGCCAGTAGGCTGGTAATATCCTATTGAGGTCCTTACTAACAAGTGATAATAAACAATAATTATATGTTCACATAACATAATACTATATTTTATAATATACGTATTATATGTAAGCCCTTCCCGATTACAGTAGGGGTTCACCAGGGCTCAGGTCACAGTCCGTTTTTATTCAATGGAGTGCTAGATGCTGTCTCGGCTCACATCCAAGGCCAGCCTCCGTGGCTGATGATGTATGCCGATGACATAGTACTCGTTGACGAGAACCGACTGATACTGGAGCGTAAAGTGAACGCTTGCAGGATCCCGGATTCGAGCACCATCCATATCGGACCTGAGCCAGCCGTTAAGTCGGAGAAGTTCAGGTGCCTTAGATCCGTTATGCATGAGTCTGGAGGCATCGACCACGACATCCATGCCTATATAAACGCTGCCTGGACCAAATGGCGGGAGGTCACTAGTGTGGTCTGCGATAGCAGAATACTGCCCAAGCTCAAGGGACTGATATACCAGAGCATTATCCGGCCGGTTCTTTTATACAGCAGCGAATGTTGATCAACATTATCTCGGCACTCAGGAGCTTCACGTCACGGAGATGAAGATGCTGAGGTGGATGTGTGGCGTTACGCGGTCTGACCGCATACGCAACATTTATTCGAGGTAGTCTTGGGGTCCGTGACGTAACGGATAATCTCCAAGAGCGTCGTCTGAGTTGGTATGGCCATGTTATGCGCCGACCTAAGAACTATGTCGGAAGGAAGTGCCTTGACATGTCTGTCCCTGGAGCTAGGCCACTCGGACGCCCAAGAAGGCGATTGCTGAATGACGTGACGCAGGACAAGAGAGCCAATAGATTGTCCACTGAAGAAGTTAAAAATCGAGCAAAGCGGAGTAAACTTAGTCGGAAGGCAGACCCTGGCAAACGAAGTCGGAATTAATGCCAAAAAAAGAAGAAGAAGTAGTAATATTATAATACATTTTTTTATGTATTTGGAATCGTTAAATATAATTTTATCTTAGAAGACCGGATACTATTGTGTACTTCAACTTAATTTTAATTTCATAGAAACTATATCTTTCTTTAAATATTCATTAAGCGCCACATTGCAAGTAATATAAGCAATATAAGTTATTGTTAGCAGTTCAGTTCGAAGGTTCAATTTGTAGTTGTATCGTAAACGAATAGTTGTTACAGGTTAGTTAAGTAGATTTATTTAGAGGTGTTGTTACCCACTAATGATTTAACCGTGCGGTCTTGGATGCAATCAAGTGTCGTCGTCTATTATTGTTGTTCGGAACCTACCTACTGTTAAAACTCCTTTAACAGTGTTTAACTTTAATAGGCCTACCCCAAGCCCTCTACATGAACAATAAGAGCACAACGTAATATCGAAAGTTGATTTTTTAGTAAGTTCAAAAGAAATATATAAAATAAAATAAATATAAATATTTTAACAAAAATTACTATTATACATAACGTGATCAAACGATACGGAAATCAAATAAAAAAAATAGCACGTATGTTTTTTAAATGGACACAAAAAAAATGAGCAACAAGCAAACGTGACATTAAAAAAAATAAGATCGTGATAGATAAATATCGCAAACAAAAAATCACCCCATTTTTTTTATTTTACGAAACTTCCTCATACAGGTTTAACTAAGAATAACAGATCGATTATAATTCAATATGCATAATATTTAGGTATACAATAACATTAGTACGATGTAACGTTATTAAATTGTATATCTCGCACTGACACTGGTAAATTGTTATTTCATAAGTTAATATCATCACTTTTTGTAAACCTGCTGTGTTCTTTAGCCAAAATCACTTCTAAACATCTTTAGAACAAAAGAGAACTTAGTACTATGGGTCTGTGTTCTCTGGTTTACACCCAAATCGGAGACATTGCGTGCTTTATTTTTATTATTATTATTAAGAGAATAGAATGAGATTTTTGCGAAGTGAAAATAATAAATTCCTGGAGTAGGGGCTCACACCCTATAATAACATATAATAAATAAATATACTACAATATATATTAACAGTATATTAATTGATTTCAATATAGTAATATAGTATATACCTATACCTTTATCAATTTATATAAAATCAGCAATAAGGGCGTGCTACTAAAAACCTTCTATGTTATAGGTCTAGGTTGTTTAATATAAATAGTCTTGTATCAATTGTTTAATTAATCGCACTGCACTAAGATTACAAAGAGATATTTAATAAGACGCAGACTAACAATATAAACCATTAATAGTTTTAGGTGTTGTTAATATAATGAAAAAATTGTAACGCTATCGACACGTCTTCTTCTTCTTGGCATTAGTCCCGGCTTTTGCCAGGGTCTGCCTTCCGACTAAGCCTACTCCACTTTGCACGGTCTTTAACATCCTCAGTGGACAATCTATTGGCTCTCATGTCTTGTGTCACGACATCCAGCCATCGCTTCCTTGGGCGTCCGGGTGGTCTAACTCCAGGGACAGACATGTCAAGGCACTTCCTTCCGACATAGTTCTCAGATCGGCGCATAACATGGCCATACCATCTCAGGCGACGCTCTTGGAGCTAATCCGCTACGTCACGGACCCCAAGACTACCTCGAATGAATGTGTTGCGTATGCGGTCGGACCGCGTAACGCCACACATCCATCTCAGCATCTTCATCATCCGTGACGTGAAGCTCCTGAGTGTGCCGAGATAATGTTGGCCAACATTCGCTGCCGTATAAAAGAACCGGTCGGATAATGCTCTTGTATATCAGTCCCTTGAGCTTGGGCGGTATTCTGCTATCACAGACTACACCAGTGACCTCCCGCCATTTGGCCCAGGCAGCGTATATACGGGCATGGATGTCGTGGTCTATGCCTCCGGACTCATGCATAACGGCTCCAAGGTACCTGAACTTCTCCGACTTAACGGCTGGCTCAGGCCCGATATGGATGGTGCTCGAGTCCGGGTTCCCGCAAGCCATGTACTCGGTCTTCGACACATTCAGTTTGAGACCACCGTTCTCAAGCGCACCCTTCCAGGCGTTCACTTTACGCTCCAGCATCAGTCGGTTCTCGTCGATGAGTACTATGTCATCGGCATACATCATCAGCCACGGGGGCTGGCATTGGATGTGAGCCGAGACAATATCCAGCACTACACTGAATATTAACGGACTAAGAGCTGAGCCCTGGTGAACCCCTACTGTAATCGGGAAGGGCTTGGTGTCGCCCTGGTGTTGTGTGGTGGGAATGACAGAGATAAACTTTCTCTGCGGGCTCTGGCTACAGCTCTTTTACTGGCCCGTTTCGCTGCTATGTACTCCAGTCTGTCTTCAGAGGAGAGTTGGAATGCTGCCACTCTTTAAACGCAGCCTTCTTTTCCTGAATCACCCCCTGCACCTGGTCATTCCACCACCATGTCTCCCTGTCGATGACACGCCCACCCTTAGTAACACCAAGAACTCGCTTGCCCGCTGCAATGATTGCTGAATGAGCTCGATCCCATGCAGTCTGAGCGGTCTCGGTGTTAGTCAGTAGATTTTGACTCTCCACCTCCGCCAATAAGTCGGTCTGCATCGGCATATTCAACAACCACCACTTAATCCTAGGCTTGCGTTTCTCAGCTACTTTCTGTTTCGGAGTAACATTATAGTCCATGACAAGGAGGCGATGTTAGGCTGTCAGGCTTTCGCCGGGAATGACCTTACAGTTGGTCACCCTGCCTATATGACACAGTCTAGTCAGCAAATAATCAATTTGAGTTGAGTGGGACCCGTTCTTATACGTTATAAGGTGCTGAGGTTTCTTTTGGAAGAAAGTAATTACGAGGGCCAGATCAGACGCAATGCAGGTTCTTAGAATATTTCTCCCTCTGCATTGCGAAGACCATATCCAAAACCCCCGTGAACACGTTCATACACCTCAGCGACCCTACCCACGTGACCGTTCAAGTCCCCCCCAACTAAGATTGCTTCGGTAGACGGTATAGCGAGTAGGATCTCTTCACACTGCTCCCAGAATGTCTCCTTTTCAGCCGCGCTACAACCCGCCTGGGGAGCATAAGCACTGATTAAGTTTGTGATAACGCCCTAGATCAGTACCTTTATCCGTATCAAGCGGTCGCAGCGATGGTCAACTTCAAGAAGCCCATTCTGAAGCTCTTCAGAGAGCGCTACCGCTACACCGTTTTCGCTTGTAGGTGACCCAGTGTATATAAGGCGGTAACCCTGCCCGATGTTACGAGACTTATTGCCCTTCCAGCGATTTTCCTGAAGGAAAGCATACTCGACCCGACGTCTCATGAGTACATCTGCGAGTTCTCTGCATCGTCCGGTTAGAGAGCCAATATTCCATGTTGCAAAGCGGAGTTTCCGTCTGGGTATTGATGTCGTTAGCCGTGCCCGTACTTGACACGGTAGCCCTTGCCCACTTATCGCAGGTGTAGGGCGATGTGCCTGCGCGTCGTTTAGCGGCGACGCCCTAGCCATACCCAGCTTTTTTCTAAAACGGTCCATACGAGTGGCGAAGTGGTTTTTAGTGGAGCGATTGCGATCTGACCTCCAAACCCATTACTGGGAGAAACCAAGAAAGGAAAGGGAATAAGAGGCAGAAAGACTTGGAATATAGAGGAGGGACGCCACTTATATGGAATGGATCGGGTTATGAAAGTGGTGGCTCGAGGTCCCGGGGTCGCGACCCATATGCCAAAAACCAAATATCGGACAGATAATTGGCTAGACGCCCTCTGAAAGTGTAACGCTATCGACTATGACATTAAATATTGTTTAAAGGTAAACGAAGGGGACTTAGCGTTTCATATATAAAATACAAAAGAAATTCATATATATCTTTATACAAATTCACATTCAGGTTACTCGTCACATGTCACTAACCTACACCACGACGATGACAGTAAAAGTAGAACTAATTTCCTAATTTTTTTTTAAATTTAATTTCATATTTCATACACCATTAATAAATACAACCAATAAAAAAAATCTCAACTAGCATGACACTATTTTCTCAGCTTTATTACTATGACGTCGTCAACATAAATCCAGTTGTATGTAAATAAGCGTCCATCATTCATGCAAAATAATCGCAATTAGAATAATGAATTCAATTACTTTCAAGTGCGTATAATAGGTACATAAGACGGCTGATCTGAATCGATTCGTCACGCTTTTGTTTCTATTTAAATATCGACTTATTAATATTCATCCATGTATGTATGCCTAAAGGAAAATTATTTTAATATTCGGAATAACTTCCGTGTCAAGATAATGTCTAAATACGACGTTTGAGGATATCGTGATACCGAACTCTGACTATAAACGCGATGGTTACGTATTAGATTAAATTTAAATGATTTTAATTTGCGTATCCTGGTAAAAACAGTTGGGCGTTGAGTTCTGCTATTCAACACGGATTGTTTCGAAAATTATGCGTACAGAGGGTGAGGGGAAGAACAAAGCCTCTCAAAGGGATCCTGGCGTTAAAACACTATTTCGCATAGCAAGGTAGAACCTTAAATAGTGAAAGAAAGAAATAGTGTTAGGTTATTAAACTTATTACATATGAAACGTCCTTATAACAATAGGATATAGCTTAGGGATGGAACACAACAGTGGACTGAGCATGCATCTGCAGTATGGACTAAGTTAGCTTTGGCATCGCATTGTCATGTCACAGTGGGCAAGAGATGAGTTAAAAAAAATTACATTTCTTACCATACATACATCTTAATAAAAAAACATATAGATATAATAATATTCTAAAAATATTTCAAGGAATGATATTGAATTGAACGCCTGTTCGGTGTCAGGAGCACAAAATGGACACATCACGTGTGACACGTGCGTAAACATTTTATTGGTATTCAACGGGATACCAGACAATAATAGGACTACAGTAATTCTAAAAAAAGCTTTTTGTTTATATCTCAATCTTTATTTTCGTTTTTGAAATGATTTCATTGTCTCAACTCACAAAAAAAGAAAAAAAAAAAAAAACCAATATTTTACTCTTATCCGGGGCTATCCAAATCACGGTGTCGTCTTTGCCCCCAGAAAGCAAGCACCTAAGGAACTTAAACAAACAGTATAATAAAATATTAAATTATAAAACAAAGAAGAATATATTACACTGAAATAATGTCCTAAAAATTAATTACCTACCAGACGTAAATTTCACGTATCGTAGTGGCTGCGGCTGCGTTTATTCGCAACCCGCGTGTACACTTAACCAAGTGAATGAATCGATTATATTCGTTCAATCAGCCACGCACGCACATCCTCGTCTACATAGAATTTGTGGTAATGGGTATAGTAAACCTGTATTTTAATCTACAAACATTAATCTGCGATTTAAACATTTTAAGCATATACAATTGTTTATTTTTTTTAAAATAACTCCACCCAAAGAATAATTAATATAAAGTTGTTTATCTTATAAAAGTTAGTAAATTTTGTACCAACCGTACAATAGATCATAGTATGTTTATACTATGATCTTAATCGCGTAATCCGCGAGCCATAACCTTTTATACAGAATTTCTGTCAATAGACAATCTTGTATAAGATATGATAATCTTAATCTTGTAGACAATAGATGAATAAGAAATAAATAAATCATTACTTATATGTTATATAAAACCATAGATCAAGTGTTCCTAACTTCTTTTTAGACGAGTATTCATTCTTCACATTATGTTATCCGTAGGAATCACAACGTTATCTACATTAAAAAAAGAACAATTTTTGTAAAAAAAATGTACTGTTTATACTACATTACCATCCTGAAGATTTTGCATGTGAGAATCAATCAATGATATGAAAAACACTCACGGCCCATAATTTAGTATGTATGGAGATCAACAGACTAATGGTAGAGAACCGTTGTAGTTACCTATGCAAAAAAATAATCAGGCTGTCGTATTCGAAACAAAAGCGACCTAAAGAATTAGTAAGAAATCTCTACTTAACCGCGTCCATATTGGGCAGGACCTAGAGCTACACATAAAAAAGTGACTTTCACTTACCTCCCACATATCTATTAGGTGGTATAAAGATCGTGAGATTTATGATAATGCTTAAACAAAACTATTTTTTTAAGTATCCCCTACATTTAGTAAAGGACGTGGTAAAGCTCCCTCTCCTAGTAAACCTCTAAGGATAATGTCGTCTCTCCGATAAATCTTTAATAAAACATAAAGTGGTGACAATTATTTAACAAACTGTACAAAAAGCATATTTAAACACATACTTGCAAATCTCATAGAAATACGATATGTGCATGTCATCGATGTATCTCTAATCTCTATCAATAGAAACCAAAATGATGTTTTTGCAAGCATTCTGCTTGCCAAATTGTAGTTGAGTTGAAACTATCTAAACATACCAGCTCATTTGATTCTTAAGTTTTGGCATATGTTTTAGACGTCGAATAACGTGAGACATATCGACGTTTTAAGTATACATAAAATAATCATAAAACTAACTAAATACTATTTCTCGTATTACAAGGTGTTTTATCGTAGAACACTATATCAAAGTGTACCTATTATACAAATATATCTGAAAGCTTATTATGTTGATAAATGTTACAAGTACTTCTACATTCCAAAATTCATATTAAACATAATATTGTATGTCTATTGGTGTAAGTCACAATATCAATTGATATTCTTATACAATATTGTACAATGTACATACTAAACATCAGTAACATTATATTTATACATTAACTTTAATTCATTATTTAAGAAAGTAACGTATTTTGTATCATAAATTCTAATCAAATTTATAACTTTTAATTATATTCCAACTCAATAACAAAGTAGTTTGTTTATGTTGACGTTTAACCGGATTTACTTGGATAAAAAAACACCGTTAAAATATACTTATCTGTTTGACTATAAACCGCTCATCAAGAGGGTGAGTTGATTTGCCAAACAGGTTTTAATAACAGCAATCAGCGAGTATTTAAATTATACATTGATGTAGATTTATATTATGTAACAGTAACAGTAGACGCAACTTGGCATATTAAATATACTGACGTAGGCTTAAAAGTGGTCACGTACTAAAATGCCGTTGAGGATCTCTTTACCTAGTTTCTTTAGAACGTTTAAGGTTTTATATATTTTTAAAATATTTTTCATAATATGTGTTTTTCGTAATCCACTTCTTAGTAATTGGGACATGTGTTATCAAGATTTGGTTAGCTATAGAGAGGAGCACTCGCGAGGCACTTTATTCTAGGCACTTTATACTTACACTTGTGTCGGAAGTTCCAGACACTGCTTCCTGTAAGGTGATGGACCAGGCACCCTACGGTGAGTTCATGGAATACTAAGTAGTTTTTTCTCATAAGTGTATAGAAATTACTTTATATTTCAGTCACTAGGCTATTATTAATACGTTTATAGTCTGGCTACAGGCGTAATTTTATCTTATAGTATTACATTTAAAATGCATTAAAATTTATATATGCATAACAGGTTTTTTATTGCAATACTTTGTTTGTCTTACATCAGGTGGCTCTTGCGAAGACATCACAGATAATCATCATGTTTAGGGAGTTAAGCCCTGATTTATGGAAATGATATACATATATATATATATATATATATATATATATATATATATATGTATATGTATATATATGTATATATATGTATATATATGTATATATATATATATATATATATATATATATATATATATATATATATATATATATATATATATATATATATATATATATATATATATATATATATATATATAAACACTGCATTTTGTCTTATCAAAAAATGGACATGGGCCCTCCATGTTTAATAATTGTTAAGAGAGCAGTATATTTTTTACATATATTCTGACGAATCAGATTTCAATACACAAATGATTTAAAACTACTGCTACCACAACAAAGGTCAAAATTCTTTCAATCCATATCCCCATTATTCATATACACAGAAACATTGAGACATCGCCAGCAAGGACGCAACGAACAATATAGTTTACAGAACACGTCCTGACCTCCTATAAGACGGAAGCCTGGCGGAGGAAGCGTTTAGGAAGTACAAAGACGAAGACATGAACAGTATCAGAGATAACAATTTAAGAATATACAAATCAAAATAATATTTTTTTTATTTTAATAGTGACTTTGTGCATTATATTATAGAAACCTTTATTTATATATTTATTTCACGTCACCTAATCCGAACAGGTATATTGTTAAAACTAAATATTCATTCACATCATAAGTTATATATGTATAGTGTAGTTATATATGTTTGTATCTATTTGACGTAATCAGATCGAACGAGAAGTTACTGAGATACGAGTCACGTGCTTCATCTTTCCGGCAGTTCAAGGTTTTAAATTATTGCCAAGAAACGACTAAGATCATTGAATCTCACTGAACTGTCAACGACCCCAGCTATTATATTTTATTTACTTTTTTATAGTTAACCAAGGCACACGAGCGTTCGGTCTTGTAACTTGATGGTAAATGATCACCGCCACCTCCGATATTCTGTATATTCTAAAAATTATTATAATCCATAGGTATATCTTATCTTTCCTGGAATAATTGTATTTTATTAATTGTGTATTTTTTTCGAGCTTCACGATCTTCTTAATCTGTGTACAAGGAGAGAACATTCCGTTTTGTACTTTACACCCAAATGCGAGACATTGCGTGTTGAGTGGCGAAACTAAACGTCGCACATCTATAAAGTAAAAGATAATGACTGCCGAGGTTGACCTCATAAAATTAGGCGCAGTCTATGACGCGACTGGGCAACTGTGATCTCAAAGTCGAAGTGGAATCGAAGATTCTCTATCTTGCCCTTTTCGTTAAATTTACGCTTAAAGTAAAGTGTATACGTTTGTATGAAAATCATACTCGAAGGAGCGTATCAGGAGCCACAAACATGGAGAAAAATTTGTACTTAACTTTTTATCGATACTACTGTTAGCGATACTTCTTATTGATGTCTTATATTAGTTGATGCTTCTAACTGTGGTTTAAAAGCTATAATTTTATACGTATTCGCTACATCCTGAAAAAGCAGCAACAGTCACTACTTCTACCATAGCGGTCATGTCCTAATCATAACACTAAATCCCTCGCATCCTAGCCTACTTTTTTATATTAATATTTAATTTATTATATTATTATATTAATAACTAATACATGAATGTGTGAAATGTATACTTATAATTGTTCTAGATGAAGATATTGTATTATTATTATTGTATTATGCTCTTATATAAGAATAATTAAAGTAAGTTAAGTGTAATAATGGATAGCTCGCTTATTTATAGCTTTAGTTCTAAGCAGCAATTAATAAAAAACTAATGTAAACATAGAGATAACAGGTTTTTTTTAAATTAATATAGGTAATAAATATTGATGATAAGAGAACATAATATTTAACTATACCTTAAAAAGTGGCTATTGTGTCGAAAAATATGAGTAAATTTTAAAAGAAAAAAGAGTCTTCAAATGACTTATGACAAATAGTGACTTTTTTTATTTTTCAGCAGCAGGTAAACATAGGTATTATTATCAATAGCAAACGTGTTGTTGGACTAATTTAAATTTTCAATCAAAATACCTACATTGTTTCGTCATTTCTTTGTTACTTGCAATCAAACAATTGTTTTAAAATATATTTTAGTACATGAATTTGCATAATTAAAAATATGAAGCATTATATGCTAATAAGGTTATGAATTAACTAAAGTCCCATTTTAAGAAAGGGCATAAAGGTTACTGCGCAAATTCTTCATATAACTTGGTGTGCACTTGTGTGTGCTAAGGTTATCGCTATTATATAAAAATATTAAACATAACGTTGTGAAACTTCTGTAATATATTATAAGGGCTTTTAATAATAAAAAAAACGATAAATTTATTCATACTGAAAGATTTTTAAGCATGTATGCCTAGATATTATAAAGAGAAATTATCTTAATAGCGAGAATTAAACTCGCATCACATTTAGACAGTTACTTTGCAAACGCGTTAATAAGACGTCAGTATTAAATAATAAATAGAAATAAAAATCATATAACTTATATTCATTTCTTAGGGGTAAGTGTCCATTTTTGGTAAGGCAATTTTACATAACTGTAAGCCTAGCGGGGGTAGCAAGAGAGAACGGAGCTCCAAATCAGTGTCTTCGACACTGTGTTCTCGAAGGTTAATTGGGAAACTACCTCTTACTACTCTATATGATTTATTATAGTAAAATCATTCAGTAAAGTGATTAATTAAAATTAATGGACAAAATTAACTCAATTATTTACAGTATTTAAAAAATATATATATCTAATTTGCAAGAGTAAGAATGTAACATAAAGCAACGAAGCGAAATATTTCTTAAGAAAAAATTACTATTAAAAATTTTCAAATAATTATGTTACGAAAACATACCTACTCACAAGGTTTGTGTTTTAACTCTGACCAAAATCAATAGTTTTCTTGCAATATAATCGCCCAATCAACGAGAATTACCTTCAATTTTCTATAACTTATGGAGATAATACTACGTCATTACGCTAGAGTTAATATTCAATACTGCTGCATTGTACACGATTGGCAAAGTACACTATTATTAAAGTTTTCTATATAATCATTACATTTTATAAAAATTATATTTCTCCAAATAAAGTATATAAAAAATATACAAAGCTCGACAAAAAATCGAACGTCTAAAATTCGTATACTAAATCACTGTTGATAGAATACGAGTATGTCTACCACATTACAAACATAAATTTAAGTACCTAAGTAAAAGTAGCTTATATCTACTATAATAAAAAGTATATTTATCGAACTAACCGTTACCCCATTATTCGGTGTCACGCTTTATCGATGACCCGAAACGAAAGAGCGAATGAAATTCAAAAATAAGTAAATACTTACAATGATGAAAGTTGAAATAAGCTACGTAGGATGAATCAAAATACAAAGATGTATAGTGATAATAATTGATACTTAATATTATATAGCTGTTCAGTTTGTTTGTTTGCAAGCTCTAATCTCACGAACTATTAGTTCGCATTGAAAAATATTTCTTGCAGAGGAAGGTCTACTTGCCTAGAAAGACTTTATAACATCACGTTAATCGTTTAGATGTTACTAAACGATTAACTGTTCTTGCGATCAGGGTTACTTCGGGCGCTTAGTATGTGTCATGCGCTATACACGACCTAGTTAATTCAATTCAAAAGGCAAGACATACTAAATTACCCTATTATCAATGATATCGTTAAAAGTTATACTTTGTAATAATGTTCCAATATCAATTGGGGTATCTATGTGTGGTTTGAACTATGATTTTGCAAGTTGCGCGATGCAAACTGGGGAATAATGTGTAAATGTAGAAGAAAAGATATGAGTTTAAGATGACTTAAGCGCTTAAGTATAATAAGCAAACCATTAGTTGACTCAAACATACTTAAAGAAAACATATAAAAATTTTGAACACAGCGGGATTTGAACCCGCGCCTCATGGAAATTGTCCAAATGTTGTGACCACTAAGCCATGCGCTCAAATACCGCTGCGTTAAAATGTTTATATGTTTTCTTTAGTATTTTTTCGCTACTTAGTGGGGATGGTGGTTGTAGTGGGACACATTAAAAAACATTAAAAACTTAAAACATATTATATTGATCATAATAAATAAAGATTGACGATTAGCATATTATTTGAGCATCCTAAAAAAAAGCCACTGAAAATAAAATTGGTTTATGTATATGTACTTAATTGTGCTATAATATAACTACTATAAATATCTCGTTTTCTACACAAAATAGTGCCTTATCGACAAATGAAGCAAAAAATCATCATAGAAGACATTTTCGAATCGGGTAAATTTAATGTAGGTAGGTAGGTACATAATGGCTCGTCCAATCACGACGAAAATGAGACAGGATTTAGAATACGCATTACCCATAAATTTATATTAAAACCTATATTTATTATAATAAACTATCCTATGAGCAAATAGATTTCTATTTATCTTCTCTATTTTAAATAGACTAACATCATTACGATTTATAGGCTCTTAGATACCGTCGACATTTATTCACTCGGTACTTTCACAACGGTGTTTAGTGAAACCTAAGCTAGCTTAAGATTAACAAATTCTATAATAGTACAACCAGACAGACTGTATAGGAAAGTTGCTATAAATTATCTTAGGTCTCAATAAATTTTAGCGCCGCAGTTGCACAATTGAGGCTCACTTGGTTGCACGGTATAAAAGTAGGTTCATAAGTTTGAAACCCAAAAACAACATGTATGCAGAAAAACGACCAACATTATCTTTAAATATAATTAATGACTGGTCATCTTAAACAATATACAAAAAACTTCACCTAATCATATTTTATTTGAGCATAGATCGTGTGAATGCACTCGAGTATATGAATAATACATCGATTTTTTCTCAACAAACACTTTTATTGATATTTTATTTCATTATTTTATGTATAGGTATGAATTCTCCACCATCGCGCGAGTGCAAATTGTACTTACATATTTCACTGCAAAATTACCACGACTACCATTGGTGCGGTATATTCGTTTAAATTTAATTTAAAATGTGTAAAAGTCGCGAAACTTTTCAGGCGAAAGATCTCATTAGGTATTTCTTAAAGGGTCTATATTTAAAGGTTTTAATCATAATTGTCAATTATATCCTACCCTACCCTATTATGTCCTATTCATGCGTTTCCTTTTTTAATACCTTCACAAGAAAAAAAAAAGTTTCATTAAATGAAAATCTTTAATAAATTAACTTCATTTAAATCCAGTAGTAGCAAAGATGGTGGTGTACAAACATTCAAATTTATTATTAGATAAAAAAAGTATTTTTATAATTAAATCATTATGATGATTGCATGCACTTTTACTAAACGTAACATAAAAACGTAAATAAATTAATTCTTAGCCATATGAAAGATCAGTGATAGATTATTATTTATATATATATATATATATATATATATATATATATATATATATATATATATATATATATATATATATATATATATATATATCTTGTTGTATCTTGTCTTGTATCAACCAGACCGAAGCGATCATTATCCGCGAAGTCAGCGCATAGTAACTTATGTTGACGTTAAGACTTCTTTCTATATGTTATCAAGAGGGAATGTATACTATTAAATAATTTGTTTATATTTATAATATACGTTTCCTTATAATTCCTCTTTGTCTATTCCATGAAGTGCATGAAAAAAATATAAAAATAGTAACTTAACAGTATGCCTTTACAAACAAAATACGTAAAAACCGGTTTCCTTGTTTGAAGAAAATTATAATTGGTTCACATACATACGTCATATACTTAAAAACTTAACTAAGTAACAAAAACATTAATAACATGCAAATGTGATAAAAATATAGCTCTACATTATTAAACAACAGTATCTAAATATATAAAAATTGACATCACGTACCAATTTATGTGCAAAATCATTTCAAGCAGCAAGGGCATGAAATCCAAAATTAGCGTGAAATATATATATATATATATATATATATATATATATATATATATATATATATAATATTTTTATCATTTATAATAAATGCATCACATAAATACGAGCCGACTTTCAACTTCTTATGGTAGATTTAACGAGGTTACGGTGAATAACTACCTGCTTTGTTCATTCATTATCATTTTTTAAAATAAATAGTGAAGGTAAATTATGCTACTTACTATATTTCGTCATTTTTGTACAAAAACAACATATAAAATTGAAATGTCATTATTTATTAAGAACAATTTAGTTTATAACTATAGACTACATTCCCCTTTAATGAAATGAAATGTAAGGTATGCAATAAGAATTAAAGTTATACGGTGCATATACAGTGTTGCTATTTAAAACGAACTTTTTTTTTTTAAACTGAAACCTATTTTGATTTGACCATTAACTACACAATCAGGAAGAGCTACTTCCTTCAAGTCATCATATTTCTTAACGTACGACTTGTAGTGCATACTTGTATCGTATATTGAAAACTGTCAAGTTACTCTATATGGCATTGTGATTTACTCTACTTATATGGTATTACGGCTAGAGCAGGGAATTTGTAGAAAATACATGTACACGGTTTTATACAGCAAATTTTATAATATTATAGGTAGAGATGGAAGATACGAAATGGATGTGGACAGGTGTATTGCTGCCGGTAACAGAATGAATGGTGCCTTATCTGCATTGTTGAGACTGCGAAACGTCAGTGTAGCTGCACGTTTGGCCGTACACAATGCGGTTCTGGTGCCGACGCTGTTATATGGCAATAAAACGTGGGTATTGGAGTAGAGGAATGACAGAAATATAAATACTTTGAAGACGCGATCTCTTCGGAGGATATGCGAGGTCAGCTTAACTGACCGAATCCGCAACGAAAAGATATACAGAATGGTAGGTACCAGCGAGGTAGAGCATGTATGAAGAAGTTAATGACAGTGGACGAGGCCAAAGAGGTATTCAGGCACCGTAGCGTTTGGCACTTCGTCCTCTCTGACTACCCCGCTAGGGATAAAGCGTGATGTATGTGTATGTTTATATGTATTTTCAAGATACTAATCAAAAGTAAATTAATCATTTGTTTGTAGTTACTTTATTTATATATATATATATATATATATATATATATATATATATATATATATATATATATATATATATATATATATATATATATATATATATATATAAGGCTACATAAATCATATATATGAAAAAGCATGGAGAGCTTGTATGAAGAGGTTAATGACACAGGTGGTCAAGCGAAGGAGGCATTCTCTCTGCTATGGATAAAACGTCAAGTTATATATGTATTAATATGACTATTACAACATGCTATTCGCCACAGTTATTTGTAATTACTCGCAATTTAAAATAAACGAAATAATCACTTACTTAAAACATTATGTGTAATATGTTATGGTAGGCATACAAATACATCTGTACCAATAACCGATACCACGTCTACTTTTTGTGTTAATCGTTCAACGTCTCCTTTAGGTCATGGCATGCGCGACCGCGAATGCTTCCGCGGTCTCACGACCTTCGTACTCAGGTTGATATTGATCTGTACGTAATCGTCTGCCCACTACGTCAATATGAGATTAATTCGCAATTTAAAAAAAAAAAAACAAAAACAGAATTATTTCGTATTTTAACATTAAAAAAAATTGTAGCTTAAATGTTCCAATGAGCCATATTACAGCTAACCAAAAGCTTATATGTAATAAAAAAAGCTCGTGAAAATTTTAAGCAAACCTTTTTATCTTTACGCATCTCCCACCATGAACGTAAGTATGCCTTAATATAATAGTATTATCTTTTCTAATAACATAGGTTTTTTCAAATACAGAAACAATTAAAAATATTTTAGATATAAACATTTTCTTAAATAAGATTCCCATAACGGCACAAATATTTATAGAATTATATAACCGCTACGTTTATTCACGCGTACAATGTTTTGGCACTCTTTAAATTGTAAGGATCATCAGTAAATCAATAAACCTTGTCGTTTGTAATATAGGCTTCACGTTTATAAATACTGTGCGGCCTTCATTGAACACATTAAAGGGCGATTAAGCACACAAAATATAATACATTTACGTGAGTGAGCCTTTCAATAAAATATTTATATATATAAATAATAACACAGTTAATACAGATATCATATCCCATTATATTTAATATTTTTACAATATAATTTTCTGTTATCATGGAACATTCAATCATTATCAACGTCAATACAGGTAGAAACAGAGCAGTATTTCGTCGCTACCTACCTCTTAGAACATATTGTAACAAAAAAAAACTTAATGAGCGCGTTTGCGCAAGTTGAGAGAGTAAGTGATGGGAGAATGATAAAAAAATATATTTAAGCGAAATGAATAAATAAACACGCGCTAAACTCACGCTTTTGCTCCTATATAGATTGGTAGACAGAGTGAACTTAAGTGTTAAGACACCGTTCCTCGATTTCCGTTTAATTTTAGCAATATTGATCCGAGAGAAAGTTGCAAGAGCAGATTACTAGTAGGAAGACCTCAGTTGACCTTCGATAAAACAGTATCAATGGTACTGATGGAAGGTCGGTCATATAAAAAGCATGAATGACCGCGCGGTGGCCATTTATGAAGAGGTTAATGACAGTGGACGAGGTAAAAAGAATAAACTAATTATAATGACTAAGTACCGCTACAATAACTTTAGCCTTAATATTAATTTATTAATGCGCAATATTATATAGAACAAATCGAATAGCACATACCATGATTTATTATATATGTCATAACTGATTAATAATCATAATACAATAAATGTTATTTTACAATACCGTCCACTTAGAATTGAATGCTGGCGCCAGTTACTTACCTGTAACAAACAATATCAGAATTAACCTTCAAACGTCATAATATGATACCTACATCATGTTATACAAAAAAAAAGGAGAAATCTAGTAGCAATGACAATATTTATGGTTTCCATAATTCATTTGTTACAATCACACTAAAGAGATAATGATGATATATGTACACAACTATTGCGTGATATACAAAAACAATTTATAAACACTGATGTGACAAAAATATATTTTTTGTCCGTTTACTCGGATAATGTATTCACTTATTTTCTTATTTTAAAGTAAAGTTGTAACTTATAAATTTAATATTAACTTTTCTGTAACTAATAACAAAGCAGCTTAATTTGAGGTCTCTGCATTGTAAGGGGTGAGCATAATTGACTACTAGGTCCCTTCTTAAGATTTAAGCCAATAAGAAACATAGTATGTTGTAATAATAAAATTCACCATCAAATGAGGCCAAAATGTCGTCTATTATAATAAATAATATAGAAAATGAGATTAAGCTGCATGGTTGTATTTAATTTTGCGACGATATAATTATTTACGAATATAAAATATATCAATAAGACCTATAATGGTTGCAAAAAATCGAATTTAACAAGGGTATTGGCGAAATTGTGACAGTTACGATTAGGAGATACTCTACATAAGATTGAGGATGCGATAGCGTCATCAAATCTTATGTAAGGCAATATCTTTCAATCTATATCTGCTATGTCAATACAATTTTAATATATAATTTACTTATTCGTTTTAGTACTATCATAATATGATAAAAAAATTCTATTTCTTTTACAAAACAAGAGAACGTATTATCAATACCCTTCGCTTTCCATCTGGATTCAGAATTTAATACCGGGACTCAATAACGCGATATAGATATACCCAACATCCTGAACAATGTCTTTAAAATAATATTATTTATAAAAAAAAACATATCGAAACTTGTTTCACAATAACTATATATGAATCATTTTAAAAACATATTAAAATAAAAAAAAATTATAAACACACACATCGTAATGACGAAACTGGATTATTACCGGTTACACTACTAGTAACGAACAACAAGATCATTAATTTAATAGCAGAAGTTCTTGTACCTAGTTTTAAAAAATAAATGATTTTGAATAAATAAAAATAAAATTCTCGATCAAATGGTACAATTGAATGGTTATAACTTATGCCTAATTAAACAGTAAGCAATGTCAGCTCTATTTCAAATACGTTTAGATTTTTTTTTGATAGCTCTTATGATGGTAATTATAAGTATGGACGCGCCATGGCTGTTGAATCGATCGAATGTGGCTCTAAGAGGTTTTTAGCTTCACGCTGTATCCCACATAAAACAGACTGTAGACAGCAGTGGCGAAGTGTTTTTGAGTGACACGATTCCTATCGAGTTACCTTGTGTAAATCATAATAAATATATTAATAAATAATAAACAACGATTATCAACTAACAATAATCCCACTATAAATCAATTTGATCTCTTGCAACAGTAACCATAAAATATTTGCTGAGTGAATAAACTCCGTAAGCTATGCTAAGTTTATATATTATCCTGATTTATAATTTTTTTCGAGGCCGGCTTACCTTTTTAAAAATATACACTTCGCCACTAGTAGGCAGAGAAAACCTCGTGTTAAAACGCTCAATTTCCAATTTTCCTCTCTATTTTAAAGGCATTGTGTGTTGTTTTATATAAATTGAATAAAATCTATACTCTTATTACTATAAGTACTAATTTCAAATACCAAAAACTGTAAAAAATAAAATACTAATTGAAATTACCTAATTAAGGTAAATATTTTTGCATAAAGCGTAATTTCATAATAACAACAAAGTATGCACCTGTTAAATGAAACTATATAAATGGAAGTGCTATATTTAATATGTTACAGAGATATTTGCAGAGATGACTGTGATGCCATTTTAATATAACCCAAAGTGTAATGAATGAAACTACATAGTGTCTTCCACTTTTTTTTAATTTGTATCCGCAATCAAACTTGTATTTAGCAGTGACAGTTAACAATGATTGTGGTGAAGGTGATGATGATGGTGATGGTGATGGTGAAGACGATGATGAACGCACAATCAATAGTGGCGGTCAAGTAAAGATAATATTTCTGTTAATTTAATTGAAAGTTTGTAATTTGTGTTTCTAAACAGTATAACAACGGAATATCTATTTATTAAAAATAAATTTAACAACAATGTGTTACTGAGTTCAGTGAATTATGAATGATTTCAAATTATTTTTACATAATACTGGTAAAGGTATTGTTATTATATAACAATCTCTTGATTGACTTAACCCTTTAGCTTTATATTATCGTTTGCACATTTTGGACGAGATGAGAAAATAAATTTGTTTTACAAATCCTTTTTATCATAATCTATAAGCATACCTACATCAAGTAGACATTATTTTCTTCTTCTCCTTTGTGAAATAATGAAGTGTTACAAAATTCACCATACCTTACACCGTGCACATTTGTATAAAATTTTTTTCGATAAACTCGAATTAAGCATCTATATCAGAAGAACGACATGATCGTCTCATCGTCTAGTTCATGCAAAAAATACAGTTGAGCTTCATCGTCATTCATTTACTGCACGGCACTTTCTAGGAACCCGTTATTTGGTCCCGAGGCAACTAGCACGATTACTTACTAATGAGTAACATTTATTGTAATACAAAATATTAATATAAAATTTACTTTCAAAATGCTCGTTTTTTTTTATACGACACGCATATTTTCACGCAATCACGGTTCGAAGGGAGAGGAAACCTAATGTGCTAAGACGGCTCCATTTCCACATTGCTGCCCATTATAGACATGGTGTGGGTGGTGGTAATTACCAAACCTTGAGAAATGAAAAGATTTAATAAAAAAAAAATTATTAATTTAATATATTCAGACTGTAGATCGAACCCATGACCATCAGATACATATAAGATAGTAATTTTCCAATGAGTCAGAATAGCCGCCCAACTTCTTTCATATTACTTTGCACGGTTAAACTAGAATGCACTATTTTTCCATACGTCCTCGCTCTAAATAGTAATAGATCAGTTGCTATCAAATAGTTCAAGGACAGTGTTGCGAAACAGTTGTGAGAATATATTGTGCTTTTTTAAATTTTCACAGGCGATAAAGTATCACGTTATAATGAACAAAGCCGTGAGAAAATAAATGAAAAATACCTCCCGTTTCACAAAAGATTTTAAAGAAATATTACAGTGTGTGACAGTCATATAATTATGAAACATGTATAATATGACTCAAGTCAAGGTCAAACCAAACTTGGGTTGAATAAACTATAGAATTTCAAACTAAGACTTCGCCTGCGTCTAGACTGAAAAGTTTTAATTACTCTTAAAGCAGTAAAATTTAAAAAAGCCATATGGAGTCTGATGTCTCAAAGGCAAAATATTTAAAAATATACCTATTTAATATTATAATTATACCAATAAATAATAAATATAGGTATGCAAAAACATCTACTACCTATTTTGTATAATATTATACATCACATTTGTCTTATATTTGCTGTTCAAGTGTAAAAAGTTGTTTAACGACTGTCACTGTGACATTATCATATAATAATGAAACCAGTCATAAATATTTCAATTAAATTTAAAAAAATATCTCAGTAAGCAAGCTCTTTTAAAAAGAAAATTTAAGAAATAAAAATATTCTTCCCTCACGTTGAATGGACAAGGCAAAGAGAATATATATATATATATATATATATATATATATATATATATATATATATATAATATATATATATATATATATACTTTTTTTTTTTTTTTTTTCAGTTTTACCATCTTCCGCATACCCATAGCTGATTGCTGATAGCTAAAATCTAGTGCTGAGACAATCCGTTCTCCAAATTCAATGTTGCAATCTATCTATTTAGACCGAACAGCAGAAATTCTATATAAACGTTTTATAATGAGTCCTCAAGATTGTAATTCGAATTCAAAATACCAAATATTTAGCAAAAATGCTAGAGCCGCAACGATTCTTTAAATTAACTATAAGGACTTATAGTCCCTCCCATATTTATAGATTTAACAAAGCAAGTAAACAAATATGTAACAATAAATTACATAACAAAAAATAGATTTGCGTATGAACGTTGTATTTAAATTAAAATATTATTATGCAAAATGTACAACAGGAAAATGTAAAGAGCAATTTGTTCCTAGAATGCAAACTTGATAAACGAAAGAAAACGCCTGCTGATCACGAAAATATTTACATTTCTTATCAAGGTCACCTATTTAAAGGTTATTTTAAATCCAGAAGGTATGTATATTATTTACTGATGCTATAAGAGCTTTTAATTATAAATGTGGTTGTTTTTAAAAAGGTTTTTTTTAGCACCACTATATATGTCTGTACGTTTACAATCATTCAAGGTATAGCCTTATGTATACAAAAACAAACAAATGTCAATAAAACCTGTTAACTAGTAATTACATAATATTATTTATAGAAGGGTCTCTCCGCTAGCTCACAAAGACCACACAAACAATCACAATGTAAAACTACAAGCTACACAATATGTATCATAAGTTTAGTTTGTTACAAAACAAGCATTTCACAGGTTCAATTATACTAATATAGACATGATAAAACTGTACACAAAATCATTCAAAATGTTAACAACAAAGATATAGTTACCCTCCATGATACAGAACCACCTTTTGCGTGATACAAGAGTAGAATGAAACCTCTAAAAAGAAAACACTAAGTATCTATATTTTCTTGGTTACTTGTTGGCACTTTTAATAACTAAAAGAATCCTTTAAAAAAAAATCGCAGACACCTAATTAATTTTGCATATAATTTTATTGACTTCAATAGCTTAACGCTTGGGCATGTTGGAACAGTATCGTGATATCTGAATCTGGATGATACAATTTAAAACTTTAACAAATTTTTATCGTATTTATTTATGTAGGTATAGTAATGCGATACACACACTATATTAAATAAATAATACAAAAGCGGACATTGTTTTTTCACAGAATATATGAAGACCTTGCACAAAAGAAGTTTATGAACTTAAAAAAAATACCTAATATAATAATACCTAACTAATATTATCCACCATAACAAGTATAAGATCACGCGATCAGCTCGCACGTGTCAACACAGTGAATTCGTTTCAGAAAAACTTCGTTTCACAAGAACAATTAAAATATATTATACATGGAAATACCCATATAAGTTTAAGATAGTCTTTGCTATAACAAATTAATATTATATTGTTAATACCTATGTATATTTTTTATATTTTTATATTTAATAGCTAAATACGTTGTTATAAAACGATTTTGCTACTAACTACAATAATATAGAATATGCATTATTATAATTTTTAAGTGTTTTTAAACTCTTTAGCATAAAACGTATTGCGTTCTATGAAAACAAGCTCTTGTTGCACTCGAGGTCTTCCTCCTACTTCAAAGAAACATTACTAGAAAAATGTCGCAAATGTTTGTAATTACGAGGCCCCATAAAAATAGATCAAGTAGCTCTACGTGAGAGCTACAATACACGATTCCGATGTAACGTTGTGACAAGTCTTGATGATTTATCTACTGGCTGCAAACTAGTATAGTTTGTTGGTTATTTTTTAAAATTATTAAGTCTTTATCTTTATAAATTTATTAAGTTTATTAGAATCAATATCATGAGGTCTAGGATTCGAGTATACAAATTCATGTATTAGTGCCTTTTTTATTTTTAATTAGATTGACCTTTCATATTTAAGACCTCTACCTCTATGGTCAAAATAAGTGAATTGAAGAACTCAGTATAAAAGATTTCAAATATATTGAAGCGATGATCCAGTAGTCGGTGGCAGGTTAGTAAAATAAGTAAAAAAAAATTCGAAATTGGCACCGACTCGAAAAATAACGGATTTTAAATATTTAATACGCACATAAATATATTCAAAAACATCTTTATCCATAGTATTATTAGCCGGTAAATTCCACACGCGTGTTGTCTTTCACAAGCGAAAATTAGTATCACTAGAGTGGCAATTATACATTATTCGTATATGAAAATATGAATTACGTGTGACACGCGAACACTCGTCGTATAATTAAAGTAAATTTTCAAGTCAAACTGACAGTCGATGAGATAATAATATGATGCAGATTGTGAAGCATTATAAGTAATTTATTTTAAAACACATTTTCAGTTGTACACTCGGGTGGCAGTTGTGCACACAAAGGTGGCGATCAATTTCAGAGTTAAATTATTTCAATAATAATATTAATACGCACTAAGAATTATAAAGATTGTGGAAAAGAAAGAATGTTCTTTAATGATTATATTATATTTAAAAATTTGGGTTAATAATCTGTTAATGTTTAGATCAAACGTACGATATTGATTAAAAATGTTATAGTACATAAATAAATATAATATATCATAGAACAGTGTTTCCGTGGAAAATAATGCGTAACACAAAACGACAAGGAAGTCAGCCATAAACGCGATAAACAAATTTTATAGGTCTCAACCAGTCATTGTCCGCGAAATTTTGTACTGGCATCTATCCAAGGATGAACGTCAAATCAAACAAAAACCTTAGTAGGAAATATATGGGCAAAAAGCAGTTTTCCTTGTTCCACCAAAGAGGAGTCTGATTCACTCTCAACAAAGAGATTAACGACAAAACGAAATATAGGAAAGCGATGAGTCTCGTGAGCGTGGCCTAATTTCAATGCGCACGCGCACTTGTACTTCCTTGATCATAAGCAGATACTAGGGACACCTGTACCTATACAATAATCTTGTATATATTGTTATAAATAAGTATATATTGTGTTCTTTTACAAATATTTCTTGAACTTAGTTTACTTAGAACTTAGAACTTTTATATGTATGTATAAAATAAAATAACGAAATAATTTTTAAGTTTATTTTATACAATTATTTCAGTGAAAAGAAAGGTATTTTTAAAGAAAACCTTGAGTGAAAAACAGATATAGATAAAAAGTAGTAGTGCAGCATGTAGATTACAATATTGTAAATTGTAGTCTACACGCTATATGCAAATGGTTGAAACTGAGTCAATCTTGAAATTAACATTGAGTTGTACTTTATGGTATTATTATGATTTAGTTTTAAACCCATAAACATTCTAGAATGATAATAATAGAATGTGAATGATAAATTTAAATATGCATACACAAGTCGAATGTTGTACATTCTTTACGTTACTTAATCATATTATTACTTTAAATTATCAATGTTTATTAAAATGTCTTCAATAAATGTATGCACATGTGATATCTCTCTTAGGATTTCATGCGATATGATAAATTTATTGCCTATATACAATTTAATTTAATTTATTTATACAATTAAAGTACGTAAATATTTACGTATGCTATATACTAAGTTTCTAATTTCACTTTTTGCATGTGAAAATAATGACATCCTATTATAGCCGCAATGAATCCGATTACTCATTAGTTGTTAGTTAGATATTCAAAATTGACAAACATTTTTATAATAATCACGGTATGTGTTATGTTTAACATTGACTGCGGACTGTATCTAATATCAGTAAATGCAGGTAAATCTTATATATAAATACAACAATAATATTTCAGTTTGTTCTATGAAAACTTTTCTAGAAAGTGCATACGTACGATAATAATAATATCAAAAGCGTAATGCACTAACTAATCACAAGTCATGTTTCTCCGAGAACATTCAATGTCACAATCTACGCGCTAACGAGAGTAATAAATATATCATTCGAAAATATAACAAGATCACTTCCGTTTGGTCTTTCTTTAGTCCGGTCTTATATATGTACATATATATACTGCGTAAGATCATATTCAAATATATTCAAATCCTATACTCAAATTACATGCGATTTTAGATTTTCAACAGGCAACGTATTTTATTAAGACAATAAGAGTAATTTTTTAATCTAAACATTTGAATATCTCTTTTCTTTTCGCTCACAAAATGTATGATAAATGTTATAAAGTCAAGGGCAATCACTTGACTCTATCACACGTTTCTAAATTGAGATAGACGTGTCATAAATTGGTATCCGGTAGCTCGGAGTGATTTATTACAACATGTTGCAAGCGTGTTGCAAAATGCATATGTTATAAAATTATATTCAAAAAAATCAGAAGGTGTATAATACACCTTATCATACTACAACAAAGTTGAAGCAATTTTAATATTTTTATTTTTGTGTCGTGCCTTTCTACGATGACGCGAGAAAGATAAAGAAAAGCAGGATCCCACAGAACAATAAAAAAAATCAATTGTATGAAAGATTCAATTCACAAACAATTGGAAAAAAATTATTTAATATTATACAAGTTGAAATAGTACATTCCTTGTATAATTTAAGCTTATAAGACAGGAAGACTAAGACTTTTGCTTTTGGTTTTCATATCATTAAGTAAGTTGTGCTAACGTAATTACAAATGAAAAAATATATTTTGAGGAATCGGGTCAATTAATAATTGTTTCACGACTTTGCACTACAGCACTACAAGTCAAAGTAAAAGTGAGTAATTAGATATAGAATAAGTATACATTTAAATATTGACACCTACAAAACTTAGAATACAGTTTAAATGATATAGACTTTAAACAATTTATTATATTTAAAGTAAGCTACAGGAATTACATAAAACTGTTGTGAGATCTAGCGAAAAGTAAGCTAATAAGCTTACTCGTCGCTAGATGTAGCTTAATGGCTTGAAAATTAAAATTATTCTATGCTGACTTTGAGACCTCCTATATATCTATGATACACAAGCCTGTCTGTCTATTTTTATTATAACAAAATAAAATTTCTAAAATAAAATTTCTTATAAAACATACGCATCTTCTATGAATTTGTACCAATCTCAGCAAGTTGAATTTAATTTTAACGCGACGTTTCGCAAGTAAACTGTATGCGATTGCATCCGCGCATCTGGGATGAGGATGGGACTTATTTTAAGATTAAACGAGAACGATGTAGGGTTAACAAAATCAAATAAAAACATAGCACTAATAATAACTTTTGTTGATGCGCATGTGGCTGTGTGGCTCTTACTGAACGCGATAATTGTGCCTTTTAATTCTACTTCCGGTAGGTGGAGGCGGAAGGAGAGGTCACTCGTTGCAGGCAAATAAATAATAGTAAAAAAGCGGAGAACGGATTAACTTGTCACTAGCTTTACTATAGATAGATATGTTCTTTATCATACAATACATTTAACATTTATTATGCTAAATAAATATAAAATATATAGCATGATAAAGAACGTTACTATATTTAACCTAATAATTTAATTTACAACACATGAAACGGTAACGGTTGAGGTGGGCGCTGACATGATATACCCACCATATATGGATATACCTTAAAACATAACCCCTTAAAGTTAGTATTTTAAATGTGTTCGATCAAACAGCATATTTTTCACATTTAGCATTCGACAATCTCTTGTTTTTAAATAACAATTAGTTTAAACTATTGAAAATTCAAGTAAATTTATTTTATTACTGCTCTGGCATTAATAAATATCTACCTGTTTCACAGCCCTAGGTGAGCACGCTATTACTAACCTGTGCAATTCGAATTGGGGAACGGTCACCTTATGTAGTACAGAAATATTAAAAATTTAACGTTAGTATTTTTTTTTAATATATATATATTTTACACGCTGAAATATTAAAAGTTTGTACCTACTTATTAATTAAGTTAACAATTTAGCCACCTCTAATAGTATCAAGGATTTATTAAACATATTTTCTCGTATTTTTTTACATTATACATATTAAACAAAGACAAGATACCAAAAATAAAAAAACAAATTTGAATTCACTCAATTCAGTCATAAAGACAGCTATATAATGACGATCAAAATAGATAGTTTATTACATACTATTAATTCAGTAATTTAATTGTTATTTTCTCTATATTTAACTGATCAATGTCCATCATGTCGTCTGATCTTTGTGACAAACTAAATTAACCATGTTCGACTGGCTAGTCATAAAATAAGAAACAGAACAGATTATATTAAAGTTTTTACATTTTATGTTACGTCGAATTAATTAGTCATTAAATATATATGTGACAGAAAGAAAGCATTGTGTTAAGCAACTAAGAAACTAAAGTAAGTAACTAAATATTCCATATATTACGGTCACAAGCAGTATCAACCTACATATACTTTGTATTCAATTGTTTGAATTCACTAAACAATTAGTGAATCATCTAAAGGTTTCTTAAGTAGTTTATGAACTGAATTAAATGTAACTTTCAAATTGGTTCATAAACGTGTTCACTATGAGTTCCATCCACATATTACATATAATAACGAGCGAATCCTGAATGTTTTTGAATTTGAATTATCCAATTATAATAGAAGATTGAAGGATTTTGAGAGAGAGAGAGAGAGAGTTGAAAAGCTTAAGGTTATTTCACATATTGGTATGGCTAAAGAGATGGTTTTCTGCCAGAACTTGAGACACTTAACCCTGCACTTTTGTCTCAATTGCGTAGAGACAAAAATTACAAATCAATTACTTTAATTAATCATCAAATCTTCGCTAATAAAAGTTATAACAATCGTATGTAAGAAAAGCAAACAAGACTCGAATATTTTATTGCGTTACATTATTCCGGATATTAATGTTTACAATCCAAATCCATAATATTATGAAACAGTAAAAACGTAATGTTTGTACATCATATTCGGAAGTTATGGGCGGAATAGAGTATAAAAATTATAAATTCGATGTTAACGCAGTTGCTGCTTGGTATTACTGGGATTATATCAAGTTATAATTGTTATCTAATATATATTGAACTGTCTATTATTAGAACAAATATATTTAACATTTTTTACCGACAAAGTAAAGTACGTAAGGAAAATCGTTATATGTACAATAGTTACATATTAAAGTAAATCCGAAAACATCGATCAAGCGGGCGAAGCCAAAAACGGTTCGCTTGTATATAAATAAATGTGAGGAAGTTGTGAACGTATGAGAATGTTATATAGAAAGAAATCAGTTCTAGTCGTTTTACTACATGGCAGCTTCAGTTACCAACTTAAAACCTATACCAATTTTCTATAATAATTAACAAAACCAGCGACCCGCCCGCGATTTAGCCCGCTGTGTTATAGTGATTTCTAACGTGAAAACTTTTAATAGCTAGGGGAAAGGAACCTTGGTATTCTTTATTTAGGTAAAATAATTATTAACTTGTATTTATTACGTATATATGAATATTTTTATTAAAAAAAGTAAAAGGGACAAATTAACAGGCATATCATTAGTGATTCACGATTTGATTTCTCTTTAAATCTCGCCCACTCACAGGCATACATTTGTAAACAACGCGAATGGGGTCAACGCACTGCCACCTACTTTCCCCCCAGGAGTATTTATTTTGGTTTTGAATCAGCGGGAATGTTGAATAAGATTTGCGAACCATAAGTAATTAATAGTTCAGTTTCTTCAGTAAAGTACCATAACCATTATGTGTAGATAAATATACATTTTTTTTACATTTACACACCCTACGTATTTTTTATTACACTGCTATGACACAATTAATGTATATTTTGTTATTTTAAATATCAAATGTTGTTCTAAATCTATTTAAATTCAGCATAGTAGATATGTTGAGAAATAGATGGATAATTTATTATTTTTGTGCCTTCTCAGCAAAATATTATAACTTAGGGTACTTTTTAATAATCTTAACAATACTTGTACATAAAATTCACTATAATTATGAATTTATCACATATTATAAAATTTCTTACTTTGTAAAACATTATTGTTCATAATTGCATCCAAGTAAACCCTAAGTGGCTACTAGTACTATATAAATAAAACAATTATGATAAATATATGATGATAAACATATTAAACGCATTATTGTGACAAATCAAGTAGTTTATCACATTTTCTTGTGATATTAAAACATTCACATATTAATTACAGTATAGAATTTTCTATTCAAATTGAAAATTTCTATTATTATTTTATTTAGATTATATTCATATGATTGCGCATATGAAGTAAAATATGCATATATTAAATTTAAAATATAATGTTAGCTAATGGAAGTGGAGAATAAAGTGATTTCTCACTACTAATATACTCATTGTGTCTTTTCATATCAAGCCTTTTACTAAAAACAATAGAACATTTTTTCAAATCTAATTGCTTTATTTATGTTTCAAAATTTCTCTTTAGGAACTGTATTTATTAAGAACTGTAAATTAAACTTTATATGTTGATACATAATTAGCATTACTAGATAAAAATTATCTTTAAAATATAAAATTACCATGTTCAAATGATTAGTTTTGCTTATCACAAACAAAAAAAGAAGTGATATCAATAAGTTATTTTTATCTTAACTGTAGTAAATGACAATATTTTATAATTTAGCGTAAATCACAAGCTACAATAACAAATTCAATACAAGATGTATATATTTTGATATGAACAATATTTAAATAAATACTAAGTAAAAATACACAATAAAAAAATCTAGATTTTCTTGATCTTATGACTCAGTTGTCTTCACTAAAGGTCAATGTAATTCATTATTTAAGAATTTTCGCATAAGAGAGAGGAAATGCAAATGGAGTTAATAAATATTTACACACAAAGGTGTTTACTTTGACATCCTATCTATGTACATTTTTAGTTTGTGAATATCTAAACAAGTAACACCAGTTATAATTACCATTTTAAAGAATATATACTATTATAAGCTGTATGAATTTAAAATTTACAAGGTGTATTATTAACAAAATACATATTTCTTATTAGAAAAAGGAAAATTAATTAATAGAAACAAAAGATATGTAACTTACTGTAACCAAGATATTTTTTTGGTAAAGTTTAAGAACAAATCTCACTCTTGTTATTGAATTATTAAAAAGTAGATGAAATTGATAAATAATTGCAAAATGTTTTTGTTTATAAATAGTATGTCTATAATAATATAATAATATTCGCAAAAAATTCAAATATTTTTTTGCAAATTAATTTATTATTAAATTCATACTTTAAGTTCTCTCTTTTAGTATCTGATTTAACCACAAAAATAATATCAGATACTTAATATCTTTACTACAAGTATCATATAGTATTTTGATAATTATAATCAAACTTTTCATTTGATTTGCGAATATTCTGATATTTTATGAATTTACGATATATGTAAAAAAGTTACTATTAATATTGATTTTATTTATAATTAAAAAAGTATTCAAAATTTTTGTTATAAAGAAAAAAAGGCATTAAGGCCTATATCAATTTTAAAAATACTAAACGTGGATGTAACTGTTTTCACAAATACTTTGTAACGGAATAACTTTAGTTAGCACTAATATAAGAGACAAGACGGTTTTTAAATATCAGTACTTTTATATCTTGTACGATAAAATGGTTATCGTTACGATATTAATTTTATACTTACTTTTAATCGAGTAAGGCTTCCGTTTCTCGCAGCGAGAAAAATGTGATAAGCGGCTGTTTTGAAATCCATAATGGTTTTCCTTGCGACGTAGAATCTCACAAATGTCGGAAATCACTTCAGGCACAGCACTTCCTTCTCAAAATAATCATTGAAATGCACTATTTCACGTATAAAACAAAGCAACCAAAATATTTTTTCAAAACACTCCGTCACTGCACTCGAGCCTCCTATCGAACAGCTGCAGCCGCAGGACAATCACAATCTGCCATTAAAACATTCCATAGGCAAAATTTTGGATAAGCCATAGACAATTGTTATGTCAAATATAGTTTTTTTTAAATTTATTATGAATCTGTGGTACCAAAGATACAATTTTGTTGATGTGAAATGGTCTACATATTAGATATAATATTTACTTATATACTTTAAATAATTATTTATGTAGTAATAAAACTATGATTCAAAGTAATCCTCATAAATACGGCATTTTAACGAAGCATATACAATAGTTATATTTCGTTTAAAAATATTTGAATAAGGACTATTATTAATTAATTCCTAATAGAATAAATTATATAACGAATTCAGTTTATTAAAAAAATTTAAATGTATAATTATGTTGTGTATATAATTTAAGTTATTATACCACAGATTTTATTTCCTTATCTTTCTTGTTACAGATAAAGTAAACGAATTTGTAATTTATTAGTTTTCGAATCTTCGAGCTGTCTCGCTGGGTGAATGAATGATGGATGGATGTAAGTTGACAGGCAACAAAAATTGCGGCGTGGATTTATGGTTAAAAAACTGTGAGATACTAACTGTTGCTTGTTTTATATCTTATTTGTTATACAAAAATTCTCATTAGAGATAATATTGCAGTTGTTAGCCACCTTTAAAGTTGTGTGTGTCAATATTATGACTGATAATTTAAAACTTTTGAGACAAAGTTTATGCATATCATTGTGTTTAGAGTCTAGCCGCGGGTTTTCCGTGTTAAGTGAGTTATAGCGAAGGCTGAGAACTTCATGGAAATGGTGCCGTCAATTTTATTTCATATAAGATCAAAAGAAAACTATATTTTTTCGTGAAAAATAGAAACTTTGTGTAGTTTAGTGACAGGATGTATCCGACGCCGACGCGGCACCCGGCGGCTGCAGTTAGGGTTCGTATTATTTTTCAAATATACATTCCTTTTTAATCTAAATACAAATCTTGATACAATTACTATTAATATTTAACGAAAGTTAGTTCACTATGATAAGTCTATTTTTTTGTTTATTTTTAGGGACCGCAGCCCACGGCTGGTCCAATAAAGTTTACTATAGCGGATAATCTAGAACGTATTAAAGAAGAGTTTAACTTTCTACAAGCGCAGTGTCATCAGTGAGTATATATATAAAGTATTTTTGTATAATTTTCAAATGTCTCTTATATCATGCAAAAGTAATGAATTTTTCCAAAGGTAAGTAATAAAACCATTGTAGTACTTATTATTATTAACTTTTTTCAGATTGAAAATGGAATGTGAAAAGTTTGCCAATGAGAAAACTGAAATGCAACGACATTATGTGATGGTATAAATTTGCTAATATTTAATATAGCTTTTATTTCAATCTGACCAAATTTATAATTTTATTTGTTTCTCAGTTATGGCTTCTAAGTGTGTCAATATGTATTAAGAAAATTTTCTCTTTCAGTATTATGAAATGTCATATGGCCTCAATGTTGAAATGCATAAACAGGTGTGTACTTATAATATTTTATTACTGTGTTTAATATGTAAATACTATTAACTCTGTTTAATGATATCTATTGTTAAAAATGTAATTATGTTTTGTTATCAATATTTTTGCATATTGTTACTGTATTGTAAATTGTAATAATATTTATAATTAGAGGATAAAATCTATTATTAGGGCTATGATTATAACTACGATTATTTTACTAGATATATATATTAATAAAACCACCATCTTTGACATACTATATATTTATTATTATGACTTATAATTCTATTTTATTTATTGAAATTTATATTATGTTTTAGACAGAAATAGCAAAACGACTTAGCGCAATAATTGGACAAGTGTTGCCATTCCTAGCTCAAGAACACCAACAGCAGGTTGCTTCAGCAGTGGACAGAGCCAAGCAGGTCACTATGTCTGAACTTAATGCTATTATTGGGGTAAGATTTATTTAAGATCATGATTCAAAGCTGGGATTTAAGAAATAAATGGAAAATTAAGTACATATTATTAAGATGATCTGTAGATATTCTTTAATAAAATCGATCTAATTTTGGTGTAGTAAAGTAAAAAAATAAATTATTATTGCTCCTATTTTGTATAATTAAGGAATATCTACAATTTATTAATAAATTTATACCCAAGAGATATTTTTTTGCATATAATTAGAATGATTGTAAGTTTAAATTGATTAAAAACTTCAAATCAAACTTTCAAATCTTTTATAATTTTATTATGTGGAGTCGCTATTTTAACTGCTTAAATTCATCTTAAAGACGAAATTCAAAATTTTACAAGAAAACTGAGCATGGATTTGTTTAATGTTGTCCGCAGCAACAACAACAACAAGGCCTCCAGCAACTCCTTGTAAGTGACAACAATATTGTTGTGCTTAGTTTTTTTTTGTTTTTGTGATTAACACTAATTGTTTTATAATAGGCACCACCATCTTTTAAAATTACAAATTGATTGACAATTTCATTGTAATATATTTTTAATTTTATTTTTAATTGAAACATCACTCAAAACTTTAATTTGTTGATTTCAGTAGATTAGATAAAAATTATTCATGTTTACATAAACTCTAAGATAGTGCTAAATCTAGTAAACATAATTATATGTTGAAACAATGATTTCAAATTATATTGTCAATTACATGATAAATGACAGGTATGTTAATGATATTTTCTCCCATCTAAACTACATACAATAAAACATAGTAAAATATGGTGAAATAATGACAAGCTGTATATAAACGGGTCTTAGTCTAAAAAGATTACTATTTCAAGAAGTACGCTACCAAGTGTCATAAAGTTGTAGGATATATGATTTTCTGTACTTAGTTTCCATTATTTTACTTATTTTATACACATACCATTAAAGATATATATTAAAAAAAATCGAAGATAAAGTTTTTAAATAGTAAATGTCACTAATAAAATTTGTAGTTGAATTTTCTATATCAAAAACTAATAGACTTTTTTTATTGTCTTTTTTTATGTTTCAATTAATTCTAGCACCATTGAATTTTAGTTGTTGTGGCTTATTCTGCACATTATTATGGTTTATATGCAATGATTTTTATTTTATAATAATTTTGTTCAAGGATTGTTTTTAAATTTCAATAATTATAATTTGATATGAATTCTATATAAAATTAACTATCCAAGTATCTATTCATCTATGGGGTGATCATTTTTATCTTCATCTATATTACTAATTATTCATCTACAGGGGATAGTAAAATTACCTAACACTTTATTTTATATATTATATAATAGTCTAGATTTCTTTATATCATGATGATTTTGATGTTTAAAATAAATTTAATTGTTACTAAAATATTTGGATTGAATTCCTATTTTTGTGTATTATTGTTGTTATAGTATTTTTGTATTGGAAATTGTTGTTGGTATGTATGTGTTGTTGTATTATTATTTTATGAAGGTAATATTATTGTTGTTAGTTATATTTAAAAATGATTTTTCATTGTGATTTGATGCTTTAATACGTAGATACTACTATATAATATGATTTCTAGAATTGATTAATTGAAACATTTTTAATGCAGGATATATCAATATGCCTTTAATAAAGGAAGACCTGAAATAGTTTCTTGATTAATGATTTTTATATATAATTCTAAGCTTACCGTTAATTTAAAGCATTCAATTCACCATGATTAAATTTATTTTTTTTCATATATTTTCACCTGTTGGATTAACAATTTATAAATGATTTTTATTATACATATATAACATTAAACTGGGTAAGCAGAGAGTAGTACGTATTACACATAATTCATATACATTATAGTACACATAATTCATATACATATACAATAATTGTCAACAGCAACAAATACATGCGTCGGCCGGGCTACCCCACGGTGTAGGGGGCGCGGGTGCGTTACTAGGAGGTGGACTATTGTTCCCCGGTGCTGGACCTCCCCCCACTCCACATTTGCCACCACCTGCTCATAAGGTATGGTATATATTTTTATTATTGGTTTTTTAGGTGTTACATTAGAGGTGTTGGTTGTATTACATAGCTAATAAAAAAAACCGAATACCGACCTATTATTTGTCTACAGCAACTTGGGGTATTTTTATGCACTTTCTAAGACTTCTAACATGCTATGTTTATGTTGAGTATACACTTCTGAATAAAAAGTATATTACTAATGTGTATTGAAATTAGTTATATTAAACATATTGTGAATATATTTTGGAGTAAATTATAAGGTCTAATTAGATTATTGTAAAAAGTATATATTTTTAAAAATTCCACGAAGAGGACAAATATGGAAATATTTTACTATTTTAGATGAGAATTATAAAAAAGCTGGATGCAATTATTGCAAGAAATTTAAAAAAATATTTAAAACCAATTTTTTTACATGGGGGCAAACTTCTAATAATGTAAAAAAAAATTGATTATTAATGTGTTTTTTATTGCATAGTAATATTAAATTGGAATATAATACTCGTTAATGTAATGCGCATAAAAGTTATAAATTTAAAATTATAATAAAAAAAAACACGCCGCAAGGTGAATGACCTTACTAAACTGATATACTATGACTGATATTTATTTATTTAGCTTCACGAATCACGCTGTATCCCGCACATAACAGGGTAGGCAGAGGGAACTGTAGGTTGAAATAACCTAGTGTTAAGACACTCCGTTCCCCACTTTCTGCCATTCGAAGCATTAGGTGTTGAGTGGCGGAACTCAACGCCGCGCTTTTGCCTTGTTGCCAGAGCGAAGAAATAATTAATTCTCCCCTAATGGAAATCGTCGCCTTTACAGGCAGATACTGTGCCTCTGTATTTTAAATATTACGTTTACGTTTATATTTTGTCTCACCGATTGACAGCTCTAGTTATAATGGCTGGCGTTAATATAGGTAGTAGTGTTAAATTCAGAAGGTTTCATTTACCCGTATTTAAAGATAGATATTATGATAATATCACCAAGCTTTGAAATAATTTAGATTTAATGAGTCAATAATTAGTCGGTCACTGTTTATTTATCATACCTCATGGGGAAGACATAAAATTATAATTAATGATCAACTAATTTAATGATTGTTCTTTATAAATAAATATGAGGCCGTTGTTGCGCAACATGTAACTGAAACTATCGTATATCCAAATTAAAAAAACTATCCGTAATCGTAACCGAATCCGATATAAAATATTTCCATGATTTTGGATATGTAATATTCCGTTTTGTTTTATGTCCTTAAACGATATGGCATAATTACTTTAACCAACATAATATCCGTATCCGAAATTAGTGTTGCGGATCCGGATAACGGAGCCGTAACGTCACTAGGTTCAATCCCCACTCGGGGTAATGAATATATTAAGATATTGTTACTTCAAGTTTTATTTAATAAAAGTTAAGGATCTCTAAGAGACCAATTATAGTGATAAGACTTCCTTTGCACTGTCCTAAGAATTATATGTATAAAACCGGCTTAATTTTTACTTATTGACACTTTAAATCGCATACCAGCTAACTTTCTTGTTATGCAATTTTTGTACAGGCTAATCATAAAAACACATTATGATTGTTTTGTTATACGGTTAAAACTATCATCTACCGGCAGTATCTTTATTTAAAGTGGTCATTGTCATGTTTTTGGTTTAAGTTTGTATGGATTAATCTACTGTTATCTTCTTCCAGGTGGAACTTCCTCCCCCCTCCGACATAAAACCGCCAGTTCTCCCCGGTGGACCGGTTCCTCCTCCCCTCCTGCCCGGGCAGTCGTCCCGGGAGGATGACAGGATATCTTCGAGAGTTATGAGCCAACAGGTAATGCGCTTCTCTGGTTTTTTTTGTGCTTGTAGTTTTTGTTTAATACAATCTTGGTATGGCATTTAGTCTTTAGAATAATATTTACAAATATTATGTAATTTTATTTACAATTTACTTGACTGTAGTTATGCAAAAACCAACGACGCGCTTTGTCTGAACAGGTCATGAAAATTAAACATTTTTAATACAAATATTCGATCCTATATATTTACTTCTCTGACAACGTGACAACGTACTGGTTGACATACTAACTTCGCAAGCTCATTAATATATTATGTAATCTTATTTTTAATAATAATATTTTTATTAAAAAAAAACAGCAAAGGCGCTCTGTATCACCGCACGAACGCGAGCAGAAGTACCGGCCGCGATCGCCCGAACCGGAACCACTAGACTCGAAGCGGCGGAAGGAGGAGAAGGTACTCGGACATGTGAGTCTCTGTAGTGTATGTGTCGTGCCGCTTGTTTATACTGTTACATGCTTCTCGTGATGGTAGGGGTGGCTGTCGACGACAGTGACAGTGACGTTGACGTTGACGTTGACGTTTATTTGAGACGTTGATTAGTTGGATCTCTTTTAAACGTGTATTCTTTTGTGTAATCTTATTTCTTTTTACCGTACAATCTCCTTTGCGCGTTTTCCATTCGACGTGACATTGGTGAAGTGGCTTGTGCTCGAGCAGCTGGTACGCTCGAAACGTCACTACTAAAGAAAAGAAGTAGAAGAGGAAGAATATGTTGTGTTAGTGTGTTTGTGTGTTGTGCTCTATATAAGCTATATTGTACGTGAGTCTTTGTAGTGTGTGTGTTGTGCTTTCTGTGTATACAGTTATCTGCTTCCATTCTGGAGCTCGATTTTTTTATTTAATGGCTCTTAGGCGTGTCAATGGAGCACAATACACTTCGTCAATCAATCGTAGAATAAAGACGACACGATGTAGATTAGTTAGTAAAATTTAAACAATATCTCACATAAAGTACTAGAGCAACGGTTAAAAAACAGAAGCCGCTCTAAAGCTTGTTTGTGGCCGTTAAGCGCAATGACAGTGACGTCTCGATGACAGTGACAGACAGTTCGCACAGTGTCTGACAGATTATGTAATTATGGGTAATGGGGGTCTGTCCTTTTTAATATGTCCGTTTATCGTATATTGTACAATTGGAAAGTTTCATCTAAATCTGTTCAGTGATTTTTGCGTGATACCAGATCCTTTTTTAGCTTTCATATTTGTATGCTCTTACAATCTTCTTCCAATGTGCCTGTGCGCAACCGGCACGGTCGTAACGTCATAATTAAAGATATGAAGATTCATTGAATTTATTACTGTTATAGTAATGTACTATTTACATGCAATACATAATATTGAGTCTTATTTTGTTTTTGTCGACCTATCTAAATAAATATTAGTTTAGTAAGTAATTTACGTTCATGTTTTAATTTATGATTATTCCTTAGGTTGTATTATTTTAAGCAATAATACCGACGACATTATACAAATTTAAAATACCTATACTTACAAATTATACTCAATCAGCCGCCTTATTTCCAGCTTTGTAAATGCTTCTTAATATAATTTTAATATTATTGCTCTTTTTTCTATCGCTGTTTAATAAATCGCTTATATATAAACGAAAATATTTGTTATTATTTTTATTTAAATTTCATACTATATTCTAGGATAGTGATGCGGAGAAAAGCGACCAGGATCTTGTTGTTGATGTGGCTAATGAGGTGAGAGTATTGTTGTATTACAAAGATAAAAATAAATGTGTAACTGTTGTATGTATATTCAACGTTTTTTTTATAATATATTAAAATTGTAGTCAATTTAAATTTAGGAGGAAAGAGGATCTCCAAGTGTTCGGACGGAGGGTGAGAGGACAGAGAATGGACCACGACCTCCCTCAAGATCGGGCTCCTCTTCAAGTAGATCCACGCCGAAGAGTTCTAAAGATGTGAGTTTTATTTTAAGTTAATTGTTTTAGTGCATAATGGGTGAAGAGTTTTCGTTTTAATGTATGTACATATTTGTCTTTTTTCCTATAATATATTGTATGTGAGGTGGCGAACTCCTTGTCATAATATATTCAACTAACATCAACTAACAACATAATAGATCGCAATGAAAATTATTAGAATTCTAATTTTTTCAAATGTGCTTGAATTGCGGATTCTAACAGGCAATGATGTTGACAGAATAGTCGTATGAATTAATTCTAAGGATAATGAAACTATTTTCCCGAAATAATAACAATAGAAATTATCGTTTAAAACCAGGAGAAGCCAGGCACCCCTGGCGCCAAGAACCGCGCCCCCACCCCGACCGGGCGCTACGCCTTCCCCCCCTACGCGTACCGGCCGCCGCTGCCCTACGACGCGGGCATGCCCCACGCACCCCACGCGCCCCACGCGCCGCACGCGCCCCACGCGCCCCACGCGCCCCTGGCGCGGACCAACGGCATGCCGCCGAGTAAACCGTGAGTCTCGTTTTTTAATTATTATTTAGTGTGTCTATAGAAACCTAGTATTAAGACACTGTCACTGATTAATAACCGTAATAGGCCGTACTCGTACCACACGTGCGGCGGGCCGCTGCAGCCGGTGCCGTTCCCGGCGGACGCGCTGTCGGGCCCCGGCATCCCGCGCGGCGTGCGCTCGGTGGCGGCGCTGCCCCACGGCGAGGTGGTGTGCGCCGTGGCGCTGTCGCTGGGGGCGGGCGCGCGCCACGCCTACACCGGCGGCAAGGGCTGCGTCAAGCTGTGGGACATCACCAACCCGGGCGCGCCGGGCAGCTTGGAGCCGCTGTCGCAGTTGGACTGTTTGGTGAGTGCTTGGTGGTGGTGTTGTCACTGCTGTGTGCTTTGTATCTTTAAAATCATTGTAGAAAATGTATATGTAATCATTCTCTCTCCTGATGAATTAGTATGTTAAATTCTTCGCTCGGGTAAGACAAAATGCGTCTTGAAACGGAGTTTAGATCTGCTTCTGACCCGGCAACGCGCGGGGTACGGCCTCAATAATTAATAACCTTTTTTTCTTGGCTTTAAATTATATCCTAAATTATATCCACATGACCCGACGTCTCCGACTCTTAGAATATTTTTTTAAATATTGCGGATGGCGTGCCGTTATCACAGCGAGGAAACGAAAATAACCTCAGTGAGGGGCAACCAAACCCATGACCGCCGCGTTAACAGTAATACGCCGCGTCTAACCCGCCCGTGTCGCGTTGCCTCCAGCAAAGAGACAACTACATCAGGTCCGTGAAGCTGCTGCCGGACGGGCGCACGCTGCTGGTGGGCGGCGAGGCGTCCAACCTGTCCATATGGGACCTGTCCGCGCCCACGCCGCGCATGCGCGCCGAGCTCACCTCCTCCGCGCCCGCCTGCTACGCGCTCGCCATCAGCCCGGACTCCAAGGTCGCGTAGGCCTAGTTCTAGACATAATAGTTTCTTATGATCAGTATTAAACCTAAATATCAATAGTTGCATAATTAATATTGTGATAAAGCAATTTTTGAAGATTTTGAAGATGTTTACAACAAATGCTTACGTTATCATATAAAATGTCAATGTTGTAATCACTATTAATTTTGCCCAAATTAAATTTTTAAATCTATACTTTTATATTATCCATACTTCTATACTAATATTATAAAGCTGACAAATTGCTTAGTTGTATGTTCTAATCTCAAGAACTACTGATTCAAGTTAAGTTTCGATATAGAATGTGTCAGGTAGTTGTATAAAATAACCTTAATTTTGGTATGATTAATATATTTTACATTAAGTCTTTAAAATATATATTCCTTAAATAATATTTGTTATTATTATGTTTCAGGTGTGCTTCAGTTGTTGTTCAGACGGCAACATAGCTGTATGGGATCTCCATAATCAAACTTTAGTTAGACAATTTCAAGGTGAGAATATGTTCATAATATTTTTTCAATATATTTATGTAACGGGAGCCATGGTGGTGAAGTGATATAGCGTTTCCCGCTTGGAGAGAAGGTTTTCGTGCGTGTGCACTAGTACTGGTGCGTCCTTGAGTACTCCGAGTGCGTGTGCACTAGTACTGGTGCGTCCTTGAGTACTCCGAGTGCGTGTGCACTAGTACTGGTGCGTCCTTGAGTACTCCGAGTGCGTGTGCACTAGTACTGGTGCGTCCTTGAGTACTCCGAGTGCGTGTGCACTAGTACTGGTGCGTTCTTGAGTTCTCCGAGTACGTGTGCACTAGTACTCGTGCATTCTTGAGTACTCCGAGTGCGTGTGCACTAGTACTGGTGCGTTCTTGAGTTCTCCGAGTGCGTGTGCACTAGTACTCGTGCATTCTTGAGTACTCCGAGTGCGTGTGCACTAGTACTGGTGCGTCCTTGAGTACTCCGAGTGCGTGTGCACTAGTACTGGTGCGTCCTTGAGTACTCCGAGTGCGTGTGCACTAGTACTGGTGCGTTCTTGAGTACTCCGAGTGCGTGTGCATCAGTACTAGTATTTCCTTAAGTACCTCCGAGTGCGTGTGCACTAGTACTGGTGCGTTCTTGAGTACTCCGAGTGCGTGTGCACTAGTACTGGTGCGTCCTTGAGTACTCCCGAGTGCGTGTGCACTAGTACTGGTGCGTCCTTGAGTACTCCGAGTGCGTGTGCACTAGTACTGGTGCGTCCTTGAGTACTCCCGAGTGCGTGTGCACTAGTACTGGTGCGTTCTTGAGTACTCCGAGTGCGTGTGCACTAGTACTGGTGCGTTCTTGAGTACTCTGAGTGCGTGTGCACTAGTACTGGTGCGTTCTTGAGTACTCCGAGTGCGTGTGCACTAGTACTGGTGCGTCCTTGAGTACTCCCGAGTGCGTGTGCACTAGTACTGGTGCGTTCTTGAGTACTCCGAGTGCGTGTGCACTAGTACTGGTGCGTCCTTGAGTACTCTGAGTGCGTGTGCACTAGTACTGGTGCATCCTTGAGTACTCCGAGTGCGTGTGCACTAGTACTGGTGCGTCCTTGAGTACTCTGAGTGCGTGTGCACTAGTACTGGTGCGTCCTTGAGTACTCCGAGTGCGTGTGCACTAGTACTGGTGCGTCCTTGAGTACTCCCGAGTGCGTGTGCACAAGTACTGGTGCGTTCTTGAGTTCTCCGAGTCGCCAAGGTCATAGTACGACTACTGCTTTAGTCGTGATCACCGATGACATCAGGCAGGTTATGGATGATCGGAGGGTGACGGTGCTGATATTATTAGACTTTAGTAACGCTTTCATCATTGTTGATTTCGACATACTACTTGCTATACTTATTTCTCTTAATATACATCCTGAGGTGGTTTGTTGGTTTTCTTGGTTTCGTTCTTACTTCCACGGACGCCGGCAGCGCATACGAATTGAAGAATTCTATTCTGAATGGTCCTCAATCAGTGCTGGCGTTCCTCAAGGTGGCGTTTTTTTTTTTTCAATTTTTATTAATTCTATCTGTCATAAAATTTCTTCACTCTACCACCCGTAAGCTGACGATTTACAAATTTACGCACAAAGTACTCTCACAGATTTTCCTAATACCATCAAAAGGATAAACTATGACATTGAAGAAATTGAAGAACTTGAAGAAAAACGTGGAGTAAACATTTCGGGCTCATGATTAATCCTATCAAAAGCCAAGCTATAGTAATCGGCAGTCCTAGATTATTGCGGAAAATTGATCAATCTAAAATAACATCTGTATCAATCAACGGAGCTTGTATTCCATTTAGCAAATCAGTCAGAGTCTAGGGTTGGTTGTGGACCAGCATTTATCTTGGGAACCACAAGTAGAAGAAGTAAGCAAAAAAAATATGCTGCTTCTTCGTGCCTGCGTAGACTGCGCAATTTCCTATCAATACCCCCCAAAAATGTGCTGGCAAACTCACTCCTTTTACCAATTCTTGATTATGATGATATTTGTTATCTTCATATTAAAGAGGAGCTTTTGAATAAACTTGAGCGGCTTCAAAATCTTTGCATCAGGTTCATATTTGGTGAACGTAAATATGAACACATTTCCGAGTTTCGTAATACATACTTAATCTTCTCTATTCTGCTGTTTAATCCTTCTACTCCTCCATTCACATTCCTTACGTTCCAACAGTAACCTCTTGCTTGAAATTCCTCTTCATTCTTCTTCCTTTATCTCTTATTCCTTTACTATTAAAGCTGCCCGACTATGGAATTCCATAAAATTAGACGTGCGAGCCTGCACATTTTGAAAAAAATACTATTTTAACCAGTAATTTTGCCTTTGTGTTATTATAATAATTATTTTTAATGATTTATATGTATAGTGTGTATGTATTGAATTTATTTATATGTATATTATGAATATATAATAATATGATATATGTATAGTATGTATGTATATAAGTATTTTTGTACGCTTGTATTATTTATTTATTTATATTTATTTGTATGTTTATGTATATGTAATATTTAATGCACCGCCCATGTTTGAAACGCATTCTAGATGTCTACGTTTACAGATGGAGTTTAATATGCATGTCCCTTGGGGAGTGTAGAGGAGTTTCAAGGGAATTTTATGAATTCCTCCGAATCATTAGGAATAGGATTTTGTGTGTTATAATTGTCCACGCAAACGACGTTGCGGGCTTAAACAACGTGAATATATATCACAAGCGGTCCATACATGATATTAACTTTTCAAATTTGATTTATCTCCTGCTACTTACATTACACTTAAAAATAATACATAATTGGCTTTTAAGTTTATGAAAGGTTAAGGTTGCCTCTTCTATATAACTAACTTGTGTGTGTAGCAATAAATACAACTATATAGGCACATTATTACAGTATTCTATACAGAGTGGTATTTTTATGGAAACTGTCTTTTGGAGACATGGTAGTAGAAGTGGAAAGCTTACCTTATTAAGCATGCTTATAGTAGAGAAATTGAGGATATATATAATTAGCTTGATATAACTCTTTAGTGAGAGTACAAAAATTCCCTACTTTGGTTTGTTTATTGAAATAGAACTATTGATTTAGTTATTTGTTTACCCTGTTAATAAATCAATCTTAATACTTATAATGAATAAAAAATTGATATATTCTTGTAATCGGTTCCTCATGTCTAGGGATCGTGGTCAGCACCGTAATTGCGTCACACAGCTGTGTAGAGTTTGGACGATGATGCCTCCTTGACGTGATGTTGAACGATCACAGGATATTTTGCCTCCAGTATTTCAACTACGATAAGCTACTATAATACAAATCGGTTTATCAGTATGAATGGTCCCCCCAGGCCACACGGACGGCGCCTCCTGCATCGACATAAGCCCGGACGGCACGCGCCTGTGGACGGGCGGACTCGACAACACCGTGCGCTCGTGGGACCTGCGCGAGGGCCGCCAGCTGCACCAGCACGACTTCTCCAGCCAGATATTCTCACTGGGATACTGTCCGACGGGTAAGCGGTTCGAAATGTCGACATTGTGAATCTGTATCCTAATACGTGAAGCAAAAACTTTAGACCTTTATTTACGAAAATTCGCGAACGAAGGAGCATGACATTAGGCACACTTATAGTAGGAGTATGAGTAGGAGAAGTGCAGAACATCTCAGAGGGTGTCTAGCCAATTATCTGTCCGATATTTGGTTTCCGGCATACGGGTACGCGACCCCGGGACCTCGAGCCACCACTTTCATAACCCGATCCAATCCATGTAAGTGGTGTCCCTCCCCTATATTCCAAGTCTTTCTGCCTCTTATTCCCTTTCCTTTCTTGGTTTCTCCCAGTAATGGGTTTGGAGGTCAGATGGCAATCGCTCCACAAAAAACCACTTCGCCACTCATATGGACCGATTGGTCTTAGTCGGAAGGCAGACCCTGGCAAAAAGCCGGGACTAATGCCAGGAAGTAGGAGAAGTGCAGAACACTAATATTTTTAAAAATAATGCTTATAAAGTACATTAAATTAATAAAAACATTATTAGACACTACCATATGATTAACAATATAACTTTTGTATATAGTGACACATACGTTGCTATGGTAAACCGTATTTCACGCGTCAATAGGTACTCTAGTATGAATAAATATTTCTTGTACTATTTTCTTTTTAGTGGGGATTTAACCTATGACTGCATAGTCCCGAGTCTCTGACTTACTAAACGGTGTAATATAATCATTTGTATTTCTTGTTCAAATATTTAAATAAATATTTAAATACAAACTTTGAATGCCTATTCATATTTTTAAAAAGTCGTACATATTTTGGAATTTTAAACAAACCAACCTTTCCATTAACAGCCTATCAGCCTTACCAGCAGCGTTAATAATCATGTTTTTTCTTCTGTGGATAAAATTTAGTTTTTCGCTTCTAAAAAATAGCCGCTCACTTTATCATAAACAGAGCTAGCTGAACAGTAATGACTAATTATTTACTTAAATTTTTTTGTATCATTGCTAAAAATATCCAATATATACGTCTTTATCGCTCTAGTCATCACTCAAACAATTTTTCAATTATTCACACATTACAAATGATCGACTTGGCCGATTAGCCGAACGACTAGTTGTCTTCTTTACGACTTGTCGGCTAGTCGGCCAAAGTCATAGTCGGCAGATCTCTAATTTATGTGCTATCAAAATTAAAAAAAAACCCACCAATATTCCAGGTTCCTGGCTAGCAGTGGGCATGGAGAACTCCCACGTGGAAGTCCTACACGCAGGCAAACCAGACAGATATCAGCTAGTGTTACACGAGTCCTGTGTCTTGTCATTACGGTTTGCGGCTTGCGGCAAGTGGTTCGTGTCTACAGGGAAGGATAATCTATTGAATGCTTGGAGGACTCCGTATGGTGCTAGTATATTTCAGGTATATATATGTGAGATTTTTTCATGATTCGATGTTAAAAATATTTCCTTTATTATTCTATATTAAGTTAAAATAGTTGATATTTTTAGTTGCATTTTTTGAATTGTTTTGAATACTTAATAATTATCAGTTAGTGATATAGACTTTTTATTAAAAATGTGGTTATATTGTAAATTATATTACTTAAATTTGTTATATATATTAAACCTTTTTCTTTCATCATTCTTATACAACTTTCTCACATTTATTTTTAATGAAGTTAAAAAAAATTGTTTAGTACATTCATGGTTTTCTTATTTTGTTCCCACAGTCAAAAGAATCATCATCGGTGCTCAGTTGTGATATATCGGCGGACGATAAGTTTATAGTAACTGGTTCAGGGGACAAAAAGGCAACAGTGTATGAAGTTATGTATTGAAATGAAGCACAAGTGATAATCTTAAAGGGTATCTTGTGGTCCAGAAAGTTCTACATGGGGCAGAATAAATGGTCAAATACTAAAAGCATTTTTATTTTAATAATAAGACCTTTTTGTAAATCGTGACTATACAATAAAATTTGTAAATAAAAATCTGAATAAATAAAGCTCAAAACATTTATTTTTATCAAACATCATCAGTTGTGTTTTTATTTATACTGTCTTGTTACCTGTGTACCCTCTTAACCCTTAAATTATAGCAAACAAAAAAAAATGCACTATATGTATTTGAACATTATACATGTATTTGTTTTTGTTCATTTATTTCTAATTTAAAGCTTCACGCTGTATTTCACACATAGTAGACTAAGCCGAGGGAACTGTAGGCTCAAGGAATCTAGTGTTAAGACACTCCGATCCGCCTTCCGAGGCATTGCATGTTGAGTGGCGGTACTCGATGCCGCGCTTTGCCTTGATGCCAGAGCGAAGAAAATGAAAATATTTAATGTCTCCCTAATCTCGTGTGGGGATCGAACCCACAAATCGTCGCGTTTTCAGGCAGGTGCCTGTGTGCCTGTCTTAATTTTTTTCAGTCCACGGGTTTTTATAATTAAAAAATTATAATAATGAATTACAACGACAACTTTCAACTTGCTTTACTTCCATCCAAGTCTACCTTACTTTGAAGTAAGTAACATAAAATAACATACTCATGATAAATATTTTTGAATAAAATAAATCAATTTAATTCCTTTGATTTTGGCGTTCCAAGCGTGTCAGTACATTCTATACTACTCATTGGTGTCGTTGACATTTAATGATTTGACAGGAGTTGTTGACGTTTTAATTTGTTGATCGGCCTCCAGCAAGTATGTTTCAACTTTGTTATTGTACATGAGATATAGAAAAACTTACTTAATATCTGATAAAAATACAAGTGTAAAGATGCAGCAACAAAATTTATTGGATATTGAACCGGAAAAACTTTTCCAGTCACATTATATTAATGATATAGATCAAGTTCAAAAGAAACTGCAATATGAAATCGAAAGAAAACGAGAAGAATTACGGGCTATGGTTGGGTATGTACAATATGGTATTTTTATTTTGCTGGCTATTTCGGACCGCAAGTTTTGCGTCATTGCTATAGTAATTTGTAAAGTTTCTAATAGTACTATTGGAAAATGGATAGAGGCAATGGATCATGTTGCAATGCAATGATTCTTCATATCTGTACTAATTTTCTGTTCTGTTCTGTACTGCAGTAATGGCGTTTCGAGCGTGCCAGCTAATTTTCTTATAATCTCAAAGTATATTTTTGTAATATTAAAATGTACATATTATAATGTTATAATCACCATTTGCTTTTTAAAGTTTGAATGAGCTAAACATTTTTAGTGAAAGATATCGAGATCTTATACATGCAGCAGATACTATTGAAGAAATGAAAGTCACAACTGGAAGTACATTGACTCATATAAATGAAATGATTGTAGCTTGCAAAAATTTGCATGACACCCACTTGGTAGGCTTTAAGATTGAGGAAAGGCCTGTCCACAATCAAAGGTAAAACACAAACTGTTAAATTCCTATATAAATTATATTTTATACTAAGGAAAAATATAATTTACTTTATGTATACCAATAAGTTATATAGTTCTCAGGTAAACCCAGTGCAAATAATCTCTATACAAATAAAAATATTAATGGAGGTACCAGAAAAAATTTGGAATTGCATTTATGTCAATGATTTTGTTAAAGCTGCTCAGCTGTATATAATAGCGAGGCATATTAATACAGGTATTTAAATATTATATATATTTATTTAAATATTTAGGTAGGTATTTAAATATTATATAATAGCGAGGCATATTAATACAGGTATTTAAATATTATATATTATATATCTATATAAATATTATTCTTATATTAAATTAATTTTTTAGTTGAACATGCTAATATTAGTACCAACTGATTAAAATTAAAAATATTATGCTCCTGTTGGATAATCTATTTATCAAGAAAGATTATTAGCTATATGATAATATACTTATTTGTTTGATGTGACCCAAGGTGCACCTGGTGTGGCTACAGCTTGGAGTAATTTCCATAGATTGAGGGGGTTGAAGCCGCAGCTAAAAGCTAGTATAGTATATTATAATTTTGTACTAAATTTCAGGCTTACAACTTCAAATTGGAAGTAAAGATATTCAGCCAGGAATGCAAAAAATAAAAAGAATTATTCAACAGCAATGGTACTCCATATCAAATTTAAGTGAAAATATAATAGACATGTGCAGACAAAAGATACAAGATGTTGATATTAGTGACGAGGTAAATAAAACAAAATATATCATAGAATGAAATATATTATTTTCTTAATTCTTTGTTCAATTTATATGATCTTTTACTTATATATATAATTCATTTACATAAAATTTTCTTGTATTGTGTTTTTAGCTTCATGTTCTTAATTCCATATATAGTGGGGTCAGGAGAGGAAATCTCGTGTCAGACATTGTCCTACTTAACACAATCTGTCCATCAATGTCAATCTGTGCATTTATTTCTATTATTAAATTACTTTTAAATCTTTCAGGTGGCTTGTTCCTGTCTTATAGGACTGTATTTACTTGATGCACAAACAATGGTGCAATTATTAAACACATTAATAGACCTTCACAGCAATTCTAGCTTAAAAACTACATTACAATTTGATTTGGCTCAAATACTTGATGGGGATGTCAAAGCGCAGATAAAAAAGAAAATTGTAAATGGTGTCAAAATTGTTATGAAAACTGTTGAATTGGTTTTTGCCTGTTTTGTAGGTAATGCAAATTAAAATACATTTTATTTAAAAAACAAACAAACGAATAAGTTCTTTCCAATTTTTTGAATTTTATTACAACTAAATAGAAATCATTTTTTAAGTTAGTGTTATTGCAAATAGTATTTAATAATTTTACTTTAACAAATGGCTACTACTTTATTTTACCAAAACAATAAATATTAAATAGTAAAATTTTTATTTCTACTATGTTACTAATATATCAACTTTTTTAGAAAACAATGGTGGTGCAGTGGTACAAAAACTAAATGATCTGTATGAAAAGAAATCACAGCCGTTACTGGAGTTAGTGCAATTTAGTGATGCAGCTGCTTTAAAGTTACTGCCTTCTGGAGTTACCACTTATAGGTATAATTTATTTATTATTATTATTGTTATAAGGGTAGAATTTTTATATATTTTGTTTTGAAATCTTAATTGGGGCCATCTAGGCATTGTCCGTCAGCCTCAATCAGTGTAAAAATGTCTCATAGATATATAACAGATCATATATAACTAAAGCCATTTAGCTTGTTTACATTTAGTAAATTATATTGATATTGATTTGCTCTATAGTATATTTTCTATATTTTAGATTTATTAAAAAAAAAATAATGTTATAATAAATGTAAATCTGAATGTCCTCCTTAGTGTGAAAAGTCTTTTAACGAATATATTATGCCTCAGGTTATCATCAAATAAAAATCTTCAACCGCTTGCCAAAGAGGAAATAACACAAAGTGTCCAAAAATGGAGTATCTGGGTGCAATCATTCATAAATGATAATGTTCAAGCATTGTTACAGAATATTACAAGGATTAAAGCATTACATGAAATTAGGGAGGAGACATTTAAAATTGGTAAATATTTTATATATATTATTTGTAATTTAGTTTATTTCCTAATACTATGTAGTGTATGTGGCTTAGTGTCCATCGTCAGATTGAAATGGCGGTGGTTCCACAACCAACCCTTTGATTAGGGCTCGGGAATCCAAGTTTGAAGGATTGTATTATACTTTAAGTTAAAGAAATATATAAGTAAAGCTTAGATTTTATGTCTAATTTCTTAATTTTAGTCAGCTTTTATGTGGTCAAAGAGAATTTTAAGTTAGGTCACTTCCATTTTTAAAATGTATTATATAATATAGTGTATAGTAAGTAAAGTGTTTGTTTTAATACTTATTAATTTATATTCCTCTTTATATTTCTAGAATCTCCTATGAACTGGACAGCAATATGCAATTCCCTCGATATACCTGCAGTACACGTATGGTGTCATTATTTCCAGCCTCTATTGACGTCTCGCGTTAAACTGATTATAGATAACAGATGGCAGAGAGTGTACGATGCGTTCAAAACACAGCTTCTTGTGGATTTGACTAAAGTATGTATTTATAAATAAATAATATTTATTATTATTTATTTACTTAACACATTATCTTGCAAAACCTACCCTGGGTATAGAGAATCTATAGCTAAGACACTTCTCCATTTTCCGTCCGAATTCAAGACTAAGTTAAGTTGCGGAATCGGAATAGAGCCCATGAGTATCGCTAATAATATTCTTTATTGCACTGACATTGGTAAATAAAAATATTTCATACAATTTAGTTCACAACGGTAGACTTATCTCTAAAAGAGATCTGCCAGTCAACCTGTGGTGGTGGATGAGTTACTAAACTAATATTAACATAATAAATGTAATTGTCAATAGATACAAATTATATATTAAGTACATACATACCTAATTATACATACATACATACTCTATTATTATATACATACATGCATATATATAAATACTTTAAATTATTAAAATAAGAATAAGATGAACATGAAGAACAACTTTTGAGTCAATCTTACCTATTAAAATTTTCCATTACATATTTTTTTTTGCCGGGATTTAAAGAAAATTAAGGCAGGGCTTTTCTGGATGGTTTTTGGGAATTTGTTTCCATAGGAATGCAGCATACATTGAAAAGGATTTCTGGCGAAATTTGGTATTACTCTTCGGTATGTCTACTATCAGTATAAGACAAGACCGTCGTTGGGCTTATATGATTTTTAAGAACGGACAGACACATACAAATGTATGTGTTAATAGGATTTAATAAATTCCAAACTAATCTACTTTATATTCATCTAGTCCTGTCGAATTTAAATTTTTGTCATATATGAAATGAACTCTATATTTTTTTTGTTAAGATTGTGGCAATAAATGATACGGTAATATCACAAAATTGTGCGGAAAGTGGAGAAAGAAGTGTTTCAACATTAGGATCTTTTAGTCTCCATTGTGAACAAACACTTCAAAACTCTACAATTTTATAAATTGATAACGGAATTGACTTTTTAATTATTGTAATTATTACAAAGGTGTCATCAGACGGTGAATTGGAGAAAGAGTCAGATATAAACTGGTTCGTGTGGAGAGACCTCATTGGTGACACTGTCATAGAGTCAAGGAGTGACGTAGTCAAAGTTATGAATAATCTTATGAGAGGTATGTCAAATTTTTTCTTAAATTTTCTTATAAGAAAAATATAGATACCGATAAAAAGAGAGTTCAAAAGAATCATATCTTTTTTTAATACTTATATTTTTCGTCTGTGTTTTGTTATGTTAAACAAATTTATTTCATGATAAATCAAAATAATATGGAGAAATGTATTGTAGCTTTATATTATTAAATATGAGCTCGTCACGACTTTTGAATTGATGTATATAGCAAGATATTTTTAATACTTATTAATTTTTATTACTTTTATTAGTGTTTTATTAGTTTAGTTTATATAAACAATAAAAATTTTAACGTTAAGAAAATATAATAAATATGAGAAAATATTGATAGGTATGTCACGCCAAGATCGTGGTTTTACGCCAAATTTGGAAAAACTCTGTCGGAGCTTAGACGACGAATTACAGAAGCTTCTAGATGATTTGAAGGACTACTTGTATCCGGAAAACAAGAAAGACAAAATAATTGTATTCGACGAAGAAGACAACGTTGAACAAATTTATATAGATAGAGAAGAAGTTGAAGAATATTTGAGGAATACATCAAATAATAATATTGACAAGTAATTTTTTTTATAATAATATGGGAAATATACACTTACCTACTTACGTACTTAGTGTAATGTGTGTGTTTGTAAACACTTCTTTCATACATTCGTTCCTTTCATATACATAGTCATTTATTCATTCAGACTGAGCGACTAGTTTTCAAAACGTCGTCCGTATCCTTGTTACGGCGTGTCCCGTCCGGCCGCGGACGTCAATAAGGAGGATACACTCCCCGTCTCATTAGTCCCTTATCCTGTGCCATCATCCTGCTCAACTTCATCCACAGGGGCGAGCTAGACTTGTCCCTCCCGCCTCCCGCGGTGACGCTCTAAGAACCATCCGAGATCAAAAGCAGTACTGGCGTTTAGAAAACATATACGTCGTTAATAGGAGGACCACTGTCGAGAGTGCGGGGGTGAGGTGAAATACGTCAGTGGAAATCGAAGTGTGTTCAATCAAAAACTGCCAGGAATAGCCCTAACATTTAACATTAATCGGGAATAATACAAAATAGGGAATCTCCAATTATGTAAAATTAGAATTTTTCTTAAAATTTGCTTTCCGAATACATTATTATAAGTATAAAAATTATACATATTTTCAGCATGATAAATTACATAAAGGCTTGTTTCGAAGAACAATCTCTACAAACGACTGAACAACAAAAAAAGACGCTATATATATACACTGCGCGTTTTCTCCAAGCAATTATGACACTTATGCCCAATTTCCATAAGTGCTATATCAATGAAGCAACATCAATAAATGATAATGCAATCAAAAGCTGGAACGAAATTGGTGTGGTTTTGAAGCACAATTGTCAATTTTGCTGGTCAAAATGGCTGGATATGGTGGAAGAGAAAATTTTAGATTTGACACAGAATCTGCCTCAAGAGTTCACTTTGGAAGCTAATATTGATTATTTAATGATGGTATGTGCTAGTTGAGGTTGACTTATTATCAATTTATTGCTTATTATTCGATCCTACTTGGGGATAATAAATTTTCTCTGTTTGTGCATTAAATTATACACAAATTATATACCACCAAGCTGAAGGTATTTAAACATTCTTACATATTATTATAAGTCTATTGTATAATATTAACACTTATATATTTATTCGAAATTATTCACATTACTAAATTATACATAAACATTTCAGCAATGGGACATCATAAAGATAGAAGAGAAAGATGAGGAAGGGAACTCCATAGAGTCGACCATAAAAGTTCCATGCGGGCCTTCCTTAAAATTACAAGAATATTTGTACTCTATTAGTCGTATTTTGGACGAAGTGATTCCCCATACATTGCCCATAGACATCCATTCAATGTTCATAGAGAGGACTATCGCTATCTCTTTTGCACACTACAATAAAGTCATACGTGAGAAGGAGACAGATATAAATCAGAGGTGTGCTCTTCAGTTGTTGATGGATGTCAGGCATTTAACTTTGCTAATGGTGGCTAGAGAGAACAAAAAAGCAATGGAGTTATCTCAAGAAATTTGTGAATTTTTGAGGCAAAAAATTGATCCATTTGACTATGATGTTTTTTATCCATATATCCAGACTAACTTGAAGAGATCTGTGCAAAGAGTGCAGGTTGGTTTTAGGTTTCAATTTATAATATTATTAATAAAATTTATAATATAATTTTTTTTTATATAGACATTATAATAAGCACTAATAATATCACTCACATTTACTGTAGTAATCTTGTAATAGTTGTAGTAAAATTTATTGTATCTTCACGATTCAATAACACATTCATGTAATTCTCGGAATGCTGTAAAAAAATTATTGAATTGAACTGACTTCATATGTTAATTTTTTATAAAGCAATTCACTTATCACTTAAAAAAAGCTGCCTTATTTCAAGATTTCTTTCTATTTTCTCCTTAATTTGTGTGTATGTTAGTAAATTTCTATTTATATTATTTCTACAGACATTATTAGGTAGTCTCATTATCCACCATGGCCAACTAACCGGGATAATAGGCAACAAGCCCATCCTGTCCGGGGGGAGTGGGGACAAGACGGCCTCCCTCTTAGCCTCGGCTGATACCCACTGGTTCTCAATCCTGCCCGTCGCCACCCCCAACGTGAACAAGAAACAAGATAAAATGGTGAGCTTACGTTTATTTGTTTATAAAATTGTTAACTTTCATTTTCAGTTAACAAGGTCATAGAACCTAGCAATCAGATACTCTCTCCGGTCTCCGCTCTCCGGCTGAATATGAAATGTTTTCTGTCGAGTGATGGAACTCAACGCCGCGAATATAATTCATCCTTTCCGAGTCGGAATTGAACCCACAACAGTCGCGTTTACAATGAGACACCATCGTATCACGATTGCCAATTTTGTACAATACTTTGAACGGGCTAATTAAGTTAAACTTGTATTGTTATATTATTCACAAAACATAATCACGGTATATATAATATGTATATAATTATTTAGAATAATTAATCGACAATTTTGGGCGTAACTTTTCAAATTATCATATAATATGTTTTAAATGCTTTGAAATTGTGTAATATTATTTACTATTATTTAAATATATGTATTAAATTAAATCACAGGATAAACTCTTCGATGTCTACGTTCTGTAACATTATGGTAAATATGTGTGTATAGATTATCTATATTAAAAATTAATAAAGCAATATTAGTTCATAATAATATTTTATTAAGACTAGATGTTTGTGTCACTAACAACGTAACATTGAAACTATTTAAATGAATATATATATATATATATATATATATATATATATATATATATATATATATATATATATATATATATATATATATATATATATATTTATATTTAATACGTAAGTAATAAAATATGAAATATGTAAATATGTAAAGATCGTTTACCTGCGTCTTCGTCCCTGTGGCCAAATGTAAATATAACTAAAAAATTGCGTACACATTCTGAGTGTCCAATAGAATGACTATTGAAAAGTACTAGTAGTTCCGTTACTGAGATTAACGTGTTGAAACAAATAAACACAACTCTATAATATTAGTACTAAGATCACATGTCTTAAACAATATAAATATTGCATTCCCCCGAATGAGTATCGAACTCACGACCATCGTGCTTACAGTCAAATGCTGTCCAATTATTACAATTTTGTTTACAATTGTATCAAGTTATAAAAGAATATAAAACACCATTTTTGATACTATATAAAATATTTTTATATTTCAGGTAAAGAAGAAGCCGGTTTCATCAAGTCCGAATAAATCTAGATCAGATATAACAGACATAATGTCTAGTTCCATACCTATTAATTTCGCTAATGCTAGGTCAGGAGCTGCTTCGTTCTTTAATTCAATTTCAACCGATTGGTTTAGTGGATGAAATGTAATAAATATATATGTATATACTTCTGTTTTGTTTATTTTTATATTTATTATTTACAATACAACTGTCCGTCCTTCCGTCGGTCGTGGTGTAGCGGCTCAGCGTTTGTGTGTAAATACGACGATTGTGGGTTCAACTCCCGCTCTGCGAGGATGGATTATTTTTATTTTCTTCGTTTCGAATTGTTGCCAGAGTCAGCCGCCGAGTTCCGCCACTCAACTGGCAATGTCTCGAAAGGCGACAAGCGTTGACTTATATTATCTGTTAGTCTTTATTATAGATTTTATTTATGTAAGTTCTTGCTATCAATTTAAACGCGAATTAAACTAAACCAAAATGATACCGCAGTGAGAGAGAGCGAGAGAGAGGGAGGTAGATTCTGATTATAAGCGCGTCGTGCAAACTGAGTCGCGCTCTGGAAGTCAAACCGCGACTTAGTAGTGTGGTCGAAAAGTGGGAACGTGGTGTGTTAACACTAAGTTCCCTCTGTATATTCTGCTATATGATGGAAATTTTATTCAATATTTGGGACATGTGTAAAATAGTTTTGTAAATAAAATAGATTTTACTAAACTTATTTTTTATTTATTTCTAGCATACAACTAAGTAATATTAAACTAAAGCTAATTGTCATGAATAAGATTTAAATTTTAATTATATTATATAACATGTAAACCCTTAGTTACAAAATACGTGCAGCTTATTATGTTTTAAAGTAATTTAAATCGTATATAATAATTATCAGAAATCATTTTATTTTATTATTTTAGCTTGACTTGAACTGAAGCTAAAATATTATTAAACATACAATAAATAAAATAATATGTTTTATAACTATTAGTAATTCTATTATTTCTTAGACAATGTTCTTCTTTACTTCGCTAGATCTACGCGTTAATGATCTAAAGCTATCATAACCATCATAACCGTAGTTACTACTGCTACTGTATCCGGGATAGCGGTCGTATCCTGGCCTGGATTGGTATCCCGGTCTGTACCCTGGATAACTAGATCCAGAGTAATCGTATCCAGGGCGATAGTCGTATCCTGGTCTGGATCCTGGACGGTAGCCTATAACAAAAATTGAAGGGATTAGCTGATTGTCTTTTAAACTGGACAGTGTGTTTAGTTTTGTAATTGATTTTTAAGTCTAGTCTAGTCTTGAGAAGGTATATGTGTGTGATGGAAATAGATAAATTAAGTAATTATAAAAAAAAATATTTTTTCAAAAGTTGATGTTGCCTTTTAAGCTAGAACGTGTATTGACACGTTACCGTACGTAACGTACCTGGTATTATCTCATGCACAAATTTTTTTAACTATTTTTTGCATTTACGTATTTTATTTAAGTATAAAAACTAAAAAGAGAATCAAGTCTATTCTCCTTACATCTTCTAATAAAAATATCTTCACATATCTATTGGACTTAGGTAGACAATATGCAAGAACTGCGTCGTCACGTCATTATACCAGTCATTTGATTGTCTGTCGTATAATTATCTGAAGTGTTTTCTTTTTCTGTATTTACTTTCCTTAACTTTATACTGAACATGTTACTTATTGGATTAAGTCGGCGTTTTATAGAAAATGATTAAACAATAGCTTGATAAAATAGGAATATGTAAGAGTTGTTTACCCATGATACTGTGTACAGTGAGTTACATCGTAACGATAAACGTGGACTATCTACTACAAAAAGATATTTTCAATTCAAATTTTGTCCTTCCTGAGATTAGCTTCACTCCTGCCTTCAACCAAATTAACTCTTCACTGTTACAATATTAAACCAAATATATAGAATATAATATTAATAAGTGATTCGACATTTCTAAATTTCAATTACAGCATTTATAAATATTTTTCAGATAAATTTTGAGTATATTTTTGAGATTATAATATACTTATTAAATAAATAGATTCTAAGCGCGACGTCGTGGGAAAAATTATACAATTACAAATCACATTTTCAGATGAACTATAAACAGAAATATATATGTACTAATTTAGGTATATATTAATATAAATATACATATATATATATATATTAATTATATATATGTATATTAATAATAATATATACCTAAATTATTTCGACCCGACTTACATATTTTGTGCACTACATACTTACAGGAGCACTAGAAAGATTAAACTTACACTATATGTACCATATACATACATACATACTATGATTAACTATTTTTCAATCTTTGTTAAATGTACCATAATAATTTTTTTCATAAATACAAGAAAATGTTAGGTATTGTTAGATTTATAAATTGTTACCTCCATATCCTTGATATCCCGATCCATATCCCTGATAACCTCCGTATCCTGAAACAAGTATTTATTATGTCAGTCGTATAAATTTAAAATTAAGAAATCGTGATCGTAATCCCAGATATTGACAGGTAGAGAGGTTAGCTCATGACAATACATATAAACAACAATAAACTTGTTAAAAACTATAGTATTTTAATTTAATTAATGTAATCAACACAATCAACGAAGTGTGACATTCTAGCAGGTCAATATAGCTTATAAACATACATAGCTTCACGCTTTATCCCTAGCGGGGTAGCCACAACTACGGTTCCCTACATAGTCCTTCAACTTGTCCACTGTCATACATGCCTTTCTGGAGGTCCTCCTGCTCTTTACGTGTATTATTTCATTTATTTAACTTCCACCAGTATCTTCGACATTGTATTCTTCATCAATACCTACCTATCTCTCTTACCTCTATTCTAGTAGTACCCACATAGTATAACGATGAGTAAACATTACAGGTGTTACCGTACCGTGATTGTAAAGTGTTTAACAGCCACTCAAAATAATTTTAATAATTATAAAACGTTTCTTTTCCTGATTTGGTTAGATGCAGAATTGAGTTCCTCTAATCAACACACAATATGTCTAATATGAAATCTTTAAAGGCTAATTTTTGACACAAAAAAGACAACAAACCTCCATTATTGGGATATTGGCCAGGGTAGCCACCATATCCTGTTCCGTAGCCATCGTATCCGCTCCCGTATCCTCCGTATCCACTTCCATAGTTATTATATCCTGGTCTCAGCAAGCCATAGCCCCCGCCGCGCCTGTTATAGCTTTGATCACTTATGTCGGACAACCTTTGGCTTAAAGCGGCGCCCACTAAACAAGTCAGCAAGATTATGTTCTGGAAATAGTAATAAATGTCAGCATTATTATTTTTATAAATGTGGTTTACGTGAATTTTATTACTTTTGTATTTAGCGCATAATTACCGCGCTTTGTGTTTTGCCAGAGTGATGAAGAAAATAATTCAATATAATATCCCGAGTGGAAATCGAACCGACACCCACGACGCCTACACCAGTTTTCAGTCAAATTCCATGTTTTATTACGTAAACACTGAAAATATTGTAATTGATCCAATCGATAATATTTATAACGATATTATCAATGTCCCTAATTGGCGTATCGTTATTTTCCCTTCCTATCTCACACATAATATTTGTTTTTATATAAATAAAATTTTAAAGTTATAATGTTATTTTTGGAAAACACTAACTCATACTAAACGTTAAAAATTATCAAAAAATATTGTCTTGGTTATTACTAAATTATGTGTATGTAAAATGTATTTATTTTAAGTCACATAAAAAGACAACACCCGCAATTTAAGTACTAGGTACCTACTGAGTCATTTAGCACTGAAAACTTCACCAGCAAAAAAACACTCAAGTGTGACTCGGATTCGCACACCGAGTGTTCCGTACTAATTAGGTATATTATTGCAGGTCAACACTTATAAAAGTTTACAAACTTAAATTTGCGGGTGTATGCACTAATTTTGCATGAATTGACTGTATTTTTTGTGAAACAACTATAATTTATGAGTAACGGGATGTTTCCTTCCTTTTTATCTCTTAAACATAATAAGAATTACTATCTTTCAATTGTAAAGAATCTCTAAGAGATTCTAAAGACCTGAATGCTAATTTAAGTAGAGTAGCAGTAGACGGACAGACAGCTAGGCCACAAGCTGATCCAATGAGCATCTGCTTTTTCTTTTGAAATACGAAACCCAAAATACGTAAAAAACTAAATTGTTTCTTTGGAAGGAGATAAATGCAACAAAATATTTTTGCTCGACTACAATTGTACAAGAGGCTTATTGTATCGATTCCAATAATTATAAAAAATACATATGTACATATACGATAACGATTTAATCTACAGTTTCTTTCGAACAACTTATCTGTAGTAAAATTTATTAGATTTTCTTATTTTATTAAGATAAGTAGCGACCCGTTCGCGGCTCGTTCGCTTGATCGATATTCTCGGATTTACTTTACTCCGATACATGCATATTAATGCATATATCATACTTACATATTTATTTGTTTTAAATTATTTTATCTATAAAATATTTTATATGCAATATTTTATATGGGCAGTAACGCGTGCATGTTTTCGGTAAAAACGTCTTTCTCGACCCCGTGGGAATTCCGGGATAAAAAATAGCCAAAGTATTTAGCCTCTTCTATATCTATATCTTCTAGCGAAAGTTTCCTAATAATCAGCTCGGCTTTTCTACAGATTAGTCCGGACAGACAGATATATATTTAAAAATCACAAACAGACACTCCAATTTTATTTATATGCATAAATTAAATGTAAAATTTATATAAATACGTATATTTGCAAACTAAAATCGCAAAGTAATGCTACTTTGTACTATGGAAACGTATTTAAATGTACGCGAATGTCCTAATACTAAATGTGTGGAAGAGTCTTATTATTCACGCGTTTCTATTAATGTAGTTAAATGTAATAGGTTAATTTTTGTTTTTTTTAATACTGTCAAGATTAAGAAAAAGATGATGAAGAAGATTAAATCACAGATTATTCGGTAGACTGTTTACATCGACAGGCAATTTTATGGTAGTCTGGCTAAATAAAGCGCGGCGTTGAGTTACGCCAATTGGCACTTAATATTTTTAAATATTTGTTTATTTGCTTACTACGTTACTAATATTTGAATCGTCGAATGATCATGTCGCTACCACTGGTAAGGAAGGCAGTTTTGCTGAGAAGAACCGGCAAGAGATTCAACAGTTGCTTTTCTCTATATAAAATATACATTATTATTTAACGATAATAATGTTAGCTATTTCTACACATTTTTATTATTTAAATATTCTTGAACAAAGTACTAAGTTTTACTATACATCAACTAACGTTGTTTTTCATAATTACTTTAAATTTTCTCAGTGGCCAATATAAAAAAAAATCGCAATTTTTAATGACTACGATGACATTTATTTAGATTTAAAATGGAATTTTGAAGTTTGCGAAAACGAAACTGGAGTGAATTATTATTTAAAAATATATATTAATATGATAATAAACAATACACTATTAGATTCTTATGAAATTAGTTCACTGGTACTGAACTGTTTCGCCTAGCGGTGGACAGAGTAAAGCTTTAGAAGCTATCGGCTGACCTTCAGAGTTGAAGGCACAGAAAGAAGAAGGTTCTGAACAATAGTAACAAGCAAGTTCAACAATGGTAGTAGATTCGTCTAATACTGTTTTCTTTACTTAATACAAACACAATTTTAGTTTATAGATTATTCTTAAGATGTAATAAAATAATACGAATACGTATATACTCGATACGTATTTCTATGTTATAAATGTCATTTTCAATAATTAGAACGAGAACGAGAGAAATTCAATTGAATACTGGTAACCAATTCATGTTTTTTTTTACGAATATATGAATGCAGGTACATATATTAACCAACTAAACAAACAATTAACACACACTACACAAATAAAAAAAAAAACACAAAATTGTTCTCTCACCATAGAAAACATTATTTAAATTTCTATAAACAATATATATAAATACTTTTATAGATTTTAACAAGTGTACAGATCGAACTTCAACACGCTATTGCCTTAAGAACACATTACTACTCTTTTATATATAGACGGTAGGTTCAAGAGCGTGGTTTTTACGCATCCGTTCCTTGCATAATTACCAAGATTATGGTCAATTTTTATGATTCATACGAAAATTGTGATCACTGAACTTAGTCAAGTAATTTTTCAATATAAACCAAAACATTTTGGCAAAATATGTATGGAAAGAATGAATGAATTAAAACACACCCGAGCTCATTCACTTGTGTTATTTACACACAATGATGAATGTAATGTGAGTAAGATGATGTCAAAACAGGTTTTCAAATATTATAAGTATAGCATATAAACAACATTTTCGTAAATGCACTTTGATTCAAGTACTGAACTAAATTTTTTTTTATTCGTTCAAACACAAACTATGTACTTATATTTAGCATAAGTATGTTTGATTCCATTTTAAAGTTCCCGAGGTTAGCATCCTCAACCAAAGAAACTCTTTAGCTTTGTAATATTATTATAAATGTATAGGTATATATATATTAATTTGTTATAGAGAATAACAAGATATAAATCTCGATACCTAAAAAACTGAACTGAGTTAAGAGTTCAATATAAACAATTATTAATAAAATTAATATTCTTCAATTAGTCTAATTATTAATTATTCTAATAAAAATATAAAATTTAAATAAATTACCAATAAAAATTACTAATTGCATTGAGGAAGTTGTAGTGCGTCATAATACGAGCCTTTACGACCATTATATTTGTCAAGGATAGTCGCCTTTACAAGGATGGAATACGAAATGGTACATTTCGATGAATTTGTTTACTATTAATAATATATATTTGCATGGTGTGAAAAAAATATATAATTATTGTATAATTAACGCTGTTGTGGTATATTTGGTACGTGTCTGGTAGTTCACGTTGGTCTAGGATTCGATTACTAACTAGATCATATGAGGGATTTTTTGGATGGGCTGAACACAAATTGGTATTGGGGTTCCGTCACTCAATATCAAAACAGGCAGGAAATAGGGCAAGGAGCAATTTAAAAAATATACTTTGTAAATAACATTTTTCAAGAATTATAAAAATTGTGATTTATTCCGTTAGTTCTTTTTATGTCCTTGTTAGACTGCCTTGTAATATATTGGGAATTACTTATGTGGCTAAACAAAACACAAATTATCTTTATAGAGTGCTATGTTAAAATTTGGTGTATCTACTAAAAATTTAATATTACTTTTTGTAAGTGTTAAAAAAGAGGAGAGCGGAATGATATGTCACTCTTACTATATTAGTGAAAAAAATAAAATAAACCCTGTTTATATTATGTAATTACATAATATATATGGAAGTTGTAACAGCATTACCTTCATTAGACTCGAACCAAAAACAATCGCTTGCACTTTGAAATTGAACAAATATCAATAAATCCTTATAAGTTCTGTCAAAAATATCCAACAAGATAAAATAAAAAATGTAGAAGGAAGTTTTTACTCGTATATGGCCGGTGCTTAATTTGAATATTGTATTTTGGTGAGAATCTTGATGCGGTTGTAGTATTCATGGCCAATCGCCATAATACAACTTGCCTACTTACTGTGTTACCATTGTTTTTAATATTTCCGTCGATTGTTTAAAAATTATTACATATATAGTATGTACGCTTCAAATTTATAACGTATTAGTTCTATAGATATTAAAAATATATACCACATAAAAACTTTTTTCATTTTCTCATTCTAGAGCAATGGTTGCCAATTAGTGTTCCGTGGACTCCTCCTCTTCCTTTTGAGTGTAATATTCACAGTACAAAATTTGACTAAGAATTATTTGAATTATTTACGTTTTTTTAAATATCATTGTCGTTTGTTAGCTGGTGCTAATAACAATAAGATAAAGATGATCCCAGTCCAGGAAGAGGTTGGGAACCACTGAACAGTTACTCAACATCCAATATCTGGTAATTGAGTAGAAAATATAGTACGCACACCTACTTGAGGCTAGATTAAATCAGCCTACCCTGCTATATGTAGAAGGTGTGGATATCTATTCGATTGCTTTTTAGGATTCCTTATTTCAAAAGGAAAAAATCGAACCATAATAGGATCACTTTGTTATCCGTCTGTCTGTGTGTCTGTCTGACTATCTGTCCGTCTGTCAAGACCATTTTCTCAAAACCACGTAGAGGAATCGAGCTGAAGGGAATATCAAATATCCAAGTCGATAACCTCTTGAAGCACAAAAAAAACCAAACTACAACGCAATCAAAAGTAATGGACGTTTATGCTTAATTTTTTTGAATTTTATATGAAAATCCGTACTTCCCGTAGTCCAAGAGTTACTTAGAACTTATAGTACAAACAAAGAAAAAGATCCTAAAGCTGCAAATCTATAGATATAGACTAGAAAAAATCCATAACAAAGTTATACTGTAGTTAAGTTCATACAAATTATATTTGTCGATTTTTATACGTAGTATTTTCCTCAGCGAGATACCTACAGTCATGAAAAATGGTACGAAACCCTCAGGTGCGTGAGTACTACTCGCACTTGACCGGTATATTCTTTTCTATAGTTTTATGACAGGAGATTGGAATAGATTCTAGATCAAAGTTTAACAAGTTTAATTATGTTCACTACTATTAGTTTTGTATATATATATACATATATATATATATATATATATATATATATATATATACAGATATATATATATATATATATATATATATATATATATATATATATATATATATATATTACATATATATATATATATATATATATATATATATATATATATATATATATATATATATATATATATATATATATATATATATATATCTTCCGTTAATGAATGACAGGCAACGTACAATCGAAATTATACACCTTATAAAGATTACATTAGGCATATAGGGCCCTTGGGGAACGAAGATGCTATTTCCCAAAATTGCAACGGGAACGGGAACAACGGGATTTTACCTTTTATAGATCATGCAGGTTGTAACCTCGTACATCTCGTAGCATCATATAACGAATAGACACAAAACGTTATAGGTAATTAAACTTGAGTCTTAAATAAGATTTTTAAAACGTAAAACAATTTCACGCGCCTTAATTCGTTTGTAATTTCACTTTCGAACCGGTCAAATGGAAAAAGACCCAACTGACGTAACTAGTCGGCCTTGACACCGGCCCTTGTGTGACACATTTAAAGTAATTATATATATATATATATATATATATATATATATATATATATATATATATATATATATATATATATATATATATATATATATATATATATATATATTTATATATATATATATATATATATATATATATATATATATATATATATATATATATATATCCCGCTATGTTAAAGACCAAGTGCGGCGTTGAGTTCCGCCACTCAACACGCAAAGTCTTGAATTCGGGCAGAAAGAAGAACTGAGGGTCTTTATACTCGTCTCTCTTGGAGTAGTCAGCTTCAACTCGGCTTAAAGTGGTATAGTAGACATTTAATATTTATACGTAATATATCTATTTCATTGCCAAATATTCTGATACAATATAAAAGTAATTCTTAAAGACGATTTCGAGATTTCGATGTAGAATTAAGTATCCGTTTTTTTTAAGTATTGTAACTTTATGAAGTAGCTTTGTAATATAATTGTCATATTCCATTAACCTAAATAAATTTCCATATTATACTCAACGATAATGACTTGAGTGCGAGTGAGTTGATATTTCGTGGGCGGGTCAACGAGGTCTGATACACTGTGGAACCTAAACAAAAGTCTCATAGTATTTAATAGTAACAAAATAAAACTTATCGTACGTAAAAAAAAATTACTAAGCTCTCATAAGATGTATATAATTTATTATTTGAATATATATGTATAAAGAAAGAATAATAAGTTTTATTTGAATGTCATATTAGCTCGCTACTTTAGTTTTTATATTAGGAAAAAAAATAAGTTAATATTACTTTAATGTGTAAGAAGCCTAACAGTTCGTAATACATCCTTGGGGAATTCCGAGTTTGTATGTGAAAAAAAATGTTTAGGCCCACTTTGTTTTATTTAACTAACTCTTTATACTTACTTTTCTTGCTATTGAAAATTATGAAAAAGTTACAAAAATATATATTATGAAAAGGCAGAGAGAATGTCTAATGTCAAAATATTCCATTCTCCACATTTCCGCCCAAATTCGATATACTTAAAATTCGACATATAAGTCTAGTGCTAGTATGAGAATTTGAAAATAGTTCACTTGGGCGGATCGTATCCGCAACCATCGTAACACAGTCCCACTGCGCCAGATCGTATAAAATAAGTAACATATATTACATTAATATTTCTTTTGGTTCCATAAATTGAAGGTAAGGTGCGTTTTAAAATCATATATGGCTTAAGTGAATCTTAGGAAAAATAAGCGTATTAGCAACAAGGTCTACATAATAATATTATTATTATTCTTGTTACTTCGCCTTGAGATCTCATATTAGGCATATTTTATAGATATTATAGACCTAGCTTTTTAGATTGGTATGTTGGCTTTGTGGTGCTTGTATTAATATACCAGAGGTCGTTGGTTCGTTATCAATCTGGGACGTATATTTGTGTGATTATCGTTACATCAGTTCGGTAATACTGATGTTCTATTTAAGAGATGCTCTCTCTAATGAAGTAATATTTTTTAAATTAAAGAATTTAATTTAAAGTAGCGTAATAAACGTTATAAATTTGGAAATTATTAGCACGAATATACGTTTTTCATTTAGCGAAATAGCAAGAGTGTAATCAGTGTCAAGACATTTAAGTTTTCACTTTGTGCTTATATTTCGAAGCATTTACTGTGTGTGCCAATTTCCAAAACCACAATACCAGAAAATGAAAGTTGTTTAAATATATAATGTGGAATCGAACCCCCCAAAACAATAATATTGATTATTCACTTTTACTTCACTTTTACAATAATTTATAATATATATTCATAAAAATACACGAACAATATCTACTTGGTATTACTTCATACTATAATATGGAATAAACTACCAATTTCGTGTCCCATAATAATTTTCCTCGCCTAAGCCCGCGGGCCGCAATCTCGCACGTATTAGATCCGAGAACCCATATTATGACAACAGTGTCCAGTATTTTAAATATACATTCAATTTTGATAGCCAATATTGATATTACAATATGATATTATAATAGTGATTTTATTTTATATATATATATATATATATATATATATATATATATATATATATATATATATATATATATATATATATATATATATATATATATATATATATATATATATATATATATATACTAGTACTACTAGTTTTACAGTAAAAAATTTAATATATTCTTCTTAGTTATTTATATTAGTTTTGGAGATATTTTGAGCTACAGCTAGTTGATAACCTGAGAACGTTGTCGCTGTTGTTGATCGATCCATACTCGGGGTGTATTTCATTTTCTTGCCCAGACAAAATGAAGCGCGGCATTGAGTATGTGCCGCTGAGTTTCTTGCGCCGGTTCTTCTCAGGTCTGAGGCATTATCTTTAGTGAACGGTGGTAATGTTTTTGACGTCCAAAAAATTAATCGTGTATTCTTACTTTGAATAAAATTATTTAAATTTGAATTTGGATATAAGAGAACTAATGAAGAAAGAGTCTTGACACATGGTGCGGGAGAAAGCGTAAAGCCAATAGCGAAATTTAACCTAACCACAGATTAAGAATATAATAAAATAGAAGTAATCCTCTACATTGTAATAATATTTATACGTCGACGTTTACACGTCTAAGGTACATTTTTTGTAGAATTTAATTTTTTTTATCAATACTTCCAACGTATCCACTACATATATTTATATGGAACATATGACATACATTTTGTACTAAATCGCTAGTACACCAAACTCCAAGCAAAATATAAACAGTACTCTTTAATTTATTAAAAGTGAATCTTCATAGAAAGTCCCTAAAAGCTTTCCGTTGAAATCAAATTGAATTTATTACAACGAGATAATGTCGAGACAAGAAAAATAAGCCAAATATCCATAATTCACGTAAATTAAGCGACATTTTCATTTCACTTATATATTCACAAAATTAAATAAATTTTCCATATAAATATTGAGTGTTTGTTTTTGTATTATTATTTACTGTTTTTTTTATTAAAGTTTAAATTTATAAAAGGGATCGAAAGAAAATGCTAAACAATTGATTTATATTCTACTATTTTAACGTAGTTTAGGTAAAATAGGATTATGATTCATACTAAGATTAAGTATATTTAAATTGTTATCCGTTTCCTGCTTTAGTAAGAAGACGAAGCACGGTGTTTATTTTCTATACTCAACACCTAATATTTTAGATTTTTAGAATTGAACAAAATCTTTAATACGCCTCCCTCTCTTTGCCGACAACGTGCTTAAATGACAATCAGCTTTACACATTTTCCTGTAAGGCAGAATAGACAAAGATAATCTAGTGTAAAGATACTTGGCTCTCCGCTTTCCACCAGAATTAGAAACATTGCTGGAACTACACGAGACGTGTCTCACAAGAGCGGATGAGTAAAATTTTTTTAGTCAGTTAGGTCAGTATAAAAACTTTTAAAACTATCAGTAGTGTCAGTTTTACATCAAGCCATCACCGGCAAGAAAGGCAGTTCCTCTGAATAGAGCCTAAAATATAATTTTGACATAAATGTGTAGCAAATACTATATGAAATTAAAACTTATATATTATAACTAATCAGTACCAAAAGGCGACATTCCTAGCAGCAAGTCATAACGCTCCCTCCATTTCTATGCGCCAAGAGAACAAAGCTCTTTTAGTGGGAGCTTAATTAAGAATCGTTGAGTGTTTTGATGGCAGCACATTAATATTATCTTGTTTTTTTGCTTCTCGAATTATTATCTCGAGGCGGTGGATCTTCAGGACTTTTAATTTAATTCTCGTCCAATTATAATTCGCTTTCCGTCGGTTTTTGTGATCTCATACCGTACAAGTACATTTGTTAGATGCCCATTTTATTAATAAAGAATGACGGATTATTTTATATTATCTGGTTGCTTAGTTTCTTGGGTGCCAGTGTTACGTGCTGCCTTAATTTACTTTCGATAGAACCCACAACTAACGCGTTTACATTCAGACACTATTCCACAGCGCCACGACGGCTTCTGTGTCCATTATTGTTTATGGAATACAGTATAGTAAATTTTTTGTAAAATTTACACCTGTATACATTTATTCCAATAAAATTTAAATGACACTTAACGTTATTACTATATTATAATAAGTACAAGGAAATTGTCAAGGCTCAATAATATATATATTAGGTTATAAAATAAAAATAGTACTTTATTGTTTCTATAAGCTTCATCAAGTACAAATATATATATATTTTTTTATATGTATGTAATTTGTTTTTTTTTTTAATTTATATCTAGAGATGTTTTATTTGAGTGGCGGAACTTAGCGCTGCATTTTGAGAGAGTTTTTGAGATACCTTTCTTGGTGACAGAATTTAACCAATCAAGCAAATTACAGTATAATTTATTTTTTACATGATATCGTATTTATTTTTAGAAAAACAATTGAAAAGGAACACGATGAATAATTAATAAATTATCCAGGTGTAAATTGAAAGTTCAAGTTTTACAGTAACACTGTAGTAGTGTACAGTTTTATAGTAACTATTTTTATATATTTTTATTTAATGAATACAATTAGGCTAGCTAGTAATTTTTATATGGCAAGGGCAGATGACAATACACCTGTCGGGTACTATGAGTGTCACACAAAAGAATTACAAGCTTCAAGCTGCTGTCTACGGGACAAAATAATTAGTTAATAAGAAAACCATTAAGGCCATCATGGCGCAGAGGCACAGCGTGTGATTGTAAACGCGACGGATCTGGGTTCGATTCCCATGAGGAGGGAATGGATTTTTTAATTTTCTCTCTCGGTGTCTTGATACTAGGATAACTATAACTATAGCAAAGCCACCAGAAGGAACCTAGTCCAAAGACGTTCCAGTCCCTTCCATGCAATTTTCGAGACATTACCTATTGAGAGGCGGAACAAAACTCCGCGCCTTATCTTGTTGCTAGAGCGAGGAAAAGATAGTAATTCATATCCTCCATTGGAATTGGAATCGAACCCATGGTCTTTATTTTATTATTTATTTATAATAGTTTGCTTATAAAACATGAGTACATCAAATCTTTAACTTTAACTTTAATCAGTCTTTAAGGACATTCAAAGCATAGGTATATAGTGTAATTATTTGCTCTTGCCTACATATTTAGAGTCATCTTTTTTAATTGTGTAAGAAGTAGGTTTTTATATTTATACATTTTATACAATACATTTATATGAATTTATATAGATTTTATATAAAACAATAAATTTGTGGCATTTCCTACATTTTACTTGGTATACGGTCACAAGTATAACGTTAAAGAGAATAACGAGAGATCTCATTAGCGACTATTGAGTATAGATTTTAGAACAAGTAGTTAAATATTACTTACAAACAAAATATTTTTACTTTTCGCATAAACATAAACATTGTGTCTCAAATTGAAAGGCTGCAAATCAGATGAGATAAAAAATATTTTAAGCACAGTCACACTCTCGAATAAGATGTTGCATATCTTATTCGAGAGTGTGACTGCTAACCACAGCTGTTGGCATTAATTTATTGCCATGAAGGAAGGTGTGAAACGGGTATGAATACATTTTTAAATGTTTTTATATAATTTACTTTAGAAAATTATAGACACCATTATGTCTCAGCGGGACAATAACTATATTCTATATGTTGCGTATAGCAGAATAGGCAAGAATCTAGTGAATCTAGTGTTAAGACACCCCGTTCCCCGCTTTCCGCTTTTAGAGATAGCCTTTAGAAATATTGTATGTTGAGTGGTGGAACCCAACGCCGCGTTTTCTCACATTTTTTTCTCATTGTCCCTAATTAGGAATCGAACACACAACTGTCGCGTGTATAGTTAGACTTTGTGCCGCTGCGCCACAATTTTTGGGCTGGTATGACTAAGCACGGCGTTAACTTCCGCCACTTAAAATTTATATACAAAAAATTTGGTAAAAACTAGAGAAAGGTGTATGATAATTAGGTTACGTCTGTCTACCTGCTATATGCAAGACATATGCAGTATACTGCATATTTCTATAAACAAGCTGAATATAGGAATGTAAAACTTCAAAAATATATATTCATAAACAAGTATCACTAGTTATTTATTGTGAAACAGAACACGTATAAAATGCATTCAATTCATATTCGTGGCATGCGGAAGTAGGGTTCATTGTTTCATGAGACTGCAAGGACAATTTGTCTTGCAGCCAAACGTCGTCTTTAGATTAACTGTGTTTTACATTCACATTTCTGAATCTAAACATATAACAAACAAAAATGGGAGAACATAATAGAGTGGCTTAACACTACGTCTGATCACTCCGCATTTCCTTTATTGACTGAATGACGTACGGGGCGTAAAAGCGTAGAAAAATGGGTGAATATATATATATATATATATATATATATATATATATATATATATATATATATATATATATATATATATATATATATATATATATATATATATATATATTATATAATTATAGTTACAAGTGGTAGCACTTGTGGAGTTAATTATTTTCACTTGCCCGCTTTACTAAGACAAAGTGGGACACTAACTTGCTGTACCGTTATCTTTGGTACACAATCTCCATTTATTGAAACAACATGTGCATTTTATTATTATCGCATTGATAAAATTCAACAAATTTTTACCTTGTAAGTACTTACTATCATTTAATCTAATAATTGTAAAATGGAGATTCGTAATCAATTTATTATCATGTATCAAAGTTAACATATAACATTTTGTACCTTTTTGTCAACAGTTTAAATGAAATGATATCGAAAATATTATAAAATATAGATACATAGGCTAGACGATATTCAAGAAACATATATAAAATTATATCTGTTAGAAATTAAAGCTACGGATTTGAATTGTTCTTATATAAAAACAAGTATAAAATATTACAATATCGTTATTTTAGAACCGAAGATAAAAACAGTTCCATGAAATATGTTTAATCTTTTCATTCCCATATACTAATATAGGTACTTTCTAAATATATATATATATATATATATATATATATATATATTATATATATATATATATATATATATATATATATATATATATATATATATATTCTCTCGGTTGTTTACACATTTTCATATCCTCCATACTTTTTCCCGCATGTAAAAGAGTAAATAATTCATTTCCTTAAGTGGAAGTCGAACCCAGAACCACAGTTATTCTATTGTGCTACGACGGTGCCCGTTCAATTTGACTGCATGTAGACCTCCCATAAAATGTAAATAAATATTCACGCATATCATTGTGTTTATAATTTTTTTTATATAACACGGTGACTACTTAGTTCATTATATTGTTAATTTTTTTTTTATTTGTGATCACGCAGTCTTTATTATTATTATATGATCATTATTTATGAATTATACGCTCTTAAAGCGTCAACGACTTAAGATCAAGGTTTCTGTGACAAAACAAAATAACAAAAATAATAAAAAAAATATATGAATATAAATATTTTCACTCACTTTTCATATTTTCTTGAATCTATTGACAAATCACTTTACCGTATATTTGTCTTTTTATAGGTATAATATTAAGAATTGCTACTTTTCAAAACGGAATAACAAAAAATATGTGTACAGTATGTATGTTTAGTTGTAATATATACCATATTACAACTAAATTTACAATTAATTTATTTCAATACATATATATATATATATATATATATATATATATATATATATATATATATATATATATATATATATATATATATATATATATATATATATATATTTATTTCAATATATATAACTAAGAGCGACTATGTGGCGGAAAATATTATTTAAATTTAAAATATTAGTGATAACAGCTATATCATTTGTTATCAGGGTCGTAAAATTTACTAACAAACCATTGTTTATAATTTTAGGCTAACTGTTTCTATTAACGTCCTGGTTCTGGCTCTAGTTTGGGCTATGGTTCTGGCTCTGGTTCGGGCCCAAGTTCGGGCTCTGGTTCGGGCCGAACCATACAAACAGAACCATAGCCCAAACCAGAGGCAGAACCAGAGACCGAACTAGAGCCCGAACCAGAGCCCGAACCAGAGCCCGAACCAGAGCCCGAACCAGAGCCCGAACCAGAGCCCACACTAGAGCTCGAACAAGAGCCCGAATCAGAGCCCAAATCAGAGCCCGAACCAGAGCCTGAACCAGAATCAGAGCCCAAACCAGAGCCCGAACCAGAGACCGAACCAGAGCCAGAACCCCAAAGTCAGCCTAGCTAGCCTTGGACTATTGCAGTAGTAGCTGTTGTGTCAACAGTAGTATTCAGCACACTATTGGTAGGTTCCCACTGTTTAGGTAAAATTAGAGGTCGCCCAGTGAATGGAATTTTTACAGATGATTCACAACCTGATCAACTAATACCTCGAGTAAGGTCAGGGCGACATGATCGGGTGAGGACGCGAATTATAGTTATACATAAAAATTATCAATAACTTTTATATATCAAAATGTCATGTCGTAAATTTGGCCTCATAATCAGTGTGAAGAAAACTGAAGTGTTGGTACAAGACAAACTGAATTGCTGCCCAATTGAGATAAAATCTCGATAATGACCAGGTAGAACATTACAGATGTCTGGACAGCACGATAACATGAAAGTTCCCAACAGTATTGGAGCGGCTGCTGCAGTCTTTGGAAGACTCTGATGAACAAGGTATTCCGTTCGCATGATTTAAAGCTGCTAACTAAGGTAGCTGTATATAAGGCAATAGTACTACTGTCTCTTTTATACGCCTCTGAAACAAGGTCCCTTTACCGAAAACATATTATTACACTGGATAGATTCCATGTAAAGTGTTTGACCGTATTCGGAACACGGAAGTATTACAACGTGCAAAGATTGACGCTATACAAGATTTTTAATGCGACGACAGTTGCGTTAGGCTGGTCATATCTCCCGGATGCCTAAAAAGAGAATAGCCAAACGCGTCTTGTATTCTGAACTGCAGTTTGGCAAGCGGAAACATGGCGGTCAGTTTTTGCGGTACAAAGATATACTCAAGCGCCACATAAAGAAATGTGATCTGGATCCAACCGAATGGGAGATAATGGCCAGAGATCGGCCTTACTGGAGGCCAATACTATACAATACATTCACAGTACAATATAATCACTTTGTCTGTGATATTCTGTAAAAGAATCATATTAGGTATAATATAAATTACCTTACATCAGATATAGTATTGATCATAGTTTAGGTAGCTTTAGTTAATCTTAAAAACATGGAACGAGCACTGAGTATGATAAAATCTTTGTATAATTTACTTATAATATTTTCATATTTTTTATAACGATAAAAGATAGTGTACTTATATCTTCCAACGTGATATATAATTGGATGCATTTAAGATCAATAATAATTCGACTGCGAACTTATCACTAAGCTTACGGCTTCCGTTTATTATTATAAAGATTACAATTATCAACTATCACAATGTAATACTTCTTTAATAACATACATTTACATACGTACATATACAATTTTTGTTTAATCAATTACAAATGTTCATTGATTTTATATTAAACCAACTGTATACTGTATTCACGTTATAACTAGAAACTAACGGTCAATGAAAATTGAAAATATTTGACACATTCAAAAATTGTTAAACATATTTTTTTCCTTATTATATATAATTTACATTTGTGAATATTTACATTTTAGGCTTTATTGCCACTTTTCTATAAAAATAATTTTCGCTCAACTGGCAAACGCAATGGAGTTTAGTCGATAAAGTGGATTTTTACTAAAAAAATTCACTACCTACTGCTACTACTGTTGAGTGTATGTAGTTTGAAGTTCTGTTGAAAATAGACTGGACTTTGCCTTTGTATATTTGTCACTTTTGCAAAAGTTAGAGATTGAATTCACTTTAAACTTACAGCAAGTTCGAAAACGTCGGTGTTACTCTATTTGTAGTCAAAACTGACAGACATATAAAATGGGACAGAATAAAATAAAATAAATAACAAATTGTCTTTTTATTTTTTCAATTCAATTATTCTTAGACTTGTTATCTAAATCTTTGCTTATATACACATTATATATATATATATATATATATATATATATATATATATATATATATATATATATATATACATATATATATGTATATATATATATATATATCTATATATATATATATATATCTATATAATATATATATATATATATATATGTACGTTTTTTATAGTTCATGATACCTGTAACTTAATATTGGCTAAAACTTAAATTTAAACTAGAAAAACGTTGTAGATTGTAAGATTGTTAGAACTTATAAGATATATGAGAGGAATTTGAAAATTTCAAGCACTATAAGCACAGTTTAAGTATAAATAATATTATTTTGGTATATAAAAGATATTGATAACTTTAATATATATCTATTCAGTATGCGCTCGCTATTCGCCAGAGCCGCGCGTGCGTAAGCTTTGTATGTATGCGTTGCTTATGAGTCATTAGAGAATAGTGATGGGACAACACGTGTATCGATACTTTGCATCAAGTGAAGTATTGAAGTGACTGTCGTGTCATGATGGATAGATTCCTGACTAGGACCAATTCTGTAGGCAGCCTAGCCTCCAAACGTTCTGCAGAGGATGACAACGAGGTATGGCGGCCATCAAAGAAGACAGTTCCTACTAAGGATTCTTCAAATATGATAGTTTGCGAAACTTGCAATCAAAGAAGAAGTTTAGTGAACTCCCAGTCGATCAAGAGGCTGATCCCGGAAATGAATACTATCATAAAGCTATAGCTGCCCCTAAAAAATCAGGGCATATACCAGCCATAGTGTTAGATATTCAAGAGAATTGGACCCATGAAACAATTAAGAACCTCATTTCGAAATATACAAGTCGCTTCACATCCAATATAGGACTGGAAACAAAGTAGCGGTCTCGTGTTACACCATTGAAGCACACCAGCAGGCCAAGGATGGATTGCGTCAAGAAAATGCAGCTTTCTTTACGTACACACGTAAAGATGAGAAATCTCCTAAAGTTGTGATTACAGCATCTACCAGCGTATGTTGAAAATCTTCTTCCAGAGAGCTCTCAAGATGGGCTTCGATGATGTAAAGGTAACTAAGCTTACTTCAAAGAAGGGTGACCCACAATGTCCTCCGTTCCTGATCCAACTGAAGGGCTGGAGCTGATATCACCAAATTTCGAAAAATAAAGTATCTTTTCAACTGTGTCGTTAACATTGAAAGATTCAAGCCAAATCGCTCTGAAGGGACTCAATGTTACCGTTGTCAATATTTTGGTCATTCTTCAAAGAACTGCAACACACCTCCTCGGTGTGTGAAATGCACTAGACCACATGCTACTTCCGATTGCCCAAAACGAGACAATAAGGAACCAGCGGAATGTTGCAACTGTAATGAGAAACATCCTGCGAACTTCCGCGAATGCATGCGCCCCGATTGGCGTATCTGAATCGTATTCAGCAAAATTCAAGATACGAACAGAGAGATCGTCCTTGGCATAAAACTATCCAATTTAGTAAACAGGACTTCCCCAAACTGAATTCTGCGCGTCCTGCTCCTGTTCCTGTTCACGACATCTCTAGCAAATATAACAAACCTTACTCTTCATGTTTCGTTAGGTCAAACACCACCGAGCTGCTCGAAAATAAAAGCAAAATAGAGCCAAAGATTGATAAACCAATTTGCGATCAAGCTACTAAGGAAATATTTGAAATTCTTGCCGTTATTTCAGAAATTAAATATGAATTCGTAGGTTGTACTTCTATCATAGATAAAGTCTTCTTAGTATTGTCAAAGCTTTGTCGGTATGTCTAATGTTGGTAAACTTAAATTGTTAAGTTGGAACTCCGACGGAATTCGGGGTAAACTTCCAGAATTAATGGATATGGTAAGTGAACTTTGTATAGATATTGTCGCTTTATGTGAAACTAGACTAACACCAAACATAAATTTAACAGCTGTTGGTTATACTTGCCTTCGCCAAGATAAACATCCAAGTGGGCGAGGCCAGGGTGTTGCATTACTTATAAGAAATGACATAAAATATTCTGTTGTACCTGTACATCATACAAAACATATGCAGGCCATAGGTGTTCAAATTTATATATCAAAGTACCACATTTACTTATATCTGTATATCAATCACCCAACCTACCGTTGTTACCAAATGACTTAAACATATACTTGGTCTCGGTCAACATGTGATCATCATGGGTGATTTTAACGCTAACCATACATATTGGTATAGTACCTACATTAATGCTTGCGGAAAGATCCTTTTTGATCACATGATTGATCAGGATTATGTTATACACGCATCTAGAACACCTTCACAACGCAATTATGATATCATAAAAAACCAACAAATCCAGACCTAATCTTGTGTTCAAATGTCTCTGGGCTAAGCGAGGTTACGGCACTTTACGCACTTAGATCGAACCATTTGCCTCTTTACGCATCTGTGGAGGGTACGCCGGTCTGTGCTCCAGTTCACAGGATCTTAACTATAGTGAAGCCAACTGGAAGGGCTACCGGGCTGAGATAGACGGAAAGCTTTCTCTCTCTTCTAGAGTATTTGTTAGTACGTATGATATAGATGAATCAGTTTCTTTATTGTCGCAGAGTATAACCAATGCCAGAATCAATCACGTTCCTCTTGTTAAGCAACATTGCTTAAAGTCTAAATTACCAGTCAATGTGAAAAACTTAATCAAATACCGAAACAAGTTACGCCGAAAGGAAGCTAATCCCTTTAATAGAGTCTATAAACGCCAAATACGAACTGAAATTAACTGGCTAAATGAAGTCATACAACATGCCATCATAATACACCAGGATCAGATTTGGAACAATAAATTAGGTAAAGTTGCCAACTCTAACTCAGGTATTTGGAAAATCGCCAATTCTTTAAAACCTAAATCATAAGATATGCCGGCATTTCGAAAACTTGATGGGTCACTAACTACTAACACCCATGAACAATGTGAAGAATTGGCTAAAGCGTTTCAAAGCAACATGAGACTAACTCAAACTTGGGACAGTCCACACGAAAACGTTACTTCGCAAACCATAAGTGCTTTAGCTAATTACACCTCTAGAGGATTGATAAGTGCAGTGTGGCCAAGAGAGGTATGGAATATGGTTTGTACCCTAAATTGTAGAAAATCACTAGGTGACGATAATATACACAATATACTAATAAAAAATTTATCTCGAACAATCTATAGTCTACATGACTAAAATATTCAATGGCTGCCTGGCTCTTGGGTAATTACCTGTTAAGTGGAAGCATGCTAAAGTAATAGCATTAAAGAAACCGGGCAAAGATGACCGAATCCCTACAAATTATCGGCCAATCAGCCTACTTCCAACGTTAGGCAAAGTTTTTGAAAAAATTATCTATAGAAGACTTTTAAAGGTTTCGCAGTTTATGTTAATAAATGAGCAGTTCGGCTTTCGAACAGTTCATTCGACGTCCATCAGTTGGCCAGGGTATCGAACATGTTATACATAACCTTAATCTTTTTCAATCTACTGGGATGTTCTTATTAGACATAGAGAAGGCCTTGACACAGTCTGGCATTATGGACTGTTGCACAAGTTGGTTTCTCTAGGAATTCCAGTTAGCTATATCAAACTTATTCAATCGTATCTGAGTGACCGAACGTTTTCCGTATATATAGGTTCAGACAGGTCAAACAACTATCTGATCCCCGCTGGAGTCCCGCAGGGGTCAATTCTTGGTCCGTACTTGTTTATATTATATATAAACGATGTACCTATTCATAATAAAACTAAACTGGCATGTTTTGCAGATGATACAGCATCATACACTTCTTCAGCGATATAGATATAATTATCAGTCGTCTTCAAATGTCCCTTGAGTCACTGAAAACATACTTTTCAAGCTGGAAATTAAAATTGAACGCATCTAAAACAGAAGCTATACTCTTCACACGAAAAGAAAGATACCTAAAAGAAATTTAGTCATAGATGGGCATGTGATACCTTGGAGTAAGTCAGTTCGCTACCTTGGTGTTACAATGGATAGCAAACTAAATGGACAAAGCACATTGACGGCTTAAAGACCAAAGGAGCTCAAGCTATGGGTAGCATATACCCTATCTTCAATAGACGGTCAAATCTTAGCGCTGAAACAAAATTGCGAATTTACACTACTCTAATAAGACCTTGCATAACATATGCATGTCCAGTGTGGAATAACTTATAGCACTTGTGCCACTAATTATGCTAAGTTACAGGTCATACAGAACAAAGCTATTAAGGTCTCATTTAACACGCCATTTTACACCAACTTACTTAAATTACACCAATCGATAATTTCCCACTTTAAAACAATTTATACACAGATTATCTGAAAAGTTTTACTTAAATAATATAAATCATCCTAATAGTCTAGTTTCACATATTCGCAAATCACGAGCCAAGGATTTATCATATATCGATAGATACGGTGCATACCGCTTGCCTCATCACTAACTGTTGTTTACACCTTTGTCGCCGGAGTAATGACTAATGCGTGAGCCGGTGCGACCACTTCTTGCGGACTTCTGACTCGTATGTTATTTAATTACCTTCATATAAAAAAAAAAAAAAAAAAAAAATGTATAATAATAATGATAAACAATAATAAATGGATTTAGTAGTATTAATTCCATGATAGATAATAATTGTTTGTGAGTTGATTCATATATTTATTACAAGATGTAAAAAGTGCTTAATCTTTCTGTGGGTACATACTTGTAAAGGTGCTTATAGCCTGAGTAAAGTACTGTTATTTGTATGCTGTAGATTGTAAGTTACTATACTAACATTGTAAAAATAATATAAAATAATAAACGACTTAAAAACAAAAAAAAATATATATCTATAATTCGCGTCCTCACCCGATCGTGTCTCCCTGACCTTACTCGAGGTATTATTCGGTCAGGTTGTGGGTCGTCTATAAAAATGTCATTCACAGGGCGACCTCTGATTTTACCTAAACAGTAGGAACCTACTAATAGAGTACTGAATACTACTGTTGACACAACAGCTACTACTGCAATAGTCCAAGGGTTCCAAGAGCTAGGCTCACTTTGGGATGGTGAGTTAGGTTCAGGTTTAGGCTCTGGTTCAGGTTCTGGTTCAGGCTCAGGTACGGGTTCTGGCTCTGGTTCGGGCTCAGGTTCTGGCCCTGGATTTGGCTCTGGTTCAGGCTCTGGTTCTGGCACTGGATATGGCTCTGGTTCAGGTTCTGGTTCGGGCTCAGGTACGGGCTCTGGTTCGGGCTCTGGATTTTGCTCTGGTTCAGGCTCTGGTTCGGGCTCAGGTACGGGCTCTGGTTCGGGCTCTGGATTTTGCTCTGGTTCAGGCTCTGGTTCTGGCACTGGATATGGCTCTGATTCAGGTTCTGGTTCGGGCTCAGGTACGGGCTCTGGTTTAAGCTCTGGATTTTGCTCTGGTTCAGGCTCTGGTTCTGGCACTGGATATGGCTCTGATCAGGTTCTGGTACGGGCTCAGGCCATTGGCTCTGGTTCAAGCTCTGGATTTGGCTCTGGTTCAGGCTCTGGTTCTGGCACTGGATATGGCTCTGATTCAGGTTCTGGTTCGGGCTCAGGTACGGGCTCTGGTTCGGGCTCGGGATTTGGCTCTGGTGTAGGCTCTGGTTCTGGGACTGGTTCGGGCTCCGGTTCTAGCTCTGGATTTGGCTCTGGTTCAGGTTTTGGTTCTGGCTCAGGTACGGGCTCTGGTTCGGGCTCTGGATTTGGCTCAAGCTCTGGTTTTGGCACTGGATATGGCTCTGATTCAGGTTCTGGTTCGGGCTCAGGTATGGGCTCTGGTTCGAGCTCTGGATTTGGCTCTGGTTCAGGCTCTGGTTCTGGCACTGGATATGGCTCTGATTCAGGTTCTGGTTCGGGCTCAGGTACGGGCTCTGGTTTAGGCTCTGGATTTTGCTCTGGTTCAGGCTCTGGTTCGGGCTCAGGTACGGGCTCTGGCTCGGGCTCTGGATTTTGCTCTGGTTCAGGCTCTGGTTCTGGCACTGGATATGGCTCTGATTCAGGTTCTGGTTCGGGCTCAGGTACGGGCTCTGGTTCGGGCTCTGGATTTTGCTCTGATTCAGGCTCTGGTTCTGGCACTGGATATGGCTCTGATTCAGGTTCTGGTTCGGGCTCAGGTACGGGCCTTGGTTCAAGCTCTGGATTTGGCTCTGGTTCAGGCTCTGGTTGTGGCACTGGATCTGGCTCTGGTTGAGGTTCTGGTTCGGGCTCAGGTACGGGCTCTGGTTCGGGCTCTGGATTTTGCTCTGGTTCAGGCTCTGGTTCTGGCACTGGATATGGCTCTGATTCAGGTTCTGGTTCGGGCTCAGGTACGGGCTCTGGTTCGAGCTCTGGATTTTGCTCTGGTTCAGGCTCTGGTTCTGGCACTGGATATGGCTCTGATTCAGGTTCTGGTTCGGGCTCAGGCATTGGCTCTGGTTCAAGCTCTGGATTTGGCTCTGGTTCAGGCTCTGGTTCTGGCACTGGATATGGCTCTGATTCAGGTTCTGGTTCGGGCTCAGGTACGGGCTCTGGTTTGGGCTCGGGATTTGGCTCTGGTTCAGGCTCTGGTTCTGGGACTGGTTCGGGCTCCGGTTCTAGCTCTGGATTTGACTCTGGTTAAGGTTTTGGTTCTGGCTCAGGTACGGGCTCTGGTTCGGGCTCTGGATTTGGCTCAGGCTCTGGTTCTGGCACTGGATATGGCTCTGATTCAGGTTCTGGTTCGGGCTCAGGTATGGGCTCTGGTTCGGGTGCTGGATTTGGCTCTGGTTTAGGTTCTGGTTCTGGCACTGGATATAGCTCTGATTCAGGTTCTAGTTCGGGCTCAGGTACGGGCTCTGGTTCGGGCTCTGGATTTTGCTCTGGTTCAGGCTCTGGTTCTGGGACTTGTTCGGGCTCCGGTTCTGGCTCTGGATTTGGCTTTGGTCCAGGTTCTGGTTCTGGCACTGGATATGGCTCTGATTCAGGTTCTGGTTCGGGCTCAGATACGGGCTCTGATTCAGGCTTTGTTTCGGGCTCAGGTTCTGGCTCTGGTTCAGGCTCTGGTTCGGGCTCTGGTTCAAGCTCAGGTACGAGCTTTGGTTCAAGCTCAATTACGAACACTGGTTCTGGTTCTGTTTCGGCCTTAAGTTTGGGCTCTATTTTAGTGTCAAGATTTACTTCTTCCTCAAGATTGTGCACAGATTTTTCGTTAGTCACAGGCTCTTGGTCCAAAATTGATTGACTTTTTTTTTATATAGCTAATATAGCTATTATTTGTTTCAATAATTTGCATGAAGTACTAAAAAGTGGCAATAGAACTACATTTCTTTATTGCCCAGATAGGTGCAATTTGTTCAAAAGGTTATTTCCTCTTATCATAGAACTCTAAGCATCATGCATAAACGTAATGAACTTATATATAAAGTGAATTGTTATCATTTCCAATGTTATAATCAATCTGTGATAACTATACAGTATATTCAATGTTGCATTAAATAATTAAGTGTTCATGTAAAATAAAATGTAGCAGAAATGTTAAAAGTAATATTCTTATTAGCACTTTTTAGTGTACAAAATCTTACAACCGGCCAGTATTATTCAAATGGACATTATGAGGATTTCAGTGATAGAAACTGTGGGAACGTAAGGAAGTGAATAGTGTCGGATTATGAAATTGTTAATGTTGTTATTCATCTGAATAACAACAGAAAATGCTTACAAGCGTCTACAAAAAGCTGTATATCATTTCCATTGATAAGATTTACATCTGTAGAAGTAAATATATACCTTAACTTGATCACAACCAAAAATGGACTGAATATAACTATTTATAACGAATTTGATGTTCCTGTAGTTAGCTATATAAAAAAAAAAGTTAAGTGAGGACTATAAAGACGGATGGAATACAATCAAATTTAATTTTAAGTATCATATTTTTGGATATGTGAGTATCATTTCATAGTACTTAAATAAAATAAACAATCGCAATGAAAAATCTTGTTATATCAGATTTTATGGACTCTACGTTAAAAATAAAAACTATACACATAATACGTTTTATGAACATGTAAATAAATTTAAACAAAGTATACACTGTTCAACGTATACGCTTTTTGATTTAGAATTAGGCAAAATAATCTTTTAGATTTAATTATATCCATATTCTTTTCTGGTAAATTTTTTAGCATTTCAAAATGACGCCGAGGTTATATTGATTGACTCGATTATTTTCACACAGCATCATTTAAAACCCAAATCTTCTTATTTAAAGAAATTTCATGTCGTTAACAAATCACAAGTAAAGATAGTAAAGCGTGATACTATTAAATTAAGCGAAGGATTAAAAAAAGTTTACACAACTTTGAAGCAAAATGAAAAAATTAAAGACAAACCCTCTTATGAGAATACTAAATATAATTATCAAAATATACTCTCAACACACTTATCTGAAGTAGAACAGCTTAAATTACAACAAGAATTTGAACCAATATCAATTTTGGACCAAGAGCCTGTGACTAACGAAAAATCTGAGCACAATTCAAACATGACAAACATTTTAAATATCATAGATATATATATATATATATATATATATATATATATATATATATATATATATATATATATATATATATATATATATATATATATATATATATTATAATAGATAATATAGACATCAGACAGACAGACAGACAAACAGATCATTGATTGTGTTTTTTATTAACATACCTTATTTTTTCCTGGTTAATATTTGAACCTCACGAATGCCAGCCCCAGGACCTGGAGAGTCCGGCGGAGGATTAAGATCCATGTTAAGCTAATATAACCTAACTTACCTTGTTACAACCAACCTAACCAATATAACCACACAAGCACTCACTACAACCTTGCTAATATGAACCCTCAATAATTTTAAGCTTCTCCTTCTTCCACGTCAGCGAATTCTTAAACCAATTCTAACTTAATTTCTGCAGACGGACAAACCGACAAACTACCTAAATTTAATTTACTAAAAAGTGAAATATTTAAATTATAATCATTTCCTCGATTGAATATTGAACTTACAATCATCACTTTAATTAATAATGTAATATTTTTCTATATATTGATGATTTTATTTGCAAACTATTTAATATGATCTAGATATTGCTATTATTCTTTCTACAGGGTTAGCGAATTTGAAATATATTGAATTATTTAATTTAATTGAACCCCATAGGGACAATTCAAATACTATAAACATATACGAGTATATATATAAAGAATTATATATATATATATATATATATAATGTTTATATTTCAATATAGACAGAATAATTCTATTTACAGAAATTACATGGAATTCCCTTCTAACTAGACCAGGGGAGCCCCCCCACGTAATTATGCAATGTAAATATTGATTTCGGAATTTAAACCTGTTCAACTAATAAAATGATAAAATTCTTTATCTCGTTAAAAAATATCGAGTTTAGTAATTTAACTATGGCGTTCGTTGTAAATAATTATTTATCAATGTTTTGTGCTTAATTTTAGTTTCTGGATGTAGATGTGGAAATAACAATAAGTGATATCTCTTTATACTCTTGATAAATATAGAATATGCAAGGGTCCGAAGCGTAAATATCGAATACAAAAAAAGATTAGGACTAATTCACGTTAGGCATTAGACAAAAAATATGCAAAAAAACATACAAATAAAAAAAAAACAAACCTCGGCGTTTGTGTGTTTGTTGTAGTTTGGTGAAACTCAAATTCCACACGCAATGTCTCGGAAATTAACCGGAGAGTGGGGAACAGAGTGTCTTAACACTAGTCCCTCTGTCTCCCTAATGCCGGGAAAATAATACACTGTGTTGTAGGCATTTATTGAAAATAAATAAAATTTTAAGAAAAACGTGTCCACCATTAGGCAGGTGTTAAGAGATACTTTTTCCACATTTTCTCTTTTGTGCAATTTTGTCTTTAATTTTGACTAGAATTCTTATCTTTTTCTTTCTCACGGTACTTGACATTTTTGAAAGTATATCGACTTAGTTTAATGTTGTATTTACAGTTTTGTTTTGCAGTGCCATCTATTAGGTACATATATAATAATCTGTATCAAATTTAATAGATATTGCATTCGAGTTGATAATAATTGTATTTTTTACACTATATAGATAGCTTTTGTCAATTAAATGATAGATGGTGCTTTATTTAAAATATTACATATTTTTTTTAAATTTATTCGCTGGAGCAAACTTTAGTTAACGCAATTTTTGTATGTAATAACTATATTACTTATTTTTATATTATTTTTTTACAATTATTTGCATGTGAGAAAATCCGTCAATTTTTTTTTTCTAAACGATTCCAATCTAAATTATAAATAAAACTAAAACCAGTGATATAGATTTAAAGCACCACACCTACCTAATATTATTATTAGTATTAGTACTCCATATTAATATTCACCCCAAGTCCAAGAAGCCATCAACGTTAAAACAAAAGTTAATTAACTGAAATAATCTAGATCGAAAATTGTAGTAAATAACAATAAATAATAAAAATAATAATAATGTGTTTTGTTAACAAACATGAAAATAAAAAAAAACAAGATGTTTATTCTAGCTGTATTAGCATCAACGATACTTTTGTACGAGTTTAAGTATAATCTCCTGAAATGTACATAAATTGATGGTGTACTGATGATGTAGGAATCATGAAGGGTCAGCATGGAGCAAAAACGATAAGCCATTTTCCATTTTTGTCACATTTAAGGACATATGCTACTTTAGTAGCAGAATGGTCGCTAGCTTTTATCCAATTAAACCACGAAAATTAAATGATTCTAATTAAAACAATCGAAACATTTTTGAAGGTCCACATTTGTCGTGTTAAAAATTTTGTTATATTTCAAAAAGTTGAATTTTAAACGTTTAAGTTATAGTTCAAGAGTGCGGTGTATATAACGTTGTTGATTAAATCTATATAAAATGTATACGAACTCTTTTATTTTTAATTAAGTGATTGACAACGCACAGTATGAAGCTGCTGGGCGTAGACAGTCTTGACCATAGCGTGGTGTAATATAGCCTATAGCAGGACTTCCCAAGCTTTCTTTTGTTGAGGCTCTATAGTTGATAGATAATATTTTCAATACATACATCAGAAACGTATATTAGAAACGTAAAGTACTGATTTTTAATTCTCCAAAGAAATAGAAACTTTTAAACAGAAAATTCTTTTTAAATATTTAATTTAAAACAAATTATTATTAATCATAATGTTTTCATACGGATAACGGTTGTGGGGAACTTTTATTCATATTTATATGTTATTTAGTATATGACATTTATATAATTCACATTACAATACATTTATTTATTACTTATATAATTAACACATACATACATACATATATGCATACATAATATTATTAAATAGAAGTTATGTATTTCATATTATCTGAGTAAAAATTGAGCCCGCAACCATCGTGCTTACAGTCAGCTGCCAGACGCTATACCACTGCGCCACTACGACTCTGTTCTAATTGTATACATACAAATGTTGTATGACGTCTAAATCAACATACCACATATATTTTATGCTACCGTATTACACCTTTATCAATTTTATTTATTCATAATCGATATGATCTGATAGTCTAATCATAGATTACTTTGATAATAAGATATGAATATATCGATAATAGAGTAATCGATGATTTCCCATCACAATTACGTTTCAATGATATTTTAATATTTATTATTCATATGACGTGGTGACCATATATATATATATATATATATATATATATATATATATATATATATATATATATATATATATATATATATATATATATATATATATATATATATATATATATATATATATATATATATATATATATATATATATATATATATATATATATATATATATATATATATATATATATATATATAATATATATATATATATATATATATATATATATATATATATATATATATATATATATATATATATATATATATATATATATATATATATATATATATATATATATATATATATATTATATATATATATATATATATATATATATATATATATATATATATATATATATATATATATATATATATATATATATATATATATATATATATATATATAATATATATATATATATATATATATATATATATATATATATATATATATATATATATATATATATATATATATATATATATATATATATATATATATATATATGTACTTGTCTTTTGTAGATATCGTATCAAAATAAAACAACTAATTATACAAGGCCAAATTTCACTAACGATACATTTTTAATTAATATATGTTACATTTTTAACACATTTTAACTTTACCGTATATAATTAGATTGATTATTTTCATATAAATTAGAAGAATGGTGTCTTTAAAATTAAAACGAAGATGAATATCATTGGATATCTAGATATGCGATTTCAAATCTAATCATGATGGATATTCTTTGACTGATATCTATTTAGATAGAACGCAATTCTCGAAAGGTGGAGTTATTAAAAAACATTAAATAAAAAATGACATTTAGTAATAGCTTTGATGAGGATAGACTTGAAATGAAGAAGAAATTCACACGACACTATCTTACGTAAATAAAAAAAAAATCAGGGGTCAATCCCCACAATTGAACCCGTAACCATACCGTACCGCAACCAATGGCGTAGTGACGTAGAATCTTTTTTGTCATCTTCCAACAAAATTATTAATGCTAATGAAAGACGCCTAATATAAACTTCTAGAAATCTTCTTGAATTTTTTTTTTATAATATAAAGGCATTCGAATCTTAGTCCTTATATATATCCTTATAGCTAACTAATAGAAGAGGGGTAAGAACCGGAATTTTTTCATCGAAACTCGATCTTATTCATAGTGATGTTGACTTAATAATATCTATCATATAATATGATAATATATATCTTTTAATCCAATCCATATGTGTAATTAAACTTCACTTTCCACTCAAAGTATGACGAATCCTCTTACGTTTTTCCATGACAATGGAACGAAAATATAATGAATACCTCGAGTAGGAATCGAACCCACACTGTCAATAATTATAAAAAAATCTAAATGCATTACAATTTAAACTTTGTATCGATTTTTTTAATATTTATTTAAGAACACTAAATAAATGCTATGTTTTGTGTTCACCCTACCTTTATCAATTCTTGATTAACTGGATTAGCATAGGAATTTTGTAAGGCGGAATTTAAATCAGTCATTACGCGATATATTATACAAATCCCTAAATAGCTTATCTATTGGAATTATAATTTAAAAAAAAACAATGTGTACTTTTCAAATAAAACAACAAATTATAAAAAAAAAATCTATAATTAAGTGATATAGATTATTATTAAATAGGTACTTTCAGTAAGCACTTTATCATTCACATAGTCAAGTTATATTCTAGTAATTACAATAGTATTCTATTATCTTGCTTTTATTAAACTCTAGTACTATTGAGACTATTGAGAGAAAATATTTGTTTCCTATTTTTGTTATGAAATTCTAATTTATATATAAACTTATGGTTAAAAATTTTAAGTTGCATATTTCTAATAGTGTGTACTAGCTTCTTCCATGCAAATTTGAACGGCTTTGGAATTTACTATAGCTAGCTTTGGCTATAAATAAATGAGCTTTTATATATAAATAGACAGACAGCTTTATATTACGAAGTATTGATTTTGAAAATAACTTAATATAATATTTAATCTCTCAAATTTTTGCAAATCAATGCAAATCAAAAGGTAGTTTTATTAAATTAAATTAAAATAGAAGTAAGTATTCGTTTTCATTCATTCATTCATTCATTCAATCTATGATAAAATAGAAAATAAAAATATACTAAGAAGGAAGAATATTTGAATGTTGTGAATTTACAATCGACATTCAATATGTTTTATTTAAAATAACATTAAATTAATAAATATCGGTATAACGCTAAATTTTACTAAGATTAGTATTCACATAATAATCTATATATACAAAATGAGTATTTGTATTTTATATCTACATAAAAATTAACTTTTTAATGTCATAAGATCCAAAAAAAAACTAAAATTCTAGTCTAGACTAATTTTATAATCAGATGTCACTTTATTAACTCTTGGTATCATTGTCGGTATAGGAGGCTCCTCAAATGCCCAGAGCGTTGCTTGGGACGCTCTTTTTTTTGATCGCATATAGCCAATATAATAAGAAACTATTGCTACAACAATAATAATTAATAATAAAAGCAAAACAAAAAGTGATATTGAAAGTGGATTCCAAAATCCTCGTGATTCAGGTCTTTCACTATCTTCATTAACTTCACTATCCTCAGTTGAAGTAGTAGATTGTGGTTCAGTTGTTACTTCATTAGATTGCTCAGTATTTAATTCTGAAGATTCTGTGGTAGAGGCGTTTATGGTAGGTTCACTGGATAGCTCGTCAGTAATTTCTGTTATTTCTGTAGTAGGTGGTTGAGTTTGTGGCTCAGGGAAAGGTTCAGTGGGAGGTTCAGTGGAAGGTTCGGTTGGAGGCTGAGTGGAAGGTTCGGTGGGAGGCTCAGTGGTTGGTTCAGTGGAAGGCTCAGTGGTTGGTTCAGTGGTAGGCTGAGTGGAAGGTTCGGTGGAAGGTTCGGTGGGAGGCTCAGTGGTTGGTTCAGTGGTAGGCTCAGTAGAAGGTTCAGTGGGAGGCTCAGTGGAAGGTTCAGTGGGAGGCTGAGTAGAAGGTTCGGTGGGAGGCTCAGTGGAAGGTTCAGTGGGAGGTTGAGTAGAAGGTTCAGTGGGAGGCTCAGTAGAAGGTTCAGTGGGAGGCTCAGTGGTTGGTTCAGTGGTAGGCTCAGTGGAAGGTTCGGTGGGAGGCTCAGTGGAAGGTTCAGTGGGAGGCTGAGTAGAAGGTTCGGTGGGAGGCTCAGTGAAAGGTACAGTGGGAGGCTCAGTGGTTGGTTCAGTGGTAGGCTGAGTGGAAGGTTCGGTGGGAGGCTCTGTGGAAGGTTCAGTGGTAGGCTGAGTAGAAGGTTCGGTGGGAGGCTCAGTGGTTGGCTCAGTGGTAGGCTGAGTAGAAGGTTCTGTGGGAGGCTCTGTGGAAGGTTCAGTGGGAGGCTCAGTGGTTGGCTCAGTGGTAGGCTGAGTGGAAGGTTCGGTGGGAGGCTCTGTGGAAGGTTCAGTGGTTGGTTCAGTGGTAGGCTGAGTAGAAGGTTCGGGGGAAGGCTCAGTGGAAGGTTCAGTGGGAGGCTGAGTAGAAGGTTCGGTGGGAGGCTCAGTGGAAGGTTCAGTGGGAGGCTCAGTGGTTGGTTCAGTGGTAGGCTGAGTGGAAGGTTCGGTGGGAGGCTCTGTGGTTGGTTCAGTGGTAGGCTGAGTAGAAGGTTCGGTGGGAGGCTCAGTGGTTGGCTCAGTGGTAGGCTGAGTAGAAGGTTCTGTGGGAGGCTCTGTGGAAGGTTCAGTGGGAGGCTCAGTGGTTGGCTCAGTGGTAGGCTGAGTGGAAGGTTCGGTGGGAGGCTCTGTGGAAGGTTCAGTGGTTGGTTCAGTGGTAGGCTGTGTAGAAGGTTCGGTGGGAGGCTCTGTGGAAGGTTCAGTGGGAGGCTCAGTGGTTGGCTCAGTGGTAGGTTGAGTGGAAGGTTCGGTGGGAGGCTCTGTGGAAGGTTCAGTGGGAGGCTCAGTGGTTGGCTCAGTGGTAGGCTCTGTGGAAGGTTCAGTGGGAGGCTCAGTGGTTGGTTCAGTGGTAGGCTGAGTAGAAGGTTTGGTGGGAGGCTCCGTGGAAGGTTCAGTGGGAGGCTCAGTGGTTGGCTCAGTGGTAGGTTGAGTGGAAGGTTCGGTGGGAGGCTCTGTGGAAGGTTCAGTGGGAGGCTCAGTGGTTGGTTCAGTGGTAGGCTCTGTGGAAGGTTCAGTGGGAGGCTCAGTGGTTGGTTCAGTGGTAGGCTGAGTAGAAGGTTCGGTGGGAGGCTCTGTGGTTGGTTCAGTGGTAGGCTGAGTAGAAGGTTCGGTGGGAGGCTCTGTGGAAGGCTCTGTGGAAGGTTCAGTGGGAGGCTCAGTGGTTGGCTCAGTGGTAGGTTGAGTGGAAGGTTCGGTGGGAGGCTCTGTGGAAGGTTCAGTGGGAGGCTCAGTGGTTGGTTCAGTGGTAGGCTCTGTGGAAGGTTCAGTGGGAGGCTCAGTGGTTGGCTCAGTGGTAGGTTGAGTGGAAGGTTCGGTGGGAGGCTCTGTGGAAGGTTCAGTGGGAGGCTCAGTGGTTGGCTCAGTGGTAGGCTCTGTGGAAGGTTCAGTGGGAGGCTCAGTGGTTGGTTCAGTGGTAGGCTGAGTAGAAGGTTTGGTGGGAGGCTCCGTGGAAGGTTCAGTGGGAGGCTCAGTGGTTGGCTCAGTGGTAGGTTGAGTGGAAGGTTCGGTGGGAGGCTCAGTGGTTGGTTCAGTGGTAGGCTGAGTAGAAGGTTCAGTGGGAGGTTCAGTGGAAGGTTCGCTGGGAGGTTCAGTGGAAGGTCCACTTGGTAACTCATATATTATACACTCGTCTTCAGGAGTTCCTGGTGGTATGTATCGAAATGAATCAATTAATATTATAGAGTCTGCAGATGCCATTCCAAGCATGGTAATCTGAAAAGATATATAAAATATATTGGGCAACATATTATATGTATAATGCGACATTGTAGTAGTAGTAGACAGTGTAATATGTTTGAAATAGATTTTATACCAATATTTATTTTATATATAATAAATAAAGCTTTTATTTTAAAAAACATGTTCAAAAATTCAACATTAGTTTAGTTCAAATTAGCAGTGTGGTTAAAAATTTCATTTGTCAGTGTATGTCATGTTCGTTCGCTTACTCAATACTAAATGCTTATTGTGAAACTGATAAAATTTGCGTCGTACTTTGTGTGACTTATCTCTCACGAAAAAACGAAAATGCTACAAAAAATCATCAATTAAGCAGGTATTCTCTCACAAAATTGGAAATTCGAAAACAATGACTTTTTTACAAATTAAAATATACATAGTTGGTATATTAAATATTTTTATGACAGACAGTAGAAATATAACAAATAAGAATTCGTTACAAATAAAATCTGAATTAAAAAGTTTTAGTAATCTTAATTATTTACTTAAAACGTTATTTTTTTATAGCTGCCGTTTTTTCGACTTTACAGAGTAGGCAGAGAGCTTAACCTAGTGTTAAGACACTCTATTCCATACGTTTAGCCAAGCCTGTCAAGATATTGCATTTTATGTGGAACTCAACACCACTAATGAAAGGTCAATACTTTAATCTCTACGAAATGTTCATGATTTAATTTATGCAAAATGCGAGCGTGTATTTAAATGAAAAAATGTTTTATTTATTATTAATGTTACTGACAAAATAATAATTTTGTATTCGGGTCATTGACAGTGGGAAGAAAAATAAGAAGCATTTTATTTACTCATTATTTAAGAACCATCTTAAATTAACACAGTTATTAGCTTAAAAATCACATCAGCCTATAGTAGTCCACTGCTGGACGAAGGCCTCCCCTAGAGATAGTGCCAACGGCAAAAACAAATAATAAAATGAAATGGCAATTTTTGGATTTATTAATTAATATACGTACTAAGATTAATATTTGAATTTCTAAAATATCTAAAACTGTTTTTTTAGTTCTGCATAGCAGGGTATACAAAGAAAACTATTGAACGTAGAAGTAAACCGTTGAAATGACGTAAATTAAACTGGCAAATGGAACCAAAAAATGAAGAGAAGTATCTTTTTTTACTTGATGTTACTGTAAAGTAAATAATTGAGTTTTTAAATAATGCATATTTTGAACTACACAGGTCAAGAAACATATTAAATGCCTCGACTCAGCACACTTTAAAACTGCTATATTCGTATTCGTGTACTCGCTATACTAGCGACAATAGCTTTTAATTTGTAGGTGAACACTTTTTGAACTTATCCCCCATACAAGATGCCTTCTCTTTACTTTTACAATCCATAGGAATTCTAATATTAAGAAACTGCGCTCTTCATTTTCCATACTTATTTCAGACATTGGGGTAACCCTGTTTTGCCTTATTACATAATATATAAGAGTGTCAAAAATTCTTTACCTTAAATTTAAAATTGATTGTTATTTTTTTACTGTTATAAGTCTGATTCATAAAATCATTACTTTGAATCATATTAATTTACCTTTTATTGAAGGTACAATAAAGTGAAGATTCAATTGGCACAAATACTAAAGATAGTACAATCTTGAAGTCCAATCGTATCGTTGAGGAGATAATGTATGTGAACATATTGTAAAGGTGGGGGACATTAATTTGAAAGTATACAACATTATTTTACATTATAATTTTAATAACGGTTTGTAGGTTCGATTCTCACTCGGGGTAATTATTATCATTTTGAAAAATGACAAAGGCAACAGGTAATGGCGGAAAGTGAGGAACGGAGTGTTTTAACACCAGGTTCCTTCAACTTATGGTTCCCTCTGCCTACCCTGCTATTTGCGAGATACAGCGTGAAGCTAAATAAATAAATAAATTATTTTAATGGATCTTATTCTTATATGCAACTTTGAATTTCGCCACTCAGTACACATTGTCTCAAAAAACAGGCAAATTTTATCAGATCACACTCGGTCTAGTTAAAATACCGTCCTCACTTTTTAATATTGATATTTTTTTTTCAATTAAGTACCGATTCAAGGACTTTGCCTTGTTACCATATATACTCGTATCAATGGCGAAGCGTGTCATTTTTAAAAAGGTAAGCCGGCGGCGGACAATGACAAAAAAAAAATTAAAATAATATAAAAAAATCAACTTTATGAATTAATACATTTTTTATTCATTATTTTATTAATTACTTTAAATAATTATTAGGTCTACAACTTTGCTCCCGCCGTTTTTCAAAAAATGGCGCTAATAGCCAGTAGTGGTTCAAATAAATAAATCACAGTTGTTTTACATCATTGTTGATATCTATAAATATAACCTAACATCGATATTAGTTAATTTTTTTTTGCGTCATATAGTAAACTTTTAAACCAAATTCACGTCAATTGCGGGAAATTTTACATTATCATTTCAACATGAAAAATCGGCGGCTGAGGCACATCTGGTTATTTCGAGTACTTATGGTGATGATACTATTGGTGAAAGAACGTATCGCGAGTGGTTCCAGCGCTTTAAAAATGGTAATTTTGTCGTTGAAGGCCGGCAAAGCAGTGGAAATAGAGAAAACTTTTGAAGACGAAGAACTGGAGGACTTTACTTATTAAAGACTCATGTCAAATTCATGCTCATCAAAAGTCATGCTGTGTATTTGGTGGGACCAGCTAGGCGTGATTTATTATGAGCTGCTAAAACCTTCTGAAACAATTACTGGTGCACTTTATCGAACGCAATTAATGCGCTTGAGCCGAGTATTAAATGATTAACGGCCGCAATACGCTGAAAGACACAAAAAAGTAATTTTATAGCACGATAATGCTCGACTTCACGTGGTGAAAGTAGTCAAGACATACCTCAAAACACTGAAATGGTAAATTCTACCTCACCCGCCATACTCTTCAGATGTTGCTCCGTCTGACTACCATTTACTTAGGTCGATGGCACACGTCCTCGCGCGCTAGCACTTCGATTCTTTTGAAAAAGTGAGAGAATGGATCGGCCTGAAAGATGAGGCAAAGTAGTGGAAAGTGATGGACAATACTTTGAAACATAAGTAACATACTATTTTTTTGTTATATAAAAATCTCCTTCCCGAGCTTTCTGCCAAATTCTTGCGTTTAAAGTGATGGGATTCAACGCTTTTGTTTTCTTACCAGAGCGGTGAATTGAAATCAATATTCCTTCGAGCGAAAATCGATTATACAACCGTCGCGCTTATAGCAAGACGCTGCACCCCGACGGCCCATAACTACTATATTTTTCTTTACTGTCCGCCGGTTTGTCTGTCCGTCTGTCAAGACCAATTTTCTGAAATCACGTGGAGGTGGAGAAAAAATAAGCTTGTAAGTTAACGCGACCAAAAAAATTGCGTAATAGTGCGTAATAGTGTTTATGCTTAATTAAAAAAACATTACAAATTTATATGAGTAGTTCATTTCATAGTAAACTAGTATTCACCCGAAAATTTAAGTTTACCGATTGTTATAAGTTGTTCTGTCCGTTGCCCTACGGTTATAAAATTTGTACAGAACCCTCTAAGTCGTGAGTCGAACTCACGCTCCGATTCTTTTAATATAATTAAGAAAATGTCTGAGAAACAAACAGATTATAAACCAAACTTATTCCAATTGTATTTCTATATCTTAATAAAATGAAAAAAATATATTTTTTCTTATTTTTAGTTTCATATTTGTCCCGCGTAAGTGCAAAAGTAATAACATCAAATAAATGCACTACGACAGAGAACATTTTTTTATGTACCTCCGTTTTCTAACTTCTGTTTTGCAAGCTTTGAAAGCGGATGGAACGAGATTATTAATTAAATATAATTCCCCCGAATAGGGATCTTGATTTGTTATTTAATATAATGAAATATTTTGTTTATATTTTAAAGTGACATTTTAAGTTATAAAGTTGTTAATATAATGTTGAATAACGTGTAGTTTGTTTTAAGTAATTAGCCTACTGATATTAGAAATGATAAGATTATACATAGGTATGCTATATCTAACTTATCTGTATATCTAAACATTCATGAATTAGAATTAAATTATGAACTAATATGAATCATAAATATGCTATTTAATCATATCGAATATTGTACCTACAATTTGCACATGTTTTTGGTTCTAGACTCACATTTTCTTTCCAGGTTATCTATCTTATGAAGAAAATACCTGACTTTTCACCCATTTTTCAAGAGATTGCAAAATTGTTCATTTTGATTTAGTCTTACAAAAAAAACAAAGCGCAACGACGAGTTTCGCCACTCAACAAGTAATGTCTCAATAAGCTGTAAACGGGGAACGGAGTGTCTTAACCTTAACTCTGCCTAACCTGCTATATACGGGATGTTAATATATACTATAATATAGGTATAAATTGGCATCACACTGTATCACCCATTTTATAAAATCATTAACTTTACATTAATTAAATTAAATAGAGATATTTATCAGAAACACCCCATAACCAACAACCAGCCAACCATAAGGAGTTATTATCGTTTAATGACCATTTGGCGTTACCAAATTTTCCCTTTGAAGAAGTATTATCTAGGAGAATTTTTTTTAAAGATATGGGTTAGGCACAGATTAGTCGGCCTCTCCTATTCCTACGCCCGTAATTAAAAGTCTTTATATACGTACCTATATATAAATATATATATATATATATATATATATATATATATATATATATATATATATATATATATATATATATATATATATATATATATATATATATAATAATTTTAGTATCACGGTAGGAAGAAAACGATAGTTTTTTGATGACACAGTGATGTACCACTATATAATGTATATAGAGCGAGTTGTGTCCAGTTGTCTAACACAGCGTCCGTCTTGCCAGAGCATGTTGCATAAATAAATTTCATTAAAACATATTGAAAAACGATCACTATTTTGAATGATGGGTGTGAAAATGATGGTCTGAACCTGAATGCAAGTAAGACATAGGTTCTCGTATTTGAAAGAGACGAAGAAAATACGGAATACAAGATTTTTGTGAATGGAAACTTAATAGAACAAGCGATTGAAGTAGTATATCTGGGAAGTATGTTATGTAGAGATGGAAGATACGAAATGGACGTGGACAGGCGTATTGCTGCCGGTAACAGAATGAACGGTGCCTTACCTGCATTGTTGGGACAGCCAAACGTTAGTGTAGCTGCACGGTTGGCCGTACACAATGCAGTTCTGATTCCGACGCTGTTATATGGCAGTGGAACGTGGGTATTGCAGAAGAAGAATGAAAGAAAGATCAATGCTGTGGAGATGCGATCTCTTCGGAGGATGCGCAGAGTCAGCTTAGTAGTCAGCAGAGTGAACATATTTATGTATGTATATATTCATATTGAAAAATAAAGGAAATAACCGAACACGTTACTCCATATTATTTAAATAAAAGAGACTATTTTCCCGCGCGGGATTGAGTATCACCTGTCACCATCACGTAGTCTTAACGAGGAACGCTATAGGCTATATTACATGATGTTAACCGTTTCCATATAAATGTACCTCCGGTCAGAGTGACCTCTTAGGTTATGTAATATTATGTCCACGGAATAGAAGGTGCATGTAAAAGTTAGTATCATACATACTGTATTCCTATTTACAAAAAAAAATATATAGAAAAACATAACTGAAATTAAAATGCAAACGTGGCTTAGCCTAAATATTTTTTTAATCAATACAAACAGAAAACGCTTGGATAAAGATAGGATTAATGTATATTATCAGTCAAATACACACCGCAATGACAGTCATTGTGTGTTATTATTAAAAAAATATTCATATAACACAAACAAAATTATGTTAACTAATTATAATATTTCATAATTTACATTTCCAAGCTGTGTTAATTCATATATAAATCAAAGAATTTAATATATGTTACATCGTATATGTACGTATATATGTGTGACTGTCATGGGTTCAATTCCCTTTCGAGGGAATGATTTTATTTGAATATTATTCTTAATTTTTTATGTCCTGGTGAGACAAAATATGCAATATCCCGAAGCTCTTTTAAATTGGGGAAATACGTGTCCTTGTCTTGCTACTGAGAAAGTGTAAAGAAAATATAAAGTGTAAAATGGTACATATAATATATATATATATATATATATATATATATATATATATATATATATATATATATATATATATATATATATATATATATATATATATATATATATATATATATATATATATATATATATATATATATATAATATATATATATTTATTACAAATACAGTAATAATGTTTGCAAAGATGAAATGATCTCTAACAGAGACTTCTTCCAGGCAACCGGTGAAAGTGGGTGAAACCGAAAAAAATTTCGGAACAAAAATAATGTGCATTATTTATATAGAATTAAGTTTAATTTCAAAATAAAGATGATATATTTAAAATATTTATATATATATATATATATATATATATATATATATATATATATATATATATATATATATATATATATATATATATATTTATATATATTATAATCAATAATAAGATTAGTAGTATTACTTATAGAATATAAAATGTTTACAGGAAAATCAATCAATTGTATTTCCTCACAATGAAAGGAGGTTCTAGACTGAACATTACCCAAGCTGGTTACGAAAATAAAAAGATATATTATTTTAACAACGAATTGTTAAATGTCATACATATACATATGTAATATAATATGTAGATGTACTTGTATATAAATATGTAAAGTGAAGAAATGTGAAAGTAGTATATATATATATATATATATATATATATATATATATATATATATATATATATATATATATATATATATATATATATATATATATATATAAATATTTTCCATTGTTATTTATATTGCTTACATAGCCTTGGTAAAAACCGGCGCCTGTCAAGGTAATACGCTCAGTTCTCCATCCACGTAGAAAGTTCTCTTGCGATGCGAGAATCCAACTGCTTCCCACTACAGCATCATTGCTATCTGGCACAATCTGATTAATTAATAGCGACACTTGATCCGTCACACTTTGTGGCTCCATAAAAAGATTCACTTCAACAACACCCGACGCTGATAAAGGCAAAGTGTACGAACCTACGCAGCTTAAATTTATATTAGGATACATATATTTCGTTGTGGATGGATTTGGTGGATCAATAGGACCCTCCGCGTAGGTTCCCATGTTCCAGCTCGACATACTCCCTACACACAAACCGACTTCACTACTTATGGTATTATTAAAACCATCTTCCAAACTATATATAAGACAGTCTTCGCATATCACTTTAGAACAAAAAAGAAGGAGAACTAAGTAACGCGCGTCCATCTACCTTCCTTTGTAATAGACTTTGCTTATTACGATAACTGCCGAAATTCTATGATTGGGGCATATATTTATAAGGCGCGTTACATGTGTGTGTATTTAAGCCGATAAAGTATAAAACAATATAATGTATAAGTATTTTCAAGTTTTGATTAATGAGTATGTATTGTAAATTATTATAATTTATCTGTATCTTGGAGAAAAATTATTGCTCCATAGCTTAGACTTTATTCACACCAACTATTAATAAGTAGATCGGTTTTCGTTGTTCTATTTTATACACAAAATGAATGAAATTTAATTCTATTAAATAATAATATAATAAAAGAGTCGGTTTTCTATTGTTACTTTACAAAACTGTGAATGAAACTTTTTACACATTTTTTACATTATGTATGTGTAATAATAATATTACATTATTTATTATTAAATAAATATTTATTACATTATTTATTATTTGTACTAAATTACTTCGGTCTCTATTTTTTACACACACTTCACCCGCTTCACTCGTTTAGTAATGGTAAAACG